>OY776677.1:92274657-93474657 GCA_963675555.1 Leptura quadrifasciata | reverse complement strand
AGAAAGCTGAAGCAGGTCTCCAGTCGATACAAAATTGGCTAGATTTTAATCTGTTAAGTTTAAATATAAAAAAAAACATTTATAACTTTTTCCGCTTCAGCTGTTGATCAACGTGTTCAAAATACGCTAAAAATTCTCAAAAAATACTGCAATATCAATTGCAACTGCCCTGAAATGGTATAATCTACTAAATATTTAAGAGTTATTATTGATCATCATCTGAGATGGAAAGACCAAATAATTTTATAGCAACGAGAATTCGTAAACTATTTCATAAATTTTATTAGCTAAGATCCATCGTAAATAATAAATTGTTAATGGTTTTATACAACGCCTTAGTCGAATCTATATTAAAATACTGCATTGTAATTTGGGGTGGATTATACAACAATTCATTACATAATCTTGCTGTGTGTCAAACACAATAAAAATAATTTTCAAGAAAGATAGAAGGTACTCCACTAACGAACTATATAAGAATGCAAATGTAATGCATATTAGAAGTTTCTATGTCTATAGTTTTTTAATTTTACAGTTAAAAATTTATATCAATATGTCATCCAGAATTATGAAACTAGAATTAAGGAACATATTTAGAGTACACAATCCTTTGCATTTATTTATTAAATTGTCTTTAAATAACACACAATTTTTGCATCTTTGTAAAACTTGTTATATGATAACGTGAATAAAGTATAATTTTATTTGATATAATAGTACTGATATAGTTATTTACGTTACAAGCCCGGAAAGTGATGTGTTACGGTAGGAGTTAGACGTTTACGGAATTTCTAAACGAGTACTGTAACATCACTTAACGGATGTGTAAGGTACATTTTATTTCATACTGTGCATTTGATATTCAGCGATTTAACTAAAGTCGTATGATATCTTATTTCATTTGTACTTACAATATTCCGTGATTTAACCAGTCACATTACCTGCGTTTAAAGTTGCATAACAACGGCATGTTTTATTTGTTAATTTATTTATTTGAATGTAAAATGAATTGTAAAACTTAAATTACCATTAATATTAATAATAGTTAGGTTAGATCATTCTGTTTTGCTATAATTAAATATGTCAAAAAAGTTACGTTTTGACGTTTTATTTTTCACTGATTAACAGCAAAGTACTAACGGTCAACTACTCCTAACTAAATGCGCCGAACATGATCTAGTTATAACAAACACCATTTTCCGACAAAAGGATAAATTTAAAGGCACCTGGCGTCACCCCAGATCAGGTCACTGGCATCTACTGGACTATGTTATCGTACGTAGGAAGCATCTCAAGGACGTCCAAATTATAAAGGCGCGCATTGATAGCGAATGTTGGACCGATCATCGTCCTGTTGTCTCTAAAATGAAAATTGTTATGAGACCCAAACACCGAAGAACTCAAGTAAAACGTAGACCCCGTCTCTGTATTAGTAAATTGCGTGACCAACAAACCGTCGAACAGCTAAAGCAAAAAGTTCAAGAGAATTTGAGTGCACTAGAAGAAACCAATTCTGTAGATGTCTCTGCTACCTGGATACAAATTAAAGACAGTTTAAAAAGTGCAAGTGAGGAAATTCTTGGCACTGCAGCAAGTAAAAAACAGGAGGACTGGTTCAATGATAATGAAGCTTTTATACAAGATCTTCTTGACCGCAAACATATTGCCTTCCAAAACGCTATCAGCCACCCCAACGACTCATCAAAAGCGGAAGCTTTTACCCAATCTAAGTATGAAACGCAACGCGAAATCAGAAGAATAAAGAACGAGTGGTGGGCAAGCAAGGCCAGAGAAATTCAAAGGTACGCCGATTCACACGACTACAGGAATTTCTTTCAAGGAGTAAAAGCAGTGTACGGCCCCAGTCGTAAAAATATGTGCCCTATTAAAGATTTAAATGGAAATCTCCTCAAAGAAGACCAGGAAATAAGAGCCCGATGGAAAGAACACTACTCTAACATTCTTAACCAGCAAAGTCAAGCCGATCACGATATTATAAATCTTATCCCTCAATATGACACCTTCGAAGATTTGGATAAACCACTAACAATGGAAGAGATCTTAACCGCCATTGGGCAGCTAAGAAATAACAAATCTCCCGGCGCCGACTCACTCCCAGCTGATATCTTTAAAGCTGTATCGTCAGAGCTCACACCCTACCTCAAAAAACTGTTTGATGTCGTGTGGGAAAGTGGTCAAGCTCCGCAGGAGTTTCGTGATACACTTTTAATCAGCCTCTTCAAAAACAAAGGGAGCGCTGCGGACTGTGGAAATTACAGGGGTATAGCTCTCCTGGCTGTTGGAGGGAAGATACTCACTAAAGCGATGGCAAATAGGTTAACACCTGTTATGGAAAACTTCCTGAAACACAGAGTGGCTTTAGACCAAACCGAGGCACATCGGATTTAATCTTCACACTTAAACAGCTTCAAGAAAAAGCACTCGAACATCAAGGAGAAATTCACATGGCCTTCATTGATTTAACCAAAGCGTTTAACTCGGTGGACAGGGAAGTGCTCTGGAAAATTATGTTCCGCTTAGGTATCCCTAGAAAATTTGTGGAAGTATGTCGCAGTCTACATACAAACAACAACGCCCAGGTTATGTATAATAATGAGGCAACCGAACCTTTTCAAACCCTCACTGGAGTTAGGCAGGGATGTGTCCTGGCACCTCTACTTTTTAATTTGTTTACCACTGCTCTAACAATTATTGTTGACAACAAACTGACAGTCAGACGAATAGGTCTCAGATACCGTTTTGATGGCGGTCTCGTTAACATAGGGCGCTTTAGAGCTTTCACGAAGACACGCACACGATTCATTTGTGATCTCCAGTATGCGGATGACTGTGCACTTTTAGCCTCTACGCCGGAAGAGCTTCAAGAACTTTTAGATGTGTATGCCCAGAGCTATGATTCCTTGGGACTTAAAATCAACATTGGAAAGACTAAGATTATGTCAAATCCTCATCAAGTGAACCAAATAGACATTACACTTAACGGAAATTCTCTTGAAGTAGTGGATCAGTTCATTCACTTAGGCAACGTTGTTAATGACAAAGCAGACATGGACAGCGAGATTCGCAATAGAATTAACGCTGCCTCTAGAGCACTCTGGGGACTTAGAGAGAGAGTATTTGACAACCACGACCTTGCTTTGTCGACGAAAATGGCTGTCTACAGAGCAGTTGGCATTCCAACACTGCTATATGGATGTGAAAGCTGGGTCACTTACCGTCGTCATGTGAAAGAATTAGAACGTTTTCAGCAAAGATACCTCAGATGTATGATGAAAATCCGTTGGTTCCATCACATATCAAACGTGGAAGTACTCAGGAGAGCAAACAGCCTTCCAATTGAGGTGCTTATTTCAAGAGCACGCCTAAGATGGGCAGGTCACGTTCATCGTATGCATGATAACCGCCTTCCTAAATGTACACTTTATGGTGAATTGCTAAGCGGTAGAAGAAGGCGTGGCGATCAACGAAAGAGGTTCAAAGACGCTCTCCATGAAAATCTAAAATCCTGCGGCATTGCAGACGAGCAATGGGAACAACTTGCAGCGGACAGAACCGAATGGCGAGGGGTTGTGGCCAGCTGTCAAGGAAATGTTGCTGCAAGAAGGCCGAATCCAAGACCTAACCAGGTCTATGTTTGTCCTGACTGCGGTCGACATGTGCTCTCCCGAATTGGCCTTTATAGCCATAGTCGTGTGCACCGTAGATGAATGGGAATTACAATAGACTACACCTTTTACTTGTTTTTTATTGTACACAATCTATCGACTATAACATTTTTATACTCGGACTCGAGTAACAGCTAATAATAATAACTAACTTTGCTGATTAATATCAATCAGCAAAGTATCACTTTCCCTGCCTAGGCAGGAAAGTGTTCATTTACCCTGCCTAGGCAGAGAAAGTGACACTAGTGACCAACTAGTAACAACTGCGATTTTTAACGAATTTTTATTGAATTTATTACAACAAAAATAGAGAGATTCAGAATTGTAATAATTTCATTATTTTAGAATATATTTAAACAATCGACGAAAAAATTATATGTTCAACTCAGCAGCAAAATAGATTGATTGCCTTGGCTCAGTTCCTAGCCTCGCTACGCTCGGCTAGGAATTATCAGCCGCAGCAGTCAATCTACCATTTTGCTGTCTTAAACAAATAACTAATGTTAATAAGAAAACAGTCCAGGAAGTTGCCTAGCAATCTTTTTCCGGCTCTGATCCCTTAATAACCCATTTTACGGATTCAAATTAATGATGTAATCAAACGATTACATGACAATATGAAATAAAAGTATATATTAGATGACTTATGAAGTATGTCTATGAAGACATTTGTGAAGCAAACTTACTTGATATCCGTGACGAATGTTGTTTCAGGTATCACTTGAAATTCCATTAAAATTCAATTTAACACCACATCAGTATCTTCCTCATAAATGTTGCATCCTGTATAATTAACCAGCTAAGCGTTACATCAAAGTTTAGTTTTAAGGCCCATAAAGTTATATTAATATTTTATATGTTTAATCTCAAGTGTTCTGCTAAAATACATTCGAAATTTAGCTAAGAGTGCTATAACCCTTTCGTTAAACATTTGTATACCGGAAATAATTACTGTTGTTGATCATTGGGGATACCGTTGAACTCTTTAAAGTAAGTTTCCATAAGATGGTGTAGATAAATTCGTTTTGCTGACGATGTGGTCAGAAGGATTAACTTGTAATGAGAATAATAAACTATGTATATTACGTGTACGATGTTCGTACAAGTAAATGAATCAAAATATAAGATAATATGGTTATTTTCTTTACAATATTGTAGATAATGAATTGATTTTATTAAAATTATTGTGACACGAATTTGCCATGCAATTATAACATATCTACCTGCTTATGAACAGCAGTATGAAAACCATTATTTTCATTAAGTGACTTCATTAAGTCACAGTATTTACTGCGGTTTTCTACTCCTTTTGAAATTATCTTGGTCTCGCTCAATACAACTTTATCACAAATTCATATATATACTTTGCTATAGATAAATGTGATGATCTCTGCTAAAACATGATCCCCTGCATAGTATAATGTCTACTATTATCATATCTATTCCCCATAATTCTCAACAATTTTCAAAATATCTGAAAGACAGTTCATTCTCCAGACCATTATACAAGTTTGGGTAATCATTAGATATATGTAATTTTCTAAATCATCGAGGTAGTTTTCGCCATTCAAACTGTCAGCGGCAAAAAATAATCTAATAATGTGAGCTCCTAAGGCAGCAGCCCAAATATTTAATTTATGAGACCTCTTGTAAAGCCATTACGTCGGTTTTGCAACTTTTCGACCAATGCAAGCGGGTTTTGCCTCGAGCGCTAATTTCTGATTTAAAGTGTAGAAGCACCACTTTTCCTGCCAGCAGTATAATAGAGGCTCCAGGTAGGATCAGTGAAGACGGTTTATTACCAGGGGTCGAAACTTTGACCATCATTGTCGTGGAATGTACAGCTGTAATAATTTTATGTCTGTAACACTTTTTCTATTTCGGGAAAATATGAATTCGAGGAGAAACTTCAAATAAAACAAACATTATGTTTTAACAATTTATTGAAAATATTTACAGGTTAAAGAATTAACTTAATATATGCGAGTATAGGTATTTTAAGGCATTTGCACATTATATTTATTTAAGGCGGTTTGGTATTTAAGCAAATTAAAATTTTAGTTACTCAAGTCTCGGGAAGGAATCAAATTTATTAATTCTAAATAAAATCTCTAACGAGGTTATTGAATATGTTTCATACAAAATGACGGAAAGCAAATAAGCGATGATATGTACGTGTAAAGTAAAAGAAAACAACAATGACAAGCAAAGCAAAACGGTGCCTCGACACGTGCAAATTTAGGTAATTTAGGATCAACTATATGACGGACAGGGAGTTATCCAAATTTTAAAATTTCTAACAAAAGTAAATTAACTTTGAATAGTATGAAAAAGAATTATAATATAACAGATTTTAGAGCCTAACGTTGCAAACCTGGTTATTGAATATTTATTTGTTAAACAAGGCGGTGTCTCAATTTGAGTGTTGCACATAAAGGCAGCGTCTCCAAATGAGTAAGTTCGCGGAAAATAACCCGGAATCAAATTGAAAAGTGTAAACTACAGTGAGTCTCAAATGCAGTGTCCCACTTAAAGGCAGCGTCCCCAAATGAGCAATTTCGCGACAAATATAATCCGGAATCAAATTACACTACGGAACATCTCAGTTGGAGTCTCCCGCTTAAACGTAGTGTCCACAACTGAATAATTTCGCGAGAAATATCCTGATGTACTGATGTACATAGAAAATCAACTAAACAAACAGGTTTGGACGTCAAGTCTTAATCGAATAAAATTAAAATAAGAAAATCAACGGTTATTTTAAATATTCTACCACATATTAATTTGCCTTTGTGTATAGCGATCGTGTGTGAAAATTATCTATCCATTTAATAGTTTGTCTCATTAAATACAGTTCGACTCAACTGGAATGTCCCACTTAAAGGCAACGTCACCAAAGGAGTTATTTTGTAAAAATAATCTGTTTGTCAAATATGAGTTGAGAAATTAAATAAATCAGAAATTCAAAGTTAAAATTTCAGAACGACGCCCCACTTAAATACTGCGTCCCCAGAGGGTATTATTCGAGGTAATATGTATTCTCAGATTTAACTAAAGACGATCAGTTACTTGAAAGTTGCAACAAGTTTCTGAAGGCGGAATTTTTCAAGATATAACAAAGAGAAATTAAATCACCCAAATAAATACAGAAAATATCCTAAAATTACCACTATTTAATTAGGAACTTCTTACCAAACGGTCAACTGACTACCTCGAGAGCTCCTTGGCAGCAACTTGTTTCAGAGTATCACCATGCTGGGCTAGAATTCAACCTGTCTAATAATTCTTTGATAATCTACATGGCTGGGATCGCTTGTGAATAAATTAATTTTATTATTTCGGAAAAAGAATGGATTTAATAGCCCAAGCATTAACAATTATAATTGAAAATCAAATTGATATTTTTGAAGCATTAACTCATTTAAGCAATTAGTTTTCGTGGATGAAACTACTTGGAATCGGTTTGAAATTAAAACTTTACTTGGTTACTGAAAGGAATCGGATCTAATCGTCCTTGGTTTAATATAATTATTAATCTAAATAAATTAGTTACCTTTAACTTTGCCCCAAATGAGTTTTAAAAGTTCTACATTCTCGGCATATTTCTTTCATAATGCGGATTTTCCCAAATTATACGGAGTGGACAAGAAAATTATTACCTACTTCAGAAAAAAGTTGAAATGAAATTATATATATTTCCTATTTACAAAACAGCTTCTTTACACTTTACCCATAAATTTCCTTGAACTAATGTGGCCTGGTTTTACTTCAATAATTACAATACAATTTTACCTATTCACCTCTCCATTTAAATATAATGTAGATTATTCATAAAAATAGATATTATAAAATGGATTGGCATTGCGGTTTAGTTTATAAGTAAAAATTTCATAGAATTGAAGCCGAAGCAATCGGGAACACCTTCGTTTGATTCATGTACCAATCTTATTTTATAAGGAAATACGTTATAACTATTTTGCGATACACTGAAAACCTGAGCTACTTTCAGATGGTTGTTATCCATCTGCAAATAACCCAAGACTGCCACCTCATCCGCTTCATTTCTGATCGGCAGCTGAGGTTCATGCCTTTTGTTTTTCATATAACTTGTCTCCGTAAATTTCGTCATTAATTCTAAAACATGCTGACAATGATACACCCTCGCTCCGTAAACTCTAGCTCTAGCTACTTTTTATAGTGAACAACAATAATGCCGTCTCGGAAACTATATCATTTATAAAATCGAGTCGCTTAGAGATGTGCCTCATTACTTCATTTTCATTGGCTTTCAAAATATGAAACTTTTTTCCTACATAACCGGCTCTACTTTGTTAACTTATGGTTTGAGATATAACAGTACTGTTTTATATAAAAATTAACCACCCTGTATACTACTTACTATGGTAAGGAAATATATAATTGGCAAGTTCTAGAGTCGACTCTGGTTTTAACGTTATAACGATCCGAGATCCGTTCTATAATTAGGAATAACCATATATGAATAAGTGGTTTCACAAATTAACTTTAAATCTTATAAAGGAATTATCCACGTTTTACTTCATACAGGAGAGCTTGGGACTTTTTGTGATTTTTAATGATACTAACCTATCATCATATCTCAAAAAATATTTCCGTATTTGCAATAATCCCTGAAAATTGAATTTAAATTAAAGAATCCTTTTACGTTTATGGTATTAAGAAAATGTATTTTTGAGGATTCTTTTGCTTGTAATCATGGAGTTCTTTGATCATGATTTGTGAAAATATGGTAAGTAGGTCCGCTTCTGTAGTAATTTTTAAATTAATGGACTGTTCAACAACTAAATTGTAATTGATTTAGACGAAGACAAGGAAATACCAATTTACTATGTTCGTAGATAAATATAAATCCCTTTCTGAGGAAGGCTTGAAACTTTTGCTTACTAATCATGCTTGTATAAGACTGGTTAGTTATATGCCTATTAAAGAGAGTTATTCTACCGCCACAAATGAAAAAGTTTTAGAATAACTGAGAATTTTCATTTAATATTCATTGGATGAAATTTTAATTGAATTGTTATTCAGGGAATTACTTCATTATTTAAATCGAGCTCCTTGTAAGATTGCCGATATTTGGACAATTTCAACAACTTCAATAAAAATACATAATAATACGAAATAAATTGTTTTAACGCAAGTAGTCTTGAATCTGTATGACTTTAAAATTGTAAGAAATGGGAATGTGCTAAATTTTATAAAAATAATATAAAATACATATATTTCACAAGTAAATTAACATACTAATTTATTATTACAAAATTGACTTGGTGGTGTGAAGGACAGTGGCGCGTCCTCCCACGCAGACGGTCCGGGTTCAAAACCGGATCACAGCAAGTCGATGAGATATAGTGGATGAGCGGATCTGCTCGCGTCACCATCTTTCTAAAGGGATGTAAAACTGTGGGTTCCGTGTATCTACGATGTGAGCATGTTAAAGATACTACCCCAAGACAAACTATTGGTGTTCAGCAAAATTTCCAGATTAGGAGTCCCAGTGCCTATGTTAAAGAACACGGTAAAACCCTCGGTATACTTTTCGACGCTGTAACAAAATCCGACTTAGGAAATATTTCGCATGAAAAGCGTGCTTCACGTAAAAATATCGTGGAAGAGGTTTTTAATATTTTTAATCATATTTTCGCTCTACGGAGCGATTTTTATGCACAAATTCCAATAACTCCTCAATGAGCGTCATTTTAGAAAGTGTAGTAAATGTCGCTGCACATGGACGTAATGTCGCTCCGACCACCAAAATTTAGAAAGTATAGCAAACTTTGACTTGACCGGAAATTTCAAAATTAAAAACCGTTTCACGAATCCACGTTGTTAAGCACTGCAACTCATGCGAGGTCTTAAATATGAGGACAAGTTAATCCAGCTTCTATTCAAAGTATATCGTGAGTTTTAGCGAAAATAGCCCTTAGCGACATGGGACCCCCATCATTTCCTAGCAGTCGATTTTGACGGAGAAATGATGAGTTTTAACGGGATTTTCCCTAAACCGGTTCCTCAGTGATTCAGTGTCGGAAAAGTATCTTTACCATGTACTCATATGTGCATGGGACCGCCTTGCCTGAACGTATAAAATTGTAATTGCAGAATACAATTCAAAGTAATAGCGATTCAAGCATTTTCAAGCTCCGAGGAGCGACCAAAATTGTTATTGAAATAAAAATACGTGAATAAGACAGGCAAGTAAAAGCCCACCAAATTTCAGAAACATTGAACTTTTTTTAACCTTTTTGTGTAATCGTTAGCTCACAAAACCGCATTTTGGATGGCAGTTGGTACATTATAAATCGTTCCGTTCCTCACCATGTGTTGTACACGGGCCAGACTAGTGTTTGTTAAACATATTTCTTAAAAGTTGTTGTAAAAACATAAATTTTTGAAGAGATTCAATATATATTTTTGAACTTTATATTGTCTTTTAATTGTGTTTTCTTACAAAATTTCCTTTCAGGTATAATTTTAGGAAAGTGTTAGTACATCCAGTGTTAGGTTTATAGTGTTACGACGTCCAATAGATACCATCAGAGTAGCAGTTAAGCAAAAACGAACAGTAAGTATAAGTTTTCATATTATTCTCCGTCTGAAACAGTCATCTTGAACCCTAATTTTGTGAACGTTAACATTCATTTTTGAAATATATTATATAAAGTCCTTCAGACTCCAAAAGATGAATCGTTCACACCTACACAGGCACTGATGAGCTTATCCCTTGGCGTTGGTGATTGTCCTTGGTGGCGGAAGTAGGCCGACGTTAAATAAATGATTAAAAAAATATTATTACAAAAAAGTAAGCTATGGAATAAACATGAAATACAATTTACAAAACTAATTTTATTAATCGATAACACAATAACTTTTGTGTGTTGATATTTTTTTAATTACTGGTGTTTATTTACAACCATAGAGTATGAGTCACAAGATTGAAGCAGTTCGTCTTATTAGTTTATAATGTTCATTCGATGGTGAACTTAATGCTAATCATAGGCTGTAGGTAGCAGTACTACTTGATTGATTGTTTTATATGGTAGGCATTGCTACCAATTCCAGAAACACCGGAATCGGACC
The DNA here is from genome assembly GCA_963675555.1 of Leptura quadrifasciata. Classification (NCBI taxonomy): domain Eukaryota; kingdom Metazoa; phylum Arthropoda; class Insecta; order Coleoptera; family Cerambycidae; genus Leptura; species Leptura quadrifasciata. Next base: position 93,463,855 of record OY776677.1, on the reverse strand, counting down.
GATTACGTCTACGCTCGGTTGGACTGAGGTCATACTTCTTGCAGACAGCAAGGGTAACATGGTGTGTGGTACGGAATAAGGAATGGAAAGTGCAAGTGCTTATTATATACGTTGCCACGTTGTGTAGCAATTTACAGCGTTTTTTCCTAGTCGGCAATACATATATCATTATGGTTTCCTTGCGGCATTCCATTATTTTTTCTTTCTGTTAATTTCTAGTGTACTGTGGAATGAGGCTGTCAGGAAGACGCCTCTTCTACAGGTGTGCGCAGATGGCATTTCTCTCCGGTTTGTCTTCGACAGATCCTACATAATACAGACGAATAGTGAGAACGAGGCTGCTGGCGAAGATGTGATCAACATCTTCACAGACGGATCAAAAAAGAAGGAGGGGGCAGGATGTGGAATATACTTCAGAAGTCTGCAAATCCAATGTAAATGACTACGGATGGGCGAGCCAGCGTAGTACAGACGGAACTGGCGGGCATACCCATAGCTACAAAATAGATTGTCCGTAGACAAACTACGAGCAAAACAATCAGGATCCATAAGATTGTAAACAATCATTACTACTCACCAAGCACTTGTGGGTTCCTCCAGCGTGAATAACATACTGGTATGCTGGGTGAAGCGACATACAAAGTGTAGTTGTAATAAAGTAGCCGACAGACTGGCCAAGAAGGCAGCAGGTCTAAGTATCTTTGGACCAGGCCCGGGCCAGTCTGTTATCGATCACGGCGATAACACAAATAATTAAAGAGAACACATATAATGAATTCAAGAAGTTGTGGGATGAAACAAATAGCTGTCAACTTGCTAGGGAACCATTAAAATATCCCAACAAGAGTACAGCAATGTCTAGAAGGAACCTACGTTTTATAACGATAATCTAGACTGGACGGTGTCCGTTAAGGAAAAATCTATACAATATGGGATTGAGCGCGAAACACCTCTCTGTAGAGGTTATGAACAAGAAAATGAGACGGTTCAACATGTACTATGTGACTGTTCTGCCGTCTCATCAATCACAGAATCCATTTTGAGAGAACGTTGGCCCCTAGGCAGCATAACCACCTATTTCGGAAGATAGGTTGGTTGGATTCCTAGGCGAGGGGTCTGCTTACAGGGAGGAAGTACAAAGAACCCAATGGTGCCTAAGTGCTGTGGTTCAATAATTTAATTGACCATCCTCCCAATCAATTCCAAATTCCAAAAAAAAACAATGTACTCATAATCCTCACAATTGTTGCTATCCGTGTGAAAGATGGTCTCTCTGTTGTTAACTTGTCGCTGTTCAGCTTGTTTAGCACTGGGAGATTTTTTTTCGAATGATCCCCAATAACTCATCGCGTATGTTTTTATTCTTTTATATTTGCTTTTTCTGCTACTAATGTTCACATTTGCTGTCTTAATTTTTATTGTCAGTAGAGGAGGTACATGTATAATTTGTTCCATTCCGTACGTAGAGGTGTGATTCTATCTAAGCTCTGACGATGATTTATTTCTACGCTTTGCCGTTTCAACCCTCCGGGGGCAGTAATTAATTTAGCTTTAGCCATTATCAGTGGATATTTTGATGGTGGGCTTGTCCAGGGGCTAGCTTTCCGTTTTATTATTGAAAGTACTATTGCAATTGTATATATGGCTATCATCACTTACACATTTTTTAAAATGAATTGTTTGTCTTTACATCCTGGCGGAGTTTAGCTACAACAGCTACTCTTCCATTCAAACCAGGATACCGAAATGAGTGAACACGAACAGGCTTCGTGGGTTCCAAAAATAGAATTGGTTGTGTTTGTGAGGTTTAGCTGAGACTCTGGAAGCCTGCGTGATCTAATTTTAATTGAATTCGTAGTCGGGGAGGTCGCTCTTAAGATGCTGGACAGGGTCAATAGCTACACTCTGTATAAGTCCCTTAAAATCGGCTCTGCTCTAGTGTATGTGGAAATTCTCCAAAAATCTCTTTGGCACTTTACAGTTTAAGGCAGTGTCAAAAATTACACCCTGAATATCCCTTAGATTGGTTACACTTCCTGTTTAAACGAAATAGAAATTTTCTGATTTAAAAGTTTTTGATTGGACAGGGCCAAAACTTCGCCCTGTATAACACACTTATTAACAATAAGACAATTTATTTAAATCGTAATCAAAGAATTATTTATTTTGAATAGCACTGGTCGTCACTAAATCAAAATTAACAATTTATAGGTTTAAATATTTTTGACTCTAAAATTCCGACTTGTGAATCAAATGAATGAACAAGAGATATAAATGATTTTAAAAATATTTAAAAAATTCACTATAAATTAAAATGCGCGGTGGCAGAATAACTATTTTTTACTTGGGGTATTTACCAAGGAAGCAATTTTGCGAAACACGATAACTAACACCCTTTTTCACAGAAGAACTGACTTACTTCGCTTTGCTTGCGCTCCCCTTTATATACCTAATGATGGGGAATTGTGTGCCGAGGTCTGGATAAGGTCTAGATGCTAACCCGACATTCAGTGCGGGCTCCTATTGCACAATGTTTCATAATAATTTGGCAAATTTTGGAGAACGTTAAAATCAGTAATGGAAAAAACTACGATAAATTTGTCTTGAAACGGGAGATTTTTTTATACTAAAACGAAGCTGAAATCTTTATTGGTTTTGAAGTTATTGAATGAAATGTTCAAAATTAATTAAATGAATTCGGTTTGACCCTGTTGAGTAGCCCCAAAGGTACTACACAAATAGTCGAAATGAAGTTGAAACTTGAGCAATTGGTCTCTGCGAGCTGAACGTTGACATATTTAACTTCTCTTTGATGCACAGACGGTACTAATTGGGCACGACGACTAGATACTCGGCGCGCTATGACATTGGAATGCGGTCTTATTTAAGTTTGTTTTTGAAGTTTATGAATGAATGAAAGGTTGAATTTAAACATGAATTTTGGTCGATCGAGTGGCTGAATTCGAACATGAAACGTCTTAAAACATAATATTTTTTAGTCGCAAACTCCTCTATAAAATCCTTATTTTTCTATAAGGAACGTAACCAGACTGCAACCAACAGCTACTCTCCGAGCTATGTGCCCCTCCGAGCGCTGAATTACAAGTTACAAGTCTGGCGGGGCACATAGCCCGGAGAGTAACTGTTGGTTACAGTCTGGTTAAGTTCCTAATAGAAAAATAAGGATTTTGTAGAGTAGTTTGCGACTAAAAATGATATGTTTTAATATTCCGCCCTCTAAAAGCACATTTGAACTATGAAATGTCTTGTAAAAATTAGAAGGAATCGAAATAAAATAACGATCTTTTGAAGAGTTCGAGTCGTAATATGAACAATTGAAATGTTTGAAAGCTGTTGGGGGTGAATTTGGGTTATTCGTGAATTGTCGATAGGGTGCGAATTTTTTCAGAATTTTGTGTGAAGGCGTGTGGTTTTTTTATGTGAAAATGTGTGAAGCTTACTTTTTTATTATGGTTTGACATGTTACGTGTTTTGAATTAATTATTTGACGATTTTTGAAAATTTCGAAATTTATGATATCTCTTGTGAATGAATGGCACGATAACATGAGATGCCGTTCATCCATCCAAATGACGGACTACTTCGCTGATCGAAATCTCAACGCTTAAATCGTTGACGGTATAGACGGTATACTTTATACGAGAATAATTGAAATTGGTCAGTGTTAAAGCACAGGACCGTGCGCACTGAACTTGATATTTTGTCCTATATATTTAGAAATGGTATCGAGATTCGAATGGTAGTTGAAACTGTGCAGGCGAGTCCGAGACTGGCAATGTAATCAGCCTGAATGAACCATCTACGACTGCACTGGTTTATAGATAATAAAACGGATAGGCCTACTAGCATAAAAAAATTCGTAAATCGTTTCTCAGTAGTCAACGGTGGACTTGTGATGTGCTGTTAATGTGCAAGTGCAGTGCGTAAATACCTGTTATAATATCAAGCGTAGGTGTTTAGTTAGCTATTGTTCATATTTATAAATATATACTTCTATATGAAAGGTAAAATATTTTAATTATTTACTAATTTACCATAGCTTTCTGCAGACCATTTGAAACAGAGGGTAATATAAGAACGCCCGAAAATCTTATTATTTTCTTATGACAAGCATTTCTATTTACCTCCGCCCATGTACAATAAAGATATGCCGACTGTTTTTGCCGGCTTTTAGTTTTTATGGTTTCAATTAAGTTCGTTTACACTTTACCTCACTTCATTCAATTTCTCAAACGACATGCAACAGACTTGTCTACCGGAAGGCGCATCGATGGAGTAAGCTTCTTGTGAAAAGACGCGTTCTCGAAAAAAAATCTGTCAGCAAAAAGACAAAAATTTCGAAGTTAAAAGAGAAAGAAAAATTGTTTTTTCACCCAATATTTCGAAAAATACTAATGATACAAACTTCAACTTTTTTATTTCACAGCTGATATAACAGCTCCTCAAATTACTCTACTATAATTATCCCAAGTTTACAATTTTTTTTCGCTGGAGAAATTAGAACGTGACTTCTTCTGTTTCATATAGTGAAAAATTTTCGCTAATCACCAAGAGAAAATTGTTTTACCATATTTTGCTCATATCCAGTAAAATAAATGAAGCACATTGTTTGAAGGAGTTTTTAAGAAGAACAGACCTATCTTACATGCCCCGGCTTTTCAACCGCAACTCCATGAAGCCCTGTTCTCCTGGAAGCCATAAATTTGAGGTTTTATGTGGCTACATAAAAAGGATATTTGGAACTAGATCAGGAGATCTAGCTGAACGAAAAATGGTTCCCGTGCACTCAATAAACGATCTGGAAATGTAATGTTCAGAAAATCCTGAATCGTGGCACAATTATAAGCTTATGACAGCCATCTTGTTGAAACCAGGTCTCGTTAAATCATCGCCCTCTGCTAGGCGTCTAATTTCTAGAACAATGTACTAATGCAATGGATTTAAGTAGTTAAGGCAACTTAGTGTACCATCAATGAAAAATGGACCGATCATATGATCCCCCCCAGCATACTACCACATATATTTCATTTTTGGGAATACAGAGTTTGTTACCTGTTTATTTCCCTTTTTGTTAGAATGGCAAATTAGCGAAATAACAAATGCTAACGACTAGCTGGCTTAAGCCGGAGCAAAGGGCAGTAGGTTCTGAGAATTTTCAAGAGAAGTGAAACTTACCCTTTTGTATGTGTGATATATAAGACAAATTTTGTTATGTTTGAAGAAAAGAGACAATGAAATATTGATGTTAAGTGGGCACCATCTATAGTGAAGAAAGAGTAGATTTGTCTCTTTTCTCTTTAAAACCAGTCCCCTATAAATGAGACTAAAATTTGTGGTAAGGAAAAGAAATTTTTTTTAAAATAAATGACAAAATGTATTTAAAATAATTAAAAAGTAAATCTTAAAAAATATAAATTTATTAAAATATAATTTTGACCTGTAAATCGAAAAAATTGTACAAAAAAAATAAATTTAATACATAAAAATAATAATTGAAGATATAATACTAATGTCCTATGATCGCAAAATGAATGTGTGTGAAGCTGGAACGTTCTGAGGCACAGCAATCCAGATTCCAATTGTCTCACGACCAAATCTAAATGTTTCTGGCAACTTAGTCTATTGCTAGACAGCATCTGATTCCAAAGGTTAAGTTCGAATTGAAAGACTGTAGAATAGCTTCTAATATATCATTGTCTATTCTTGGTCGTTTCTATAACCATCAGGTATTAATTAGTAATAATTAATATAAAAACTAAAGGCTTGAGTGACTTAGCATAAGCCAAAAAATTAGATCACACCTAATGATTTGATTTACCTAGAACGCTATGCAATTATTAGAAAATTACAAAACTTGAATAACTGTAGACACTTGCAAAATACTAATGCTTGAAAAATACTAATGCCTGTAATATGCTTGCTATATGCTAAACCTTGAAAAATGCTGATACTTGCAATATGCAAATGCTTACAAAATGCTGATTGCGAACTAAATTGTCAAAAGAGATAGAAAAAAATGTAATGCCATGTGGTCACATGTAGAATTTTAGTTACATAAAATTAAAGAAACTGAATTTTATTTATTTAAAAAGTGGAAACACATTAATAAAATAATCGAAAATAATAATAATTAATGAGTAAAATTTACCTGTATGGTGTTCTAACCCAAAGAAATGTGGACTGTGAATATAATAGTAATTCTTCGAGAATCTCACAATCGAAAAGTTCGTATAGGTGTCAATCAGCTTAGATTTGAAAGGCAAATAGCCACTTCGAATGATTAATTAATGAGGTAAACTTTTTATATTACAATTTAAATTGCGGTACCAATATATATACTTAAAAATACCTATACATATATTTGCTAAAAATAATAAATATTGTAAAATTTACTAGCGTCGCCATCTGTTGATGATCTACTCAATAAATTAATATAGGAGTGTACCATAATCGAATTCCTTTTCCAGTTAGGTTTCTTTTCTCAACCAAATTACAGAACAGGATAAAGGAAATCTATAATATCCACTATGTAATGTTTATTACATCGTAATTTACAAAACCAAATAGGTACGAGTTGCCCAAATGAAGTAAATTGTAAATTATATTGTAATGATTCAGTAAATACATTACATATGACAAGTGTGTCTGGAAGGGGTTTTAGAAAAATAACTACATGTTATACAGAGTGAACGAAGTAAAAAATTTAAATTAATGTAAATGTTTTGCAGGATTGGTAGAGACAATTGATTATATGAAATTATAACAGACGTACATAATTTAGTGCAAATAACATGACTGGGTTCCTAAGATACAAAAATAACTAGATATATAAACAATGAGAAGAAAATTAGCAGTTAAACAAAGAAAATTCTGTTAGTTTGAAGTAGTATCACTTACAAAAACTAAATCAAAATGCTAGCTATACAGATTGTGCTAAATATAAATAAATATTAGTTATTCTCATAAAGTTGTTAAATGGACATAGGCGATGTAACAAGTTCGGAATGCAAAAAATCGATGCAGACTTTCTCTAGACCATAACGAACGATCGATGGATAATGTCATATAATGAAAAAAAAAAAATAATTCATCAGTGAAAACAATATTTTTTCATCACGATTCGCCTTTTCCATTATACTGTCACAAAAGGTCATTCTTCTCATATTGTCCTCGGGACATGTCCCATAGATCTTTCTTACTTTATATGATCAGTAATCATTTTTCTTTTTAACACTTTTTTACTGTCCTATCACTTGAATCTACCTCCTCAGCAATTGATTTAGCAGAAATGTGGGATTTTTATTGACGTTGGCCAAAACCATTATTTCCCTCATTCCATTTTCATTACTGTGTTGAGGGACTGACTTTCTTTATGTCTTCTAGGAGAAACGCGCCCATGTTATTTGAAGTTTTTTATGATTCGACTGATTGTGTCTAGTGCAGGAGAAGGCTTATTTGGATATGTAGTTTGAAATAATTCTTTAACTGCACTCATTGAACGGCCACCATATTACCACTTAATTATCAGGATTTTTTCGGTAACCTGATAACCATCCATTTTAAATTACCATTGAAAAATATTCCACACAACAAACGTTTATGCGCTTCTGCTCAAAGTGGAATAAATGTAAATACCGTCATATAGCATGCGATAAGCCGCAGCCGTCTGGATCGAACCCCCACAATTTGCATTTTTTTGTATCGTTGTGCGTTCAATCTGCTTAGTACTTGTGAATATGAAATGTTTAAATATCCATAAATTAGTTCGTGTACGTACTTGGCTGCCGCCATGTGTATATTCTTCTTTCTCCCAAATGCCTTTAGGTTATTGCTGTTTTCTTGAGAAATGTTTTATTATGCTCCCTGAAAGAAATTTTATAACTTTATTTTGACGTGATCTGCTAATGATGAGTTATGCCATTCATTATTATTTTCCTTTGTAAGTACAGAAGCATTTATTGCCCGCTAATCACTATAACACTGGACATTCTTGAGTGTTTGAGCACTACCTTTTTACACTCGCTGCATTTCTATATGTAATAAACTTTTTAATCAAAATCAATCGAGCAAAATAATGCATTTATTTCTAAAATATAAAATGCAATAGGAAGTAGAATTTAGAAAGGTCAGCGTAATTCAAGTAAATTGTATTGCTTTATTGATTTGTCAGTGCAAACGTATATAATGGGCAAAGGCGGATGAAAAGAGTAATTTAAAAAAGAATTCAATAAATAAACTGCAGAGAACGAAATAACAATATTAAAACAAGATTAATGTTCTATATCCGCTTTTATAAAATAAAAATTATGAAGTTCATATCAAGGATATTTCTATTTAATTTATTTAATATATTTATTTTCTTTTAGTAGTTTTTATTAGTCTGAACCAAACTAAATCAGATGAAAAATTTGTTCAATTCTAAGAGCAAAGCAAATTTTAATAGTATTAACACAGAAAGAAAGAAAAACAATGGAAACGAAATTGGTTTAATTAATTCCAGTGTTAATTAAAAACTTTTACACAATGCAAAGGCAAGCCGTAGTTTTTATGAAGCAGCGGAAAACATGTACGTAACAAACCATTTTCTACTTAGTTCAAACTCGTTGATATTAATTTTCGTTTCACTTGCGTTAATTGTTATTTAGATTAGACTACAGAATTTTATACGTTGAATATTACGTATGATTAATAATAGTAGTTAACTAGGAAGGCTACTTCTAGATAAATAGGCCACAAATGAGCCTTTTTATCAATCCCCTGTGTATGTGTGTCAGTGTAATTGGATGCGTATGTGGATTTATGTGTCTGAGGGTAAGTGTTTAGGTGCGTGTGTTTGTTTACACTTGTACCTTCCGTTGGATCTTTCCTAAGCTAAGTGTTCATTCACCTAAAGGAAATGCTCTCGAGAACAATTATTTAAATTGAACACATTTTTTTATAGTAAATGTCGGAAAAATCCCTCTCGCAGTATTTTCCACTGCCACGACCGGGAATTGAATCCGGAACTTTTTGGTGAGAGGCAAGTGCCAATTTGCCAATTGCCAATTAAAAACATTTATTATCAATTAAAATATATATACAATATACGTGTTATTTCCATGCTATCTCATTGATTTTATTTAACAATAGGTAGTCAAATAATAAACTGCGACGTGACACAAGACGCACAGCCAAGACACGTTCACAGGGGCCGGTTGGTAAGGCCTGCAGAGAAACTAACACATTTGGTAATATCTGTCAATTAATAACCGCTCGCACCAGCATTCGGTATATTAAAATTAATGATTTTGCCAGCAATAGGCTGAAAATAATTGGGGAAACAAACATTAAAGTAAATGAGAGTACTCCTTATATTGTGCAGGAAAAATATACAAAAAAAGTGAAATATATAGGAAAAATTTTAAAATGTTATAACAGATTATATTTTTGGACCTGAAGGGTGATGGCGTAAGAAATCAGCCGGGGGATAATGGAGCAGTGGAAGATAGGGTGGAATGTAGAGGAGATGAGGTGCAAAGAGGAAGGGAGATTTGATGGAGGAGAGAGGCAAGTGCGCTCACCTCTCGACCACCAGTCATCATATTGCTAACTTATCGAAAAAATTATGTTCAGATTGTTTTTCTTTTTATCGGTTGAGCGATATTACAGATCTGAAAGTAATGCTATCATTTTATCATGCCGAATTTATGTCAAGGGTAAAATATGTAATAATTTTTCGGGGTTCTTCGAGGCATTTTAGCAGAATTTTTGTATTACAAAAGAAAATTGTAAGAAACATCGTGGGAGCTTCAAACTACCAGTCATGTCCGTCCTATTTTTGCTAAGTGACATCTTTGACCTCTTGCTTGTATTTATTTATTGGAACTAGTAATATATGTGAAGTGTAATGAAAACAAGTTTTTGAGAAATCCTGATTTCCATACCTACAATACTAGATATAATACTGAAATAAATAACAAACCTGCTCATAATAGTATTCTTTTTAAAAAAAATCCTAACTATATAGGTATCAAATGTTACAATAAACTACCTTCCACAATTAAAAATATTAATAAAGTAAGAACATTTAAGAAGGAGGTGCAAACATTTTTATCACTCAAAAGCTTTTACACCTTGTCGGAATTTTGCGCATATTAAATCTTTCCATGTACATTGTACGCGTAATAATCCAGGCAATGGGTAGTTTTACCACGCAAAAGGTCGTAAGGAGATGAAATTTGGTCGAATCGTAAAATTTACCGCCATGATCATAACCTTGAATTTGCGACCTTGGGGGAGACTGCTTGCGAAGCCATCTTGGAAAGATGGCGCTCAAAATAAGTTTTTTGCAAATATCTCCGTTCCTGTTGGAAAAAGAAGTAAATAAATAAATTGAAGAGCACAAAATTCTACGTAAAATATGCTCCATGCATTTTTTTCCGTGAGACCAAGAGTTTTCAAGATACAAGCGCGCCAAACACAAGCAAATATCCCATTAAAGAAGACGTGTCCCTACAAAATATAATGCAAAAAACTGTGTCCATGCGTTTGATAATAATAGATATATATGTTGAAATTACTTTGCCCACATTTAAGGAAACAGGTGCAAAAATGCTCTACTGCTACATTACCATTATTTGCTTGCGTAAGGTATGCTGTACCTTGAAAACTGTTGGTCTGATGGAAAAAATGCATAGAACATATATTACGTAGAATTTTATACTCTTCAATTTATTACTTCCTAGGACCAATAATAGGAACGGAGATATTTGCAAAAAACTGATTTTGACCGCCATCTTCCCCCAAGGGCGCAAAGTCAGGGTTATGAACAGCACGATACATTTTACGATCCCACCAAATTTCATCTCCTTACGAGCTTTTGCGTGGTAGACCCCTTTTTTCTCCCTGTTGCTTGGAGTATAATTGTTATAATAATTTTTTATTTTCTTCCTTTCTCTGCGATTTATTTTACTGCCGTTTTTTGTCTTGACTTGTCCTATACCATTTCATTGTGTTTATACTTTGTACTGTGGTCTATTGGATAATAAAACTTATTATTATTATTATTTAGCACCAAAAGGAAAACTTGTTCAATAGAACACCTTAAAATTCGATATCACTCCAATACTTTATGGGAGCAGGACACTCAGTGGTATTATCTTGATAAATAAATTGGTATGCGGTGTATTAAAAAGATTGGGACCAGCAAGCAGTATGATAGAGTCAAGATATACGCTTGAAAACTTAAATAGCAGTGTGACTATTTTAACTGGCAATATAGAATGATGAAAAAGTGTATGTGACTTGTGATTAGTAATGCGCCGCCGAATCTGATGACGAATGGTTAAAAGGTACGTTCAACTATAGTACTGAATCAAATTTGTCTAAATTTGATGTTCACTAGTTTGATGTTCATTAGTTCACCTCTAGACTTAATATGCCTGAAGAAACGATCGGATGCATGTGCTGTAAACGCAATTTTGAGCCACATAAAGTGCTGCAGTGTAGCATTTGCAAGAATTCATATAATCACCTTCGTGTGGAAATAACTGTCTCTGAAGTTCAAAGTATTAAATCTAAGAAAAATATTAACTGAACCTGTAGCAACTGTACTAATTTTAGTAACAATATTGATGATCTGAAAGCCATTGTCCTAAAATTGAAAGAGGCAGTTATTAGTCTATCTCAACAGCTTGATAACGGCAGGAAACTGGTTAAATATATTACTAGTGAAATGCACTATATTACAGTATTTACAAATAATTTCGGGTTCTCTACCATGCAACCTGGCGATGTTCAATGATGTGGTTAATTCTGATTGATAGGTTACGGCATAAATAAAGATGTATACTCCTCGTATAGCTACAATAGGGTTTTCCCACTAATTTTATTTTAACAATTTGTGTCGTGAAAATGATATAATAAAACATTTTATTAATTTACAACAATTTACTTCTACTTTCTAATAAGAATTATTTCTAAGAAAATATCGTTAAAACAACTTGCTGATAATTTCACTGCTTTTTAAAACGGGCATTTTTACGCGCTAGAATTACGTATCTACCCGGAAAACCAATGAGATTATGGATATAATTAGTTTGTAATAGATTCTAACTGTGTGTTAAAGAAAGCTTTCCTCTAAAACTCCTCAGAATTTCAATTTGTAATGCTTGTACTGTGATTGGTCTAAAGCAGTGGACGTGTAAATATTGGCCAATCAGAATCCAGATAAATGCCGCACAAGTTATTCGTGAAAGCGTCGGATGTTAATATTTTGTACTGTAGTTTAGGTTTAACCTTCACGACATTATACATCAGATAACTAACCTAAAACGTTAAATTTATATTTTTATAGTTCAAATGTGCTTTTAGAGGGCGGAATATTAAACATAATATTTTTAGTCGCAAACTCCTCTATAAATTTTTATTTTACTATAAGGAAAGTAACCAGACTACAACCAAAGTTAAAAATCTGGCGCGTTAAGTGTAATAATTGCATATTACCATCAAAACGCTAATGCTTCGATTGCAACAAACACCAGCCGAAAGACTGATCCTACTTAAAGGAGTTCCCTTGCCAGTCGTCACACACCACTTGCAGACTGCAGTTTCGAGCTGTTGGCTCTCGTCAGTGCAAGGTAGGTATGCGACGACCGACATGAGAATCCTTTGACTTATAGTACATTCCGGTATTTTTAAAATAGCGACATGTAAAACAGCCAGCAGGCGCCATCTAGCGGTCCAGTGTCCGTTGCAATCGAAAAATAAATAGCCTGACTTGGCTTAGCATAGTTCAAATGTGCTTTTAGAGGGCGGAATATTAAACATAATATTTTTAGTCGCAAACTCCTCTATAAATCCTTATTTTACTATAAGGAAAGTAACCAGACTGCAACCAAAGTTACAAATCTGGCGCGTTAAGTCTAATAATTGCATATTACCATCAAAACGCTAATGCTTCGATTGCAACAAACACCAGCCGAAAGACTGATCCTACTTAAAGGAGCTCCCTTGCCAGTCGTCACACACCACTTGCAGACTGCAGTTTCGAAAAATTACATGTCGCTATTTTAAAAATACCGGGATGTACTATAAGTCAAAGGATTCTCATGTCGGTCGTCGCATACCTACCTTGCACTGACGAGAGCCAACAGCTCGAAACTGCAGTCTGCAAGTGGTGTGTGACGACTGGCAAGGGAACTCCTTTAAGTAGGATCAGTCTTTCGGCTGGTGTTTGTTGCAATCGAAGCATTAGCGTTTTGATGGTAATATGCAATTATTACACTTAACGCGCCAGATTTGTAACTTTGGTTGCAGTCTGGTTACTTTCCTTATAGTAAAATAAGGATTTATAGAGGAGTTTGCGACTAAAAATATTATGTTTATATTTTTATATTTGTATTATTTGGAGTGAAAATATTATTTTATCAGTTTCTGGTTTATGTTTTATTAATTCTACAATCAAAATGGAATCAAGTGGAAGAGGGATATGTTAAAGGTGCCGCTGATAATTTACCTAAAGTAGAAAAGTGCTGTCAATAAATAGAGGTTATATTATGTTAACAGAGACCAAGACTAATAAACAATCTTGAACAGAGACAACCTCTGTGATGTTAATTCTGTGATTGGATTTCAGGCCGGTGACGTCACAACGCGCCAATTTATGGCTGTTTAAAATGAACCCAACATTTTTCAAACTTCAAGTTTTTTTTGTTACTATTAGTAAAATTAATAAGATTATAAATATGCTATAAATCATTTTTTTACGTGAGTTAAGTATATCAGCAATAATTTTTTTTCTGGGAAAACTCTATTGATTTACAACGTGAGGATAAATTGAAATAAATTTGGCGACAATGGGTCTGATTAGAAAACCTCCTTAAGTAATAATAAATGCGTAAAATCTTTAAATATATACAATTGGTTTACAACGTGAGGATAAATTGAAATAAATTTGGCGACAATGGGTCTGATTAAAAAACCTCCTTAAGTAATAATAAATGCGTAAAATCTTTAAATATATACACAAGTTAAAAAATGCAAAAGTAAATCTAAACGCAGAACCACTGAGGGTGATCCCCGGTAAAGAAAACAATACACTTATCTAGGGTGGTACGAAACCCAGACTTCGGCGATGCAGAAACTGCAGCCCTACGGTGTTGTCTTCGGGAAAAAGGGATAGAGCAGACGATTGGGGGGGGGGTTGATTTACAGCCTCTCCAGCCGTGGAATTTTCTACTCTTGTGCGTGGAAGCCCTTTCCGTGGAACTTGCTACTTTTGCGTGTGTGTGGAGTTCTAGCCCCGTCCGTGGACACTAAAGTTACACCGATTTAATTACACGGTCGGAAATGCATGTGAAACGTGCCTCACGAGAGCATTTTATATTAGACATAACCCACAAAAGAAATATAATTTACCTCTTACTGTTGAGGGAATCAATCAACCAAAACTCCTATAGAAGGTTACTGCTTAATGAATGGGGTCGAGTCCGTCTTTCAAACCAACGAGATATTTCCAAAGGACAGTCTGTAAATTTGAGAAACACGTGGATAGAGACCTTGGTAAGATGGCGATAATGAGGTTAACTCACCCGTACACTTAAATCCTGTACCAGTAGTTGAAATTCGCTCCCATAAAATTGGTCGGCCAGAAAAAATCACCAAGCCGTGGCCTGGAAGACAATGAGATAAAAAAATTAAAGATTTAACCTTTAATTTGGTGTAAAGTTGATCCTTTAAATCAATGGTTGAAAAGTACCCCTTAGAAATTACCACCCTTTTAGGTTGGCCCGTGTCACCCCCCAGGGTATCACGCGACAGACTATTTTTACGTTATTGCGCTATTTAATTACAATTAGAAAAACATAATTCTATTCTTTAATTACATGGGTACTTAGTGCAGTCTCAGAGAGGGGCGAAATCACCCTGTTACACAAATCCCACCAGGGCAGGGGTTGAACGACCAAGCTTTCTCGTATCTACTAATAGTAAACTATTACTACAAAAACGACATTTTCTTTAAATCGATGAGTACACGATTCTTGCAGCCGCCGTCCGGTCTATAATGTCAACGACACTACGTAATAATGAATTGTGTGTTGATAGTTGCATCTTCTACTATTTTTACTATATACAGTCATTCTTTATCGACCTTTTATTTCAAGAAGGGTAGCTTCAAATCCCCTTTTATATATTTTTTATCTCGCTTTCATTTCTTGCCTCGTTATATATTTCAATTTTATTATATTTCCACCTCACATTTCCTATCTCCTGTTTTTTTACCAAGTTAAACACCCTTTATACCTATCAAAATAGCTTCATATTTTAAAGATACCTACATTACTGTAAAATCCAAACACTAAATCTACCATATACGTTTTATCTGCCAGCTGAGTAAATAATAGAATTTTCAATGTTCACTTGAAACATCGGGAAGATGTATACCCAGTCTAATACAAATATGGTATGCCCAATTTTTTTTATTTTTGAAGATAAATTATTAAAATGTTGTATATCGTGTCTGTATCATGAGCGGCACTAAAAGTAGTTGAAGAAAAAATAACAGGATTTATTTTATTCATATTCATCGTTTGAAAAGGAAGATAGCATGTTTTATGAGGGATGAAGTGATTTGTTGTGTCTCGGCTGGTGATGCCGGACTCAGTACATTCTCGACACATAAAATGTCACTTTTACTCCATATAAAATAATATACTATATTTTTATTTCCTATTTCAGTGGAACTGATACCAACTTTTGATTTTCAAATGGAACACCGTGTATATTTTGATATTTTTGGGTTGTACATATTTTTTTGAATACAATGGTGCCACATTCATGACCAAATGTCAAACTTTTTTAATTTAATTTTAATTTTTAGTTTAAGTATGCCATGACTATTCAGATATATTTCAATCACACCAACCGTCGAAAATACTAAATTATATGATTTATCAGTAAACAAAAACTTTCGAAATGGATTTTTGGGTGAACTATATTGGTACCAAGGCACCATTCAATACTGCTATTGAAAACGAATTTGTTTACTTACACGTGCAACTAATACAAACAAAATGGCAGATAAGAAATAATGAAAATATCTACTTTCATTCCAATTTAATTATAATTACACATTAAAGGGGCTGTAAATTACAAAAAAGAAACACATAGAACTAAAATAATTGTCCAAAATGTTGCCTATTGACATCACCACATTTCTACACTCGCATAGCTATATATAACTGGAGCCAATTGCTGGGCTGTTTACTATGTACTGCATGTCTTGCAGCCCAGGTTTTCGTGGGTTATAATAGGAGTTTCTGAAACAAGACCGAAGAAAAAACTTATGGGAGTTAGATCAGGTGACCTCCCAGGCCACCGTACAGGACAACTTGCTGCAATAAAGATTTCACCGTCACTCTTGAGGGTAATTAGTCACTACTTCTAGAACTATGGAGGGAGCCCCATCTTGCTAAAAATATTTTTCTTGCTTTAAATTCAAAGGCAATTCCTCCAAAAGGTTCTCAACAACATTTTGTAGGAAGCTAAAGTATCTGACACCATTCAAGGATCCTTCAAATACCGGATACCGGTTATTCCCTGCCAGAAGTTTAATCATTTTCCTCTCTCAATAAATGTTGATTTTTGAAAGATTAGTTACTTGTATTTTCAGTTAAATAAGCCTAAATTTTGAATTTATTGAAAAATAAAATTTTTCCCAAAAATAGTAACATATTCAGTTCTTGTGCGTGATCATTATTAAGTTATCTTCGGAACTGATTTCGTGCGATGGTATTTCTATTAAAGACCTTAAACTATGTTTACTATTTTTTACAAATCGTCTCATAAGTATCTTAAACACCTGCATACTATTACGACGTAAAGTTAGGACAAATAAACGAGATCCCAGATCTTATGAATCCTTGTAGTGAGAGCGAATAATAAAAAGAACAAGTAAAATAAATACAATTTATTTGAAAAATCAGTATGCAACGTACAATACAAAGAAAATTTAAAGATAAAAATCTTACAATAAAATAAATATCAAGAATATAACAAAGTCTAAGGTTTTTTTCACCTTACGCTAGGGAAAAGAATGACTAAGTTAAACAATTTAACAATGAACATTATATATATACAGTAATTACAGCTTTTATAAAAGTTTGGAGAATTTCCAGGCGCTCCAGACTTGAAGGTTTTTGATCCAGGTCCTTGCTGGTCGTAGAAATTATCGTAATGCTTAAATAGGGATTTTTCTCAATAGCAATGTGTAAATCAGGGAAAATTGGTATACCAAAATTCGTTTACCAAAGAATAGGAAATGATCCAAAAGTTCAAAATCCAAATAATCCAAAAATAGAACAGTTGGAAAGTTCTAGCTGTAGCAAATCGAAATCTGACCTTACCAAAATCGTCCAGAATACTTTTCTGAACGATAACTTGCTTATTAATCCGAATAAATCGAAATTTCAATGAAACAAACCAAAATATTAAATGAAAATTAGGTTAAACTTAGCAACTACGTACCTTTTAAAAATTAATCCATAGCAAAGTTTTCGGCCCAATTTCTTGATTCAAAAAGCAAGTTTAACGGTACTTGGGTAATATTTATAACCATTTTATCTCACAAGAACAAGGGGAAATGACTTAAACTGACAGTTCGGCAATTCGGCTGTTAGAGTACCAACTTGAGAAATTTCAAAACTAAATGTGGTGTATTTACTTTTTCGATCATTAGCTATTTTTATACTATCATTTTGTAGACAATTTCTATACGCTAATTATAATAATATTTTATATTTTAGATTTTATATTTTATTATTTTATAACTTGGTATGTTTTTCCTAGTGAGTCATAGGTTGGTGAAAAGCTTAAACGTGGCAATTGGATAGAAAATTAGAGTGTGGTGACATCTATCACTGAATGTGTATTTATTATGATGTATTGAGGAGTTCATCGACTAAAATCTGTCATTATTACTTTGTGGATATCAGCAAAAGACGGCACGTCACAATACTTGATGGTATATTTCCATACTGCTGGAGAAAGGCAATAATTAAGCCTCTTGCAAAAATAGTTAATCCTATAGAACTAAAAGATCTGACCTATTAGTATCTTATCTTCAACTTCTAAAATTTTGGAAAGACATATTTACAACCAAATTTTTCCTTATCTCTATGGAAATTATTTGACTTGCTCGACTCCATTAGATTTTCGTGAAGAACCATAGCACTTCCACTGCAATTATAAAAGTAACTGTTGACATTTGTCAAAATTCAGATAACATCTTGTCTAATTCTACTTGATTTTAGTAAAGCCCTCGATACTTTGAATCCACAAGTTTTGCTTTCTAAATTGCATTATTTCAGTTTTTCGAATAATTGCATCAATCTTTTTAAATCCTATTTAAATAATAGGGAACAATGCGTAGCTTTGGCAATAGATAATAAGACTGTCAAATCCAAATTTGCTTCATTACATCAAGGTGTACCTCAAGGGTCCATCTTAGAACCCCTATTATTTTTAACATACATTGCAGACATGACTGGTGAAGTTCCATATTCTAGTGTTTTGCAATTTGCATATGGTTCTCAATTAATTCTCGATGTTTGTCCAAGTAATAAAATATTTGCACAAGAAAATATATCAGATTTACAGAAAATTAAAAAAATATCTTTCGATCATAACTTAAAAATGAATGCTTCTAAGTCTGTCTTATTGACAGCAGGCTTAAAATATTCTAAAGATAAACTGTCTGATTTTGTTGTCAAAATTGATAATGATGAAGTACTTAAATTGAGTGAAGCAAAAAGTCTTGGCGTAGTCATGGATGACGCACTTACATTTAAATCACATGTTTCTACTAAAATAGGATTGACTTCCAGCCCAAAATTTATACCCATATGAAACTTGCATTTCATCTTCTACTAAATATCGTTTATGTAACAGCCTCGTTCTCTCTATTCTTAATTACGGTGATATAATTATCACAATTTAATCAGTGCCGCTTCCTGTCGTCTAATACAAAAAGTTCAATATGCTTACATGCACTTTGCGTACAATATTCCCTTTAGAAATCACATCACTCCCTACTTAAATCAAAGTTCTATCCTAAATATGAATACTACACATATATGGTCTAATTTATAAAGTAGTGCCTACTAGTGAGCCTAGTTACCTCCGAAGCAAGTTCTCTTCTTATAATCACGATCAAGCCATAAGGCACATACGAGCTTTTAGAATACCTAAAAACAATTCGTCAGTTTTTTAGAAGTCATTCACATTTAATGCAATCCATTTGTGGAACAAGCTTGACTCGAGCACTAAAGAATTGTCTCCAAAAACATTTAATTGTAAAATAAAAAGCATGTTGCTTGCCAACCTAAACGTTGCCACTTAAATACAGCAAGACCCTACTCGTATATGCACCACTTAACCACCTATTTTGGTATATTTTCATTGATCCCCCATTCTGCACCTTTAGCATTACATCATTGCAAAGTTATCCTTGTTCTTTATTAGGGTTAGTATTAAGTAAATTAACTTTTTTTTGTCCTGGGGCCATTGCAAGATCACCTTCTAGGTGAAATGGTACCTACTTACCTATGTAATGTTATGGTAAATAATGGTCTATTTATTTATTTTATTTATTTATTTCCTACAAATCAATAATCTTTAGTGTCTAAAAACCATTTTTACAAAACTCTAAAATATTTGAAAGCTACACTCGAATACACTACTCGACGCGCGTTTTGTTAACCATATCAGCATCATCAGGAAATGAGTAAAACTGAGACCTGTCTTATTCGTCTCCCGATGATGTCGATATGGCTAGCGAAATGCGTGTCGACTACTGTATTCGAGTCTAGTGTTTCGGCGTTTGTAAAAGTGGTTTTTAGACACAAGAAAAGACGCTCAATGAAACAGTACTTCTTGCTTTATTAGATAACAGTAACTTTGTTTTTCTAACGGGTGATAAGTTTATTTATTGATAGTCTGAAAAATAGACGTCTCAAACCATTGAACGAATAGTTCAAATATGTCATAAAGCTTATTTTTACTTTACTAGATACTGTTTAAAGAAAAGTGAGATTATAATTTAAATGTTGCTTACAAAATAACCCTAAGATCAACTATAAAATCATTATTACTTCAACTGAAGGGGAATATCAGAGAATTTATTGGAGTGGCAACTAAAGTAATAGAGTTATCATACATATAACACTAATGAAAACGTCAGCCAGTTTGATGGCTTATATAAACGGTTTTCAACAAACTACATCAGACTCATTATAATTTAAGTCTCGTGCAAGTTAAACAGGAAATAACTTTTAAATTTTAAGTTCAACATATTCTGTTATTTGTAATTTGATTTTACTTCCACGTCCAATGAAAGTATAGTAACGTATTGTTGAAATACGCTTAAAATGTCATGAGACGTCGAGATTTTAAATTTGAGCAAAAAATAATTTCCTGTCTGTCGGTTTGTCTGTCAGTGTGCGTGTACAAAGACATTTTTTGTTTCCCATAATGACTAAATATTATTATTCGGTAATAATATAACTATTCAATTATATGAACGGTTAAACAAGGCTTAAATAAAGCAATAGAATTAAACACATAGATCAATTTTGACGATAATCGTCTTAGAGAATGCAATAATAGCATTTGTACTAAACAAAAGTCATATAACATAAAATAACTAAGTTTGTAAAACGTCTGCTAACGGAGATTTAAAAAGTAAACAAGACTTGATCAGAACAACAAATAACATATTGCCTTTTGTACAGACTGAGTCCTTGTGGCAAAAGGTCAAATCGAAAAAGCAATATATTTGTAAACTATCTTTCACGGAAAAAATATAGTGAAGTGAATGTGATGTATATTGAAAATTCTGAAACATGTACGCCCCGTCTCGACGAAAAGAAAAAAATCTCATCAAATTCAACCATGAAGTAACATTGTACCTTTATTTCAGCGGGCATAAAGCCATTGTAGCTACTACAACCATTTTCTCTTGTACACAAAGATCCAGAAATATAGTCCACGTAGACAATATTTCTGGACTATTGCTTTAACTTTGTGTACAATATGGGAGAAAATGAAATCGTACGGAAATATTAACTCATACATACACACGCCAAGTTAAAGTATACTACACTATAGGATGGTAAAAATAATTAAAAGTGAGATCTTATAAAATTACATATATATCAAATTAATACAAAAATAATAAAAGTGTAATAAGGTAAAAATATAACTACTACGACAGTTCAGTATTCGACTATTTCCTATGAAAGAAAATCGATTCATTGCCACCAATCAAGGTGCACAATGTGCTTTTCCAAATAAATTGAAAATTATGTCCTTTAACTTGCGACATACTACGTCTTCAATCGGAAAACGCAAAATAAAATCTGATTGCAATAAGTCCCCAGCAGGCTGATTCCATCCTTAATTAATATGCTAAAAATCAGTATACCATTATGTGACGAATTTATTTTTCTTGGACAACTGTGAATAATTGTTATGTGTGTTATAGTGTTATGATTCAAATCAGACATGAAAATATATCATTACGTTTCGATATATTTTTTGGTTATCTTCAGAAAAAAATCTCAAAATATCTATTGTTTCAGTCACCATAAGAAAGTTCGATATGTTTATTGATAATAATAGTGATCAATCCTTTATTCACTTTTTCTATATATTTGTATAGATGTAACAAATCGATTTAAAACACACGTAAATAAATAATTATTTAAAAAAATTATAAAATTACAAATATACTGTATACAGCAAAATTAATAAAACATTTCATATTATTAAAACTTTAAAATATACGTTCAATAAAACTATATCCATAATATATAACTTAATCGGTACCTTACCAGAAACTTCCTGTAAAGAATGAAAACATTTATTTATTATTTATTCTCTTGACTCATTTTTAAAAGCTGGAAACTCTGTTGGTTCTCGATGTCAATAGGAAGGGTGTTACAAATGTTGGCGCAACAAAAATACATTCATACTAACACTTAATGGCCGACCATAAATTTAACTACTCCTTCAGCTTTCTTTTCCCTCAAATTAAATGATGCTCAAAAACGTTATTCCACTTTTGACAGAGAACTATTGTTACTTTATACGTCAATTAAACATTTGGACATTTATTAGTAGGCCGTATTTTACCTGTTTTACTGACCACAAACCATTGGTTAGGGCTCTTTTCACGCATGTAGAAAAGACTCCACATCACACTCGACATTTAGAGTCCATAGCCCATTTCACCAATGATATACGACGCATTAGCGGCAAGGAAAACATCATTGCGGAATTGCGGATACAGTATCGCGCGTAAATGATTTTTCTTTAACCCAATCACGTTCCACTTTTACTTTTACCTTTATTTCTTCTGTAAATTCACATCGTTTCAGTTTACAGCTTTTAAAAGATGCCCAATTAAACGATTGCGAACTTTCATTTTTGGTTACAGACCAGTCCGGTGCAAGCCGAAAATTCTTTACAATTTGATAAATAACGAACGCAAAATTTCTTGGTTAAATATCACTATATATTTTTTTAATGTTTGCGACTACAGTTTCGTAGTATCTAGTCTACATTTTCAGGCACAAGACCGTGCATTAAAAAAACATAGTGATGTTTAAAACAAAGAAATTTTTTGTTCGTTATTTATTATAAAGAAATACAAACTAACAGACAACTCCATTGATTTTTTACAACTTACATTTCATAAGTTAATTTTGATGCGTCTAATTCTAAATGTCTAAATGGGTGAGTACGCCACACCGATCTTGAATTTTGCCTTGATTAGTTGCTTTAGTTGTTAAATTTAAAGCAGGTGGTTCTCGTCTTTTATGAAACTTCAGAGAGAGAGTGAGAGAGACATTTTGCTGGCATGTACACGGTTGATGATTCCTGAAAACTTGTGCCATTCAAGGCATCCTTCTGGATTTTGGAGTTATCAACACCAAGAAAATTTCCCCGATTTGTTGTTGTTCTGGTGAGCAGAAGATTTTGTTGTTGGGAGTGAATTTTAACTGCTGGTGCAGGATTTAAGTGTATAGGTGAGTTAACCTCACTATCGCTATATTACCCGATCTCTATCCATGTGTTTCGCAAATTTACAGGCTTTCCTTTGCAAGTATCTCGCTGGTCTGTAAGACTGAGTCAACCCCATTCATTCAGCTGTAGCCTTCTCTAGGAGTTTTGGGGGATTGCTTCACTCAACAGTAACAGGTAAATTATATTTCTTTTGTGGGTTATGTCAGATTTAAATTGCTCTCATTAGGCATGCTTCACGTGCATTTCCGACCGTGCAAATTAAATCGGTATATCTTTAGGGTTCCACGGACGGGGCTAGAACGCCCACACGCACACCCCAAGGGTAGAAAGTTCTACGGTCGGGGCCCGAACGCCCACACACACACACAGAAATAGGAAATTCCACAGCTGGAGAGGTTGTAATCCACCCCATCGTCTGGTCAATTCCTTCCTTCACGAAGACACCACCGTAGGGCTGCAATTTCTGCATCGTCGAAGTCTGGGAATCGTACCACCCTAGATAAGTGTGCGGTTTTCTTTACCGGGGACCACCATCAGTAGTTCTGCGTGGTTATATATATTTATACTTACTTTTGGATTTTAACTTGTATATATTTGAAGATTTTACGCATTTATATTTATATAAGGAGGTTCCCTAATCACACCCGTTGTGGCCAGATTTATGGTAATTTATTTATTACGTTGTAAACCAAGTGTAGTTACACGAGGCATCTTTATTTATGCTATTACCTATTAATCGGAAAATTAGCCACACCTTTTGAACATCGCCAGGTTTCATGCTAGATAACCAGACATTATTTTGTAAATTCTGTAATATACTGCATTTCATGTTTAAAACTAGCGTCATTATTTCGTCTGCGACTGCTGTGAATGGAACCCTCAGTGATTTGTGTAAATAAGTAAACTAATAATTTATAATAGATTATGTTAACTTAGGCTGAACGCCCTGAGATATTCTGAGCTAGTGATATTTTATCGTGGGCTCATCGCTTACCCGGGCTAGGTAGTGTCTGCGATCTGCTACGCCACAGCAGCCCAAGTGAGTTTCTTTTCTGTAATATCTTGTAACGTCTTTATTTATTTATGCACTTGTAGAACGTAGCAAATTAAAAATAAAGCTCTACTTAAATCAAGTACCATTTTGAGACATATTTATTGGCATTTAGCGATTCGTAAATGAATTGTATAAACTCATACGGTGCTGTTATTGTTGAATATTTAGACTTTCACTTAACATTATGAATGATGATATTCATAAATTTGTTTCTGCATAACTTTATTTATTGACCATCTTCAAAGAATAAAAAACGAACCTTGGCTATCAGCTTGGCTATTGTCTCATCATATTGTGGCATCAAATACAAGTAACTAGTGCCATATTGGAGTAACAGCGGAGACAAATAGGTGTGTTCAGATATCAACGCCTAATTGCAATTCGCTACGTATTATTTAGGGAAAAAATATGTTCGTTCTCCTTAAATAATTAAATTGTATGTTCTATTTTTAACCGACTTCAGAGAAGAGGTTGTCCATATTTGTCCATGTTTTCTGCAGATCTGTATGTTTGTGTGTAGTCTTATAGCTCCAAAACTATTGGACCGATTTGAATACATTAAAGGAGTATGCAAGAAATAAGGAGCACAAGAGGTTTTCTAAAATCCCGACTCCTCCGCCATTTCTTAGAAAACTATTTGTAATTGGCTGTTACGCCCCAGCTCGCTTTCAAACAAACCAATTTTTATGAAATTTTCATGTTAGCTCACAAAACTTATGTAATTGATATTTGTATGTGAACGTCTTTGTTTTTTGTTTAGGGGGTGGGGAAAGGATATGAAAAGTTCAACGTTATTAGTTTCCTTTAGACCTTGAGCATGTCTGTTATTTGTTTCTGTAGTAAAAAAATAAAACGTATTACGTACTATATTCAATCCTTAATGAATAGATAACTGACAATGTATAATACATACCCTTGGCTATTATTTTATTGTTGTTCGATCAATGTTAGAACCGAAGAAAAATCAGCTTCAATATAAATAAATAACTTCATAATGAGGAGAAGTCCATATTCTTGAAAGATGTTCTTATTATGTAGCCTAACAAAAGCCTGGGCTTCAAGAAAATGTTACGGTAAAGCTCAGCATAAAAAGGAGTTCGGCATCCTTCTGAAAAATATCTCAGCTCAGTTTTGTTTAAGTGCAAAATAGTGATAATCTTTTAATATGAATCAAGAGTAAAATCAAGAGGAAAAGCCAGCGGCGCAATATTAAGAGAATACTTTAATAAAACAAAGGTTCTATGTGCAATTTAATTTTATACCTATATGAAGATCAGTACATTGAACTCAACATAATTGCACATAATCAATCACTCTAATACTCCAAGCATGTAATTTATCCTTGCATAAATACTACAGTTTAGTATAATTCTCATAGCTCTGTTCTGTAACTTTTGCGATCGATCTATGTCGCACTGGTTAGCGAGATACATGATAGTACTACAATAATTAAAACGTAGTAATATAATAATATTGCATACCAATTTTCTACTTTCGGTAGACAAATATCAAATAACTCTGTTTAAAACATTGATATCTTTAGCTATCTTTTTGCATAATTGACATGATTACTGAATTTCAGTTTTTTATTTATAATTACTCCCAGATATTTAATTTTCATGACGACTCCAATTACTTCCAATTCAATTCAAACAGATTTTATTAAAATTAATACATACATTTTTCCTCCCCGGAGACTACCTTGGGACCGACCGTGTAACCACCGCACTGTTTGTGGTGGCGGGTTGCATGGCCGGGCGTTGTGGTCCCGGTTCAGCTAAAATAAAGTGGGGAGAGAAGTCCTGACTCCTTTTGCTAAAAAAAAAACAAATTAAAAAGGACGATATAATTAAACACATTTTAAAATTAAAATTTAACAAAACTTAAAACTAAACGAGTTATATATATTATTATTATATATATATTATTATATTATATATTATATTATTATTATTATATATATTATTATATATTATAGTTTTGATAATATATATGTGTTAGTTTCCGGCCCTGTAAATGGAATGTAAATTCTGTTGGGTTTGTGTATGTAAATAAATAAATAAATAAATAAACTTTGAGGTTGACACTGGTACCCAAACCTAATACGGGGAACCTTAATCGAAATGAGGTACTACAGGGCCGTCTAAACTGTGGTTTATCGAACATTTCATTCTCTTAGAAATCTTGTAGTGAAGCTAATTTTGAGCAAAAAATGCAGAAAAAGAGAACGATAACAAGAACAAAGACGAAAACTCACAAAGAAAAGATCAAGAACACGAGGCAAAATGTACAAATAGAACGGAGGAGGGGGACAGGAAAGACTTAAAGATACGAAAGTTAGAAATATCAGTAAAAGCAGATAGGGTAAGTAGATGAAGGTTTGGCTATAGTGGTTGCTGGAAAATTGGTAACGTCTGGTATGGTCAGGTGGTGTGTTTGATCCGAAATGGTGCATTATGCTGTCTAATTTGTGTAATTTTTGCGGTAAGCGGACTATCGCTCAGAGTGAAATAGTAAAATTTTTGAGAGATTTCCTAGACGTAGTTCGGTCTACCTTTTCGAGTTGGAAATGAGGCGCATAAATTTGTGGTCAATTACTTCCACATAAGTTGAAAATTCTAGTCCTTGCTGTCCTATTTCATATTTGGATTTCTGTTTTCCTATAATCATACCTTTTGTTTTAGGCACATTCAGCTTCAATTTGTTTACTTCTAACTGTTCACTTATTTCTCTAACGACTTCATTCATTCTGGTCACCAATGACGCACCACCTTGCTCCGTTAAGTAAATAAATTTATCATCTGCAAACAAATAATAACAGCAGTTACTAAATAGATTTGCCATGTCATTAACGTATATAATGAACAAAAGTGACCCCAGAATACTTCCTTGCGGCAATCCAATATGTATGCTTTTTGCAGTAGATGCATCCTCGTCATAGTTTACTTTTTGCATCCTATCATTCAAATAATTACTTATCATATGTACAACTCCATCCAGTCTACATTCTTTCAATTTTTTCAGTAGTTTATCTCTTTCTACCATCTCAAATGCACGTTTTAAATTCAAAAAAACTATAATTGTCACTTTACCTGAGTCACATGCTTTCTTCCATCCTTTCGTTAACCACACACTGCATCGCACTTTCACAACTATGTCTCTCTCTAAAGCCGGACTGAAACTTACATATGAAATTGTTTTCTATGACAAATTGTAAGATTTGCCCATATACAACATTTACTAATCTGTTTTCTAATGCTGCAAGCACATTTATCGAACGGAATGCCTCTGCTTTAATAGTTTTGGCAACTTTTCTCATTATAACGACTTTTGAAATTTTGAATACATATGGAACAACACCTGCTTGCAATGAAGTGTTTATAATGTTAAGCAGTCTTTGTAAAGAAACATTTCAATATCATCAGGACTGCGTTTATTCCTAATAAAAGAATTTTTGTTTTAAGTTCACTTTTATCCAATAACTGAAAATTAGAAAACTTAATGACGTTATACATTATTTCGTAATGTTTATCATTACTTGGAATTTCATTCACAATTTCAATTACATTATTTATGTAAAATTCATTAAATATATTCACGATATATTCATGTACTTTAATAACTGAGTTCCAAACATTACTTCATTAATTACCACCCTATTTTTATTAGATATAATTATTTTTAAGGACGTCCACATTATGTTTGAGTCACCTCTACGCATATCAGTTCTATCCTCCAAGAACCTACAACATCCATTACTTTATTTCGTTTCAATTGGTATTGCTCCCAATCATCTTGATTATCTGTAAACTTATAAATCTTATAACTTTCTTCCCTCTGCTTTATAGTACTCAGGATCTTTTCATTAAACCACCCTTTATCTGTCCCATATAACATAACTTCTTTCTTAGCCATAAAATTATCTATAGTTTTTATCATATTCCTCGAAAATAAATCATATTTTTCCTTGATATTAGCTCTATAATTAAAATTACTACAAATTTTGAAATTTCAGCTTAAAGAGGGCCTAAATCTCTAAGACCAACTCTTATTATACGGGTTTTATGTTCCTTTACTAATTTATTTATACTATTATTATTTATTTATTAATATTGTGATCAGCTATATTTGGTTCACCCACTGAGACATCCATATTTTGGCTATTAGTTATGACTATATCAATAATACTACCACCAGTTCCAA
This sequence comes from Leptura quadrifasciata, assembly GCA_963675555.1. NCBI lineage: Eukaryota > Metazoa > Arthropoda > Insecta > Coleoptera > Cerambycidae > Leptura > Leptura quadrifasciata. The sequence goes on along the minus strand of OY776677.1, from coordinate 93,435,513 downwards.
ACATATGTGTGTAGGAAGTAGATAGGTAAAATAAATTTATTTTCCGATTTTTTTTATTCATGTATTTCTTCGTATATGCGTGTTTATTCTCAAAAAAAAAATACATTTGCAATTTAAATTCAAATAATATTTTATTATTTAAACTTATTTAATTTTCTATAGCAAAAAAAAATTTTAATCACTTTAACAAGTAGATAAAATAAAGGAAATATATTTCATAAATAACTTTTAATTACTGGAACTGATCATGTAGAAATAACCAATACAATGAACAACGAGCTTAACACTTTATATAAATGGTTATATAATAATAAATTAAAGATAAATGCACATAAAACTAAATGTAGATTCTAGGTTCAAAACAAAATTGTCATAAATAGTTAACAAATAACCTTGACATTTATAGTAAAGGCACAAAAATCAACTTTGTCTGAGAAATCAAGTATTTAGGAGTAATTTAGATAGATTAGATAAAAAATTAACTCTCTGTAAACATTTTGAGTTTGTGTGCAAAAAAAATTGGAAAGAAAACGGGATTTTTATATAAAATATCATATAATCTGTCACAGTGGTGTAAGCTATTAGTGCATAATACCATAATAAAGACATATTAAATCGAATCCAAATTTTATAGTATAAATCTATGAGAATAACTGAAAAGGAAATTAAGCAAATCATTAAACTCTTAAAGCACGAAAAATTTCCAGACGTTGATGGCATTAAATCTTAAACATTTCAGGACATATCCGAATTTATTGTTGTGCCACATCATTTTTAATAAATTTTTCCATGAAAACTGGTATTTTTTCGCAACCATTAACAGAAGCAGTTATAAAGCCATTATATAAATCTAGCTATAAATTAGACACTTCAAATTACAGGCCAATCTCCCTATTAAGTAACTTGTCAAAAATCTATGAAAAAATTCTAAAGAAAGAATGATGCATTACCTCAAGAAAGAGAAACTATATGGTTTTCGGGAGGCTAAGTTAATTGAAGATGCAATGGCTGACTTGATTTCTGAAATATATAAATCACTGAATGATGTTAAAAAGTCGCTTTGCATCCTCATTGACTTAGCTAAAGCTTTCGATACCGTTTGTCACACAACTTTTAAAAACGCTTGATAATATCGGATTTAGAGATGTGCCACTGAAGTTAATGAAAAGTTATTTAATATGTGAGTACAACGTGTAAAGGTAAATAATGTTTTAAGTTCAGAAAGATAAGTTAAATATGGAGTACCACAAGGTACAATATTGGGCCCTGTGCTGTTTAACATTTACATTAATGACCTGTTTACACTCCCATCTACAGATGGGAAAGATTATTAGTTTCGCGGACTGTTACCTCCTTTCTCTTATTATTTATTTTTGAGAAAGAATTGAGGCAACATGTGCGGACGACTAGCTGGTTTAAGCCGGAGCAGAGAGCCGTGGGTCCAGAGCATTCGTAAGAGTGGAGAAACTTACCCTTTCTGTACATGTACAGCATAAGCGACAGATTTCTGTTTATTTCGAGAAAAGGAGACAAAGAAAAATTGATGTTAAATTGGGCACCATCTATAGTAAAATAAGCAAAATTGTCTCTTTTTCTCGAATAACCAGTCTGCTATAGATCAGACTGAAATTGTTGGTAAGAGAAATAAAAAGATAGTTTAAAATGAATGACAAAATATATTACATGAAAAAAAAATAGACAAATCGGTTTGAGACAAATTGAAATGTAAAAAAAATATATGTATATAAAAGACAAATTGATACCAGTATCCTAGATGGTTTATAGTTCAGGTGACTGGTTCTGGGACAGCAATCCAGGCCCACAATTGTTTCTTGTTGCAAGAATTCTAAATTTTCCTTGGCAATTTACGTCTCGCAATGAAATGGGATGAAAGTTGTAGGAAAATTAACCAACTATGTGGTTTAATGAAAAGATAACCAAAGTTTATCTATGAAAGATAAACTGTGCAAAAACTATGCAGGAATGTAGAAGATGTATCTCAGAATTTAAATATCTAAGAATACAAGCATCTAAGCAAGTTAGCTGTACAAAATTAAGCAAGTTAGCTATTCAAAATATAAGCAAGTTAGCTGTGCAAAATTAATTAATTAGGTTAACTGTGCAAAAGCTGCAGGAAATATATTTATTTAAGCTATACAAAAGGAATTGAAGCTATACAAAAGTAAGTTAAGCTATACAAAAGTTATTTAAGCTATACAAAAGTAAGCTGATTTCTTAGACTATAAATTGCAAAAAAAGTTAAAAGGAAAGAGAAAAATATTTTTAAACCCATGTGGTACATATAGTATTTTAACTACTTATTAAATTAAAAAGAATTGACTTTGAATTCAAAATTTATTTTAAAAATAATTGAAATTATATCAAAGGCAAAATTTGAAGATTAATTACATTTTAAATAAGTATAATGAAATTACCTGTATGTTAAACACTTTGTAACTGGGATATAAAAATTGTAATATCAATTACTGAAGTCCGCAGTTAAAAATTATAAAAGTATGGATCAGTACAAAGGCTGCAAGCAAATGACTTCCTGGTGAGTTTTACTGATAAGGTAAACTTTTTGTCCTGTTTACTGAAAAACAACACAACCAAAAAAATGTGAGAAATCTAATTCCCTATTGAAATTGAAAGCTATAAAATATAAAAATAGTACCAGTATGGCCATCTGTCAGTGGTTGCGTTAAGCGTACCAACTTGCCTTGTAGATTCCCGTACTCAACTAAAGTAGTGGCATATAATCTATAAAAGTAATCTATAATGATAGTTTATTTTATTATTTCCAGACCAGCTGATTTGCCTTTGCAATTTCTATTTTATACATAACCACAAATATTAACAGATGTAAATAAGTAGTAAAGCGTATTGATAAATCCGTAAATATATTACATCTTATAGGATATACTATATATAGAATGAGAAAAGGTAAGGAAAATAACTATATGTACTCCATAGTAAACAAAAATATAAAAATTGAAAAAATGTTGTAGACAAATTGTTAAATGTTTGTTTCCTGGGATGCTGTCTTACAACGGAAATGAGATACATAATAGTGTAGAAAAGAGTTCCTAAGATATAAAGCTAAGTACATAAAACAGCGTGACATGGTTTAGCAGTTATACATGTAAAATTCTGTTAGTTGAAAACAGTTTCACTTGCAAAAACTGAATCCAAAAAATATACAGGTCGTGCTAACTATCTACAAAACACTAGTTTTTAAATAAAACTGTTAAATGGACATAGGCCATGTAACAGGACGATACTGCAGTGTTTTATGTAAAACACTGCAGTAGCCATGTGGCTGCAAGTTGGACGGAATTAAAACGAATAGTATAGAGCTAGATTTTGCAAATATAATAAATCTTCTTAATAACAAATACTTAACCATAAACTTTACAAAAACATTATTTTTGCCATTCAGTTGTTTCCTACTTATAATACATTACTCTTCAAGATAAATTAAATAACCAGTAGAAATAAAAGCATCAGATAAAACAAAATATTTAAGAATATTTATTTATTTAATCACCTAAAATGGAATCATCAAATTGATTTTATAATACAAAAACTTAGATGCATATAAAATGAATATATAAATAAACACCACAGAAATTCGACAACCCTCAATTCCAGAAGCCAGAGGCTTGTGCGGAAAGAGGTTACACATTGAAAAAACGCGGACATATAACCATTTCCTCTGAAAGTGCCAGAGCCGGAGTCAGGGTTCGAACCCAGTGGCGCGAAACCTGTGTGATTAATCGCGATTGCCACCTTGCGCCTTAACCAACGCGGCTATCGGCTAGCATTTTACCGGAAAGAATAGTTACAATATGCTCTTAGTTTATTGTTTCATTAGTTTTTTTTCAGATTTCTCTGACATATATTTCGGCCTTGCGACTATTATCAAAGAGTCTTAAAAACTTTTAAGACTCCTCCTGTATATTAAATGTAATTTGCACAAATTTGATAGCCAGGGTGATTTACACACTTATTCTACTCGGCACAGAAGTAACATAAAGCATAATTTTCTTAGACTAGCAAAAACCAGAAACGGCGCTGGCTATTACTGCATAAAGTTTTATAATATGTTACCTGATAGTGTCAGAAATTTAGATTATTTAAAGTTCATAAAAAAAACATAAAATCAAACAGTACCTTCAAAGGAAAGCCTTCTATAGCTTTGAAGAATACTTCCAGGAACATTATGTGTATTGTTTTTAAGCTGTTCTTTTTATCAAGTAAGTTCATTTTTAAATTTGATTGATTCATTCTATTCTTTCTATACCAGTTGACTATTTTTTGTACTGACATGAATAAATGATTATTATTATTATTGGTGGCCAGCGCGACGTTATGTCCCGTGCAGCGACATTCATGTTAGTTTCTAAAATTACACTCCGTGGACCGACATCTTCATTTTTGCTTAAGAAACGCTCTGTGGAGAGAATCTTTCTAATACGTCCGAAACTATCCTTCGACGGCGATTCATGTGAAATATTTCCGCGGATTTCGTTACGGTTACGAATAATTTCTCGAGGATCTGGCGTGTTATTTGACATGTTCAGCATCCTAGAAAGCGGGTATAAACAAATTTTCATGCATTTTGATTTTTTGAGGATGTTTTGGTATTAGAGGAGGGGACAGTTTCAACCCCGGTGATGGATAAGACGTTGTGTGGTTAAATTTCATACAGTCTACCCGAATCCAAGAACTCGATCCGCATGCCTACGATGGAAAAAACGCGAACCGGGAACCTTAAAAATACCACCATCGTGTTTAGCGCCCTCGAAAACGGGGGGTATTATAAATTTTTTGTGTTTTAAGTCTTTTTCTACAACTTTCTCATGGACTATATCCGAGACCAATTTTTTTATGAGCAAAATCAAAAATGTAACGCAACTAAATCTGTTTTAACCACCTTCAACATGTTAAAAAGTAAGATCCACTCAACCGTGTGTTCATTTCATAATTTGTGTGACCTATAATTTTGTAACATTTCGTAATATTAATTGATGATAGTGAATGATACTGACTTTGATACTTCTAAATTTTCTTAAAATTTAAATAGGTGTATACTCGCAACAAACTTTATATTACGCATAATGCCTCAAGAAATAAGTAATAAATTATATGACCTTGACGATATTTATTTGGGACAACACTTTCCAAATACCAGTTTCAGATGTTTCTGTTTTACTACATCAAGGATATAATGAAATAAATATTCTCAGTTTATAGGGCTTGAGGATATATTAAACCATAATTTACTGAGAGGGGTTGTATAATATCTGCAACGACAATGTAGTTTTTGTGTAGTGGGTTCCATTAACACAGCTTGATGATTTATAATACCGTATGAGAAACAATATTAAGCTGCAAATGATGTGAAGTGAAGAGTGGTTTTTCCTATCTGCTTTTTGTAAAAACAAGTAACTAAGTCTTACAAAACGTTTAACAAGTTTGTACAACGTTGAATGTTACAACATAATTGTCAATTATGAAACAAAACAAATAGAATATAGCAAACATTGTTATGGATCTACGGGACTGACGGTAAACTATGTAGGACAAATTTGTATTTCAATTAATACAGCCTTTAATGATCGTTGTTTCAATTTATATGCAAATTTTATGAAATGAAGAAATAAAAATAGTTTATAGCCCAGTATGTGAATATATTTGTAAAATAATTTTTTGGGAACAGATTATTTTACCCTACATTTCAGCATTTTAGGTATTTATAAATAAACAAAAAGGTCGGACAAATTTATTTGGGAGTTCAACTCCAAATTCACCCTCAAAGTCCAATAAAACAGGTTTTCGTATTGTTCGGAACACCCGTTAAATTTCATCAAAATTAGTGACCTAGCTGAGGGTAGCGATCTTAAAAACAAGTATATCCTGAATGTAAAAGCAGAAAATAAGACAATTAAATGTTTATATAACTGAAGAAAAAAAATCTATTGAAATTAGCCACTACATGACAAGAATAATTAGTAGTACGCAAACAAAGCATTTTTAACGACATATAAAATTGCTCCATATCAAAGAATTTATCAATGCTAGTTTGTCTCTTGTTAATTGGTCACTTTTAGCTATACAGATGCAAGAAGTACTATAAAGTTCAATAATTATTTTAGTCATTTTACATTAAAGTTGGATTCAGCTTTTTATTAGAGTTGCGCAAAATAAAAGAAAACTGTAAATAAAGATCCTTAGATGAAGAAACAATTAATTATGAAGGAACTGTTCATAAAAGTATATTTTAATTATATAAAAACATTTTCAGTGATGAAGTACATGAAATACACAAAACGTTAAATAAAAATTCATATCAAAGACGCCTAAATAACATATTATTGTTGTATAATGTTAAATTCGAATCATAAATCCAAAGCGGCTTGGAATATTACAGAATCCATTCACCATTCAATGGTGAAGAAAATGCCATAGTCCTTAACCTATACGAAAGGTATTCTATAACAGATTTTCATTGTGCTGCGGATAGCTGCAATGATTTTTTTATCATTAACTAGCAATATGACTGTGGCAAACACTTTTAAAAGCATACGATTCAATCCCAGTTCACTGTATTTAACACCAGTCACGTATGATGAAGTTAAGGATATTATCAGGTCCGTAACTTTCTGCGGGTTTGGCGGCGTTCCTGGCTGATTATTAGTCAATTGATTATATTTGTGATCTCATAATAGTACCGTAACCAAGATCAACTGTTATCACCTTATGCTAATTTTGATCACCAGGCTATAGTTTATTGCAATACAAAATCGATTTTCCTCTGACGAAAATTCCCACAATGTTGCAATAGTCGGTAAAACGATTTTCCGTCCGCTAAAAAAAGGCGGGATTTTTATGAATATCAAAGCGCTAATCGATTTCTTCTTAGTTAGGCCAGTCGTCATAGGGTTAAATCTGGAGGGTACCTTAGAAACATTCCGAATTTAATGAAACTTTGGGACGTTGTTTGTGAGTGTCCAGTAGTTATCAAACAAAAAAACTCTGTGGAATTTTGGGGAGGGGCTAAAATTCCCAAAATGTTTGCACTTTTTTAGGTTTTTTCGAAATATTTCGAAAACGGTTGATTTTAATAGACAACTTCAAATTAGTAAATTGTAGAGTACTAAATTTTCTGCAATTTGCACGGTAAAATGCATTTTTTGACCCCGTAGGTACCGAGATACAGAGTTTCGAAAAAGTGCAAAACTTTTCAAAATCGTAAAAAACTGCTAAAAAGGTAAATCGTAAAAAACTGCTAAAAAGGCTGGATTTCGATATTTATTTTCCATTTTCAACATATTTAATGGACTTGTGGCATCTACTTCCATTTGCATAGGTTCAACTATCCCCTCCCACAACCACCACGTTCTCCTCCTCCTCCTCCTGTTCATACTATACAGTGTACATTTAAGGTTTGTAACAGCATAAAATAACCCAGCTCGTCTTTCCACTAGTAGATGTTCATTAAATTGAAAAAAAGAACATTAAAACACAGTATTTTATATGTAGTATATAATAGCGATTCTTACTGTCTAATAAAGTAAATTTGTAAGGAAAATTTTAAAGCAGGGAAATATAAAGTAATTGTTAATGAAGTAAAGTTAATATTTTAGGCGTTTGGCACCGTACGGAGTTTCATCTTCTTTACGCTCTTCTTCATCGTCTAGTAGTGCGTCCGTAATCATTTCCTCTTCGTGCTCTCCTTCTGCTTCTTCGTCCTGGAGATCAGGCTCTAACGAGTTTTCGCATGAATGCCCCGAGCAGTTCTTGCAAAGGTCGGAGCACCGCAGTCTTTCTTGTAGCTGCAGGCTGCATTGCTACTACACCTTTTCTTGCATTTACAAGAGACGATGTTCAATATGTTGACTGGGACTGTGTGTGATTCTTAAAGTTCGCTATTTTAGGTCCGCCATTTTGAATTTTCTAATTTTCGGATTCATGATCAGCGACCCCAAAAACCCCCATTATAGGAATTGTCATTGAACTGGGGTTGCAAAATGGGGGCTGCAACCTTTTAACTCTTTATATCTTGACGCAACACTAAAAATGTCCGTTTCCATTTTTTCCTCAAACCATACGTATTTATTAACGCCAAGAAATAGTAAACGGACTTAAGACGATAAGTAGAAAATGTTAGTTACGGGCTGCCGTACTTAGTATATTTATAAATGTATCCTTGGGAGAGGAAGTTCTAGTATTTTGAAAAAAATCTATTGTGATACCAATTCACGAAAGATGTGACATATCTCAAATTTACAATTATAGAGGAATGGTCCTTATATCAATTGTCTCTTCACCTTATGACAAGACTTTTTGTATAAGACTGTCAAACTTTTTAAATACTGAAAATCTGTTCACAAACAATCAATGCGGGTTTAGAAAAGTTATATCTACCAAGGATACAGTTTCTTCTCTTTATAACTTCGTTTTAGTTAAATTTGATACAAAAGACAAGACAACCACTGTTTTCTTTGACATATCTTTGAGTTATTGGCTGATAACACCCCAAAATGTCAACAAAAGTATGCTTCAATGAACAATGTAAAAAAAATTAGACCTTCACATCAATTCTCACTGATCTTGGAGCTGTCACATCGACTCTTTAATAAATAAACTTGATATAACTTGTTTCCCTATACGGTAGTTAAAAGAAGTCATGACAGTATAAGCACTTTGATACTGTATTATTTTGAATACGTACGCTCAACATTGGATTACTATATAATAGGTTAGAGAAACAACAGTATAGTTAAGGAATTTTTCATTTTGAAAAGGAAAATAATTAGAACCATATTTAAATATTCGAGTTGCTCTTGTTGAAACCTATTCGCGGAACTGGGTAATTTAATGATTGCTTCTTTATAAATTTTAAACTTTAAAGAAAAGTAATCGAGATAAATTGATTGAACAAGAGAACAATAATTATTCCTTGAGGCCTATTTACAATATAAACATATCCCATCATAAAATCTCATTGGACCTAATGGAATCTGATAATGTATGCTTATTAATCAAGTTAGTTGAAAAGCTACTGAATTTTTTAATGAACATCCGAATATTTTAATTGTGCTATTGTACAAGAGCAATGTAGAATGAATCTCTATTTAATATAATAATAATCTCTTTATTTCCAGCAGGCAGCACCCATTTACAGGAAATATATGAAAACAAATATTATAATAGTGAATAAAAAAGAAAAATATTATTGACACTTAAGTTACAAACAAAATTAAATCCACTATTCAGTATTAATTATATGACTTAATATATTGCCTAGACTATCAAAATTAATATCACACAAATGGGAGCTTTTATTAACATTATTGCACATTACATAAATTGGAGATTTTGCCATAATATTTGTCCTGTAGTTATCGGCATGTAAGGTTATGTGATGGCGAATTTCAAGTCTGGGTATGTGGAAATTGATTTTATCCAACAAAAAGGGACAATCAATAGTATTGTGAATTAAATTGAGTAATTATTCAATGGAAATTATTTTGGGACGAATTTCTAATCAAACCATTTTAAAACGGTTCGTTAAAATGGACGTATCAATTCCTCTCGGCGGGTAAATGTCATCCTTCTTAAAAAACAAATATTTTAGGAACTTCCTCTGAACCGACTCAATATTATTCACGTGACATATATACCACGGATACCATAAGATAGCGCCATATTCTAATATTGAGCGAACATATGCGTAATATGACAACGTTAGGCTAGAAGTTTTGCTAAAACGCTTACGTTTCTTAATATGAAGCCTAGTATTTATATGAATTTGACACAGCAGTATTAATATGGGCTCGAAATGTTAACTAGCTATCGAAGATAATACCAAATCTTTGATTTCTGTACATCTGGTTTATTTTATAATTATATTCTTCAGGTCTGTTTTTCCGAGAAAAAGTGACAACGTAACATTTTTGAACATTAATGCACAGATGGTTCGCACTACACCAGTCAGATATGGCTTTAAGGTCATTCTGCATCATTCTACAATCGCTTATCGTCCTTGTCTCTCTACAGATTTTTAAATCATTTTCGGACATTAATTTTGAACAGCTAACATCATTAATTTCGTTGATGTAAATAAGAAATAGATATGGCCCTAAATTGGGGCCTTATGGTACTTCGGTCGCGTTAATGAAGAACTCCGAACGAAAACTCTCGTATTCGACAACCTGCCTGCGTTTAAATAAATAAGACGTAAATAAATTAATTGAGCCTTCGGAAAATCCAAAGTTATCTAATTTCTTTATTAATAAATATAAGTCGATTTGATCAAAGGCTTTCTGAATATCCATGTATGCTGTGTCTACTTGTCCTTGTTTATCGGGAATTTCAGAGGCAAACTGAGTTAAGTAGGTTAAGTTTGTGATTGTATATTTTTAATTTAGTATCCATGTTGATGCAGGAATATATAAACGCAATTATATATCACTATTTCAAACAATTTAGCAAAATTACATAAAGTAGAAATATCCCGATAATTTTGGAGTACAGCTGGGGCACCTTTTTTAACACGGAAGTATTTCCAACAATTTTCCACATGCCAGGAAATGTAGTTGTTTTCAAGACCTCCTACTTTTCCTATATAATTTATTATATAGGAAAAGCAGGAGTTCTCACAAGGCACGACAACAATATAACAAAAAAGCAGGGAATACCATCAATGCCTGAAGTAAGTTTGTCTCTTAATTTCTTAGATGCTTTAATAATATCGTCTATGAGTCGTTTTGCAAAATGCCTCTATAATTTTCAGCGAATGAAGCAACCGAAATGCGATGGACACTTTGGAAGTACTCATAAAAAGCCCGAACAATTGATTGAGGATCATTAATAGTGTTGCAGTTACCTACCATAACTCCTGGAATTTTAGAACGAGATTTTTTATTGCTAGTATATGCCCTTTTGGTCATATATCGAACTTTTGTTCGATGAATCCTGAAAAATATTGTTCTCGGTGTCAATTATGTATTTTGCATGTGCGGCTTTAATTTGTTCTTTAATAACTGCCGGAAGGGTCTTGAATTCGTTCGAGTATTCGTCCGAGTTGTACTTTCTTAAAAAAAATTCCTTTCTTCGAATATTCTTATGATATCTTTATTATACCATGGTGAGACGTTTTAAGTTTTAACGGAACATGATTTATCAAAACATGGATTAAGTGACCCGTAAAAAAAATCACATGCTATGTTTACTGACGTAAACTGACGTGACATCATATGACTCAGCCCAGTTAATGCTCATTATTGACTCGTATATGCTAGGAAATTTGAATTTCCTAAATTTCTAGGTTTTAAGGCAGAGTTATTACGATTAAGCTGAATATAATTGTTCAAAGTGTATGGAACACTAAAATTGAAACAAGGATGACGGGCATCTTTAGCAACCAGCGGTAGATCCCCTCTACTAACAGTGCACCAAATGTTACTAAACAATGTCGAGAAATCTATTATTTAGATTTGACACAGTATTAAACTGTTTTGAATTATGAAATTCCTGAAAGTTGCATAGCGTTTGATTCTTAGAGCTATTCGCGTCAAGATTAAAATATGGGCAATTAAAATCTCCAATAATGATAAAAATTTTGTTTTGTACAAATGCCAATGATGATAAACTTTCCATAAACAAATAATATGTACACATATTGTCCTTACTTGTATTTTATTTTCTTACCACTTCGATACTGATTTACATTTATTTCGAAATTATTATAATAATAAAAAATAATTACCTTCTGTTGCGTTAAAGATATAATTTTATAAAATCGTATTAAACTTAATTTTAACTAACATTAGCGCTGAAGACATAGTGGAGCTTCGCCTCAAGCCTCGACTCGGCAGCAAGTAAACTATTGCAATATTGTGCATATCTTAAATTACAAGATAAAATCAAATGCCGTGGATAAAACATTCTATATATTAAATAAATCCATCACGTTTATTTGGAGAATATAGTCGCTATTTTTGTTGAAGCTTGAAATAAAGCTTCACAATGTTTCAGCCTTGGTGTTATATTTATCTTGACTTAGATGGTATAGCAGAGAAATATTTTATTTATATAATGATTGCCAATATATACCTGAATAAATCAAACGTTTCCTTTACCACAGTATTTTAATAATTTAAAGTAGCAACTCCCTTTTTACATGCTATGTATTTACCCTCAAAATGTAATTTATGCAAGACAGTTTAGAGACTAGATTAACGAATCCTGTTACGTTTCTTTTTGCTTTCATCAAAAATAATCAGTGCAAGGAGAAACCTCGTTCCATTAAACGATGCGCCTCGAGCTGACTATTACGTTGGAATTAACCTAATATACGGCACAGCTACTTATGGTGAGGCAAAGGAGGTAATTTTATGAAAATTTATTCACCCGCGAAAATTGTTCATTACTGGTTCATCCTTAAATTAGTATTGTTTTAAACATATATTCTATTTCAATAGTGTTAATAACGTAAATAAGTCTATTTTTTTAACATTTATTTAACGTCGGTCTATTTCCGCTACTGAGGCCTATCACCGACGCCTGTAGACGAGCTACCCCCAACCAGAAATTTTGCCGAACCTCTTCCCTTAAGAAGAGTAGGGATCTTTTTACTTGCCTAACATTTAATAGACAACCCGAAGGATGGTATATCATTTACACAACCCTCGACTAAGGTCGCATGCTTCCGCGCATACACTGATTACAAACCGCTGGAAGATTGTGAGGCGAGGACACGGTCTTCTTTGTGAACACGAACGGGTCCTCTGGTTTTCAAAAAAATTAAATGTTTTGGGCTGGAGAGCTTTATGAGATACTCTAGTGGCCTTTCGTGCACTTTATTTTATTTGATTCGAAGTTGGGGGGTGGTTAGTTCTTAAACGGCGGGAATAATAATAATAACACCACAGGTAATTACGACCCCCTTTATCCCGAAAGACTCTAGAAGAACCTTGTTTGGGAGGGGGCTACACATTTAGAGACAAGGGACACACACCCAATATCCATGTATAGTGAAAAAATCCCTCTCACAGTATTTTCCACTGCCACGGCCGGGGATCGAACCCGGAACTTTTAGGTGAGAGGCAAGTGCGCTCACCTCTCGACCACCAGTCATACGCCGAATGGGCCAAATGCTTCGCCCTGTATACGTTCAGAGCCAAATTTCACTTTTATTTGTGCTGGCAAGATCGAAGGCTACACCCTGTATATTCTTTTTTAGTTGAAATGAAAACGGATATTTATTTAAGCGTAAGGAACAGAGTTGGTTATTATTTCACTTAAAATTAAATTTATATTACACGGTATAAATAGTTTAACTTATGGATCGACACTTGAAATTTTGCCTTAAGATGGGTTCGGTTTAAATTGTTGATTAACATTATTTTATAAAACTGAGAAAATTCACTTATATTATTATGCGCGACGGCGATTTGATTTTATTTAATTTATGCACTAGGGCGATTTTATGAAAGTACTTTTTACTAGGATCTGCCTGGGAAGAATTTCACGGGTAGTGGATTTGTTATCGCGAGATACTCCTGAGCACTTGACTTGTCGTGCTCCCTTATTTATACTAACGTTGGGGAATGGGCTCGCGGAGGTCTGGATAGAGCTGGATTCTCCCCCCAGCCACTCTGTGGGGCTTAAATTGTGAAATATTGCGCAATAAATGCCGAAATTTTGGAACTTCAGGTCGAAAATTATATCAGTAAAACGGCGATGAAAAATAGAACATTTTGATATACAAACGTCAGTGGAATCTATTTTTGTTTTAGAAATATAAACGATAACGTCTGAATAGCATGTTAAATTGAATTGGTCCCGTGAAGTAACGTTATGAGCTGTACTTTAATCCATATTTGATGTTATATTAAGTCATATTGAGGGTATTGCATCGCCGGTGTTGAACGGAGCGAAAGCCAAATTTAGGGTAAACAGAATAAAGATAGCGTCGAGTGGCTAGCACTCGATGGGAGACATGTAATTCGGACTGATTTTCGGATGAATGTTTTATGGGCTGGTTGGAAGTTGAATGAAGGGTGTTTTTTGATACGAATAGAAGATCGGTTTTTGAGTGAAATTGAAGAAAAATTTGTTTATAGAAAATGTTCGTGAGTGAATAAAAATATTATGACTTCGGTTTGAGAGAGTGGTATTGTCGGGTTAGTGAGGGGGCTGTATTTTTCAGGGCAATCTTTTGTAAGGTTTTGGCTGTAATTTGGTGAGTTTTGATGTTTGAATGACTTTGTGGATTGAATTGGATTCTTTGTGAATTATCGATGTTGCATGAATTTTCTCAGAATTATTTTTTGGAAATTATGGTTTTTGACTATTGCGAGTGTCTTAATGACTTTTTATCGGGTTTTGACAAGTTGATGTTAAAGATTGAACAATTTGGATATTTTTAGAATTCTTTTGTTCATCCATCTTGGTAATATGGAGACCGTACTGTAACATTTGAAACGGTCGCCCATCCAAGTACTAACCGCGCCTAACGTTGCTTTACATCGCATATCGAAATATGTACATACTAAAAATGCATCTACTCTCGCCCCGTAAATAAGTCTATTGAACCCGATTATTTTATATAAATTTAAATGAAAAAATTGCAAAAATTTCAATAAGAAAGAAGTATATTTGGGGATTATCTAACAGAGTAGCTGTACAAAATGGATGATTGTTTGCTGAAAAAGACTTGATAGTATTTTGAACTTGTGGAGTTGTTAATGTCCCAGTGTTCAATCCTTGAATTTCAATATTCAATATTCACACAAAAACGCCCTCACCGCCTGAACCCGGATCCAGCATAGGGTTATCTTTAAGTAGGACTATGCACCATAAAAGTTGAAGGAGATTTTTAGACAATCATTGAAAAATTCGTAGCTCTGGGTCTATATTGTTTCTGTCCCGATTTGACTGACCGAAACAATTTCTGTCAGTTCGGAATTGAACTGAATTTATAGTATTTACAAGTATTAAACATAGGACACATGAAGAATGAAACTTAGCACTAATATTATATTATCACGGAATAAGCAATTTTATAGCAGAAATAAATTTTATAAAAATATAAAATGTAGGAATTATTATATACCAACCTATCTATAAGTGCCTTATATAAATAAGGGGTCAGCAAATTGGACCAAAACAGCTATTCCCCCTTACGAGCACTGCATTATATGGTAAGATTTTGCGTATTTTGTCTAAACACAATTATCACTAAAATACAATGACTTGGAATGCTCGAATGCTACGAGGAAGATGCGAGGCCTCCTTCATCTCAGGTTGTCACTAACTGCAGATCGGTTTCGACCTAGGTTTGGGTCTCATCAGTTCAGTGCAAGTGATACATTCAATACCCGGAGTTGGCATCTTATAGACACTGTTAAGTTCCACCGCAGTAGAGCGTAACTAGCGCCATCTCTCAGTAGTCTCGAAACCATCCAAATCGAAAAGAGAATAGCTGTTTTGGTTCAATTTGTTGAGTCCTTATTTATATAAGGCACTTGCAGGTAGGTTGGAATATTATAATTTCTATATTTTATATTTTTATAATATATTAATTTTATAGGAAATATTCCCCGAACAAACTGCTTCCTTACAATTTTTAAATGAAAATTGTTTATTAGAAGCTTATAAAAATAAATTCTATGACTGAAGCGTATTAAGGCAGTAAAATTACTGTTATAGTTGAAATCATCAATGTTGTCCGTTACGTCATCAATCTTTAATTTCCGAAACAAATCAACTCAAGGTCACACATAATAGCACGCATGGGCGTATCGATATTTGCAAGACACAAGTATTTTGTAATGAAAATATATGGACAATAATAGCATGCGATATAATGAATTTTAACATCCGGTGCCGCATATTATTTTACAATTCACCTCATGGATTTCTTGCAAAGGTAAAAGGGACCATTCGTTACGTTTTCCCTGATTAAAGTACTTATTTAATTTCACCACCATGTCTTTGGCTACTGCATTCATCTTTTATACACTATACGCTACTGAATTGACAGTGAACTGACAGAATGCTGAACGTTGATTGCGGCTACGACTAACGCTGATAATATTCATTTGTAAACGCATCGTTACGCTTGGAATTTCTGCCGTAGACTTATCAGACGTGATTTTCTGTTATTTACATCCTATGTGCTTTGTATTTACAAAGATAGAAAAATCGCATGTCGTTGATAAGTACATAAACCGATGACATGAAGGACATTCCTAGTTCCTATTTTTTAAGGAAATTAAAATAGATATGATGGCAAAATAATACGATTCCTTTAAGATCATGGAAGAAATGTTTTTCAATAATTTTTCTAAGAAAGATTGTGTCAAACATTTCACCACACACACAAGAACCCTTCACTGTTCCTTTAGTCATCAACTTAAAGAAAAGAGGTGTTCGCAACTTGTAGATGGCTCCATCTGGTGACGACTAATTGCAATCAAAATTGGCGAAAAACTCGGACTATGTTATATTTAATAAAATGTATGAGCCAACGCAAATTGGATAAATTACTAAAAGAATAAATGTGTAGTAAAATAACCTACCTACTACTAAAGTCCAGTATTCATGTAGTCCTTTCTTTAGGATTAATCTACCTGCTGGGGCTTATTGCAACACGATTTTATTTTGCGTTTTCCAATTGAAGACGTAGTATGTCGCAAATTATAATACATTATTTTCAATTAATTTTGAAACGCACATTATGCATCAATGATTGGTAGCAATGAATCGATTTCCTTTCAAAGGAAACAGTGGAATACTAGACTTTAGTAGTAGGTACATTTTTACTTTATTACACATTTATTCTTTTTGTAGTAATTGAAAATGAAATGAATAATAAATAAAATTTATCTGATGGCGTTCTCTACTAACACAATGAAATGTGGATTTAATTGTAATAGTAATTACTGGAGGATATCACAATCGAAAAGTTCTATGGTGTTAATCAAATTAGATTAGAAAGGCAAATGGCATCTTCGGATGATTAATTAGTAAGGTAAACATTTTTTATGGTACAATTAAAATTGCGGTACCAATATGTAAACTTAAAGATACCTGTTAGAAATAATGAATACGCTATATGTTATGTTATTACTACTTTACTATTGTCTCGCCATCTAGAAATGCGCAATCGGATTCCTTCTCCAGTTAGATTTCTATTCACAATTAAATTACTGACTGGTATAGAATCGATTAGGGAAATCTTCAATAATCATTGAGGAATGCTTCAAACAATAATTTGCAAATATAACAACATAACAATAGTACAAACCAAATAAAGCAAATTATTTTTAAACTGTATTGTGATGATAAATACATACATTACACACACACACATATTAAGCTACACTATATAACAGGTGTGCCTCTAAGAAGTTTTAGAGGTAAGAGAAATAACTACATGTGGTACAGAATAGACAAAGTAAACAAATGAAATTTAAATGAATATAATTGTTTTACACTCATGGTATCGACAATTGGTGTCTGAAGTGCTGTAACAAAAATACATATTACATAAATTATTTTTTTAAATACATGACTGAGTTTCTAAGATACAAGAATAACTGCATATAAAATGTGAAGATATTAGCAGTGATACAAAGACAATTCTGTTTTGTTTAAAGCAGTCTCACTTACAAAAACTAAATCAAAGCGCTACCAGATCGTGCTAAACAAACAAATACCAATTACCTATATAAAGTTAAATGTACTCAGGCCATGAAACAGTACGCGTTAATAAGATATAAAACCACATATATTAGTTAGAAAAGTTATTTTATCACTCCATTAGTGGCGTCCCTGCAAACAAGTCCTTTGATATTTTTTACCAAAAAAAGTGGTGATATATTTCCAGGAGTGTATTTTTTCAGGTTAGTCTGGTCAATTCTACATGAAAACGGTCTCTTGCGTATTTCTCGTTTCCGCGACCTTCCGACGCGGTTTTCACGAAAACTTCCAGGTGTTTCGTAGCGTAACTACTAAGTGTCATTCAGGACGTCCACATAAACACAATAAAAAAACTTTTTTCGTAGGGCACGAATTTGGCAGCAAAAGTCTAAAATGCCTGGATTATTATTCTACGATAAATTTGACCGCATCGCTCTAATTTAAAAAGTAGCAAATAAAAATGCTACATAGTGTTGGATATCACCAAGTAACACATGCAATGATCTTATTCTGTTGTACTTATTGTATTTAGTATTCCTGTAACCACAAGTTAAAAAGTTTGTTAATTTTTTTGAATAATCAGTACAAGCACTCCATGCTTGGGAGTTGCAACATTCTTTGTATAATGTCGCAACTGGATAAATATATTTCTATTTCTATATTTCTATTTGCACTATTTCTGTTAATTTCTTTCCTTTGTTTTAGGTAAGTTCAACCACATATATTATAGAGGCTACTAGATTTACTGTAAGTAAAATCGTTAATTTTAGTAATGGAATTATAACTTCATTAATGATCTGATTTATGAATTTGTTAAAATTAATTATTTAATAAAAATCATGAACTATGATTGGTTTTCAACATCAATATTTCGTAATAAGTTAAATTGGGTTCCCTCGTAACGATATATAATACAAAGCGATCTGTGTGATATAGCCCAGGCTGTATCTGCTTAAAATTACCTATGTTTGGGTGAATCGGGTCGTTTGGCAGATTTTTGGCTTAATCGCTGCTAAAAATCATAAGAAATGATAATTTCACTATGCGCTAGTTTGAAAACGTGGGCGTAATTTTTTATTAAACAATGTGAAATATTGAAATTTTGAAAATTTTGAAAATTTTATTTCGAATCAAAAATGTACATGCGATACATCTTGGATAGTGCTCATCTAGCCCTACAACTTTTGTCTAAAACATTTTTTGCTGAAACGCATAGGAAAGGAAACAATTTAAAAAATGGCGACGGTTCAAATAATTCTCAAAGTTTTATTTCGAATTAAATATGTACATGCGATATATCGCTGGATAGTACTCATTTATACCTACAACTTTTGTCTAAAACATTTTTTTGCTAAAACGCACATAAAAAATAAAAATATATATTATTGACCTAAAGCAGTACGAAACAATATAGGACGAAATAAATTGAGTTCAATTTTGGTCTATCATAACACCGGTTCTAATAAACGAATCATCGTGCTTTTTATTGTAAAGAAGCGTCTTTCCGAATACTTTCAAAATATATTTTAAAAGTAAAAATCGATTGAAAATTTTCAAAGTTATTGCATTTGTTTATAAGCAAAAAGTTTGCCAAGTTTTTAAACAATTCCCTAGGCTCTCCTAATTAACGGATTTTAATATCTCAAAATGGATTTGAAAATATGAGTGCCCTTTTATATGTCCAAAAATTTTCTACTTTCTACATGCTTTAATTTAGCCTCAGCAACATTTTGAAAATTTTAGAAAAGTCTAGATTGCAAAATTATTATGCCAAAACTAAAAGTCGGGTCTTGATGAATTTGGTAGGAAGATTTATTATATTAAAAAGTTTTCATTAGCCAAGTATGAAGGTCCTATGTATAATATAATTATTTTTAAAAAATTTCATAAATAACTTGCTATTTCAAATTTTTTTTGCGATTTTTACTATTTTTACAATAGTAAAAATGAATTTTTGGACTCGCAACCAACTGTATCTTAAAATTTAATTACAAAACTTCTACATTTCTATAACTTTTCTCTAAAAACGATAGTTACTGAGATATATGAAAAAATAGGAAGAGAAAAACGGAATTTTTTAAAATTTTTCACATTTTGTTTGATAAAAAATTAGCCCACGTTTTCAAACTAGCTCATAGTGGAATAATAATTTTTTATGATTTTTAGGAGCGATTAAGCCAAAAGTCTGCCATGCGACCTGATTCACTCAACCCAAAACAAATACCGCCTAGGCTAATTTATGTAATACAACAATCAATGTTAAGTTTCCCGTAAATTTCAATTTTAAAATATGTACGAATTTCTGTAGCTATTTTTAATAATTACCGAATATTCTGCCTCATGTACATATGAATAAAAATTATATTTTACATACTAATTTACACGATATCTATCATCTCTGCAAGCCTTGTTGAGTCAAAACTTTTCCAAGATTTTTTCTTCCAAGATTTATGTAAGACATAATTTCTTCAACATGTTATAAGTATATCATTGTTCCAAAAGTATAAACTGACCTCAATGTCTTTAAGATCAATTAATTTTTAGGAATTCTGAGCTCTTAAAAATGACTAAATCCATCAAATCTGCTCTCACTCTGCTCTTTAAGAGAATTAAGAAAATGTATTTGGTACAACGATACAATAATCTACGTATTTATGGGTTTGTTTTTTTATTCATTATGTATGTTATAAATACTGCAATTCAAAATGTATAATGATGTAGAAGTATATTAATGAGTTTTATTAACATATATTTTTGCAAATGTTGAATTGCCTGAAAAATGGATTTTCAAAGCGGAACCTATACCGGCTCGGAAAATTGGCTATAATAATTCAATTTTTGAAGTAATGTTAATATGTTAAGACTGTTTAAAAGATGACTTATTTCCGAAATTGTCTCCTGATATTTCTGTGGCTGATAGCACATCCAAATATAATTTTAGTCTTATATAAATATAATATATATATATATATATATATATATATGTATATATATATATTTCCGAAAATAATAAGGGTCATATACACCATAAAAAGGGGACCATAAATTCCAGTTCCTCTGCAATATCTTCCAACTCCCTTAAAATATCAAATTTATATTTTAAACTTAGCCATAGACCATCCCGACACTAGTTTATACGCTATCAGTCAAACCTTTTCTTCTGATTTAGGTGTAGTTATAGGGGGTGACTGTCAGCATTTTTTTCATAGCTTTTTAATTTTTTTCATATTCCTAAAAATTATTATAAAAAACTAATTTTCAGATCATTATAAATAAAAAATATCTTCATATGGAATTTCGATAAACCAAGCCGCTCTCGAGTAATTTATGTTTAAAAAACAACGTCTATTTACAACATTTTATTAATTTATTTATTTTTTATTTATTTACGGGCGTAAGCCCATTTCTAAAATACAATTTAAAAAAAGAAAATATACATATTGAAATTCACAATAGTGCATATAACATATAAGAAAATATCAGTAATACTAGTATATTTCTAGGGTAAACATACACAAAATAAATATAAATATAACTCAATATGCATGTATAAGTAAGGATGTCAGTCATAAAATATGAGAATATGGAATGCTTAACGTTGAGTTTAAAAAGGACAGTTTGCTAATTGCATCGAGAAGGTTGGTGGATTTGTAAAGAAGTCTAGATAATCATTGTGGCTGTTGGCTGGCCTAGAGGGACCTTGCAACAAATGAGGTGAACCGATCGTTGATTCGATGAACTGGTTCATGAAACATAATAGCTGAACGGGTTATTCTTGATGGAACATGAATGCCAAATTTTTCCAGCAAGTATAGACAGGAAATATTAGAATTCATTATGTTGAATAGTAATTTAAGATCTCCGTGTTTCCGGCGAACTCTAAGAGAATTGATATAAATACCATTTTCAAGATTTGCATAATCAAGATTTTTATTCGATTTAAAAGTGATGTAGCGTAAAAATTCATGTTGTACTTATTCTAAATTTTGGATGTATATATGTTATATTAGAACTATACTATGATATATAATATTATCGAGACAGGCTTAACCTTCTCAAACATACCGTATTACATACTGCGTAACAGCTCTTCTCAATAACCGCTCACGCTGCATGAGCATTGTATTTCAATTCTCAGTAATTCTGATTGTGCTGAATCAGCAACACTGTTTCCTTTGTTCTCGAAACATTATAAATATTACTAACAACCTTTTTGTAATCAGTCTTATACTCACTTTCGAATAAACCAGTCTAAATTATTATTGTATTTTCTTAACGAGTCAACGTTGACTCTAGTGTTAAACTAAATAAATCTTTTTAAAAAGTTAATCAAGTAATCCACTATCTAACATTGGCGCAGTCGTGGCGGATCTGAAAAACACACAGTTCGGGAGCCTAACCAGTAGCAAACATATCCGAGGGAACAAGGAGTCCATCTGAAAAAGGTGCCTAACCGGACGAAAAGAGCTTCTGGAACAAGGAGAACTTCTTAGCTGTAGTGGTGGATCCCAATCCTTTGTTCAGAAGAACCTACATTATTCTCAAACGCACAGAAGCGAAACAATAATAATTATCAAGAAATACAAGCAACAAAGCAACATTTCAAATCAACACGATTCAACAATTAGCAAGTAAGAATTTCATCCCGTCCCATCGTTGGTGTCTTCGGCATCAAAGGCAACCCTGTGGAAGACCCCCCTGGCAGAGAGAGACCTTTGGTGAAGCTAAGCTCACGAAGTCGCATTCAACTGGACCACGAGGAATGAAAAATTTAGGGTCATTTTTGAATCATCTCGCAAACATTTATTTGCAATTTTACATTCTATTTTATCAAAATACATTGCATTGCTACATACAGTTCTAATATCTAAAATAGTAATTTTATTTAAACTTGAAACAAAATATCTTGATTATAATTTGTGTGACCTATATAAATAACCGTAATCATACACTGTTCCTATCGTAACATTATTTTTATGGTAATATCATATACTCCTTAAGTGCGAATTTATCTAATTAACTACAATCACATACCATTTTTATCTTAACATTATTTTTATCATAATATCATATATCATATAAAGGTTAAGTTTACGCCTTACTTGACTGTGAAATAAAATAAAACCCACATGTTCTATACTGTTTAAATGCACATTAGTATATAAAATTTCAGTGACATTATTCCCAACTAAAAACACTTTTTAAATTAATCCAATTATCCTTGTAATTAAATTTTGAAATATTATAAAATAAACAGCACATTGTTTTACATATAATAAAAAATTGCCAATTATCAGTAGCGTACTAGCTCAAATTGAAAAGGTGTTTTAAGTTATTCGATTATCTAAATAATATAAATAAAATGGCTACAAACGTAAGCAATTCCAATGCAAACAATTCAATCACGGCGAACGAAACAATAAATATTGAACCTTATAGGTTAAGCGAAATATTTTCCATAGTGCCCGAATTTGACGGCAACCCCATATTCTTGCAAACTTTTATTTCAGCTTGCATAACCGCTCAGGGGATCGCTGTTGATGATCAGCGCGTCTTATTAACGCTTCACATAAAAAATAAATTACGCGGAAAAGCCGCAGAATTAATAAATTCCCGAAACCCTGCTACATGGGCAGAAATCAAAAGCTTACTTGAAGCTCATTTTGGCGACTCTCGCGACCTGACAGCTTTGATTCAGGATCTGCAGAGGATTCGTCAGTTACCCAACGAAACCGCACTAATATTTGTATCAAGACTACAAACGCACAACGCGAAAATGCACGCAGCAGTGCAAAAGCAGACTCTAACTCTAGAGGAAAAAACTGCTCAATGTAGCCTCATTGAAAATATGACATTGACTACTTTATTAACCGGATTAGAACCCAAATTAGGTCAAATCATTAGGGCTGGTAACCCTGGCGACATGTTAGACGCAATAAACCGCATTAAACGTGAATTGCAATTATCCTATTTTGAATCACAAAAATTTTCTAATAGAGTTCCAAATAAAAATCCCATTCAAAACCCACAAAGACGTCCAAACTCCCCACAATTTTGCACCTTCTGCAAAAGAAACGGACACCATGTTAACGAATGCCGCACAAGGCAAAACTATCAATCCCCATCTCCCAATTTCACACCAAATGCTTATTCTAATCAAGCACAGCTTCCAAGGCAACATTTCACATCTAATCATAGACCGCAAAATTTCCAAAATTTTTCTACCCAGCAGCAAAATTATTCTCAACAGAACAGGCCCTCAGCTATCAGGCCAAATCCAAACTTCAACCAACAAAGACCTTCTGCCATCCAACCAAACCCAAATTTCAACAGGTTTAATCAACAAAAGACACATCACCTAAATCAAGAACCTTATGATAACTACACTGATAGCCCAAACCAACATGAAAGTTATCCTGTAAATTATTCTACCAATTATTCTCCCAATTATTCTAACGAAAATGATTATGATTACGATTTTGGAACCCAACAATGTGAGAATTATACTGCTAATTCTCAACCACAACAGTACGAGAATTATACTGCTAATTCTCAATCTCAACAGCACGAGGATTATACTGCTAATCCTCCGGATTTTTGCATAGGCCCGGAGTATTCCACGAGTACTCCGACACAACAAACGGACGAGCTGGACCAAATTTCTCATCAAGTCCAAGCGATAAACCTCCAGGACAGTTTCGACCCAAACCTGAACTTCCCGGAAAATCAATTCATGTAAAAACACCCCGCTACAAACTAAATATCGTAAACTTGAAAAATTTATTTTACATAGAAGACATCACTAAACGTTTCAAAATCTTGATAGACACAGGCGCAGGTATCTCTATATTCAAACCCGAAACGGCAGAAAACTATAAACGTCGATCCCACGAAAATGTAATTATACAAGGTATAACAGACGAAAAAATTAATATCACTGAATCTGCTCTCATACCTTTCAATCCGAATGATCCATACAAAGTTTACATTCATAATCTAGATATAGAATTTGACGGACTTTTAGGTGCCGACTTTTTGGACCATTACGATTGCTTAATAGACATTAAAAACAGACAATTAATCACTAATTTCAAAACCGTACCATTGTATCAAGTTACCGATAATATATTAACTACACTCTGGAGCCCGATTAAAAATCAAAATTTAAACGAAACAAAAAACCAAAATGTAATTTCTATCGAACCACGCACAGAAAAGATTTTTAAGCTTAAATGTAATTTACAAAATACCGAAGCTATACTAATAGCCCAGGAAAACGAAAAGGTACATTTACCGAACGCCATTGTCAAAGTAGATAACAATGGTGAATTTTTGACGACAGTAATAAACTCAAATGCAATTCCGAAAACAATAAAATTTTCAAATCTTAAACTTGAACCCGTTCAAAAATTTAGATCAATATTTAACGTAAATCTTCAAAATCCGGATTCCCAATACATAGACAGAAATTACGAAATAAGAAACCAATTACGCTTAGATCACTTGAACGATGAGGAGAGTGAACTAATTACTCAACTCTGTTTAGACTTTTCAGACATATTCTATTTAGAAGGTGACAACTTGACATTTACCAATGAAATCAAACATTCAATAGACACTAACGATTCTAAACCAATTTTCACTAAATCTTATCGTTACCCCCAAATTCATAAACAAGAGGTAAAATCACAAGTCTCGAAAATGCTCGACCAAGGCATTATCCAGCCTTCAATTTCTCCCTGGTCCTCCCCAGTTTGGGTAGTCCCCAAAAAACTAGACGCTTCTGGTAAACAGAAATGGCGCGTCGTAGTTGACTACCGAAAATTAAACGAAGTAACGATAGGTGATAAGTATCCTTTGCCCAACATTTCCGATCTTCTAGACCAATTAGGCAGATGTCAATATTTCACGACTCTAGACTTGGCCTCTGGCTTCCACCAAATTGAAATCGATCCTAAGGACATCCAAAAAACAGCTTTCACGGTAGAGAATGGCCACTACGAATTTGTACGTATGCCATTCGGTCTAAAAAATGCTCCATCCACTTTCCAGAGGGTCATGGACAATATTCTATTAGGCATCCAAAATGAACGCTGTCTCGTCTACATGGACGATATTATTATTTATTCCCCTACTATCCACGAACATATTTCCCGATTAACAGAAGTCTTCAAACGTCTACAAAAAGCCAACCTCAAAATTCAGCCAGACAAATGCGAATTCCTTCGCAAGGAAGTCGCCTATTTAGGACATCTTATTACAAAGGATGGTGTAAAACCAAACCCTGCCAAAGTCGAAGCAATTCTAAATTTTCCTCAACCCAAAAATCAGAAAGAAATTAAATCTTTTCTAGGTCTAGCAGGCTACTATAGACGCTTCATTCCTAATTTCTCCAAAATTTCAAAACCCTTAACTAAGTTGCTACAAAAAGATATACCTTTCAATTTCGACAAGGACTGTACAAATTCATTCGAAACCCTAAAACAAACTTTGACAACTACCCCGATATTGATCTACCCCAACTTTGATGAACCTTTTGTCCTAACTACAGACGCTAGTGCATTTGCAATAGGTTCTGTACTTTCACAAGGAAGTATAGGAAAAGATTTGCCAATCGCATACGCATCTCGAACTTTATGCGGCGCGGAAACTAAGTATTCAACCATTGAGCGTGAACTTTTATCTTTGGTCTGGAGTGTAAAGCATTTTAGGCCATATCTATTCGGAAGGAAGTTCAAACTCGTCACCAACCACCGACCACTCACTTGGTTATTTTCCATAAAAGACCCAGGTAGTAGACTAGCGCGTTGGCGCTTAAAACTCGAAGAATACGATTACGAAATAATATACAAACCCGGAAAGATCAATAAAAACGCGGACGCGTTGTCCAGAATAAAAATTAATCACTTTTCAGAATGTTCCAAATTTTATTCAAAAATTCTAGCCGCAAACGAAGACTCAGATGAAGACGAAATTCCAGACAACGACGACGAAATTACCGACGAACAAATCGCCCGAGAATTTGACACATTTTCCCGACTTTACAAAACCAAATCTCTAATAGACTATTCCAAAATTCAAATCACAAATAAACAACTATTAGATCGAGAAAATAAAAATATCATAACGTTCTTCCAACAAAACAACTTGACAGACCTTCACCATCAAATTATCGAAGACATTTTTGAGGAAAACCCAGAGTTTTATAACAACACAATTAATATCGTTTCCAGTAAATCAACCCGACAAAGAAACTATTACATTATCGCTCTACCCTTCGACCCAGAGTCTGTGGTAGAACACCTATTTTTAACACTGTACAAACATCGAAACAAATTAGACCTTTCCAAAACTTATCACGTTGAAAATAACTTAGACTTTCCAATTCTCGAAATCCTATCATTTATTTTTGCAGAAAAAGACTTAAAACTAATTATTTGTCAAAATTTAGTACGAACTCCCGACGAGGACCAACGTCCGATCATTCTCGACCAGCATCACACCGGAAAAAATAATTTACATCGTGGAATAAATGAAACGATACGTAGAATCAAAAATAAATATAATTGGCAAGGCTTAACAAAAGACGTCGAAAATTTTATAAAAAATTGTGAAACATGTCAAAGAACAAAAGTCTGTCGCAAGAACCTCAACAATCCCTTAGTGATCACCGAAACCCCTAAAACTCCATTTGAGAGAGTTAATATTGATCTATTCGAATTTCCCACGCGAAACTATGCATTAACTATCCGCGACGAGTTAACCAAATTTACTCAAGCTTACGCAGTCCCAGACAAGAGCGCAAAATCAGTCGTAAATACCCTGTTGCTTTATTTTCAGCATTATGGTACTCCACTAAGAATTCATTGCGATTATGGCGGTGAATTTGATAATAATTTATTAAAAGACCTTTGCACCCTTTACGACATAAAACTAACATACTCAAGCGTAGGACACCCTCAATCCAACGGATCTATCGAACGATTCCATGCCACCCTAGCGGAAATGATCAGAATACATAAAACAGAGAATCCGAACGAACATCCTTTCACCATATTACCATACGCGGTAATATGTTATAACAATTCAGTAAACAAAACTCATGGCCTTACGCCATACGAACTTATTTTAGGACATACAGCTAACCGACCACCTGAAACTCTTTACAACCAAAAAGACCTGATCACCAAATACGTTAGAGACCTAAATAATCGAATATCCCATTATTACAAAATTGCGCGAAGTCGAACAGAAGCACAAAAACAAAAAGCCAAAGTTCGATTCGACAAGAACATTCCCGAAAATAGACACACATATAATATTGGCGACAAAGTGTACGTCAAAGAATCACAAATAAAAAATAAACTGCAAAATAAATTCAACGGTCCCTTTGAAATTACAGAAATCTTTCAAAATTCCGCTACATTACTAAATCTCGAAACAAACCAAACAACCAAAGTAAATTTTGATCGAATGAAACCATATACTGAAGATTAAATTTATTTTCAGGTTTCTCCTGCTGATCGGATCAGCACTTGCTCAATTTAAAATAACACCTATTAACAATACGATCGGAGTATATTATCACCAAGACACGGACATTGTGATTTCTCACAAGAAATGGACTTTACTGGTACACAAAAACATATCTACCTTTAAGACAGCTTTCGACAAAAACGACAAGATCTTACAGACACTATACAACACACTCGACCCAGCATATCATTACATGAACGTCTTTTCAGGAGATGTAAAAACTCACCTTAGCTTATTGACGCAAATTTCCCAATCAATACAATCAAAATTTGACGAAATTTACCTTGACACGAAACGATATAAACGAGGAATACTAAATGGCATCGGAACGATTTTCAAATCAATAACCGGAAATTTAGACGCAGAAGACGGTCAGTATTATTCTGATTGTATCAACAAATTGAATAATGACGAACACCAACTCGAAAACCTAATTAAAAACCAAATATCCGTTACAACTTCAGTAATCAAAAATTTCAACGCAACTATTCAAAAATTGCAAGTTGACGAAGAAACTTTCAATAAGGATATTAAAGAAATTGAAACCTCAATTTTAGACATGACTAAGGACATAGAAAACGTCCATGCAAAACTGAAATTTATCGAAATCTGCGAACAACTTATGACAAGTTATTTATTTATCGAGGATAACCTAAATGACATCCTAAATTCCATCACTTTCGCGAGGCTTAAAATAATTCACACGTCAATTATAAATCCAAAAGACTTAGTAAATTCTCTACAAAAAATTTCGCAAAACCTACAAAGGAACAATTTACCGCTTCCAATCAAACTATCAAAGGTTGCACAGTACTTAGACATTATAGAACTAAAAGCTTTTCAAACAAATTCGGATCTAATATTTGTGTTAGACATACCTTTAATAGACCCTCAAACATATTCAGTATTTCAATTATACCCTATTCCTATTTTGGATAATAGAACTGGTTTATATCATGTATTATCAACTTCTCAAAAATATATCGCGAGAGATGATGATTCATTAATGTACATACCTATCTCGAACCTTGAAGAATGCAATCCACTTTATTTCAACACCAAATTATGTCCAAATTTATTTGCATATCCTATTGACAACAATGCCATATGCGAAGCCCGTCTCTTCAAGAACCTCAAAACTCTGCCAGAAAACTGCCAGACGTCATTTATCATCAGCCAAGGCTACAACGTCCAAAAAATAGACGAAAACACATGGTTAGTTATTAACGCGGAACCTCTACAAACAACCATCAACTGTCCAGAAAGAAATTCAAAAACTGAAGTCATCTACAAAAATTCAATAGTAAAATTACAACCAAATTGTTACGCCTTCATAGGCATCACAAAAATTCAAGCCAGTACCAATGAAGTAACCGATGTAAAAGACGACACTCATCCAATCCAAATTCCATTCGAATGTTGTAAACATATTCCAGACAAAATCCGAGCTCCAAATCTTAAACCACTAAAATTAAACAATCTCAATACGGAAGACCTCGAAGTTGCCAAACACAAGTTGGACCAATACTCCAGAGATTTAGATGATTTGATCAACGAACCCTTTATAACAAAACACATATCCTGGTTCACCTATTTTATCATTGTGCTAATATTTGGACTGTTATTACTGTACCTATTTTGTAAGTGCAGAACAAAAAGACGAAGACTAGCCATCGATGTTTCTGCATCACCCCCATCTCCACCGAGGCCTAGCAAACCCTACAGGACATTTGCTAACCTATTTCCTTCACGAAGACGACCTACCTTAAGAAGAGAAGACAACGAAGCCGAAGACATAGAACTTACATAAAGACAAACTGTTTTGTGCCTTTTACTGACTTTCAGTGCTGGACTCTTCAGTGAATTTTATTTCATTTGTTTAATCATTATATTTCATTATTTTTCTGTCATTTGTTAATTTCAATTTTATTAACATTTTTACGTCATTTTCATTCAAACCCATCATGCTTATATTTTATGCTTTCACAGTAAAGCTATATTTTAACCTTAGGAATATTTTATCCTATTTTACAATTCAAACCTAGTATGTTTGTATTTTACGCTTTCTTGCTAAAGCTATATTTTAACTCTAACATTTTTATGTTATTTTATTTTATGAATCAAGCTTATTGTGCTTGCATTTCATATTTTAGACGCTAAGGTTATATTCTGTATTTTAAACCTTACGATTTAACATTTTTGTATCTTTTATATTTTTCCAAATTGTACCATTACCTTTTATACACATTTTATATTCATTTCAAAAGTTGCTGCATAAAACACCAACTTTTTTTATAAGGGGGAAGCTGTTATATTAGAAATATACTATGATATATAATATTATCGAGACAGGCTTAACCTTCTCAAACATATCGTATTACATACTGCGTAACAGCTCTTCTCAATAACCGCTCACGCTGCATGAGCATTGTATTTCAATTCTCAGTAATTCTGATTGTGCTGAATCAACAACACTGTTTCCTTTGTTCTCGAAACATTATAAATATTACTAACAAACTTTTTGTAATCAGTCTTATACTCACTTTCGAATAAACCAGTCTAAATTATTATTGTATTTTCTTAACGAGTCAACGTTGACTCTAGTGTTAAACTAAATAAATCTTTTTAAAAAGTTAATCAAGTAATCCACTATCTAACATATATTTATAGTATAGACTCCAAACACATGAAGCATATTCTAAGTGTGGCCTTACAAGTGAGCAGTAGAGTATCCTAATAGAAGTAATATTAGTAAAATCGCGTGAAGTTCGTTTAATAAAACCTAACATTTTTAATGATTTGATAACAATTAGGGAAATGTGAGACGTGAAGGTTAATGATGGGTCGAGTATTATACCCAGGTCTTTAATAACAGAAACATTATCTAGGGAGGTGTTATTAATGTAATGGATATATTAAAGAGGATCCCTTTTGCAATAGAACGACATAGCATGGCACTTACTTGCATTAAGTTCCATACCATTACGGTGATACCATGCGATAAGGCTATTCAAGTCTGTGTAATTTATTGCAATCTTCAGTGGTGGTTATTTTAGAAAACAATTTAAGATCGTCGGCAAATAAGAGGAAACTACCATTAGTAAAACACTCGTGAATGTCATTTATAAATAAATTAAAAATCAAGGGTTCCAAGTGAGAACCTTGTGGTATGCCTGACATGATTTGAATTTCTTTTGATCTGAAATTGTTTACGCAAACTATCTGTGTACGCTCAAGTAGGTAGATTTCGAACCATTTATGCCTACCAATTTCCACTTGTCCAGTAAAAATCGATGGTTAACTCTATCGAAAGTCTGTATAAATGGCATGAACCTCATATCCATTCTCAAGAGCTAGTGACAGGAAGTCAGTGTAAGTAAGTAAATTTATTTCTGTGGATCTTCCTTCCTGAACGAAAGCCAATAAATTATTTTACACATAAAGAATTCTATGAAATATAATTAAACGTAGAAAATAGTTGATTATCAATTACAAAAACTTTTCGAAATGTTCTCCATTTCCCCTTGTGCATAATCTAAGTCTTTTTTTAAGGAACGTTTATTACTCTGTAAAATTCATTTATCATTCGGTAGCATTGTAAACTCTTGATCGATTTCTTCTCTCAACTGTTCAATCGTCTAGATTTGAGTCTTATAAACTCATGATTTTAAATAACTTCACACAGTGAAATCAAGTGGAGTTAGATCAGGACACCGAGCAGGCCTTTTGATCGGTGCACCTGCAACTCGGCCATGTTCTACATGTTCTAATATTATGAGGTGTTGCGCCGTCTGGCATAAAAAACATATTTCTTCTCGTTGGCAATGAAATATTACCAAATGTTCATACAAGGTGTTTTCCAAAAAATTATAATACATATCGCCATTTAAATTTCCAACGAAATATATTGTATTCAACTAACTGATTCCCTAAAGTTGCTGTCCATACATTTATTTTGAAGGTATGTTCGAAATGGTTTGCACTGTTGCATTAGGAATGTAGCCTAATTACTAAAAAGTATTTTACTTAAAAAATCTAGAGCATTTCTGGTTCGTTCAAGCAACAATTCACAAAAATCAACTTGTATTGACATGTCCTCAGGTAATAATAATTGTTGAATTTTCCGGTAATGGAATGAGCAATTGTTATTCGTGTAGTACTTTTAAATCGCTTTTGTGAGATGTCAATTCTTTTCTAGTACTTATCGTATTATCTTCCATTGAGGTGCTGTTATAAAGGCCATTAAAACTGCCTAATTGCCGGCAACATCAGCCAGTTTTTACGTCATGGCAACATCTAGCAATATAGAACAATATATCACATGCAACAACTGTTTGGCAAATAGTTACTGAGTAATGACCAGCAATATGAATTAATGAGCAGAAATTAGGAAATAATTATACACACGACATTTTCAGCAAGCAATAGCAATTGTTGTTAGCCAGCGGTTACAGAAAGAGTCACGAGTATATGAGAGAGCAAGACAGAAGCAGAAATTGTCAAGTATATTCCAAATCAAGGACTATATGGGCAACACGTAACATCCATGCAAGCAACATGTGGTGATGTGGGGCAATTCGGCAATTTTTTTAAATAATTGCTGCGAATCTCATGACATTGCTGAATATTGTTCAATTAATTGCCCCACTATATCTGGCAACAGTCGCTGAGCAATTAATTGCTGTAAAAATTACCCGTATAACAACACCTTTTACAATATTTAATACTTCTTCTTCAAGATCAACAGTTCTTGCGTTTCTTGGATGGCCAGCGTTTTTGTGTTTGACCTGAAAATTTCCTGTTTCAGCGTTGTGTACTTAAAATAGTTTTTGCATCAGGAACATTTCTGTTCTAGAATTTGTCTTTATAACATTTCACAACTGCAGCAGCATTATTAAAACATTCTCTTATGTCAAAACTACGTCTGTTAATTCAGAGAATGTGTAAGCACCCATGTTTAAATAATATTAACAACTAAACTGGAATTATAAAAAAAGAATCAAAGTGCAAAGAGAAACAGGAAACAACCATTTTTGTTGGAGGCAGCTAGTTGTTAATTCTGTGCACTTCGGTTAATCCAAGGCATCCTGGTGGACTTTAGAATTATCAACTCAAGAAAATTTCCTCAATCTGTTGTTGTTCCGTTTAGCGGAATATTTTGTCGTTGTGAGTAAATTTTATCTGAGGAAGCAGGATATTTAATTACACAAGGTAAGCTAACCTCTTCACGCCATCTTGCCCGTCCTCTACCAACGTGTTTCGCAAATTTGCAGGCTCTCCTTTGGAAATACCGTGTCAACTTTAAAAGGCGGACTCGACCCCATTCATCCGACTGTGGCTTCCCGGAGTATTGGTGGATTGTTCCCTCATCAGTGAGGTAAATTATGTTTCATTTGTAGGTTATGTCAGAATTACTCACATTAGGCACGCTTCACGTGTAAATTAAATCGTGATATCTTTAGGGTTCTACGGACGGGGCTTCTACACACTTCAGTGAAAGTTCCGCGGACGGGGCATCCACACACGGTGGAAGGTGCCAGGGCTGGTGAGGCTACAATCAACCCCATCCTTGGGTCAATTTCTTGTGTCCCGAAGACATCTCTGTAGGGCTACAGTTCTTCCACGTCCGGACTCGGTATCGTACCACCCTGAATAAGTGTGTTGTGTTTAGTTTTACTTACCGGGGACCACCTTCAGTGGTTCGGCTGGATTTCAATTCATACGTTTGCATTTTTAACTTGTACATATTTAAAGATTTTATGCATTTACATATATTTAAGGAGGTTCTTTAAATCAAACCTTTGTGGCAGAATTTATGACAATTTATGAGGACATTGTAAACCGATGTGTAGCTACACGAGGCATTTTATGAATGTTGTAACTGATTAATCGTGAAATTGGCCGCAACTTTGAACATCGCCAGGTTACATGCTAGAGAACCAATATCTGTAAATTGAATAATATAGTGCATTTTATTTTTAAAGAAAGTGTCATTATTTCGTCTGCAGCCACTACATATGGAAACCTCAGTGAGTTGTTAAGTAAGTAAACTAATAATTTATCATAGTTTATGTAAACTTGGGCTTAACGCCCTGAGATAGTCTGGGCTAGAGAAATTTTATCGTAGGCACGTACATCACTTTCCGGGTTAAGTAGTTCCTACGATATCTGCTACGCTACAGTAGCCCAAGTGATTTCGTTACGTAATATCTTATAATCATTAATATCCAACGTATTTATTTGTTTATGTACGTCAATCCGTAGCAAATTGTTGTTTGATTGTTCTACGAAAGAGAATAATGATCCATTATTCCCTCATCATTAATCCCTGCGGGAATAATATATGGCATTATACAGCAAAATTGACACATATAAAACATATAGTTGTAGATGAAAGAATTTATTAATAAAATGTTGTAAATGCACGTTGTTTCTTAAACATAAATTATTCGGGAGGCTTGGTTACATTTTGAATACCTTTTTTTATTTCTAATGATCTGGAAATTAGTTTTATATAATAGTTTATAGAAATATGAAAATATTACAAAGTTATGAGGAAAATATTGGCAAACACCTCCTACAACTACCCCTTAAACAGAAAAGAGGGTTTGACTGATACCATGTAAACTAGTGACTGGGGGGCCTATGACTAAGTTTGAAATATGAATTTGATATTTTAAAGAGGCCGGAAGATATTGCAGAACTACAATTTATTATTTCCTTTTATATCTATCTCCCTTATTATTCAATTTCGGAAATAAGTTTATACAGAAGACTTGTTTTTGGATATACTATCAACCGCAGAAATATGTGGAGCAATTTTGAACCACCTTGTATAAAAGAAGTAGAAAAATAGGAAAAATTAATTCATAGAAAAATAGACTACTGTTTTGTTTATGTTGATACCAACTGATAAGTGTGTAGATCCACGATTACATTTTTGACATAGAAATATTAGCAAAGATATACCTCATCTTTGCCTAAAGGAATTATGCAGCTTAAATAAAAATTAATATTATAACATAATTAACGAAACTTATCAACTTCGTCAATTCAATATCAATTATACCAAAAACGTATATCGAGATAAAACCTTCAATATTACAATTATTACCTAAGAAACTCGGATTTCAAGTATTAATTTCAATAAAATAACGTTTTTATTAAATCCAAGCAACTTTATCATTAAATTAATTTTAACGTAATCATCTACAGGCACGCAAGTAAAATGAGGGTTACTGAATTGGGGATAGGCTGTCAAGGCAACCCAAGAATGGCCTATGGCTTATGATGTTATTTTCATGAGGATACACTTTCTGCTTGATTACATATTTGATTAGCTTTGTATATAGTTTAGTAAAGTATATTTTCATTTAGTACCGCTTTGAGTTGGTGGGACTTAATATCCGAATTGGCTTCTGAAAATGATTGTCCGAATAACTGCCGAAGTAGATGATTTATAATGAGCACATTTAGCAAATTTGTGTTCCACTTATTACTTATTTAAACATAGCATAATATATAGCAGCGACATGCAAAAGTAGTATTTGCAAACGCGTATGTTTGATGTGGAATGTTCGACGATGGTTTAGATAAAAATCTTTAAAGATTCGTTATATAAAACAATAATCATGACAATCAGAGTAAGTGTTTGATTAAAATTTTACTTTTATAAAATATGTTCGAAGAATTGTAAAGGATTGGTGAGATATTAATTGTAGGTTTCAATATTCCCATCTCAAAATTTTTCATACGTTAAAACTAAAAATTCATCCGCTTCTCATTATCCTGTTAAGCATAAAAAAACGACTGTGTTACTGAACTATAACTTGATATAAGATGTATAACTGCTCTTATTGACATCGTTGTATTGGTGTAAAAATTGAGAATAACTCTTTATGAAATATTCCCGATATATTGTTCAACAAGCGGTAATGTAGGTAATAACTCACGGAGATGAAATTTGCAGCACGATCCGCAGGCGAGTGTTGTAAATTCATCAAGTGAGCTTTACCATTATCGCAAGTTGAATATTATATTTTATCTACGATTATAACAATTGATATTAAATTGCAAATATACAGAAACATTATTTACAAATGTCAACAGTTAAATGTCAAAACTAATCAAACATGTCAACTCACCTTCCTTCCCTCAAGAATAATAATGGACCATTCCATTTCACCGTATCGGAAAGGTAATTGGCTGAATCTAGTGAATTATAATATATAACTCATTCTATTTATTTATGGATACCATTACTTGTTCAAAAGCAGTTAATTAATGAATATATAAACTAATATGAGTAGATAAATGCGTTTATTATTATACTTCTTTGAAAACATCTTATTTTCGTCTGTATTAGTAATAATGTAAGATGGGCTTTTTCAGACTAGCGCACGAAAAAGTTTTGCCGATCTACAATTTTTTCCGTGCTGAATAAAAATACCGAATATATGGCTTGAAAATAGAAATATACGCAAATTAAACTAAATTTAAGAAAGTCTATATGCTATCTGATGTTTAACATGTACCTATTTTTTATTTTAGTTCATAAATGTTTGAATATTTGGATGGTCTTTTGTAATAGTTTTTGACGTTTCATCAACTTTATCTGACATAGACTAATTTAAAACAAATCACCTTTGAAACAATTTGAGAGTAACCATGGAAACGCATCATATATACCAAATACTGTATTGTCAGCGTTGTTTATTTTCTGTCAATTAAATTTATGCCAATAAAATATACTCAGAAGAAAATCCCTAAATTCCCGAGCAGGCGGCACAAGCGAGCGCAATTTATTACCAATAAAATCTAGGCCAAGATATGAACAGAAATATCAACTTTTTACTCAATGGCGAAATATGAACAAAATCAAAACTGTAAGTGACGATATTCTCTTAGTTTACTATATCGAAAAAGTAAAGTCTATGAAATCTTCAACGTTATGAAGTCTATTCTCAAGCTAAAAAGTTGTTTGGCCATAAGAGAAAATGGTGAGATCAACAAATATCCAAAAACTATTGCTTTTTTGACATGTCAAGCTGTAGGATATGTACCGAAAAAGTCCAGAGTTTTAACAGCAGAACAAGTAACCAAATTTTTATGTGAAGCTCCAGATGAATAATATCTACTAGCAAAAACAATTTCACTGTTTGGGATCTTTGGTACGTGTCGAAGAGATGATTTAATACGTTTAAATTTAGACGATGTGGTTGGTATATAGTCACGCTTTCTTGTCGCTTTTTTACGAGATGGAAAAACACATACATTAAAAAGTTTCACCATTACTAATGAAGGATGTACACTTGAACCCTTTACACTTTATCGTAAATATGTAGCTCTACGACCTAAGAATATGAACAACAGAAGACTATCCGTTGCCTATCGAGACGGCAGGTGTTATGCTCAACATGGATGCCATACCATCAGTGGTGTTCCGAAAATTGTTGCAGAATAAATATAACTAGAAAATCCCAGAGAATATACCGGGTATGGAGTAAGGCGTTCTTCGGCAAGCATGCTGGTGGAAAGCGGCTGTGAGTTACTCACTCTGAAAAGGCACGGAGGATGGCGTTCTTCCAATGTAGCAGAAAGATATATAGAAATATCTATACAAAGAATTGAGGTATCACTAAAACTGAATACAACAAGTGTATCATTCGTTCAAGAAAATCAAAACATTTGCGAAGATCCTGTTTCAATAATTGCAGTTTCACAAATTGAAATTCCAAAAGGACTTAACCTGTGCAATAGTACCAATTGCACAATAAACATAACCATTAATAATAATAATTCAAACTAAAACCATTATTAGTTGGAGTTATTATTAATAGTTAGTTAATTTTTTTTTAATCTAGTAGTCAATGTTTTCTTATTCCTATAATTTGAAAATAAAAATGTTCCAAGTTACTTTCGTATGTCTTTTTTTGTTATATGTTGTTTTATGTTATCGTTTTCAAAGAAGTGTAATAAAAAATATCATTACTCGTCCAATAATATTTTTTTCCGTACTTGCACGACTTTGTCACACGCGCAGGGAAAAATCCTTATTTCCAGACTCCTAATGAAATTCCTACATCTAATCTTATTACATCATTTTGTGTACTGTCGACATGACTAATTTATCGATATAATAATAATCATTTTGAAAATATATATACGAGAATAGACATACTTTTAAAGAAACATTAAGGTATTAATGATAACAATAATATATTTTATTTTCATCATAAGTATACAATATTGTCAAATTAAAATATCACACATCAGCAGTGAAAATAAGTATAGAATAAACAAACATACAATAATAATACAAAATATTTGTAACAGATTAAGTTAATTATTGAAATCTGCATCAATATATTCATTCGATCATAACAATAAAT
Source organism: Leptura quadrifasciata (assembly GCA_963675555.1). Taxonomy (NCBI): domain Eukaryota; kingdom Metazoa; phylum Arthropoda; class Insecta; order Coleoptera; family Cerambycidae; genus Leptura; species Leptura quadrifasciata. The sequence continues at coordinate 93,396,868 of OY776677.1, read as the reverse complement.
CCTTAACCGCGGATTTAAATTCATTTAAATTATCAAGGTTTTTGATAGTAGCAGGGAGCTTATTGAAAATGTTTATACCCATGACAGTGAGAACATCGGCAACCAGAGACAATCTATGTTGGGAAATTCTAATGTTGAAATTAGACCTAAATCCATGCCGGGAGCATCCATTACGTTCCTTAATGTAGTTTTCTGAATTTGATTTTATATAAATTACTGAATTGGATATATACAGCGAGGGTACTGTTAGTATGTTTAATTGTTTAAATAATCTCCTACTGGAGATAGTGACAGGCTTAAACAACATCAAGCCGATAATCTTTTTCTTGGCTATCACGATTTCATTAACTTTGAAGCAATTACCAGCATAAAATACCATAATTAATAGACGAATGTATATGTGCGAAGTAATATGTCTTTAAAGTATTTAAGTTAACTTTATTTCTCAAATTAGATACTATTTTACTAAGATCCTCCTTAATATTTTTGAATACTAACTCATATTCTTGGTAACTAACTTAGTGTAAATAAGTTGACTAACATCTGCATAGCAATGAACTTCTGAATTTAGTAGCGCTATATACGTCAGATGTGTATACTAGAACTAAAAACGGACCCAATATGGAGCCTTGCGGAACTTCATATGTGACTAGCTCAGAAGAAGACATATATAAGTTCGTGCGGACAATTTGATGGCGATTTTCCAAGTATGAACGAGAAAACATTAACGAGATATTATCTTGACCCTAATATCGCAATTTTGCTATCAGTAAGTTGTGATCCACTAAGTTAAAAGTCTTTGAAAAGTCTAACAGAACCAGTATGCTCGCCTGTCCCTCATCAAGACCTCTGATTTGGGTATCTAAAATATTTACCAATGCCATACTCGTGTTGTGTCCGGCTCTGAAATCTGATTGATGTTCTGGTAGCAGCTTATATTAATGTACTGCGTTAATTGAAAATTGACGACTTTTTCTAAAATCTTACTTAAAATAGGAAGCAAGCTAATAGGACGTAAATTATAAAAATTTTTACTAAACTGTTCCTACTGCTATTATGAAAAATGCCCAATAATTATTGCACATCGTGATTTTCTTTTATCAAATAGCTAACCTCAAATTGTTATAACTTGAAAAATATCAGTTCTCATGAAAAATTGTATACCTGCCGCCCATTTTGCTTAAAATTTGATTCTTTGTCAGGTTCAATGAATGGCTTTTTATTTCATGTCCGTCCTCTAGGGGGAGTGGAAACTACCCCCATTTAAAAATTGTTCTTATTCTTTAGTTGCAAATTTTGCTATAATAATATAATGTATAAAATACATTCTTGCAGATTTTGCATCACTTCATTCGTTAGAGCTGGATTCCAAAGCGAAAACCTAACGGCACTCTATTACTTGGCAATTGTATATTTAGGTTTTATGTATATAGTTTTTATATGCATATATATGAACATTTTGTATGATTTTAAAATTAATATTTAAAAGCACACTTTATATCTGAAACTATTTACTAACCCAATATCAAATGTGCATAGTGCGGTTTTTATGGAAAATAAATTATATTTATCTATTATTCATAAGGACATAAAGTTTAATGGTAACATTTTATCTGTAATTTTAAATAAATTATATTTATATCAAGGGTAGTGCATATCACCGAATGTAGTATGTAAATAATCGCCCACATCCTTCACTCAATCAGCTCCCAAGGTATTCGATTCACTAATGAACCATCCCATTCATTAATATTGCGTTGTTTTATTTCCTTATATTAATTCGAAAAGGTTTTGCCTCATTACCTTAGTAAAACAATCTGTAATTAGTGGTAAAATACTCCCTCAATTTATGAAATCTCTTAGTAGTATACACCCGGCACCCACTTTCTTTGGTATATTTATAAGGACTATTTGAAAGGGAGGCCCTTGAGTAAACAAAGGATTAATTTTCACAAGAGAATTTAACTCCGGGAAAGTCTGAAATTCTCTAAAAGTGAATAGTTGAGATAGTCGAAGTAAGTAAATCCAAGTAAATTGTTACAAAGAATGTAATAGCTATAAAACAAACTTGGTAAAGGCGAAAGGTCGTTTTAATGTTTCGGAACATTTAGTTGTGGTCTTACTTAGTACAGGCTAGATAGGTTTCAACTTCAAAATTTCAAGTGGCAAGTTGTTATTTGGAAAAATAGTATGTTCATAGGCTCAGAAATATCCACCACATTCCGTATAGTAGTACAGTTATTATAGTACAAAAATACTCCCAACTTATGCAAAATTGCAATGCAATGACAATGCATTGCCTATACACTAAAATATATTTTTTAAATGCTCAGAATCACCGTTACTCTCGGGGAATCACTCCAAATTCACACGAGCGTCTACGTATCTTATATTTTTGCTAAGATAGAGTAGTATGCCTTTATAATGTATACAGGGTTACTGGTAATTCGATACATTCCTTTGGAGATGTGATGGGGCATGAGCTAAGGAGTAAATCTAGCCCTAACATACATTATGCAAAACTCAATAGTTTTTGAGATATTTCAATTTTTTTGTTTTTCTCAAAAAAGTAGATCTTAATGTCTTAAAAGTTAATTTCCGAAAAATCTACTTGACATTTTTAAATTTTCTTTTACTGGATTACTTGTCCAATATTATAGATATCCGTTTGGAATGAAAAATATCCGGAAACATTTCGATCATGTGAACATTTAAAATAAAAACTTGTAAAAAATTTTTTTTTAAATCAGTTATGAAATTTACCTATTAGGTTTTTTCAAAAAAATATTAATGTAGCACGCGTACAAATTATTATAAAAACTTCCTTATTTCAATAGCTATCTAACTAGGTAGAAATGTTTAATATACCCTTGATAGTTCTAATAAAAAATTAGTAAAGATAATGCTGGTGGCCGAATTTATTAAACGACTAATCGTTCATTTTCATTTAAGTCAGTCAGTCCTTGACTTTGATGTTTGTGCATATATGTCATTAACTGACATTCTTATCTCCGTGTCCCTTAAGTTTGTTGGTCTTGTTAAATAAGTTATCGAAGATTTTGATTTTGCTCGTAGTTGTTGTTATTAATTGTTGTTATTGTATTTTCTGTGCCATGGCCGCGTATTCCAACGCAGAATACGCTGATATCTTGTTTGTCTATGGATACTGTGGCGGCAACGCTGCTGAAGCTCGCCGAGAATATGGTCTTTGGTACCCTAACCGCCGCTTACCAAATGCACGTGTATTCAGTACGGCATATCGAAATATCGCTGAAACTGGCTCAATGAAATGTAGAAGAAGTGACGCTGGTGCTCCTCCTGTTTATGAACCAGATGATGAGGAAGAAATATTGAGGTATTTTGAGGAAGACCCAACTATTTCAATTAATAAAGTCGCAAGACTAACCGGAGCGTCACAATGGAAAGTTTGGTCTACGACACGTAGAGTTGGATGTCATCCTTACCACTATACCCCTGTCCAAGGCTTGGAGGAAGGTGATCCTGGAAGGAGAGTGGAATTCTGCCGCTTTATATTAAATTCAGATGCAGAAAGTGCAAATTTTTTAACAAGTATTTTATGGACGGACGAGTCGAAATTTAATCGCGAGAGTATAACAAATTTCCACAACCTACACTATTGGTCAGAGGAAAATCCCAAGTTAACATGTGAAATTAGTTGGATTGGAAGAGCGGGCCCAATACCTTGGCCAGCGCGAAGCCCTGACTTAACACCCCTTGATTATTACGTATGGGGTCATATCAAGGAGATGGTCTATGCCACACCAGTCAATACTATAGAAAACCTTAGACAAAGGATAGTCGATGCTGCCCAACACATAAGGCATAATCTGATAACCAGAGTAACAAGGACGGAAATAAGAAGACGCTGCCGTGTCTGTATATGGAATAGGGGCTCCCATTTTGAGTAAGACATATAAAAAATAAAGTACAACTTTAAAATTAATGAAGAATTAAACTCTACTTTTAAAATGTTTTTTACTGTTTATCTAAAAATAAAATTCGTACTACTTGTGTTATTTTTACTAGTATTTTCTTAGAACTATTAAGGGTACATTGAACATTTGTACCTTGTTAGATAGCTATTGAAATAAGGCAGTTTTTATAATAATTTATACGCGTGTTACGTTAATATTTTTTTGAAAAAACCTAATAGGTAAATTTCATAGCTGATTTTAACAAAAAAAAATTTTAAAGTTTTTATTTCAGATGTTCACATGATCGAAATGTTTCCAGATATTTTTCATTCCAATAGGATATCTATAATATTGGTCAAGTAATCCAGTAAAAAAAAATGTAAAAATGTCAAATAGATTTTTCGAAAATTAACTTTTAGAACATTAAGATCTACTTTTTGAGAAAAACAAAAAAAATTAAATATCTGAAAAACTATTGAGTTTTGCATAATATATGTTAGGGCTAAATTTACTTCTTAGATCATGCCCCATCACATCTCCAAAGGAATGTAACGAATTACCAGTAACCCTGTATAATTTATGCACATAATTCATAAGAATACAAGATGGTGCCCTATTTGAATATTATGTTTCACTTATTATTGCACCAACTTGATTTAATTCAGAAAAAAATACGTTTCATTACACAAATAAGAAAAAAATATGAAACAAAAGATTTTTTTTTATTATGAAATAAATGATAAAAATGATGCGACTTTACGTTAGAGAAGTGAATTTCACAGTTCTTCAACGGCAAGTTTCAATTTCGATCTCTTTCTCAAGCGTGTGTAGACTATTTCCTTAATTCGTATCCTGAGGATAACCACAAGAAGTGGTAAACACGAAGCCATATACTAATATGAGTACGAAATCTATTATTAGAAATAAACTAAACCACCTTCATTAATAACTGATATATAGTGTAGTTGGCTTGACATGTTTCTAGTCTTTCTAGTGTTTTCTATGAGGCAGTGGCGTAGGCGTGTACATAACACTGCCCAATTAAAAAAAAATACAAAATTGTAGGCACTTTTGAAAATCGTCATAAGACAATTCCTGGTGCATTTTAATATGATATGCATGCAACTTATTTGTTTTTAAGATTCGAACCACAGACTCTCTACTTATTCCTAGTAATGAGCTCACTTCTCTTTGACTAACATGGGATCCTCAACCGTTTCTAGCACCACAGAAAACTCGTTTTCTTTGTTCGCAACACGTTTTATTATTTCACTTTTTATATTGGACATTTCCAGTTTCCAGAATCCTATCGAGAAGGTTTTGGAAACTGCTAACATCAGGAATCCTTATTTCAGGATAACGTTGGTGATAAATTCTAGTGGCAAGTAAACAATTTCTGTCTGACTCGCTCAAAACAAAAGTCATGTCTACAAGTTCCGCTTTATTAAAATTCATATTGTAAAATTACAAATATTTTAAATTCAATACAAATTGTAACAACCGATAAGTGTGATACATGCTCCTTTGTACACGACAATTTATACCAAACTGAAATTTTATTGCTTGTCGAATAACGAAAACAGCAAAAAATTTACAAAAAACATTACAGTAAAGGACCGGTTAAATACTATTTACTCTTTTCAATGAATTGGAAGAAATGGTCCCACTAAATGGCCTCTTTTCAAAATTGCATAAAGACGTGTCAATCAAAATTAGCAACACGTCGAACACCTATTATAAATTTTTCTAATGAATTATTTGAGAGAACGTCCTTTTTTAAGTTTATTCTTGAATTTGACACTTATTTATTTATAAAACGAAAATGGTTGCAACTGGCAATAGGGAAGTACTTACAAAAAATGTTCGTTTTTCATTTCTATATCACATCGTCGAAAAATATACAGGGTGTTTTATTTAAAAAAAATGAGAAAATTCAATTTAAAATGTTCTTAATTGAAAAATAATTTTTTACCACATTGTACATTTTTAGGAAATGGAAATGGTTCAAAAACATTACTTAGATATCTCTAACTGGTATTCACATAAGTTTTTCTTAAAACCCATAATTGTGACTGTGGTGATTTTGTGAAGACCCATCTGCAGATTGCATTTTTTCAACAAAAAAAATTCATTACATCCAAGTGGTTGGGAGGTATTCAATGCTAATAGAGGAATGAATAGAGCCTAGAAAGAGGCTTCAAAAAATGTACTGATATACAAGCATTCCATTTAAAAAAAAGGCACTTGGTCCTGTAATTTCGTCTTGGCTCGTCCTGTATGTTAAAAAATAATTTAAAGTTATAGACATTTTTATACAGTTGACTTGCAATTTCTAGCTATCCTAGGACTCGAGATATCGAGGTCACTAGCTATGCTAACTTGGTTTCGAACCAAGTCATGAACATTCCTCGGCCGTTTACTAACTTCATCTGCATAACCACCCACGGACAGTGGCTCCTTATCTAGTGTGCCAAACGTGGCAGTCTGATCTCGTGTCCAAATATTACGCGAGCAGGTGTCTGTTTGGTTGTGAACTACCTTAGGAAGACGTTCCTTCATGGTTCTATTATGTTATTCCACCATTCCATCTGATTGGGGATGGAGAGCGGTTGTCCGAGTCTTGTGAATGCCCAATATTTCACAAATTTTCTGAAATACCCCTGATTCAAAGTTTCTGCCTCCCAGACATCCCATCATGTACTTCCTGAAGAACTTTCGGGACCCTACACCTGGGTATCACAGACGCATGGTAACTTCCTTCCCATCTGGACTTTCGCATGCTCTTTTTAACAGTCCATCTATAACCTTGAGGGAGTCCCACTGCGCCCATAATGCCTTCAGCTCGACACTATTGTCTGAAACATCTTTCTATTCTGGTCACGTCCCTTTTTCTTTTGCCTTTAATATAGGACCAATTACGCTGTCATCCGATTGTTCTTGTCTTAGAATTCCTTTTGTCCAATCGTCCGGAACATCTATCTGAATTGTGTTGTCGGTGTTCAATTCTGACGTCATACTGCTGTAATATCTCTATCTAACGAGCCAGTTGATCTTCTGGGGTTTTCAACTGCAATAGCCATTTTAACGCAGCATGGTCAGTTCTGGTTTTGAAGTGTTATCCGTAAAGATACTGGTGAAAATGGTCCATGGATTTAACAATGGCCAATAGCTCCTTCCTTGTTACACAATAATTTCTCTCCCGTTTGGACAGCACATTACTGAAATATTCGATAACTTTTTCCTCTCTATTTTGGATTTGAGATAGCACACATCCGACTGCGGAATTGCCAGCATCCGTGTCAAGAATGTACAGGCCCTTTTGTTGGGGATATGCTAGCATGGGACTACTGCATAACGCTGCCTTCAGCTTCTTCCATGATGCTTCGCACTCCGTTGTCCACTGACACTTTTTCTTAATTCTTTTTCACGTCTCTCTTGTTCTTCTTCTTCCCGACGTCGTCTTTCCGGTTCTTCCTTCTCGAGTTCTTTTTCTTCTTGACTTATTCTTTCTTATTTTTGTTTTTCTTCTTGACGTAGTTTCTCTTGCTCTTCTTTTTCTTCCTGACGTCGTCTATCTTGTTCTTTTTTTCTTCTCGACGTCGTCTGTCCTGTCCTTCCTTCGCGAGTTCTTTTTCTTCTTGACGTTTTCTTTCTTGTTCTTTTTTTTCCTCTTGACATTTTCTTTCGTGTTCTGCCTTTTTGTCTTGTCTTTTCCTGATCTATCATATTTTTCGTCAGTTCATTTTTTCTTCTTTCTGATCTAGCTTCAATTTTCTTAATTCAGCGAACATGTCTTGCATTTGCTTTCGGCAGCCACGCTTCTTGTTTCTATCCAAAAAATTCTTGAAACAGCAATATCAAGTATTATTTAAAATTTATATTAGGTGTAATTAAAATATTTCCACAAAGTCTGAATAGAATATTCTAAAAAAATTTCTCGAAATATCACAACAGGTGTTATTTAGTGTCTACTACTTTCCAGCCGACAGAACTCAGCTTACTGCAATAGTTTTCAAATACAATGTTCTAGAAGCTTTCTCAAAATGTCACATTAGGTGTTATTTAAGATCTATATCACTTTCCAGTTCGCAGCACTTCACTATCTCCAGTGGTTTCAGAATAGAACACTATGAACTTTCTCGAATTCTCCTGAAATCCTGTTGCAATTCCGGTTCTGACACCAATATTTGTTAAATGTTTACAATCTACAGTAAACACCCTGTATGTAGATTCAATACATTGCAACAAGAATTTTCATAAACCACTACTTTCTTAATCACTTAATTATAATAACTAGTCCTTACAATTACACATTAATTATAGTTTAATCTAACATAAATTCATTACTTGAAATCACATCTTGATACTGTTTTTTATTTCACCTTATCACTTGCTCATCTAATACAAAACTGTCCTCAGAGCGCTTGCATCCAATCTACATATATACGCGCGTCGAATGTACTCGATTATTCTAGAAGGTTCCAGTGTATCGTTCGAGATTTTTCCAGTACTTCTAGGATTTTCTATGAGGCAGTGGCGTAGGCGTGCACATAACAATATTAATCGATTAATGTTAGTCATGATTTTAAAATTTTCTCAATTAATACCTAACACTGTACTTGCGGGTTAAGTTTGGCTTTGCTCGTAAAAGAAATACGTCTCAACTCCCTAATTAAATTTTCAAGGATTTACATTTACAATTATGGATGTTCATCGTAAAGACATTAAAGCATATAACTGTGCTAAATTTGGAGAATCTACATCTGCAAGAGGTCAATATTTTTGATACACACTTTAACAGCCGTATCTATTATTTTCATTAGCTAATTTTATATTGCTCAAAAGTATTATTAATGTAATTTTAATGAATTAAGAGGACAATTTAAAAAGTAACTTATAAAACATCAATAGCAATTGGAATTAAATTACACCGTAAAGCACAACAAAAAATATATATACTGTTTAAGCTGCCAACATAAAGAATGCTTTTAACGGAACCTTTTTACTTTTTTAGAGATCTAATTTAATTTTTTGTTTATCTTTTATTCGTTAACGCGTATGTGAGCAACGAATTATCACAGCAATTTTGACCTACAGAGATATTTCACTGTCTGGTTCTATTGTATTTGTTTGTATGAGTTTACATGTGAAATTACAATAACATTTCAGTTATTTATGTTTGTGTTCCTGTTTATGGGTAACCTATTTAAATCTTCACTACATACGAAAATACGAAATGCAAATGTACCTTTTTCTGAAAGGAGAAAACAGAAACTTTAACCATCAAATTAATATACAATTAGTGACAAAATTATGGAATACGTTAATTAAAATTGAAATACTTATACTATATTTGTTTTAAAGTGAAGATATCAGAATTTTTTAAAGCAGCGTGAGGGGAATCTTTTGACTTAAAGATCTTATCATTCTTTTATTCACAACATATGCGTATTGTTTTGTATCCCATGGATATTTGTAGTTTCCCCCCTCCCTCCGTTGCGCTGAAACGCGTCTGATAGCATCACACTATCTGTCGTGATTGTCTGATAAGCGTTTTCATTTCCTCGGATTACGATGACAATTTTTTTTTCGATGTAATTTACACTGTAAACGTATTTATATTGTTTGAAAATTGTCTGGCAGATGTATGAGTTCATTTTCACGTTTTGTATCTGAAAAGCAAATCTTAAGTCCCACACATACGTTCTTCATATGCCTGAAGAATAATGAGGACTATCTGGGCTCTAATAATTAGTACTCAGTTTGTCCTATTTACGGTAGCTTTCTTGACAAAATGTTGTAAATTTCATACATTATTATCTAGTAAGGCGTCATGATGATGAAAACCTATTTCCTCGGAAAATATTTGACTGGGGATAGATAATTCTAAAGTCTGAGTTAAAGAGTGCACAGCATTACCATTACGTCTTTTAGCATTAAATAAGTCGAAAACACGATGGCTCGGTGAATAGAATTATTATAACACTCAAGAGGTAACTTGCCAGGTGCAGGATCGAGGCCTAAGGTAAGCTTATTATACAATAATTTAATCAACATATATAATTTGCAGGAAGCTCTAATTATGGGGATATAATATTCATTAGAACACGGCACTTTTGGAACTTTTAATTAAAAAAGCAGATCTGTCGATCTAAAGTTATTACATAGTTTTACATAAAAATTACATGCACATTGGAGTGTTACTTGGAAGCAAGTAAAACGTTCAAAGCAGTCGAAGTAAGATCCATCGACGACATTATGTCCAAAATTAATGTGGCTGTCTAAGTGAGATAATGTCTCACGATTAAACAATTTTTGGGATATTTATGTGAGCGTCTTAAAAATGATTTATAAAATGTATCTGAATATTCCTTCATAATTCTGGAATATAATCCTTTTAGATTTATGGCTTGTTAATGTTCACGGATTATCCTATTTCACTTTTTGTGATGAATGAAAATGAGAGTGGTTTGTAGCAGTCTTTCCAGCAATTAATCTGTTAGTCCTAGTGCAGTTTACTATATAGAGGGACATATAGGAGCTATGAATATTTAAGTTATTTTTAATTATTTACATATATATGTGTAAATATATACTGGGTGCAAATGAATAGTGAGCCACAGCTGTAACACATTTTTAAAGATATCGGGTTAATAATATATCGTTTTTTCTTCAAAGTTCAGAAAATATGACATTTCTTACACATTCCACATTAACGTTTGACATTTCAGATGGCAATATTACTTTTCCTTCCGCTCGAGCGGACTTTTACTTCCATTGCTGCTTCCACAGCTAAATTTTTTATCTTTATTTTTTTATATAGCTAATGGACGTTTGAAGAGAACATAACATGTCTTATTCGGAGTAAAAGCCACATTTACTCCTAATAAAACAATATACTATTCTATGGTGCAAAAGCCATATTTCTTGTGTAAAGGATGTACTTGAGCGTTCGTAAAAGACTTTTACTGCCCCTCAGAATAATAGGAGCAGAATTACAAGACTTTTATTTCCGCTCAGATGGAGTGTCAGAGAAATTACAGTTTAAGTTAGTTCACAAAACTTATCATTATTGTCGTATTGTTATGCTGTTGGAGAAAAATGATATGAGCAAATTAAGTCTGATTTTCCACTTCTTCAAATTCGTCCGCTATATTTCTGACTTCCGGCTTCATCGCAAACTGTCCACCTTTGTTTTCATATTTTCTAATTCAACGTCAAATTCTGAATGCATTCATATGATATTTATACAGGGTTGCACGAAAAATAATTCAAATTTTAGTTATCAGTATCGATGTCAAATTAATTTTTGTTCCAGTACGATTCATATTAAAGTACAGAAACGTCAAATGTCAAATAAAAATTTTTTCAGGGTGTCCTAAACTCGTTGAAATTTTTCCAAGAAATTCATTCTTTTAAATAATACCATACAGATGACAAGGATATTCAGAAAGCCATATTTGTTAGAGGTCAAATGGTACCAAAAGGTTTATAATGTGTTGCCATTGTATGACTGATGGTCGAGAGGTAAGCGCATTTGCCTCTCATAACAAATTAACAATTTATAAAGTCATCTTAAAACCCATCCTCACCTATGCATGCTCGTCTTGGAATACCATTTCATATGCGCAGTGCAATAGATTACAGAGGACACAACATAAAATCCTTAGATTACTGACATAAACTAATAGATATACACCGGTAGAAATGTTCCACAGACAATTTAATATTCCGTTCATGCGGGAATATATAACCGAAACCTCCCAGAAATTTTTTAAATTCAAAATTGGTAGTTCAGAATTAACGAAAAGTATGACAGAGTTTAGGGTGTATAACGATACCCCTCATACTCATAAATACATCTATGAATCTCTCCCATTGTACCAAGAGAGATAACAATGTTGTTACAACGCCATAATTTCAGAAGCCTGAAGTATTACTTTTAAGTACAAAATAAGCACACTATTTAAAACTTAAAATAATGTAAATATGTATATAAATTTCTATCTTAGATTGTTTTTTGACAGAAAGATTTTATTTAATATATAAAATTGGTAAATTTTAATTGTAAATATTTAATTTTTTAAAACAGGTTTTTACTTTTAGTTTCCTGTGAATAAGACAGCCAAAAACTAGCCCAATAAATTTAATTGAATTTTCCTTTTTCAGAACCGGAAGGTATTTTAATTTTAAGAAACAGCTTAAACAATTTTGGAGAGCTGCAGCATTTCATTAATTTAAATTTAGTATGGATCTCATTCGGCATAACATCGGCCACCGGACTCCGTTTCGTTTCTGATATGAAATTTGTAACTCTCCGGGTCAGGATTAATCAAATAAATGGGATATTGAAATACTAAAAAATATGTTGTATATATCAAAAGGCTTTTTTCGAGCCCCCCGAGATAAAGGGGGTCGTATTTACCTGTGGTGTTATTACTGGTAGTAATGATCATTTTCCTTAATAAATTAGGTGCATAACTAAATTTTTAGGGTAACTTCTGGTGAAATCGGAAGTAGCCAATTTGGTAGTTAGTTCTCCAAAGTTGTAAATAATACCTAATTTCCTCATATAAAATTCTCAATATCTTTAAAACTGTTTAAGTTACAGAGGTGGCTTAATATCCGTTTACATGCACTATATGTGTGTATAAATATATCTAGAAATATTTAAGAAACTAAATTTAGAATCATTTATATGAATCTTTTTAATTACTTATCTCTCAGCCAGATACAAATGACGGTTATTACGACGCTAAGAGCTATCATTAGTACGCGTGGCGCCGGTTGAGCCAGATTCTCACGTGATCATCGTTAAGTATGTGACCTGAATTACCCGCTGCAGCTTTTTACAGGTCTGTTTACAGCTTCTTGCAGCCTTTTATAGATCTGTAAAAAGCTTTAAACAGGCTTGTAAGAACCTGTAAGAGTTGTAAACAGACCAAATTGTGTTGCAATATTCGATTTTTTCACCGTTTTTTGTAAATACTTTCGGTTGTACTAGTCGTATGATATTGTAAAAATATGAAACTGCTTGCAAATAAATTTGAAAAAACTCGTAATATAAAATAGTAAAAAAAACAAATATGGCTCTTTTACAACAATTGTATTCATGTATATTTTTGTATGTGTGTTTGCGAAGACATTTATACCCATCCATAGAATGTTGTGTAATGTGTTGCTATATAATTGATAATCTTTTAGTAGTGGACTTTGTTTCCTATAGTAAGACATACTTTGCACTTCTCAACATTTAGTAAAAGATTATTCAATGAGCACCAATATATAAAATGAAAAGGAGAGGCTCTAGAACAGAGCCCTGGGGAACCCCTGATGTAACTGATATTTCGAATGATTTTACACCGACATTCAACATATTGCGTTCTTTGGCTATAAGATTTAAATAAATTATAGAATTTTTTTGGAAAAATTCATAATTTCTTACATTTCTACATAATTGTATATACGTGCAAACAGATAAGTACATATACGTACATAAAGTATGCTTACAATTAATTATATACACTAGTTAATATCAATTCATTGTTGTTTATTGATTTACATTTAATTGCAGTATTTAGATCAAGTATATATTGTTTTACGTTATATCAATTGCTTTATCCTAAAAAGTCTTGAATCTAGAAGCACAATGTGCTGAGAGGGCTCTGCTTTTGGTAAGTACTTTGAAAAGCATATTATCATGAGATATAAATTGAGGAAAGTGCCAAATTTTGTCCATATATTTTTCGCTTCTACCATCCGCTTGCGCTAGCCATCCCCCAGTCATCTAACTACAGACTGTCATCAGTGCTGAGCAGGTTGTTTGAGAGAGCTCGCTTACCTATTCCTGTTTATCACATAGACCAGTGAACAACGCTATGTCAGTAACTTATAAACAAATGTATCTACCAACATCTATTTCAAAGGAGATGCCTCGAAATAGGTAAAAATTTGTTAAGTACGTTGTCTTCCAAACCCAATAGAACTTATCAACAATATATTTTTCATCCATAACTCTTGGTTTTTGTAGCTTATATGTCGAGTAGATAGATGTAACTTGTGCAATATGGATCAGGATAGCGCGGTTATGTAAGTATCTACAATCGGATGAGGCATGCCAGCTAGCTGCTGGACCATTCGTTTCGTGTAGGGTATTTAGGAAGGGAACACTCATGAGTTCCCATGTTAGGATTTTACTGACTGAAATTCCTGCTCCCAGTGCTCGTCTGTAGAAGGACACTGCAGCCTCTTGGGCTTATTGTGCTGTCCCTGTCCGCCCATTTTAGTACCTCTGTACCACTGATAACATGACACAGGTCTAATATAGCGAGTGTTAATAGTTTTTGGGTTTGTTTGGCAGAAGCTATTGTATCTTCTGCGAACTAGTGCTTCGCATTCGTATATGTGATTCGCCATTTCCGGGCCCTTGCTGCACAGTCTGCAGTCGAAATCGTTTGGTCTAAAGCCAGAGCTGTACGAGTTTTCCGCATCGTGTGGCTCTTCGCCAAATAAGTAAAGGCGAATGTATGACAAATATTGGCCATATTACCATATTCGGACTCTTGTCGGCATCAAAGGATGGTTCAAATTTTGGAAGCAATGCGTGCTTTTATTCGTACACGGCTACACAAGGATCGAGTATTTCTCCCCAATTGCTCTCCATCTTGTGATTTTGTTAGTGCGAAAAAAAATTTTTTTTCCTCATCGATTGATCATAAAATTATCCCCTGAGAAATAAAATCCAAACGATAGATTAATTTTATTGTACCATATCATTCATTCAAAATGAAAACTCACTGCATATACTGTTGATCCAATTCTGATCAGCTAGTACATTAATATGTTGTTCACTTATTTTTAAATTTACTTTTAGCTTGTTTTTTTAAAAATGTATTTGTTTCTTTTAGAATATGTATCACTTATTTTGAGTTTTTTTTTTGTTATCATTAGGCGAAAAAGAAAGTAAAATTTTGTTTCATAATGCTACTTTTAAGTTAAAGATAAAAAAAATTTAAGAAAATAGTTCTTAATTTTGAATGCTATGTTTCTTTATATATTTAATGTGTTTTATTTGTGGTTTTGCCGTTTCGTTTTGAATAATATATGTATCTATTTATATTTTACTTTGTTTCCCCCAAAAACAGTTGCTTAAACTGCCCGGTCCAACAATTTTTTTTTTCACTTCTTGGGACCAAGCACACGGGTGGGCATGCGAGCTCTAAACGATTGTGTAATAATTTACCCCTTTAATAGAATCAACAACAGTCTCCAAAAAATATAGAAGAACTTTCATATAACAATAGATGACTTCGTAGTTCTTCCAATTACTGTAATTAGTCTTAATAAATAAAGTTTAAAAATTAGGATGGTTTTGTAAAAAACACCATTGTAGCCATTATATAAAATATTATTACTTCCTTCTAATATATTGCATTGTCCTTAAATTTGGGATTATCTAACGAACGTGGTGTGTTCGCGTCTCTGTTTATGTTATAAGCAGTTCTTACGTACCCTGTATCTGTGTGTAATAGCATTTCATAAATTTTCATATGTATAAGAAGGTAATATAACTTTAAAGATTAATTAATTGTCTTGTGTTTTATTATTCTTAAATGCATATTCATAAAATTTAGTACTCCAATCGTCATCTCAACCAGAGAATTGTATTTAAGTGTACTTCTCATTGCTTTATTTTGTATCTTTTGAAGTTGGTGTATTTGCCTTTGACTTAAATTAAATAATGCTGTTAAACCAAACTGTAAATCTGGAGCGGCAATTCCTTTAAATAATAAGATCCTTGTGTACAGACAAGTCAAGGGTTACCTCTTTCCAAGATTCAGATTTTTTGCATTTTATGCATAATACAGCCGGTACAATTTTGAAAATGGATGATATCATCTAAAGAAACATCAAATAATTTCTTTTCAGAAACTTTGTGTATGTCGTTGTTATTAATTGGGAATTTCTATATTTTCTAACAGATATCCAAATAATTGAATGGATGAATGAATGAATACTTTATCCAGCCTGAAGCTCTTTACTTTACAAATATCTGATTGCAACAAAAAAGAAAAATCAAAACAATATTATGAACATGTATTAAAAAATATTACTAACAACATACATAAATCTCTCTATAATAAGAACAAATATAATAATGTAGGAGATGGTAATAAGAATAGTTGTTTTTTTTAGTACAAGTATGCAATGTACATCATATGGAAGGCTCATCATCTTAACAAAATGGAATTAAACGTTTTTTCGTACTTGTTTCGAAAAGTTTCACTGCAACAAAAATTAATAAGCAACAAAAGTATTTACAAAATTGGAAAAATCCCCTTTATGGACTTTTCATTCTTTAAATATAATTTGGAATTTATAACGCTCAAATGCAGTTATCTAAAGGCACTTTTATTTTAGGTAAATGTAGCTAAATACATTCGAAACTTAGTTTATCCAACTTCCACTCTGATATGGAAAGTTAATAATGTAGTAATGAATTTCACGGGCATATCAATTTGTAAGTCAGGGATCAAGGATATTTATATAATACGCAAGCAGAGATAAAAGGAAACATCGGCCACCGACAACGTTAAAAGCTTGCTCATATGGAAAACTGATTCCCATATATCCGTAGAATCCATGTTTGCGAATAAGGTAAATCCTGATGTGATGCAAAACAAGGGAAGGATTTTTTAGAGTAAAGGTATATCAAGATAAATTTGACTGACACTGCAATGGAGATAACGAAATCGATTATAATTTTGTTCAAACAGAACACACAGCAAATCTGACTATGGATGGTGCTTTTGGTGACTGGAAAGAATAATTGATTTATCGACTCCACCGAAAATATATCAACTGACATTATATGAAATATTATTGATAATAGATATAGAAAAATACGCCCGATAAACATTTTTTTAAGGAATATTTATCAATAATACATTCATTTTACCTAAAGGCAGCGTTAATAATACGTATAACGTATTTTATGAGCCGACAAAGTTCTGGATTTTGTCATTTCAACCAATATCACATCGAGTATATTTACGTATTTTGAGGGACGTATCCTTCGTGATGGTAAATGATGTTTGTTTACAATTTATTGATTGATTGATGTTTATTTACAAAAGAGAGGGACGATAGCATAGTGGTTAGTACGTGTTAGTACGTATAAATTGCTCTCCGAGCATACCTAGCTAAGTGGGTTCGAGCCCCACCTACTACAAAGTAATTTTCAATTATAAATTATCCCCCAAGAAGTGATTCGAATTCCACTATAAACTGTAGGGCCTCGTCTCCTTTTCTCAAACAAGTCTGGACTTAAGAGGTCATTCAAGTGATTTGGAAGGCGGTTATAACATTTGTTATTTATTTATATAATTAATTGTTAAAAATTCGCATTTCCGTCATTTTTGGACAGGCAGAACATTGGCGTTATGTAATTGTAGGTTTTCCAACCGAGTGGAGAGTTTTTAGCATTTTTAAATTTAATTATGTTTAATTAAAAAAATACGAAAAAAATATATATAAAATATACTAAGTAATTTTTTGACATTATCCAATTTTTGTGAGTAATATTACTAATTGTAATAATTGTACTATTACTATAAATATTAATTAATAAAATTTAAATTTCAGCATCTTTTGATTTGCATGATTCGAAATCATTTATTTCTTCAAGGGAGGTAAGTAATTCACTTACCTCCCGTCGTCAATAGCGACTAGCACTTTACCGGTAAAATCAACTTCTCTGCTTGAAAACAATGTGACAATAGTCTACTTACCATAGTGGGAGCAGATAAAATACTTTTACTTCCGTTGCTAATGGCAACGCACGGCTGTCTGAAATGTTAAACTTTAATGTCATGAAATGACTGTCTGGGACTAGACAATGTCTTCCCCCGTTTTCAAGGGTGCTCAATCGATTCCCGGGGTCAAACCAATTTTTCCACCTCGGCAACCCCCTCAAATTGGTCAAAAATCAGTTTTTCAACTAATTGTTGTTCCATCGAGTAGAACGGAAGGTCCCTCGAGAGTTTTGACCTCAACCACCCCTATACCAGACTTACACCCCTGTTGGGGATTGGAAAAATTGATATTTGTTTTGTGAAAAAAAAATTGATATTTTACAGAAGATCTTTCCTTGAATAAAGTGGTATAACCACCACAGGGGGTTGTTTTCACCCTTCAAGGGGGTGGAAACTTTTTTCCGTCTACAATTGATAAATAGTATAAAAAATATGTTTATTAAATTGTCTTTATAAATTTTGTACATAGAGACATTTTTGTATGAATACATATGTAAATATATGTGTGTAGATACTTATCTCTTTTTTTTATTTATGACAGCGGATCATCAAAATCGTAGGCGCTTACAAGAAGGGTTGCATTCTTCATTTTCTTCCCAATTTTCGTGACATTCAGTGCTGTCATCCTGTTGCATATCGCATGCATCCTCCGTTCTCGGGGAATGAACGTTAATACTGATATCGGGAATAACTTGTAGGAAATTTATGTAACTAACGTCTAAATCATAAGAATCGTCTGTTTCCGCAGGTGGTACGTCAGGTTCATCCTGTCGTACAATTTTGACACTCGGTGCCTTTATAGCTTTTACATAAAACACTACATGCTACTCCTAACTTTACGCAACTGCACCGCTTGGTACATTCGCATTTACAAACACATTGTAGTCCTTGAAAAAAGTCCGGTACCAACGTCTTTTCTAAAAATTTCGGTTCCAAACGCCCGTTTCGTAATATCCATTCCCATTCAGTAGGATTAAGTTCATTTCCTAGCCATGCTTGGCATTGGAAATACACTCTTAAAGCGTGTTCTCGAATCGCCTTTTCAGTTGGGGATAGCATGTTGACATTCAAATTTTTCTTTCGTATCTGTAAATATTGCCATCGGATGGAGTTAAAATCATCGATGGGTGGATTTTTTTTTCGGCATACTCTACTTACTAATTTTAAAGCTAATTTACATAGGTCACATGGGGAAGCTCGGGATTGATTCAATTATACATGGAAATCACCCTTTTGAAGGGTGAAATCAACCCCCGGGATTGGTTACACAATCCTGGTCGCCCACCACTTTCCTCAAAGAGACGCCAGCTACAAAATATTAATTTCCCCCCTGCCCAAAAAAATGTTCTACCCCTTTGAAGGGTGAAAACAATTCCCGGGGTGGTTAAACAACCCTGGTCACCTGCCACTTTATTCAAAAAAACACCTGTAAAATATAAATTTTTTTTCTCACAAAATAAATATCAACTTCCAACCCCCTACAGGGATGAAAGTCTGGGGTATGGATGGCCGAGATCAAATTCCTGGAGAAGCCTCCAGTTTTACTCTAGGGAACAACAATTAGTCGAAAAACTGGGGAAAGTAAACGAGTTCACGGAGAAGGGGAGTCTGGGGGTGGTTTTTGACCAATTTGAGGAGGTTGCCGAGGTGAAAAAATTGGTTTGACCACGGGAATCGATTCAGCACCATCGGAAACGGGGAGGGACATTGTCTAGTCCCAAGCGCAAATTTTCGGTAGTTTGTCCGACTCCTTCCATGGACTAAATAGAGTGTCAGAGAAATTATAATTCAAGTTCACAAAACTTGACATTAAAATCAAATTCTCTTGACATTTGAAGAAAAATTATTTTCTATCAGCTCCCCAAGAAAGCATTGACATTAACTTAACGTAGTAGGAAAAGTCAACAATACCATACGGATTCACATGGCCTTCATTGATTTAACCAAGGCGTTTGACTCGGTGGACAGGGAAGTGCTCTGGAAAATTATGTTCCGCTTAGGTATCCCTAGAAAATTTGTGGAAGTATGTCGCAGTCTACATACAAACAACAACGCCCAGGTTATGTATAATAATGAAGCAACCGAACCTTTCCAAACCCTCACTGGAGTTAGGCAGGGATGTGTCCTGGCACCCCTACTTTTTAATTTGTTTACCACTGCTCTAACAATTATTGTTGACAACAAACTGACAGTCAGAGGAATAGGTCTCAGATACCGTTTTGATGGTGGTCTCTTTAACATAGGGCGCTTTAGAGCTTTCACAAAGACACGCACGCGATTCATTTGTGATCTCCAGTATGCGGATGACTGTGCACTTTTAGCCTCTACGCCGGAAGAGCTTCAAGAACTTTTAGTTGTGTATGTCCAGAGCTATGATTCCTTGGGACTTAAAATCAACATTGGAAAGACTAAGATTATGTCAACTCCTCATCAAGTGAACCAAATAGACATTACACTTAACGGAAATTCTCTTGAAGTGGTGGATCAGTTCAATTACTTAGACAACGTTGTTAATGACAAAGCAAACATGACAGCGAGATTCGCAATAGAATTAACGCTGCATCTAGAGCACTCTGGGGACTTAGAGAGAGAGTATTTGACAACCACGACCTTGCTTTGTCAACGAAAATGGCTGTCTACAGAGCAGTTGTCATTCCAACACTGCTATATGGATGTGAAAGCTGGGTCACTTACCGTCGTCATGTGAAAGAATTAGAACGTTTTCAGCAAAGACACCTCAGAGGTATGATGAAAATCCGTTGGTTCCATCACATATCAAACGTGGAAGTACTCAGGAGAGCAAACAGCCTTCCAATTGAGGTACTTATTTCAAGAGCACGCCTAAGATGGGCAGGTCACGTTCATCGTATGCATGATAACCGCCTTCCTAAATGTACACTTTATGGTGAATTGCTAAGCGGTAGAAGAAGGCGTGGCGGTCAACGAAAGAGGTTCAAAGACGCTCTCCATGAAAATCTAAAATCCTGCGATATTGCAGACAAGCAATGGGAACAACTTGCAGTGGACAGAACCGAATGGCGAGGGGTTGTGGCCAGCTATCAAGGAAATGTTGCTGCAAGGCCGAATCCAAGACCTAACCAGGTCTATGTTTGTCCTGACTGCGGTCGACATGTGCTCTCCCGAATTGGCCTCTATAGCCATAGTCGAGTACACCGTAGATGAATGGGAATTACAATAGACTACACCTTTTACTTGTTTTTTATTGTACACAATCTATCGACTGTAACATTTTTATACTCGGACTCGAGTAACGGCTAATAATAATAACCATACGGGTGTGCGTTATTTTCCTAACACACACGTATGTTAGGGAAATATCACCGTAGATGGCGTATACAGACCCGGAAAAAGTATTTTTTTATCCTGGAGTAAACGAGTGCGAGAAAGAAAACAAAAATCGCTTACGTGAAAGCGAGACAGTTGATTGTTATATTATCGGCGTACCAATGAAAATTTCTCGATAACCCGTCTCACCGCGACCGCATTCTACTATACTGTTTACCGTGACAATACTGATGCCATGCGTCGATACACGACAAGGTGATAAAAATAATATTGGACGAAGTGTGAAGCATGCTGGGAGTTAAGTAGTATAATATCCGATTTTATGTTCCTAATTTTTGCTTTCTTTCTCGCATTCGTTTACTTCAGGATATATAAAACTACTTTTTCTGAATCTGTATCTCCTGAAGTAAGCGAGTGCGAGAAAGATAGCAAAAATTAGGAGCAGGAAGTCGAATATACTACTCCCAGCACGCTGCACTCTTCGTAAAATCTTATTTTTATCACCTTATCGTGTATCAACGCAGGGCATCGGTATTTTTTACGCAAACGCGAGACTTCTGTATAAAAACTACTTTTGCCGAAGCTATATATCACGGCCTGTGTGTTATTTTCCTAACATAATCTTATGTTAAAAAAACGTTAACGGTCTAAGTGTCATAATAAATGATGTCATTCTTCAAATTGTTAAATTGTCAAATGGAAAATATTTGTTTTTTTGTCCTGGGAAAAATATTGTTCACAACTTCGCATTCGGCCTGCGGCCTTGAGCGTCAGCATTTCCACTCGTGTGTTACGTTTCACTTTCCGTGGTCGTTATGATATATCTATTTTGCTTGAAAACATTTATCTCAACTTAGACTCAATCAACTAAAAATAAAATTTAAATTACAAACAACAATCAATCTTTATATTTACGGTATAATCATGAAAGGAAGAAGAATTTTAAGGATTAGCATTTACAGAAAAGTTGAAGTAAAGCTGATAATTTAACATATTTTTTGAAAGTTTATTCATTTGAATTAAAAAATAATTCCGGATTTATGTTACAATAACCTCTAATTGGTGTATCTTGAAGAAGATTAACGATAGTTTCAATCTTCCCTGAACTAAATGTCTAATTTTACATTGAAATTATTAATTTAATTTTTTAGTTTAAATTGTGTATCATTATTGAAATTTGATGTTTCTTTTATGAAATTGTGTAAATTATTTTACAGTTACCCCGGTTTTGTTATCTTTATTTTGTATTTTTTTTTAATACTCTTTCTAATGGGTCCGACAGAATGAAGTATCAATTTTAAATTGAGTTATTTTTATTAATAGCTAAATTCGTATTTAAAAATTAAGCACAAAGTTGTTGAGGAAACACGGAAATTTTATTTTTTAAATATTACATCAGCCAAATGAGCTCCTCGCAGCTGACACTCTTAAAGCCTAGTACGAAAGTTATTTCAACATTTCAATTGGGATTGTGTTATTCTCTGTCCGAATATTATATTTTAGTTGTTCCAAAGTTTGCGGTCGATTAGAAAACACTTTTGACTTTAAGCCCCATAAAAAGTAATCACAAACTGAGAAATGCGGTGGCCAGCTGATGTCCCCAAATTTCGAAATGACAGGATCAGGAATCATTCTTCACAAAATTGTCATAGAATCCATAGCAGTGTGGGAAGTGACTCCGTCCTGCTGAAACCATATTCTTCGAATATCCACACCAACATTGCGAAACTGTTGTTCAAAGTTACGCAATACCTGCCGATAAATTTGTGATTTTGTGATGTAATAATAACCATCAAATCATATTCCTCAAAGAAGAACGGCCCAAAATTTCCAAAGACGGATACTGCATACCACACGGCAAACATTTTGCAGTATTTCGTGCAATTGCAGAGGATTTTCCGTCGTCCAGTAACGAAAGATGTGCGTCAACATAACCGGAAAGATGAAAGTGAGCTTCATTTGACATCAGCAAGCAACCAACTATATTCGGGTTTTCTTTTCGAAACGTTCGCAAAAGTCAACGCGTATTATCTGAAAGTTATTTTTCACATTCTACGAATATTCTTCCCTTTCCTTCTGACCGATAGCCGCGTGGGTTAAGGCGCGAGGTGGCAATCGCAATTAATCACACGGGTATCGCGCCACCGGGTTCGAATCCCGGCTCCGGCACCGTCGGAGGAAATGATTGTATGTCCGCGTTTTTTGAATATGTAACCCCCTTCCGTACAAGCCTCTGGCTTCTAGAATTGGGGTTGTCTAATTTATGTGGTGGTGTTTTATTTATTTTATTTGGGTTTTCTACCATGTATTATTCTCTTTAAAAATAAATCACCGAGTCTACAACATAATAGAATTATTAGAAAAAGTCTGCGTCTGTGACGTTTACGACAAAGGAACAGTCAGATGTTATTTTTTACTAATAATATAAATACAGAAATAATATATTTTGCTTTGTTTCGGAAACTGGTCTCTTCCTATTATTGTGTAGACTCGGTGATTTGTTTTTGAAGAGGATAATACATAGAAAATCCATATAAAAGGAAAGAATAATCAGCGCGTGTTCCAAAACCTTGAGGCAGAAGATTTTGCACGACATGAATTTTGTGGGGATGGAAGTGTAAGTCTTTCAGAATGCTGTTATATGGCCTATGTCCATTTAACAATTTTATATAATAACTCTTATTTTACTTATGTTTAGCACGATCTGTATATCATTTTGATTCAGTTGTTGTAAGTGAGACTGTTTCAACTATCAGAATTTTCTTTGTATAACTGCTAAATTATTTCACATTGTTTTATGTACCTATTTTTGAATCTTAGGAACTCAGTCATGTTTTTTAACGCTGTTATGTATCTCTGTTCAGAACCAATTGCCGATATCACGCTACAAAAACATTTACATTCATTTCTATACTTTGTTACTATGTACATGTGGTTATTTTCTTTACCTGTGAAACATTCTCATTCATCTGTTATATAGTGTATCTTATATGATGTAATGTCTTTACTGGATCTTTACAATCAGTTTGTAAACAATTGTGCAATTTATTACGACAGTTCGTATTTTTGGTTATGTATACAAATTGAAAAATAACTATCTAATCTGTGGTATGCAACTGATGTTAAACTATTATTGATTAAAGATTCCTTGTATCGATTGTATACCTGTCACTATTTTAATTGTGCGTTTAAGTCGTCCATCAACGGATGGCGATACCTGTACCACTTTACAGCTGTTATTAGTAAAACTATATTTTTCAAGTTTGTATATTGGTACTATATTGTAGAAGGTAATATAAAAAGTTTACATTATTAGTTAAAATCACGAAGAGATCATTTGCCTGCCGATTTTAATCTGATTTACACTTTCAAACGTTCTATGAGATCCCCAGTAATTTATGTTACAATTAAATCCACATTTCACACAACCAGGTAAATTTTATTTATTGGTAATTTAAATTTCAATAATTTTCAATTTTGTCCTTAATGTAACTTAAATTTTTTTAAGTAAATTAAATTCAAATCTATTTAATTTAATAAGTAATTAAAATACTACATGTTACCACAATAAAATTGGTAATTTTGGCAATTTATAGTTTCTACATTAAACTTAATTCTACATTAAATTTAAATTTATTTCTACAATTATTTTACTCTAAATTTATTTTATTTCTGTTTCTACATTTACTTTTATGTATTAAGCAATAATACATATTAATTACTTTTACGTATTAAGCAGATTTATTTAGCAGTATTTTACCATTTACGTTTAATTTAACGTAACTTTGCATTTACGTTTACGATAATTACCTTTTCAAGCCGCATGGTTGGAGAGTATTCTACAATCTTCACACATAAATTTTCTTTGAAAAACGCAGTCTTGCAAAAATAAATTGCCAAAGATATTTAGATTGGATGTTCCAAGAGACAATTGGGGTGTGAATTGCTATACTAGAGCTTTCCACCTTCAACCATACTTAGTCTGGAAATTTAGGAGATTGGTATAATATGCATTATTATTTTTTTTGTATTAATTATTCTTTGTTCGCTAATACAATTTTATAAACATATAATTTTACCTAAATTTATATTTGAAGCAACTTCACATTATAAAATTTATTTATTTATGTAATATATTTTATCATTCATGTTATACACTTTTTTTAATTTCCCTTACCAATAATTTCAGTCTCGTCTATAGGAGACTAGTTTTACGAGAAAAAGAGACAACTCAACTAATTATCAACTATAGTTATTAGCCTTTACTCGAGTCCGAGTATAAAAAATAGTTACAGTCGATAGATTGTGTGTAATAAAAAACAAGTAAAAGGTGTAGTCTATTGTAATTCCCATTCATCTACGGTGCACACGACTATGGCTATAGAGGTCAATTCGGGAGAGCACATGTCGACCGCAGTCAGGACAAACATAGACCTGGTTAGGTCTTGGATTCGGCCTTCTTGCAGCAACATTTCCTTAATAGCTGGCCACAACCCCTCGCCATTCGGTTCTGTCCGCTGCAAGTTATTCCCATTGCTCGTCTGGAATACCGCAGGATTTTAGATTTTCATGGAGAACGTCTTTGAACCTCTTTCGTTGACCGCCACGCCTTCTTCTACCGCTTAGCAATTCACCATAAAGTGTACATTTAGGAAGGCGGTTATCATGCATACGATGAACGTGACCTGCCCATCTTAGGCGTGCTCTTGAAATAAGCACCTCAATTGGAAGGCTGTTTGCTCTCCTGAGTACTTCCACGTTTGATATGTGATGGAACCAACGGATTTTCATCATACTTCTGAGGTGTGTTTGCTGAAAACGTTCTAATTCTTTCACATGACGACGGTAAGTGACCCAGCTTTCACATCCATATAGCAGTGTTGGAATGACAACTGTTCTGTAGACAGCCATTTTCGTTGGCAAAGCAAGGTAGTGGTTGTTAAATACTCTCTCTCTCTCTCTCTAAGTCCCCAGAGTGCTCTAGATGCAGCGTTAATTCTATTGCGAATCTCGCTGTCCATGTTTGCTTTGTCATTAACAACGTTGCCTAAGTAATTGAACTGATCCACCACTTCAAGAGAATTTCCGTTAAGTGTAATGTCTATTTGGTTCACTTGATGAGGAGTTGACATAATCTTAGTCTTTCCAATGTTGATTTTAAGTCCCAAGGAATCATAGCTCTGGGCATACACATCTAAAAGTTCTTGAAGCTCTTCCGGCGTAGAGGCTAAAAGTGCACAGTCATCCGCATACTGGAGATCACAAATGAATCGTGTGCGTGTCTTCATGAAAGCTCTAAAGCGCCCTATGTTAAAGAGACCGCCATCAGAACGGTATCTGAGACCTATTCCTCTGACTGTCAGTTTGTTGTCAACAATAATTGTTAGAGCAGTGGTAAACAAATTAAAAAGTAGGGGTGCCATGACACATCCCTGCCTAACTCCAGTGAGGGTTTGGAAAGGCTCGGTTGCCTCATTATTATACATAACCTGGGCGTTGTTGTTTGTATGTAGACTGCGACATACTTCCACAAATTTTCTAGGGATACCTAAGCGGAGCATAATTTTCCAGAGCACTTCCCTGTCCACCGAGTCAAGCGCCTTGGTTAAATCAATGAAGGCCATGTGAATTTCTCCTTGATGTTCGAGTGCTTTTTCTTGAAGCTGTTTAAGTGTGAAGATTAGATCCGATGTGCCTCGGTTTGGTCTAAAGCCACTCTGTGTTTCAGGAAGTAACTTTTCCATAACAGGTGTTAGCCTATTTGCCATCGCTTTAGTGAGTATCTTCCCTCCAACAGCCAGGAGAGCTATACCCCTGTAATTTCCACAGTCCGCAGCGCTCCCTTTATTTTTGAAGAGGTTGATTAAAAGTGTATCACGAAACTCCTGCGGAGCTTGACCACTTTCCCACACGACATCAAACAGTTTTTTGAGGTAGGGTATGAGCTCTGACGACATAGCTTTAAAGATCTCAGCTGGGAGTGAGTCGGCGCCGGGAGATTTGTTATTTTTTAACTGCCCAATGGCGGTTAAAATCTCTTCCGTTGTTAGTGATTTATCTAAGTCTTCGAAGGTGTCATATTGAGGGATAAGATTTATAATATCGTGATCGGCTTGACTTTGCTGGTTAAGAATGTTAGAGTAGTGTTCTTTCCATCGGGCTCTTATTTCCTGGTCTTCTTTGAGGAGATTTCCAGTTAAATCTTTAATAGGGCACATATTCTTCTTCTGATTTCGCGTTGCGTTTCATACTTAGATTGGGTAAAAGCTTCTGCTTTTGATGAGTCATTGGGGTGGTTGATAGCATTTTGGAAGGCAATATGTTTGCGGTCAAGAAGTTCTTGTATAAAAACTTCATTATTATTGAACCAGTCCTCCTGTTTTTTACTTGCTGCAGTGCCAGGAATTTCCTCACTCGCACTTTTTAAACTGTCTTTAATTTGTGTCCAGGTAGTAGCGACATCTACAGAATTGGTTTCTTCTAGTGCACTCAAATTCTCTTGAACTTTTTGCTTTAGCTGTTCGACGGTTTGTTGGTCACGCAATTTACTAATACAGAGACGGGGTCTACGTTTAACTTGAGTTCTTCGGTGTTTGGGTCTCATAACAATTTTCATTTTAGAGATAACAGGACGATGATCGGTCCAACATTCGCTATCAATGCGCGCCTTTGTAATTTGGACGTCCTTGAGATGCTTCCTACGTACGATAACATAGTCCAGTAGATGCCAGTGACCTGATCTGGGGTGACGCCAGGTGCCTTTAAATTTATCCTTTTGTCGGAAAATGGTGTTTGTTATAACTAGATCATGTTCGGCGCATTTAGTTAGGAGTAGTATCAACTATAGATGGTGCCCAAATAATACCAATTTTTCATTGTCTCCTTTTCTCGAGCAGAAAATTTTTTTTTCTTTTATGTCATCTCTTAGAAGTACTCCGAATCTACGACTCTTTGCTCCTCGTCCGCATACGTTGCCTCAATTCTTTCCCAAAAATATATAATAAGGGAAGTAGGTAACAATGCGGAAATAACTACTAGTGTTAATGCTTGTCGTCTTGCAGATTGTTTAGGACTCTACTCTTATCCTTTCAGTATTTTCGAGTGTGCGTACAGAACGAGTTCTTCCTTTTGGTTTTTATCTGGCACGTGTGTACTGTGAGACTTGTGTATCTAATTTTTAATTATTATTCGACTGGGACCTTAATCTCGTGGATTTAAATGAAAGTGACGACTAAATAAACGCTGGTTGAATGCAACAGAATAGTTATCTTTTAAATAAGCTTCGACCGCAAATGAACCTTTTATTTCATTTCATTTCATTTCATTTCATTTCATTTCATTTCATTTCATTTCATTTCATTTCATTTCATTTCATTTCATTTCATTTCATTTCATTTCATTTCATTTCATTTCATTTCATTTCATTTCATTTCATTTCATTTCATTTCATTTCATTTCATTTCATTTCATTTCATTTCATTTTATTATATTCTGTTCTGTTCTGTTCTATTCTATTCCATTCCATCCCATTTCGTTCCATTCCATTCAATTTTATTCTATTCTTTGTTTTGTTTTGTATCGTTTCGTTTCGTTTTGTTTTATTTTATTATCTAATTGTCTAATTTCTATGGTGTTTATTTGTATATTATTTATTATTATTATTATATATTTTATTTTATTTATGATTTTTAACCATTTCTAACTTTTAACTTATCAAATATATTTTGAGAGAATGAAAGCATGCTAGTGTAATCAAAGTAGGTGAAATGTATGTACAAACAATAGATTACTAACTTTCTATTGATATTAAATATTAGATATTGAGCGCATATGAAAGATTCGTTATATATTTTTTTGAGATTATTAGACTTCTCGTAGGGGAGACTGTCATTACATAATCTTTGGTTTAGAATATAAAGGTTTTACTATATTTTTTTGATATTCTTGTTATTTTCTCGTAAAGAGGAAATTATTACACAATATTTTCATTGATTTAGCTTTAATCAGCTGATCAGAATTTGACCAACCGTATATGTAGAGATTTTTCATATTAGATTTTGAAGGAATGACA
Source organism: Leptura quadrifasciata (assembly GCA_963675555.1). Classification (NCBI taxonomy): domain Eukaryota; kingdom Metazoa; phylum Arthropoda; class Insecta; order Coleoptera; family Cerambycidae; genus Leptura; species Leptura quadrifasciata. Next base: position 93,367,742 of record OY776677.1, on the reverse strand, counting down.
GTTATCTGCTAAAAAGACAAAAAAGAATTTTTCAATTATCGAGTAGTTGTAAGAATGCCAAATATGAAATCTTAAACAAAAGTATAATAATGGAGCACTATTATTAAATGCCCAACACAGGAATCTAAATATTTTACATTATTTTGTTTTACTTATTCACTAGTTCAATTCTGTATTCCAATTAAAAGCGTTTGTTAAGGTTTCAATAATTAAAACTCCTTGCCACAGACTTACGAATAATGCCAAAGAAAATATTTCAACAAACAATTGGACAACAAAATGGAAAAAAGTTTCATCTATATGTAAAATATACAAGTTAAATAAATGTTAAATAAAAAGTTATAACTTTGTCGTGAAGTTTATTGTGAATTAAAACTTGATATACCCAAGTTTCAAGCTAAAATAAGAATAAAACATTTGTTTATAAGTAGTATTCCATGTACTTCACTTATTCCCTTCAGGTGGTTTATATAAAAAACAACCACCGAATGAAGGAAACGGCATATCTTACTTATTTAAAGTTTATTTGAATTATTTTTTATGCTACTTGATCCCTCTCATCGGGAAAGAATTTCCGGTTTACTTCTAAAGCAGGTTATTATTTAGCTTATAAATGAAATTTTAAAAGTGGATGTTAAGAAACATGATTCGAATTCAGTTATTGTAACTATAAGGCCTCATTCTCTTTACTCAAACAAAAGAATTTCAGAGATTCAGAGACCTATCCAAAACCTGAAAGGCGGTAGACAAACATTTCAAACAAACAACGTAAAGCCCATTAAGCTGTGTATTATTTAGAAGGTAACGATTTATGAACTTCAACAAAAAACGCATACTTTAGCAGGTACTGGGATAACTACACTAGTTACTGACTCTTAAAAATTTGTTCACAGGTACCAATACTACCAAACCTGAAACATTCTTTCTAATATGTGTTTTATAAAAACATAACATTTAATTCAGAAAGACCACGGACAATTTTTTTGTGGAAAATATAATAAAAATGTCTTAGTTTAATGAATTCTTCTAATTGTGATGCGTCTTTCTGCACCCCAGCTGGTGACGAGGAGAAAAAGGGCCACATTTTGAACTCGATCCCTGAAAACTAGTTTTCGGTTTTAGTTCGGGTACCAGTCCTAGTTTAAGTGATAGGACACACACTACCCACAAGCCGGATACGCGAGGCCGAGTAGCTTAAGCGGAGAAATGAAGCTCCAGTGGGTCAATGTTTGGGAAATTAGGCGTTCACACACAAGCAGAAAAACTCAGAATTTTCTAAATGTTAGTTTATTCAAATTAACCTATTGTACATAAATCTACTTGTTTACTGAATGATCAACCAAAATCTACAGGTTACTAACTGCCGGGAGGAGAGCAAGTGTTGCATCGAAAATACTAGTACCAGATGCCCCAAATCACAGGGATAGCAAGCGGTGTAATGGTACCACAATATAAGTGATAAAGCGTTGTACATAACAAGCAATGACACAGGGCAACTAGTAAAGCGGTAAACCGGATGCAGACTAACTACGGATACTAGGTGTAAGAAGCAAGACCTTAGGTATAACAAATTACAGTGTCAAATTATAAAGAAGTTATATATTACAGTACTTAGCTAGTGCGTGGAGTGCTAACACCCATGGATCTGAAACAAAAACGGATTAATTAACCCTGAAAATAAACTTTGATTCGCAGGTCTAAAAATCAAAGTAGAACTTTGCAATGCCGGCTGGAACGGAAGCTGAAAATTAAGGTATGGTTAGTACAGATATATATAATTTTTCAGCACCCCGTGTTCCTATATGAAGGTTTCTACTGAAAGGCACCTACTAGTTATAATGCCGGCGCCGGCCGGCTGGAACAGAAGCTGAAAATCATGGTACAATTACTACAAATAATTATAACTTTGCCACGTGATCCTATATATAGATTTCTACTGAAAGTCACCTACGGGTTATAAAACCGGCGCCGGCTGGACCGGAACTTAAAAAATCAAGGTATGATTAGCACAAATATTTATAACTTTTCAGTGATTCGTAATCCTATATAGAGGTTTCGGCAAGGCACCGACGAGTTATAATGCCGGCTGAAACGTAACCAGAAAAATCAAGATATCATTAAAAGAACATTGTAATGTCGGTTGGCACGGAAGTGATCCAGACCTTAGTGATTGGACTGGATTGGATGGCTTCCCTGCAGGTCGTTCTTGCGGTATTTATCCGGGTTTTGCACTAGCCAAGTTTACCTAATTTTTCTATGGTTTTACTTACTTCTCGATGTTATCTTCGAACATGTTTGCTTCTGGGAAACGGTCGGAACGGAATGATACACCGCACGGCTTCTCAGTTCCTCTAAGATGACATGACTCATTAAAAGACGACTGATAAGTCGCTCTAGCTGATTTCCAACATGAGACGAATTCAATTATTTCCTTCAAATACTTGCAAGCGAGGGAAAGGGTGTTAGAGATGCGCGATGGATCGACGTGACATCAAAAGGACTTAGAAAATATTTCGGAATATTTTGACTTAGTGAACATACTTCAATAACCTGAATTTTGAAACATAGAATATTTTCTCACAGATCGGAGCATACGTTTAACACATGAAACAGCAACTGATGAACTGAGTGTCGCTCCGCTTTACCGAGAGGTTGACGTTATATGGGTGACGTCAGATCGACTTAAAAAATATTTCCATTGCCGTCCTTTGATACTTAGAATATTTCGTATAGATCTGTATAGGACGGAGAGCTTCACACATCTAATACGCGAGACGGTTGGATATTTATTGAAAGCTTGGCAGCTTGGTTTGCGTGAATATAGAATCCCTTCTCGTCGCTCTCCCGTCACCCGAGTTCATCTGTACTAAACTGGCAAATTTATTTGCCAATATTATACATCTAGCTATATACAAAATAGTACTTTATAAAGGACAGATATACAGAGGGTAATAAAATGAATGTTAATCCTGGGCACATTTCGGTAACGAAAAACACTTCATTACATAATAATGAATGACAATGAAAACTCCATCCCTTCTCACACGGTTCTAAAAAATTATATTCATCCGTCATAATTATAGCGTTTAATCGAATTTTCAATATAATTATCTTACTCCGAAAATATAACAGATTAGATTAGGGAATTCCCCGATAAATATTTTGTAATTAAGTTTAAATCATATAACCATCAATAACGATGTGTTAAACTCAATATAATAGTTAGGCTATTATTATGTTATTTTGTACACGGTAAGTATTACTGCGATATAACACCATAACAAAACGTAATTATAACTAATAGTCCGGGAGCTACCGATACTTTTCATTGCACACTTGTTTGTAATGAGGTCATTTTTTTCTGCTAGGATATTGTAGAGTGTTATTTTAGATAAAATTGTTTGCTAACTTATTTTAGTACCTATCCTGTATATACCGTATTTGAAATATTAGTTTAGGACGAAATATTAATGAACCGGTAAATATTTTCATTCATCCAAGAAAGAAACAGCTCTTCTGAATAATAATTTAATTTATTATTGTAATTATTTATCCGTGGACGAATAATCCGTTTCTTTTCAGTAGGTTAAGATAATTACAGTAATCCGGTTAACATTACCAAAATGTTGCTGCTCATGTGTTTGTGCTAATTACTGCATATCAATAAACAACCACTGCCTTAAGCAAACAAATTGAGCCGTCATCGTCCTGCTGTCCCACTAGTATATCGTCCATTGCGCGCTCACAATTCCCGATGCTATAGTGGGGCTGCGCGGATGAAAAGCAATGAAGTGACCGAAAATATTCAGTGTGTTCCTCAACACTTGGTCGAAGAAGGTGGTAAGGCAAAACTTGCTTATTATTCTGTGTCTTTTTGTAGTTAAGAATTTTATTCTGTTTAAGACTTTCGTTTGGATGTAGATGTTTAATTGAAGTGTGTCATCCACTGTTGAGTCTGGCCCACTGTTAATATAACATTAAGTTATAAGGCATCATTGAATGTCTGTTAGAAACTTGAAATTCGTCGACGTGTTGAATCGGGCCTTACTGATAGTAATTTTGCTGCGCCTGTTTTCCCATTCTGCCTTTAGATTGTTGTATTGCCACTGAGGTGTGTCATCATCATATTGAGTCTGGCTCATCGTAAGTGCACCATAAAAACCCTCCATACACACTCGAGTATGTTTGTAAAAGTAGTTGGAAGCCGCTTCGACGAACATGCTTGAAGGTTTATGAGAACGACGAACATAGTTGGCGGTTGGAATGCTCTGCACTTTGTGCGGCTTGCCAATCCCTTGTTACGTGCTAAAATATAAGCACGTAACTAAATCAACCGAATACATTTTTCGCGATAAATGTGGAGGACTGGTTGCCTATACTGTGCACCAACGGAGTTAAATTCAATGAGGCATGTGTATTTCAATATCCTTATCAAGGCAGTTTTTGTCAATTGGAAGAAAAAAGGCAGGAGCCCGGCAGAACTTAACGGCGATTTGATGCATTTTACCGTGTTACGGGATTCATGGCGATTTAATTTTGGCATTGCATCCACGTTGTGAAAATTCTCGTAAGTGGACTGTGCGAGCGATCGTAGATCGGTTATAAGAGGCCTTGCGGGGCACGACAATCACCAAGTTCTCTTGAGGAAAAGCCGTGGCACACCCACGTAAGTTCACATATCTTAGTGATACCATTTTTACGCTGCACATATGATAAGACATATTGAAAATACACATGTTTTCTTTGTAGGGTTTTTCTTTCTGGCTTTAATTTTTGCTCATCTCTTTCAAAAATAATTTTTGGGCACAACACGGACTTTTTGCTGAAGATTACACACGTACCGAAGACCCTTTTTGCACGTGCACCACAGCCCCTGTATACTGCATATTGAATTCTTGTGAGCCTGCATATTACCAAACATTGTCTGAAGCCGAGGAGGGCGGATGAACCAGCAGATGAGTAAACCAGTCTTTCTTTGATTTTGGAATCTGTTAAGAGTAAATGCTAGCGAAAAACTGTAGAGTATATTTCACACTCCCGACATTAGGGCTTTTGTTTTCTGTGTCATATATATTACCTCATAGATACATTCTTTAAACATTCATTTTGCAAGCATCTAGCGGGTTAATTACAGCATTGAACAAGCGCAAGATTATATTTGTTATGCTTATTGTGTAATGTGAGTGTGATCACACCAGCAAATCTACCTTGCTGAAATATTTAATTTGTACATTTATTTATCACACATCTCGTGTATTGATTGATATTTGTTATACTTATTGTCGTTTTTCTTTCTTCTTCTTTGTTGCTGTAATATATATATACGCTTTTACCACCAATTTTAGTGCTGATTACTTTCCTTACCTGCCCCCAAAACAGCTGAGCTAGCCGAGAAATTTTTGTTGCAAAAGTACGGGGTGGCCCAGAAAAACGGCATTCATATATTGAGATAAATACACATATTTTTTTTTACATGATCGGAAAAAAAACTCCAGCACCCCAGGTCATTGTAACACCCTACCAATACGAACGGAGCGTCGAACATGTTGGTACATGTGTAGTGATTTCGCGAACATGTTGGTAATTAACAATAGTTTCTGGTAGTTAGTTGTGTTGAGAAGTGTGTATCAATTCAGTGCCAGATTAACCCCAAGGCAATGAGGCATTGCCTCGGGACACCCACCATATTGCCTTGAAAATTTATTTAATTAAAAATAAAAAATTAATGGTTTCTGATTTCTTTCGAAATTTGGAATGGCAAATCAAACTCACGCCCTTCAGTTAAGTACGCGGTCCCTACTATACCGACCATGTGTAATTTACTAACACGTTCTGAATATGATGTTGAGGAAAAAAATTAGCTGTGAGGCTCGCTTGTTGGTAGTTAGACATTTAAAAGATACGTTTCCCAATGTGGAGACACTACCAAAAATTTATTTTGTAATAATGACCACAAATGAGAGATCATTTTCAAAACTAAATTGACGAAAAATGGTTTAATATCGTCTATGAACCAAGGTAGGCTCCACCATTTAATTAGTATATGTATCAATAAACGAAGGCACTTGGTCCTGTAATTTCGTCTTGGCTCGCCCTGTATGTTCGAAGATAATTTCCAGTTATAGACTTTTTTATCTAGTTTACTTGCAATTTTTTTAAAAAATTTCTAGCTATCATAGAACTCGAGATATTGAGGTCCGACGTACTATTGCCCCATCCTGTATACTGAATTACTAATTTCAATCACGATCTCTTCCCATATAAACTTTAATTAGTTCCATGCCTACACGTATAGAAATAAAATGTTATATCAAAAAAATCTTTGTATCATATATTCCCAAATAAATATTTCGTTCATATAAAACACACATTATAACGAGAAATACCTATAAATTTGTAATAAGTTTGTTTTTACTCAAAATTATTTGATTTATATGGAAAAAATATTTATTTGCAAAGAAGACTTTATTTTTATCTATGAAGAATATTGCAAATTGTTCTAGAAAAAAAAAATGGTGTTGTGCCAAACATTAATTATTGTTTTTAATATTTTTTTTGGGTATTTCATTTCTTGGCCGCTCAACGGATGCTAGGAAGTTGGTTTCCTCTTTGGATTGAATGGAGTTAGATAATGGACATTATCTCACATAATCCACAAGGATTATTATTGTTGTTTAATGAAGTTGTTTTTCTTGGACTACCAAAAAAACAAAAAAAAATCAAAACTTCTTTATTTACCAGTAACTTATACAATAATTACCTCCCCAAAGCCTAACCCGGGTCCGACCGTGCAACCACTTATTCGCTGTGGCGGATTGCTGGACCGGGCGGACTAGGCCTGGTTCGGTTTTAAAACAATTAAAACTTATACCTAGGCTCCTTCTGCATAATGCAGATTAAAAAAGGTGATCAAATTTACAAACATCTAAAAAAACAGATTTAACAAAACTTAAAATTACACTTTTATAAGGTAGTTCGCGCACTTCACTGTTTCTAATTTGGGTGTTGACGCTGGTACCTCAATCTGGACGAGGAACCATCTGCGAGACATGCAAATGCCGGGCTGCGCATAGGCTGGCCTAAACTTTGGTTTAAAAAAAAAATTTTTGGTTTTCGGAAAACTTTGATTTTGTTATAAAATTTTGATGGAAAGTGAATTTAGAGACAAAAATACAAGAAGAGACAACGAGAAACAAACAGAAAGGAAGAGGGGGACAGGAAAGATTTAAAGATGTAAAGGTATGTAATATCAGTAAGGTGGATAGGGTAAGCGAAAGTTATAGTTGTTGAAATTTGGCTACAGAGGTTACCGGAAGATCGGTAACGTCTGGTACGGTAGGGTGTGTTTAATCCGAAATGGGGCATTATGCTGTCTAATTTGTGTTATGTTTCTTGTTAGTGGACTATCGCCCAGTTTGAAAGAGTAGAATTTCTGGGAGATATCCTGGACGTATTCCGTTATTGGGGTTATGTCGTGGCAAAGTGCGTATAGGTCTCTGAGGGAGCTGTACCTTCCAGAATTAGAGATGAGGCGCATAAATTTGTATTCTAACAATTTTAGTTTTCTCATTGTCGTGACCGGTATGCTGCACCACACCGGCGCCGCGTATGTGATGGATGGCCTGACCACCATCGTGTACAACAATTTTTTATTTTGTCGGTTAAGTCTGCTACCCCTGACCATGAGTGGATACAGACTCCTGGACAGGGTGTAGACGTCCGGTCTCGCTTATATGTGTGTTAAACGTCAGTCGCTGGTCCAGTCTGACCCCCAAGTACTTCACGCACCTCTTGGTTGGAATTTTGTTTCCCCGGATCGAGATTGGTGTTAGGATTTTGTTTTCAGTGAAACGGCGTGAGAAGACTACCAGAACCTACTCTCCTACTCAGTTTATCAGTTTCTATCCATTTTCAGTTTAATTCGCACCTTTGCTACAATTAACTTCGTCTGTCATGCGTTGTTGAGACCAGCTTTATCTTACAAACCACACTTGTTTTTTTATAATATATTTTCTTAAACTACTGAATTATTCGTTAGTTTTTATCTTAAAAAGTTAAATATGGTCCTACAAATTATTTCTTGTCAAAATAATACAATTGACATAAGTGGCGTGGAGCTCCTATTTACAATATCAAATTTCTCGAAAAAACGTATTGCTTCATAAAAAATTGATTACTTTTTATCAGCCGCAATTGTATTTACATTTTAAAATTTCCAAATATTCTTTTCTTTATAAAGATACATAAAATTCAAACACCTTAAAGAGGTAGCTGTCATTCCAAGGAAGTTGAAGGAGGAAGTATAGAACTCCGTTCAAATGTCATTTTAGAATGAATAATTTGCATGTTCCAGCATTTTATTTATAAACCGTAAATTACGTAGAAAATGAATGTATTCGTTACTTAAGGACCTCACTGTATATATCAGTTTCGCAACGTAATTTTAAAGGAGGAACAATGAACTATACCGAAGACGTATTTCATTGAATGAATATAATGTTTTGCTTATAATCACTCCGTTCTGGAAACGTTCTTCTACATTGGTTTCCAATTATATAGATAATAGTCCTTTGAAAAGATACATCGCTAGAATTGATTGATTCAATACTCTGAAAAAATTTCTTTGTCTCATTCCATTTTATAAAACATTCCATCATGGAAACAATATCAGTAAAATAACAGTAGAAGTAAATTCGATTTTAATATTCGTATTTACTCTCGTGCTAAATTGTGCCTTGAGATTTTTCTTTCGTTCGTTAGAAGCATCGCAGAATACCGAAGAGGGGGTTGCAAGGGATTTTGCCTATTTGTGAACGAAACGCGCCAAATAAGCTCAATCTGGATCCGCTTCACTGCTGACTAATAAATACTGACAAGGGCCTCTCGTTCTCCTTCAGCGAAGGATCAATTTTACTCGATCAACAGGCGAATCGTTTTATACAGGTAGCGTGTTCTGAGGGTACAATTATGGTATGTAACAAATACCAAATGTTAAACGAACTAAATGAAACATTTTCAAAACGACTATAATAATTAAAAACGTTTCTTATGTAATTTGAAATATTTCGAAGATATTGGTAAATAGTGTATTAATAAATTCATCAAAATTTCCTAATCTTGAGATGATTGTGTTTCTTTAGTTTACGTTTAACCGTTACCACTGACATATTGTGATAATGAATTGGCAGATTATTAGTAATGTAACTGCTATGAAAGAAAAGGGCGATCGAAAAAATGAAGTTTTATGGGGGGAATACAAACTTTATTTTCAGCGTGTCTCGAATCTTTGTCATGAATATCAGCTCGTCTTTGCATTTCCTAAAATAAATAACTAGGTTTGCCTGTTCTGAATATATTTAAAAATGAATCTTACTATGTATATAAATCTCTTTTCACACATATTTAATAATTTGAAATCGCATAAATGTAAAGTAATATATTCATATTGGGGCACAATTGTAAAATGTCTTACACAGCAGTTTTCAATTTTGTGAAAAAAGGTGTTTGTCCCCTTGAGTAACTATTGAGAAGTCCCAAAAACAATATTTTGATTTCTGTTAGCATTAAGTACAACAGTATTTTGGAGTGTCCATTGGTATTAGGCCGTAAGTGTATTGATGCAAAATTCTGCAATTTGAAATTGGAAGCAGAAACTATATAGTTACCTGAATATCGCCAGCGCACATGTATAGTTTTAAATATAATGGAAATCTCGAAGAATTCATATCGTTACATTGCTCATTAGATTTTACATTAGATCTTGAATAATGGCGTTGTTGCAATAATTCCGAATCTCAAAATATTGCTTGTGGACAACACTTCTATTTTCTTAATATCTGAACAAAGCTTTTCTTTTATTTTATTTTAACTCGTATAAAGTCTCTATAAACTATCACCATAGTGAATAAAAATATTTAACAGATTTTTTTTTTTATACATTTATTTAACGTCGGCCTATTTCCGCTACTGAGGCCTAACACCGACGCCTGTAGACGAGCTACCCCCAACCAGGAATTTTGCCGAACCTCTTCCCTTAAGAAGAGTAAGGATCTTTTACTTGCCTAACATTTAATAGACAAGGGACCGACGGCTTTACATCCCCTCCGAAGGATGGTATATCTCCTATACAACCCTCGCCTAAGGTTGTATAGCTTCCGCGCATACACTGATATACAAGCCGCTGAAAGATGTGTGAGGCGAGAACGCAGTTTCCGTTGGAATGGTCACCAATCCAAGTACTAACTGCGCCTGTCGTTGCTTTACATCGCATACCGAAGTATGTACATAGTAAAGACGCACCTACGCTCGCCCCATTTAACAGATTTAAGTTGAGGAAATCAACTTTTTCTTCTAGAGAGTTAAAATTATATATAGTATTCCAATTGAGATCAAGGAGGTCGAGGATAAAATCCTGATCAGAGTATGGCATTAGGGAGATTTTTAATCTGTTACACAGTAGCAGTGGACTAGACGAAGTTGTGTCAGAAACAACACGGCTAGTTGCTGTACGAGCCTCAGCTGCGGCAGATGATAATATCGTTCGGAATAATCGTTGTGCCGTTATTTATGTTGCGTGATGAAATAGCTAATGTTAAGCTCCGTCAGGACATTAATGTAAATATTAATAAAAGCATATATTATTATGTAACTCGTTAAATGAACATAAACTCCCGTAAACCAGATCTGTGCGAGTTCATGATTCCTCATAAAACATTTGCTATTGGTCATTAGCCGAAGAAGGCCCACTCAAAGCCACAATAAAGCCTGAGCCCTTTTGTGGCGTGGCAAAACCATACATATAAGCAGTCACTAAGGAATGGGTGGAAATAAATCTCTGGAATGGTGGAGGAACCTCCCAAGACAGAGAAAGGCCAACGAGTCCGTTAAAGAATGATCGCAAAATTCACGGAAGATTAGGCCAAAATAGAAAGGCCATCATCAAGGTTCTGTCAAGAGGAAGAGGAAACCACAGTTCAAGTATTATGCCACTGTGAAAGCCTAGCAAAACTGAGATTCGGAGAAAAAAAACCAAGAAAAACCACGAGCGGTCAGCGGTCAGTCCTTTATCAAAACTATGGAGTCTGGTACAAACGACAAAGCTGAATGAGGTACTATAAGATATTATTTTAGGAGCACCACAATAGACCTGAAAAGGTCTCGGTGATAAAGGCCAAATAACGAGCACTTCTATCTATATAATAATAATAAACACTCGCTATTCAATCTTACCATCGTTTTGTAAGGGGCGAGCGTAGGTGCGTCTTTACTATGTACATACTTCGATATGCGATGTAAAGCAACGACAGACGCAGTTAGTACTTGGATGGGTGACCATTCCAACGGAAACCCCGTTCTCGCCTCACACATCTTCCAGCGGCTTGTATATCAGTGTATGCGCGGAAGCTATACAACCTTAGGCGAGGATTGTATAGGAGATATACCATCCTTCGGAGGGGATGTAAAGCCGTCGGTCCCTTGTCTATTAAATGTTAGGCAAGTAAAAGATCCCTACTCTTCTTAAGGGAAGAGGTTCGGCAAAATTCCTGGTTGGGGGTAGCTCGTCTACAGGCGTCGGTGTTAGGCCTCAGTAGCGAAAATAGGCCGACGTTAAATAAATGTATAACAAAAAATGGTTTTGTAAACTAATGCTGGCATATGAAACTGCACATGTCAGAACACAATGATATCAGTATACTTAAATACATTTGTAATACATTTGCATGTCAAGTGACATAAATAACAGAACTGCAAATTAGCCAGTTCTATCATAAAATACTTATAAAGTACGTTTCAAGTTAACTCTTTAACTTATTGAATCTGATACTTTTTATAATTTCATGGCAAAAGGATAACAGACTCTTGAAACTTTATGAATTAAAACGGAACCCGAGCAATTTTACTAAATATCTGCAAGGTTTTCAGGTAACCAAGTCCAACACCGCATTAACCATTTCCAATTTAAATGATGAGCGGTGTCGGTAAAGTTAGTGTCCAGTAATTACTACCCGTAATTAAATGACATCAAACGGTCTTATAGTGGCATTTTGGAAATGTTTATCGTCTGGTATTTTATGGAATTTTAATTTGCATCACTATCGAATTTAGAATAAAATTCAAAAAATGTGTTGGTGTATAATATATTATGGTTAACATCTTGGTTTATACTTTTTAATTTAGATTTCAAATAAGTTAATATATGCACTCAGGCCATGGACATACATAATATTTCAAGAATAGAGAATATACAGGGCGGGACAATAGCGCATCCGACTTCAATGGTTTGACTTCTGTAATAGCTAGAAATAAAAAAAAATCAGGTACTACATGAAAGAGTCTAATAATACTGGATATTACTTTCGAATATACGGAGTGAACCAAAACGATTGTACAGGACCAAGTGCTATTTTTTTAATGGAATGCTATAGGTTATAGGCTATATTCAATACATTTTGAGAAGTCTCTTTCTAGGCTCCTTTCACTTCTATATCATTACTGACTATGTAGTAATTTCAATATTGAAATAATGCCATCTGCAGATGCATTATGAAAAAATCGCTACGGTCACAATCATGGATTTAAAAAAAAATAAGTTGTAAATACCAGTTGTCACGACCGCTGGTCGTTAAAAGGGGTGCTCTGGAATGAGAGGTTTATTTTATAATTGAAAAAAAGCAAAATAATCATTTAAATACAAATATGACCAACATTTATCATAAATCAAATATTAAACAAGACAATACAAAAAAAGAGTTCGAAAAAATAATACAAAAGAAAAAGGTCTTACCAGTCCATGATGGAGGAGAGGAGTCTGGATATCAATGAGTAATTTATGTATTAGTCCCGGACTGTTTGTATCATTTATAAATACTTATTCAGAATTATTCTTATATAGGTAGACCTGAATGAAGCTTATGTCTAACGCGGTTACATATTGTGATTGAAATATAAAACTTCATATATTTTACGTGTGTTACATAATAAATTTATATTATAAAAATTAAATATGAGTGATAAAAAATAATTTGAAAAAATGTAGAATTTATTTACTGATTTAGTTTTAAGGCTTATTTAATTCATTAATTAATATTTAAGAAGTATGTAAGTGTATATGAAGTTTATGGGGAATATATTAAAAACTATTTTGGTTAATTTTTTTGCGTAGAAATATTACTACTTGACACACCTCCCCCACCTAATAAAGCTAGTCACCAGCTTTAATTATCAGTAAGAAATAAAAATAATGTATAATATATGAATATAAAAAAATATTTTTAAAAAATCTATAAAGTGTGTGATAAGATGTATGTTGAAATACATTGCATACCATAAAAATAATGAAAATCACCTAAAATGCAAAAAAATAACATTTTAAAAATGTACTATAAAAATATGGTGATATAAATTACTGCAATCTCTTATACATACACGCATATCAAAACAAATTTAATTCGTCTTGTAGATCTTGTTCAAAACCTATATCTGAGAATATATTTTGATCGTATTTTTATTAAAATAAAATGGGATTAAAAGAAGATCCAATTTTTCAGTCTTTTAATATAATCTTAGTCAATATTAATTTTTAGCTCACATTTTCGTAGCGCTGCATTAGTTCGGTCTTGCCTTTTGACACACTTCACATCACGCTAGTTACTTTTAATTCCAGCTATTGGCAGCACAATCTACAAATTTCATTTTTTGTGGGGCTGTCCTTTAGGTTGATACCAGGTGGTTATTTCACTTTTAACACTGAATAATAAATGGTAGAACCCACGTTCAACGTTGATTGAAGTTTTTAGTTGGGGATTTCCAGATGGGAATTGGTAGCCAAGTGAACTGTAACACTTTATTGTCCATATAAGTTAAAAGTGTTTTACTGTTAAGCCCGGTCCGGCGCCTCCACCAAAAATGTCAAGACCGCTGATAGTTAAAAGGGGTGCTTGGCATGGAGAGGTTTATATTATAAGTGGGAAAAGGTAAAGTAATCATTTAAATACAAATAATCAAAGAAGACAATAAAAAAGGTGTTCAAAAAAACAATACAAAATAAAAAGGTTTTACCAGTCCATGGTGGATAAGATGAGTCTTGGTAGATAGCTCATTGAATGACTGAATATCAATGAGTGATTTATGTATTACTCCAGGACTATTTATATTATTGATAAATACTTATTCAGCATTATTCCTATATAGGTAAACTTGAATGAAATTTATGTCTAACGCGGTTACAAACTGTGATTGAAATATGAAACTTTATGTCCTGTACGTGTGTTAAATAACCAATTTATATTATAGAAGTAAAATATGAATGACAAAAATTAATTTGGAAACAATGTAAATTTATTTATTGAGTTAGTTTTATGGCTTATTTAATTTATTAATGAATATTTGAAAAGTATATTTTATAGGAGATATACTAAAAAGTATTTTAGTTAATTGTAGAGTGTAGAATATACTACTTGACACAGTTATGAAACATCTTTGTGATACTTTCATTTTCCACTTCCTAAAAATGTAGAGTGTTAAAAAAAGATTTTTCAATTTAGAACATTTTGAATCGAATTTTTTCTATTTTTTCAAATGCAACACCCTGTATATTTTTTGGCCATATGATGTAGGAATGAAAAACCAACATGTTTTATGTGCACGTCTCTATGGCTATTTGTAACCATTTTCGATTTATTGAGCAATAAGTACAAAAATTCAAGAACAAGCTTAACAAATAGAGGTTTATTAAAATAATTGAACAGAAGAAATATAAAAAGTTCTCCGCGTGTTACCCACTTTGATTGACAAACATCTCTATGCGTCTCTGAAATGAAGTTTCTGCTGTTCTATAATTTGCAAAACAGTAGCAATTCCGACTGCAGAACACGACTGTGTACAGAACGGAGAGACACCGATCATCCTCTGACTGGGTGATAACCTAGTCCCTTATAGGTAGAACTAGAGCCTTGGTGCGCCCCAGCTCCTGATTCGTCACATTCCAGATTCCATTCTCGACGAACAGCCCATCTGCTGCTTTCCTGGCTTTCAGTTCCACTTCAATACACAAAGATGTGAGTCCAAAAATGGTCTCCATTGCAATTGTTGGTGTGGTCCTAATTGCCCCTATCGTTCTCTCAACTTGACATAGACGAGCTCAAATTGTGAAACGTTCTATGCAGCGTTACCACACTAAAGTCGCATATGTTATGAAGGGTTTTACTATTGCAGTATACACCCTGGACTGAAATGCTTTCGCACATCAATGGGAATGCGCAAGCTCTCCGCGCTTGAACTTCCTCGTGGTGCTCCCATGATAGTTTGGAGTCTAGTGTTATCCCCAGATACCTCACTGTGCGGGAAAGACACAACCGTGTACTTATAAAAGAAGGAAGCTGAAAACTATTTGCTATTCATGTTTTTGTAAACAGCATCAGCTCTGTTTTGTCAGGGTTGACATAAATCCAATGCCTGCTACAGCAGATCTGAACTGTATTGGAAGCCTTTTGCATGAGGCCTGATCGGCCCGTCGAGCCTAAGTTTACACAGAAGAGGGGAGAGTATCTTATGGACACCTCCGATCCATCTTAGCCCTAATCATGCCATTGCGAAACATGATTTCACTATAGCGGGTACTCAGCACGGACCGTATCCACTTAATAATAGTATGGTCCGCATTGAGATCCGCAGGTACTTGACAAATAAAATCGAAGGTTGGGTTATTGAACGCTCCTTCGATATCTAAGAACGCTCAAGGCTAGCTCTATCTGCTCTAAAGCTTTCTCAGCTTTGACAACTATCTGAAGAGGGGCCTCCTCTACAGATTTTCCGATTTATTACTCATGTTGATTAGAGTGAATTGGTGATTAACACTAATGCCCTGTTCTTTATAAACTTTTCTATTAGCCTTTCCAGGATCTTCAGAAAACAGAATTTCAGACTTATGGGTCTAAATGCCTTTTGGTCGCATATGGTATGGGCCCATCTTTCTCTAGAACAGTAGTATATACCTAGAGCTAGAGACGATCCATATCAGTTCTTCGTATTATATTACCTATTACTTCTTCCAGTCTGCAATGTGATCTAAATTCTGCCAGCGGGGTATTATTTCCAAAGTCTCCGACTCTAGAAAATGAGCATCAATGAGACACCCAATTGTCTTACGGTCATTATTTGTGTAAGATCCATCTGGAAGTCTGATGCAATCAAGCCGTGACGATGGGCTTTTTAAAACAGTCTCGCTACAGCCATTAGGTCTTCAATAGTTTCACAGAAGACCCCTCCAGCTCTCTCTTTTTTGCCAGTTTATCAAGCTTTTATACTTGTGGGTTGATTTATAATTTTCCTAGTCAGCTGGTACTTTGGAAAGCATTTCTTTATTAAGCGGTTTCCACATTTCTTTGCGTAACCCACTTAGTTCCTTATTCCATCAAGGGTCAGTCCATTCTCTCCTTTGCTTACTTGCAATGGGGAGTTATTTTTAAGCACAGAGATAATGGTAGCCTGCAGCGATAGTCCTGTGCTCCCCCCCCCGCGCACCGATTAGATTGTTAAGGCTATTATTTTACGGACGTCGCTTGGTCTATTGGTCTATAATGACTACTACTCAATACGTTTTTCGCCAACTGCGTTAAATGTTAAGGAAAACTGCATAAAGATTGATCTAACAGTTTTCGTATTACCGAACCAAAGATACACGTCAAAGGCATGACATTTCTCTTTTGCTTCGAATGTTAAAAACAGATGCATATTTTATACTAAACTGCCTGTTCAAAATATATATATGGTGCCGGTAATTAAAAGAATATTCTCATTTCTTAATAAATCCTCATTCACTCGTCAAATATAAAATCGTAATGATTACTAACGATATAATCACCCTTCAAACGGATCAGCACGTTTTCCTCATCCTTTTAACATATTGAATCTACACTTCAGTTTCAACTCATAGATGTTATGAATTACAATCACAACTTGTTACATTGCGCTGAATATTTATTCAATCAAATCTTTTGGTGCTTATGTATAACTTATAATTAAAAATTGTGAAACTTATTTTAGCATTATAGATACGAATGTTCCATATAAACTAACATTTCAAATAATGTTGACTGTTTTCGAATACAAAATATTACAGTTATTGAAGACATTTAACGAAGCCCACATGAAAGCGAAGTTGGTTAGGAAACTTCTAGCTTCTTAGTTACGTAACAAGACCCCTTTGTATATTTTGAAAGAAATAAAGTGCACGACAGACTTTTTTCTTATTGCAAATTACTTTATTACTACCCTCTTGAGTGCAGTGCTATCTTTTCGCACAGCAAGGCATATGTATGTTGTAAAATACAAGACACAAGCATCATTATTCAGAAAAGTCCTTGTACTTTTACTAATCGCTAGGGTCCCTCTTTAGGCTATAAGTCTTTAAGTCCATTAAGTAAATAATTAGAATGCGGGTTTCCTTTTCTGAATATATAAAAATAAGTAGTCAGTCCATAATAAATTTTTAGATGTTTTAGGTTTACTGAATAATGTTATTTGGGTCTTTAGTAGTTAATTGTCGTACATTCAAAATGTAATATTAACATTATAGATAAAAACTACGTATATTATTGATCCAAATTTTGATCGTTGAAAGTATAATATTTCGTTGTCTAAAAAGGATTATCTAGAGACTACCTCTTTACGAATAATCACTATCAATCTCAGTGAAACTGTTTAACTTTATCTAGAAAAGATTATTTAGAAAGTAACTCATATGCGAGTAGCTTCCATCAATAACAGAGACATAATAGAACTTTCATGTACTCAATATCTAATCTTTAATAGGAAAATTACAAAATACTTATTCTTTGTATACATGGTTAATCTAATCTGATCACATCAAGTATACCAATAGAACCTTTAGTGTGGTGATCCCGGCAGGCGGTAGTTTCCACCCCCCTTGACTGGAAATAAGGGGCAGATTAATTAATTTTACTTCCCTCATCTACTTTGACCACCTCCCAATCGAATTCCTTTTGAAAAACTGGAAGAAAAATTGAGAGTGCCCGTGATCCCTACAGCGGGTAGTTTTCACCCCCTTGACTGGAAATAAGAAGTGGATGGTTGATTTTACCTCTCTGATCCTCCTCGATCTTTTTGGATACATTCTCTCCGAACAGCGCGAAAAAATCAGTTACGACCTTTTTTTGCTTCAAAGGGGTGGATTTTCATTAACGATGTAAAAAGTTAGTTTGCTTGCCAATTGCATATTTTCTATTTTCTAATACCCTATGTAATTTATTTTAAGTTTCACAACAATTTGTGGTACAAAAATTTTGAAAACCCCAAGTTTTATTGAACAAATATTAACCGAAAAATAATTTGCCATATCCACAAAATATAAAAAGTTACGAATGTTGTGTCGACTCACTTTGACTTTGCACATGAGAAAAATCTTTTTCGATCCTTATTTCTCACCCTGGTTGAAATTCTAAGAGCCGGCTGTCAAAGAAATTATATGTAAAAGATCACAACGTCTATTTTTATAATATGATTATATATTCCACCATGGATTTGTTAAAATGAAATTATTTTAGAAAGTTGCAATTTTATGTTTTCACTTTTAACTTTTTGATATTTCTCAATATATCTATCTAAATTAGAAATATTTTTTAATGAAAGAAAAGAAAACGGTTTCCTTACCTGAATGTGCTATGTAATAACAGGGTAAATAATTTCCATATTAAGATCCTTGCAAAGTTTGCTATATTCTTTCAGGTCAACCCACGTCAAGAGAAAACGGGTCTTATGTCATCTTGTCTAAATTTATTCAGTTCCATATTTTATAACTTTTATATAATTTATGAACTTTCAAGGATATTGAGTGATTGTCAAATAAGACTTCTTAATAAAATACATCAGCGTGTTATAAGCCTCACTAAGTCATTTTGTATTTCAGTGACGCTTGATATCTGAAATTGTACTCCGTTTTTTCTACAGAGTTATCTGCACGGAATATTGAACATTATAATTTGATTTGGCTGGGCTTTCGCCTAACAGTGTAATTTACTTTATTTCGTATTCTTTCTGGGTAAACACATTTTTCATTTTTAAATCACCAGATCATTAAAACGGCAACAATAATTGAAGGGAAATTTTATTTTAAATATTAATTTAAAAAAAGACCAAAGATGATTTGTAACATTGTATTGGTTCAGTTCATCATCTAGAATATTTGTACCAGCTTCAGTTAATTCAGTACATATTTATATAGCTAAATATGAATCAAATATACAGTATATGACACTCAGATTAACAATAAAGCTCACAAATACTATGTATTAGCATATCTATGATTCGCTGGTATGAGGAGTAGATTCAGAAAACAATAATAACAATTTGTAATATGGTGTGGGAAAAGTAAGACTTATATCAGGAAAAAAATCTGTTACATTCACCTATTGTTACGCATACCAATCAATAATTTTGAGATAAAATGTATGATCGACACTTTAGAAAGCTAGTTCGATCGAATAAGTAGCTCAATAAAGTCTAGATAGAATTAGATTTTTTCAGTCACGCAATCTTAGATTACAATAACGCCTTTAATATCAGAGAACTAGATAACGGACTGAAAGAAGTAAATAACTCTTCTGCAAGTACGAATCAGATACCATATGAATTTATATGTCGACTTATGTAGTTTAAACTATTAGACCTATTTAAATTAATAAGAAGAAAAATACTCTGGATAATAGCGAGAGACAATTGTTATCTCTGACCCGAAATGGTAAAATATTCAAATGGCATCTAGCCATCGTTCAATTCGTATATAACGTCTTGTTTCGGTAAGTTGCTCGAAAGGATTATCAATAATATGGGTTCTGCAAACACAAAGCTATACCTTTGATCACCAAATAGAATTTCGAAAGCTAACCTCTGTAATCGCTCAGATGGCATCTCCAAGATAACTTCGAAAGGAGAAAATATCTGGTTGGGGAAGATGTAGATTGTGCTACCGTTTTACTAGTCAACTACGCCGCAAACGAGTCTATTGTGATCTACAGTTTAACGTGGACTCCGAACTACGGTCCTCGGTTTATTGATCACCCACGATTTGTGAACCCCTACCTGCGATGAGGGTTCTTGTCGGAGTGTCCAGGTGTTGCGAAATCGCATACATTTTCAAAGTCCTATGACAACGACTGACAGCCCAATAGGGGAGTCCCCAACGAATTAGATGAGATATATGATTAGATCCCTCTCGACATACGAGTTAGTATGTATATATAGCGGAACTATATACGATTTGACAAGCATTTTGACATTTTAGATATAGTAAGATACCTAATCACATTTTATTCTTACATGTTCATACTCCATAAACTATGCTATTGGAGATGTATATGTAATACATCCATAAGTTTAGACTGCAATTTCATTAGTTGAGTGGCTAACTATATTAGGCCACAAAATGTGTTGCATGACCACGGCAAATATATAGATTGAAGAGAACGTACTAGCAGATACATCTCATCCGAACATTACATGTTTGACGATCCTATTCCTATCTTATTTTGTCGGATTTAAAAGCAATATTTAGTAACAAAATTAGGAATAAATAAACATCACAACATGATGCATTGGACACCAAATTAAAGGTCATAAAAAGAAAAATAAATAAATATCTTATAAATAAACAAAGCGTATTGGCTCGGTTGAGGGTAGGCAACAAACACCGCACTCCATTTCACCTACTGAAGGGACAAAAGCAATTAGATACGTTCAAACTTCAACCATCGGATAACAGTTCGGCATATTTTAATCTGTTGTAATAATTTCCAACACATTAGATATACGTTAAATATGGCAAATTTAGTGGAACGATAATAATCGCATACAACCTAGATTACTTACAATTAAAACTTGCAGATATATTTTATTTATGTTTATGTTTTCGTATCTGTGCAAGTCACCTGGCCCTACACCATTTTTAAACAGATCATATATTATAATAATAATAGTGAAAAAATGAATTACAGATTGTATATCTTGTATAGCGCGTGCATTTATGCATTTATACGCGTAGTATGTCTAAGAGACTTTCGCCAAATAATCTTACATCTCCAATATATGTCAATAGTATCACATAGAATGTTCAGGATTATATAAAAATTTCAATACGCTAGAAAATAATTTCTTTTAACTCGTTTTATTTAATTTGAGTGTATTTCATTTTCTAGAAAATTTATTTTCGCCATATTGCATCTAACGATTTACCTGTTGGGAAATATATAAAATATGAACATTTTAAAACTCGATTCCTTTTCCTTCTATTCCCATGCCATGAGTTTACTATAGTAATAAACAAACAATTTTACAATTATAACTATATTAGTATGTATTACGCCGAATTATTCCCTGCAGGAACACTGATGACGATCATGACGACCCAATCGATTCCAAACCATTTATGTTTGTCTTTATTGTCATGGGGTTAGATTTATTTGACTCGTTTGGTTTGTCGCATGCCGTTTGTCATTTATATGTCAATTTAGAGATAATAGATCTGTGGGGAAGGGTTTAACGTGATGTTATCACTCATCTGTCGAAAATTAATGGTTCAGTTGTGCATTTAGTTGAAACGTGAATTTAATTTTACTTACCACAATAATACTCCGGTATATAAAATGTTAAAATTGGGTGCAATTGTCCCTTATGAGAAACGTATGAAAAGAGAACTAGTAAATTTTCATCAACCACTCATACAAGGGTGAAAGAATGTAGATTAGTACATGATCATTGAATACGAAATGTTTATATGTGTTTAAACCCCTTCAGTTGTGGAGGTGAAATTGTAACATTTGGCGTCAACTGACGATGAAATAGTTTCCACAAACATGAAAATTCTGAAGACGGGACTTGTATATTATTAACAACATAGGGAACTGTACGCCAAGTATAAGCTTGAAGCACATTTCTCTGTGTTAACGTCATATGGAAATAATTAAGTTTTAGGTTCACATATTGCTAGCGTGTCTCGAGTATGTAGTGTTTAGGTGTTTGCAGAAAGTACTATGTCACTCCTCTAATGAAGTAGAACATTACTGGCGTGGGTGGATAACAAATTGTCTACACAGTGAAAGAAAGCTGGAATCCAAGTGGTTTAGAATAAAGATAATTTAAATTTTAATATAGTCTGCACGAACACATGAGGAAGGTAGATTTAATAGTTATTTATAGCCTTATTATTTACGTGTGGAGAAAGCAGTAAATTAATTAGTACCGAAATAAAGAAAAGAAACTATAAAATAAAGTGACGAACTTTCTCAAACTGTTTACACAATGGAGTCAGAAGTGTCAACTTGATACTTAAATTCTTGCTTTAAGCATTGGACGATGGAACCCGGCAAGCCAGTTAAGCTAGGTTTTAGTAATTTCAGTGAAGAAACGATATGATCAGCAGGAGAAAACTAGACTTCATATATACAAAGCATATCTAGGATGAATATGTCAATTTAATTGGTAAGGATTCTGTATTATAATTCAAACCTACTACAGATCCATTTTTAGGTAGATTTTGATAACCCTCATAAGTCAACAGATTTGTATTAAACTTTGAGAATATACATTACCGGAATCAATATGTAAATCATAAATAGAGAAATTTGGCCGTTACCTTAGGTTTTTTAAAATGTCTCCAATGCCGTTGAAATTGGAAATGTTCTGAAAATTATACTGAATTTGAAGTCAAGCCGAAATTTTCCTCTGCCATGTTAAATTGATCATCTTGACCACAATTTTCGATCTAAAAAAAATTTTGTTAAAAATATTCATGTTTTAAATCTATATTTTCGACTGCTATCTTTCGGTGAAATACCTACATTATCATACTGTACACGCAAAACCGACCTATCCGTCGCCGGGCCCAACTGAAAAGATCGACGATCTTACAGATTTGCGTAGACAAGTGTCCTTAAAAATAGCTGACTGTTAATTTTAAATTTAGGTCGAACTCCGATAGTCCGTAATACACCTATGTTACTGTTATATTGTGTAAACCATAATTCACAAACAAGTTCATTCTCGCAGAGTTGAAAATTGTGCATCGCTGACAATAGCAAAATAAAAACAAATTGATTTAAGTCAACACAGGCTATTATAACAGCTCTTATATCAGCGTGAAGCGCCTAAGAAAAGTATTTGTAAACTTGTAGGGTATGTGTCTAAATACATAGTTCTTGAATATGAACTTATTTTGTAAACGTAAATCTCCCTAGTAAAATATTCAGAAAGTGTAATTTAATTAAATGAAATAGTAATTGAGTAAATTGTAATAAAACCTTATCATATTTTCTTGTAAAAAAATCAAGCAGAAGACATGGAACATATGGATACCCATCCCGATTCATAATTTAAACATTTTGTTATGACATTCACATTTATTAATTAGTTTGTTGATCTTTAACTTGTCAATTACAAGCAGTATTTAAGGTATATTTATATCATTATGGTTATTTGTAAGGCCTTAAAATAGAAGAATTATTATAAGTTAGGTCCCTATAAAGAAATTGTTTGTTACTTACGATTGTATAAAAAGCATATTACCTATTTCTGAATTCATACAAATGTTCTAGTAACCTCAAGTTTGTTATTTAAAAGTTAAATTAGTTTATTCACAAGTCAATGTTATCGGTAAATTTGTATAGGGAAAAGTATAAAATCTAAATGAGTTAGGAACAAGTCGATGCTGTTAAGTTTAGTTAGCACTAAAGCTCAACAAGTGTGCCAACGTAATTCGTATTAAAGCCATTCAATTAAATAACATGTAACTGGATCAGATAGGATAACTATGATTTCACCAATTGGAATAGAGATTTGGGCTTGCTTATGAGACCTCGCACATGATTCGGAGTAGGAACAATACCATAGCTAAAATGGTACGCCCTAAAATCACTATGAAAATAAACGGAAATAGAGAAAAAAAAATAGCGCACTTGGCAGATTTTGCTTTTCGTCACTGGGTGAATTGATGAGTATTTGTCGTAGTTTTTCGCAAACTAAATTTAAAAAGGAAAACCGCAAAGCCGGAAATTGAACGAGCTAGGGAGCATTCTGAGGAGAAAGCGTCTGTCCAGGCTGTCGTAATCAGTCAAAGCAGGGAACTCGAATTAGGAATTAATACGCCTAGGTACCTAGCGCTATTCTTGGTAATACCATTAATTTAATGTTTGCTAGTTTAAGTCTGATTAGTTTAGGTCCTGTTAGTTTAATTTGTGTAGGTATAGTAAGCTACCACGTGTTTTGCGGTGTGTATGAGTAATAGATTTATATATATGGTAGTTTAATTTTGTTTTTATTATAAGTACATATTCGTTCTCCAATTGGGGAGCGTTACAACGTTATTTGATCAGTTGAAATAGACTTTCGATTTTAAGTAACCCCATAAAAATAGTCAAGTGGGGTCAAATCGGGAGAACCGGTGAGTATCTCAATTTTACCGCGTCTACCGATCCACCTATTGAGAAAAACTTGACTGAGATAGGCTCTTACTTCCAATGCGAAATGTGGTGTAGCTCCATCCTGCTGATATCATTCCATTTAAGACGAATGTTGCTTTATCAGAAAAAAATATGTTTTTTTATAAATAACGGATCATCTTGGCATCTATTTGCCATGATTTCGCAAAATTCCTATCGGCGATCAGGGTCATCGTCGTTAAGTTCTTGACCAAATGAATTTTATATGGATGGTATTTTTCATCATCTAAAATGCGTTTCTTACCAGATTAAGGAATATCTGTGACATTTCCAAATTAACGGAACTTGTTTTCTACTCTACTAACCATAGACTGAGAAATGCGACGCTCAGGATACTTAGTATTGAAAATTTCGCATACCTGTTTCTGCGTTCTTGTTTTACGATCACATCCTAATAATATAAAAATTTCAATTCTTTGGATAACGATAATGAAAGACTCATTGTTAAAATAATGATCAACTTGACAATCAGCGATAAATAACTAGAATCAAAAGTTTGCACAGATGTAGCAAATAAAGAAATTATAATTTTTTCTGATATGTAAAAACAAATTCTTGTTACTTGTTTCTTTTTGTAGACAAAAATTAATTAGAAAAGTCAAATTTGACAGATATTTAGTACATAAAATAGTTTAGGATACATTTGATTGTATACATTTCAAATGCATTTCAAAATTTTCAAATTTAATTTGCTTGATGAAGAATACACAAAATTCAAAAAATCTTATATTGCTGGATAAAGAATTAAAAACTCTTTTAAATGAGCTATCACACGCGCCCTCGTTCCATTTAAAAATTTTAAAGGGGTAGCTGTCACTTCGAGGGGGTTGAAGGAGGAGGTATAAACTTATGCTCAAAAAATGTCGTTTTAGAATAAAAAATTTAATTGTTTTAGGATTTTACTCATAAAATGTTAATTACGTAGATAATGAATTTATCCACTTCACTATATATCAAATAACCCTCATAAATCGTCCCCGATAGAATGGGAACAGATGTTTTTGTTAACACACAATAAAAAAAATCATTGACTGTCTTGGACTAGCGTGAGTTATTTGACAAAGGACATTTCTCTTTACGTATTACTTTTAATAGATATTTGCACAGAATGATGATACAAATCGAGAAATAATGGAAATGATAGGTTACATCCAATCGAAAAACATTTAAATTAATTACTTCTTCTTCAATCTAAACTACTTAGCACTAACTGGAAAGTATCGGTAAAGTAAAGTGACAGAAGAATAAAAGTTCCTTTGAAAGATTTATCGCGAGTAGAAGTTTATATAACTTTTTGAAACATATTTGCGGTGAAGGCAATTCCAGACGAAGAACTTTCTTTTTCTGTGGAGTATTCTGAATTTATGAGTAGGTTTTTCATTTGAAATACCTATAGTTTATCTAACATGGCATTATGTAAATGAGAAACTGAAAATAATATGTAGCTAACTTATATTATTATACTAAACTTTACTGCTTATATCAAATATTCATAAAATAATGTTTTTAACATTTTGTTTACTTACGGCTTATATACATGCCTGGAAACAAATGATTGAATGATATTTTCAATAACTTCAAATGATATTTTTCTTAGTCAGGACTATGCTAACATGCAAATATAAATTTGATTGCCCTAATTGTCAAAAGTTTCTAATCTGGTGATAAAAATTCAAAATCAACAATATATATTTCAATACACATTTTAAGTACAACTTTGCAGTGACCATTTACATGGCTAACAAAATATAATGACTGTCTAGTCAAAGATAAAACTGCCCTACGGTGTACCTCAAGGGACATTACTGGGACCCAACTCGTTTATTTGATATACCCTATAACAAATTAATACCTAATAAATTACTACTTTAAACCACTCAGTAATCAAGAACACGAACACGAACATTTAATTATATCAATTTGTTAAAGATATAATAAATGTTGTTAAGAAGTATATTTGTCATATTTCTTAATAGCCCAATAAAGTGGGATGAAATTTGTTGATTTGGATCAAATAATTCAGAGTGGGCTGAAATTTTGGGAACAGACCTATTTAGTGGTACTTTTTAACATATCAAAATATTTCTAAAAAAATCGGTTTTTCGTAAATAACTCGGAAAGTATCAATTTTACTGTAAAGTATGTACACATGAAAATTATAGGGAATAAAAATCCACACAATTTCGTTTTTTTTTTTAACTTCGTACGACCTATTGGAGCCAAGATGTGTTTTTTGCAGGAAATTTTGTAAGCTTTCATTTTGTCGTAAAGTCAAAAGAAACGATGATATATAAAAGAAATAAGGAATTAAAAAATAATAGTGCTTCAATTTATCAGGAAATTTTTTTAAAAGAAAATGTACCTTGCGAACGACTTATGCCATTGCATTACTTTCATACGTATATAACCAATAAGAATAGGTCAAAACCAATTTTTTAAAAAAATTTATGCACAGTTCTTGCAGGAAAGTCTTAATTTATAATAAAAGAAATTTTTGCTAATAGCTTTAAACAGCTGTAACTCTTGAATCATTCATCGTAATGAAGGTCACTTGGAGGTCAGTTAACAGATCTTACTTAGTGTCATTATTTTCTAAAGCCGAACAAAAAATAGCTATTTGTCAAAATGCACTTGAAAATGACAAATTTTTCACGTGTTTCCCTTTTATCTCCATTCATTAGTTGTCAAAACGATTTTGTACATACACCAAGATATTCAAAACTTGATTCTCTTTGACTTTAATTAGATACACTATATGCGTACAATCTATCGTTTTCGAGTTTTTATCGATTTTATCATGAAACAAGTGTTCTGATAGCGCGCTATAAAGATGTTTAAAATGTATAACTCTGCCAACATTAATAGAATAGAAATGAAAAATAACTACAACTTTCATTTGAAACATTTTGCGATCCGAATTTTCGAGATTTTAGCGAAAAGCGAGCGTGTTTCCGTTGCGTCGCAAAACGATCAAAATTTCAAAAAAATCTATCTCGGCTCCAGTAGGTCGTACCAAGTTAAAAAAAAAGAAATTGTGCAGATTTTATTACCTATAATTTTCATGTGTACATATTTCACAGTAAAATTGATGCTTTCCGATTTTTTTACGAAAAACCGATTTTTTACCTATTTTCTCCCCCCCTCCCCACCGCCGGAGCCTGCGGGTGAATACTTTTGATATATTAAAAAGTACCACAAAATGAGCCTGCTCCCAAAATTTCAGCCCGCTCTGACTGGGCTATAATACATTTAAACTTATTTAGCCGGACATAAATGTTACCAACATTTGAAAAGAAAATCTAAAAAATCATTTTAAAAAAAGGGTGGGGCTCATTTTAGCAATAACATTATTGTTCGGCTGTCTTGTTTAATTTCGATACTCGAATACGGTTTCAAAATTTCATAAAAAGATCCTCTTTGTTAAACTCTGTTGGATCGAGCGTTATTTATGAAAACTAGCTTGGACCAGTTCTTACAGTGTTATTTTATATCCCGACTTTCTCAAACTTCTTCGGATTTCCTTAATTAAAAACTTGTAAAATAAAACAAAGCATACAATTTCGATATTTTGTAATCGACGGCTTCTTCAGAATTTAATGAAGAAGAAGTTGGTCTAACACCATCTGCAGACGAACGTCCAAGTTTTTCAACCCAGAGTAAGTAGCAATAATTAAGAATATGTGTACCTTTCGTAAATATTAGGGTATTAATTAAGAAAATATAAACAGTCTCAAATTATTCACCTTTTATAAAGCACAAATCTGACCATTATACTTTTTCATAAGTTAATTTTTTCCGTTGCTGGCACATATTTAACAAAAATCCAAAATTTAAGAAAATCAAATTAATTTTTTCTAGGCTTTATAAAGCATATCCTATTGTGATTTGGGCTTTTGGAACTATGTCCGTAAGTACTATTTATAAATTGCTGTGAAATGATGTGAAAAAATACGAAATATCGATTTTCACCAAGTTCAATCTTAGCATGTAAACAGCGTTGGTCAGTTTCAGGGGTATAGTCTAGATGAACAATTCAATTAATTTTAATTATGTAGTAAATAGTAGTTTCAAGTTTCAAAATATAATAAAGGAATTTCCTCCGTTTCTATATTCCGTAATTTGCATATAACGTACCGTACATTACCTTAATCTAATTAAAATAGGAAATTTTCATGCGACATTGTGTTGCACCAAAACCATTGCATAATGTAAATAATCTTAATAGAAATTAAATCAAAGAGCTTTTAAAGCCAAAGGCTTTACAGCTTTCAAACTTGCAAATACATAAATTACTCAAGCGAAAACTCTGCTGCTGGAGATGTGTTTAAAGTGCTTTGTATCATGAGGTTTTAATATTTCAAATGGATTATATGGCTAGCATAAACTAAAACTATGTGGAGTTACTTAAACAGTTTGACTTTACCAACACACCATACAGATATTCTATTTTTTTATTTCTAGGTAATTTTAAGTATCCTTTTGTTATTTTTTTCTGTAAAACTTAAGTAAAAATTTATGATACGTAGTTCGATACATACTTCTTTTATGCTTTCTTATAATGGGCTAATTTAGCATTTAATATTTTACATTTAGAGGGCACACCCCACAAGTCGCTTTGCAAAAATCAACAACTTCTCATGCAAAATGATCGTCAAAATCTGAGTTCGGTAGATCGCTTTGTGACGTCTTCCACCCCGGTAAAAGCATTTAGAAAATCGTCTAAATAAGTTTTGGCAGTGAGCTTTACGTAGAATGACATTCATCTGGTATGAAGTAACAAGTAAAGTTGCGGAGATCGTCTTAATGTAATGTATTAATGTATTCACACTATTTACTAAACACTTCTAAACGTAGGTTCAATAATTGCAACATGAATTTTCACTAATCACTGATTTATTAATCACTACAATAATTAGTCCTTATATTAACATACTAGTTATAACTTTCATCAACTATAGATTCATTACTGTTCTTTATCTTATCTGAACATTTAACTCATTCAGAAATGAACTGAACTGATTCTATGTGCTGGTCCCGCTTCTTCCATATCCGTGGCGCCGCTTATTCTCGATTAATTCAGTCCGTTATTCGAGACGTTTCTACTTCTTCCAGTATATTCTATGAGGCGGCGCTACCTTGGGCCGACTTGTAAACTATTGTTTTACTGGTTGCCCATTAGGCAGGCTTCCTTTTACTCTGTCTACTGTTAGGGATTAAACTTCCCTCCGTAATGGGGTGTGGGCGTGCACATAGCAGTAATTTTGATTTCCTATAGAAATTATTTTACGTATTAATTTTTTTTTGTTTTTATTTGAGCTAAATAAAACTAACATATTAGTAAAAGTGATCATATGAATGAACACTTCCTTGCTTATTATTAATTAGTATTATTGATTACATTAACAAATAAATCATTATAAAAATAATTTGTTGAAAGTACTTCGAGAGCATTCAACCCTGTCAACAAATGTGAATAGACTGCCATATAGCCTATAGTCCAGTCAATGAATTTTCAATATGTACACTATATGGAGGGTGGCAGAATTTTTTACTTCAGGGATAGGTTTGGGGTAGTTGGGAGGTAAACATCTTAAAACTCCCCGACCCTGGGAGGCCAGCCTTGCGGGGGAGGCTTCCGGACAGCCCAACATTTTTTACAAACAAAAAGTTTCTATCTTCAACCGTTCTCGAGTTATCCGCTTCTGAAAATACTCTACTCTTTAACACCTTAAATTTTCTTTACATAATAAAATACAACCAAATCAAGTGAAGATGATTAAATTATATATTCTACATATAATTAATGACCGAAATTATGGATTTCAAGATATTTTGGTTGTAATACGATAGGGTTATTGTTTGAAATCAGTATCTATATTTTATTGAATTCATTTGGCATTTTAAAAAAATCTGTTATAGTAAGTTGTTGCATTTGGTATAATAAGGAGTAGCTACACTCCAAACAGTGGGGCAAGGTAAGTAGGTACCTCTATAAAAAAACAGCATAATATTATGGTTTGAACTACTTTTATTTACATATAACAGCTACTTTTATTTACATATGACTGGCTAATAGCTAATGCTTTTTTTAAAGAAAGAAAAACCTATCAATTTTCAGACGGGGAATAGTTTATGATGACACCACACCAGTAGAAGAGGAAAATGAATCCTCCAAAGAAACTACTATGTCATCAAATTCTCCATCCTCCTTATCCTCTTTTATGGGGACTACATTGTAACAGCTGCCCTGGCAGTTGAAGCATGCTGACGAACAATTTAATGATGCCTTTCTGCATCCTGATCTTCCGGAGTCACAAACTTTTTGGCATTGACAAAATATTGATTGCAAAATTTTGTCGGGTGCAGCATTTTTGTCTGTTAGTTTGGGTACCAGTTCCCCTTTCTCTCCCCCCAGCCAGAAATTCCTTAACGCCACACATGTGAGGGCAGTATGGTCCCCATTCACTGCTGAAGTTGGTAGTACACCCCGTGGGAATGATACTTTGTAGCCCTCTCAGCTGGTGGGAGAGTGGAAATATCTGGCTTGATTGAAGCGACTGATTTTATAAATGATCGACATCTGTAGCCATCTAAAGATATCTTCTTAGATGGAGCACCATACCGTCTAAGGATGCAATTATGTCATGTTCTTTCGGCCTCAGATGGTATCGATGAAGGGCTGGTAAACACCTCAGCTGCTTCTTTAATCGATTTGTCTTTTTTGTATGATTTGGAAAACCTGACTTTGCTCTTCTTGAAGTCTGCAGAGGTGACATCACAGCCTCTGAAGGCATGTAAAAACAGAATCCATCCATTTTTACTTAACAGCGAAACGTTAGTTGTTATGTACTTAGTAGGTGTGTGACAAGAATATAGTATGCAAATTACCTGGTCCTTCGATGTGTATATCACACACAAAGCACTTGGTATCAATTTGGCGTGAAATATCAGCACCATTCACGTCTTTTCAGTCAGAATAAACTCCATAAACGTTTGTATCATACATAAAGCACGTTGTACTAATTTTCTATGATACGTCATCAACACTCGCGTATTTTAGTCAAAATCGTGTAGGAGAAATAAGGCACGTCGCTTATAAACGGTCACATACATTAACGAATGTTTGAAACGAACTGGAATCGAGTGAGAATTTTTCTGCTCCTGCCCCACCCTTTCAAAGGCTACCCTTCTTTTCTATAGGCAGTCAGCGTTTATGGGGTTTTTGTGCCCAAGAATTTCTCCATATTGCGAGGTATCAGACAAACCTCCCAAACCCACATTGTTCTACCAACACCAGAACTTGGGTTGAAACAATATTTTTCTACGCTCTTCATAATTATTACTGAGGTTTATTTTATAATAAAGCATTACATACAATAGCTTACAACAATAAATAAAAAAAAATGCTAAATAAATGCAATAAAATGTAGGTACTGATTTCAAGAAGTAACCCTATCACATTACAGCAAAAAATATTGAAATCCATAATTTTAGGCATTAATTATATGTAAAATATATAATTGTTAAGCCAATTTAATCCTATTAACTTGATTTGGTTGTATTTTATTTTACAAAGAAGATTTGAGGTGTTAAGAGCAGAGTATGACGGAAAATATTATCCAAAACAGCGTTTTCTGGAAATCGGAGATTTTCGGAAGCAGATAACTCGAGAACGGTTGATGATAGAAACTTTTTGTTGAAGTAAGAAATGTGTCAGCTCTGAAAAAATTAAGAATATTTTTTTCTCTAGGACCAATAGTTTTCAAGTTTTAAGCGAGAAACCAGAAATAGTCAAAGTATAGGGCCTTCTGGAAGCCCCCCCCCCTCCGCAAGGCTGAGGATCGGGAGTTTTAGGATGTTTACCATTTAACTATCCCAAACTCATCCCTGAAGTCAAAAATTCAGCCGCCTTCCATGTAGTTTACAATAATTTGTCGACAGGACTACTATGCTGTAAAATCCAATGCTGATGATACGTAAGCGGAAGAATAAAATGAAAAAACGTCACGTGAAACTTAGGCGTCTTAACAACTTATAAGGATGAGCGTAGGCCTAATCTTACTATACCAATTCGTCGATGCGAAAAGTAAATGTATGTACCACCCTTCGGGGGGATGTAAACTGTCAGCAGCAGTCCATTAACTGGTAAGTAAGTCAGAGATCCCTACTCTTCGACAGAGAAGTTAGGTAGTGTTTCTGGTTGGGGTAGCTCGTATCCAGGCGTCGGTGATAGGTCTCAGTCATAGAAATAGGCCAACATTAAATAAATGTATAGAAAAAATAATTTATAAATTCGATGTTATATTTCGGTTAATATTGATGCTATCTATCCCATGAGATTAATTTTATTGATTTCGTGTAATCTCTACAGTATCAAGCTAATTGGGAAAGTATAGAAAAATAGTGGTGTTCGTATTTGTCTAAATGTGGGTTAATTCAATACTCATCATCAATAGAATTTTTGTAACAGTAGTAACCACAACCCCTTTAATAGCAGTAGGTTATTTTTTGTTAAGTGCGACCAACTATGGGCATAGGGCAATACATTCTAATGGTTTTAAATAACACAAAAACAAAACGGTTCAGGTTCAATGAATTGTGCTTCATCTCCTTTTTACGCAAGGCTGTCGGCAAGTTCATTACCTTTTACGTCCTCATGCCCTGGCACCCACATCAAGGTAACCTTGTTGTTGTTGTCCAGTTGCTTCAGGGATTGTCTATATTTTCAGGCAATTTTAGACTCGAAAGTATAGGACCTTAGAGCTTTTAATGCTGTCTGGCTATCTGATCTGATCTTTGCCCTTCGAATGCCTTTATTTAGGCATTCCTGGGTACACAGATCTATAGCATGAATTTCTGCCTGGAAGATGGTTGGGGTGTCACCGAAGGCTTTGGATAGCCTACAAGCCCTGCTACTCCCACTCCTAACCCTTCAGCCATCTTAGATCCATCTGTATACCAAAGGAGTGACCCTTGTTCCAATCGCAGTGCCTCCATCTTGCTCGGTGCTCCTCTGACGGCTTTCGATCAGCACGTCAAACGGACAGTCAAAGTCCTGTTTCATTATAATTGAGTCAGTGGGTTTGGTCATTTGCTCCAAATGGACTAACTCCAAAATCCTTAAGTGACCAACCAGGTCGCCTGGCTTAGATTTATGTGCCTGATGCAGTCGTAGGGCACTAAGTGCTGCCTCCTTCCTCACATGCAGATGCAAAAGAAATAGGTCAAGCATTGCCTCCATAGCTGCTGTGGGACACGAGTACATTGCTCTTGTAGTTTCAAACAGGCAAGGCGTTGCAGTTTCTGCAACTTTCCTTGTGCTATTTTTTCCTCTGTTTTTGATCACCATACATATGATGCGTAAGTCACCATAGGTCTGACAACCGAAAGGCAAGACCAATGTGTCATTTTCGGCCTCAGACCCCAGTCTTACCAAACAGCCTACGACACGTCTAATTAGCCGCTGTTGCTTTAGTAAGTATCATTTCCATATGAGAGTTCCAGGTAACTTTTTGATCCAGGGTTACTCCTAGATACTTGACTTCACTGGAAAAGTTTAGGATCGTTCCATTCAGCATAGGAGTTCTAATATTAAGTTTTCTCTTTTTAGTGAACGGAACAATAACTATTTTGCTCAGGTTGATATTATGCCCCTCTGACGAGCACCATTTCGATATTATGTCTATGGCAATTTGCATGAGGTTTAATATCATAACCTCATTTCTGCCTCATACCTGGATCGTTAGAGAGGTAAGTGTTTTCTTTTCCCAGCATTATTTTAAGAAACTTTCTCTGCAATATGAACAGTTGTGTAATGTGTTTATAAGTGGTGCTCCATTCAGTAATGCCATATCTTAGATTCAATTTTATTAGTATGTAGTTTATTGGTTTTGAAGGTTTTATGTCGACAAAAAATTTCATAAATTTAAATTAATAAAACAACTTATTTTTGCAACTCTCGCTATGTGAGTATCCCAATGTAATTCGAATTGAATTGAACTCTGAGGTAATTTCATATCGCCAACAATGTTATTTGGAGTAAGTTTGGTCGTTGATAAAAATATACCTATTTATTGGTTGTCAAAAGCAGGGACCTCTGCGGACGATGAGGAGAAAAGGAGTCCATCTTCGGTAACGGTTATGGTACGGTTAGCTCGGGCGCCATACCAGTTCCAATTTTAAGTGTAACTTTACCCAAAAGCCTGTTGCGCAAGGCTGAGTAGCTCAAGTGGAGAAACGGTAACAGTGGGCGAATAAGGAAAATTAAGCTCCGCACGCAGTAGTAAAACGCGCAATTGGGTAGATAGTATTGTTTTATGTAATTATGCTTACTATGTACAAAACTACTCTACTTTAACTATTTATACAATCAATTCATACGAGATTATTAACTAACGGCTAATTATATTTGACGGTGGCAGGTAGTGATAAAATGATACCAGGCATGACGCGAATGACAAGCTTTTCTATGAGTTCACTTACTTCTCCACGGTTAAGGTCGGAATCGTCGGCTGCGGAATCAATTCGGTCGGGATGGAAAGAATTTGGACGATGTTCTCGGATTTTTCCTACAATGAAATCTTCATTATAGGAGAAGTCTAAAGACGGATGCGCTGCTGGTTGATGACGTATTGCGGACTTTGCCAAAATTCTACGGTTTGGAAATAATATATGGCAATAACGATACCTTGGATCGATTCGGACTTCGGAGGCGAACACGTCTACTGTCGATGAATGACTCTGGCGAAATGAAATGTTGGGCGGCTTCAGCTGTTTCCCTTACTATTGAAAGGTAAAGAAACGACGTTAAACGAATGCGCCACGAATTGTAATGATGTCGAAATAATTTAGAAAATATTTCGGAATAGTATCGGTTTACGGAAACTGATTCTAACACCTTCACTTTTGAGACTTACCATATTTTTGTGCTGAATGGAACAGGTAGCGGAAGGGAACGTCTAGCTCTCGAAACCACAGCCGGCGAAATGTGTTTTTCTAGCTCGGTGTCCAGCACTCTGGCTGGTAGATTTATCGCGTATAGGTGATATTCCCACTTGCGGTCGCCTCACGATATTTGCTTGCATATGCAATGCAACGCAAAGTGCTTCATTACAACTGAGAGAAAGGAAATTGATAAATATGAAGAAAAATAGTCTATATGAAATATATCCTTTGAATATGTTTTTATTGCTGATATAATAATACAATTAGCATAAGGCAATTATTATATATTATTGTTGAATATTGCAAGATAATCAAGACGTAGCAAACTGAAGTTGACTACGCTATAGTGACCCATAGTTACCAATGGAAATAGCGGGCGCCATAAACCGTGAATGCTCTAACAATTTAAGATTTAGTATTATATTTGTTTAATCTGTAATTAATTTAAATATATATGTTTAATTTCCTACACATCACAAACATTTTATTTATCCTTGTACCAATCTAAAAGAAAACCTCCCAACTCTTAAATATTTAATTGTATGGGCCTTTTCTATTCCTACTGTTTTTAATCTTGCGTAATCAAAAGGCAATTAAAGTTTGGCAAGCTATCTATTTTTATAGGAAAATGGAACAAATTTAATTTTTTTAAAATTTATTGTCAAAAGCTTTGTCGAAAACGTATTTTGTTTCTTAAAATTATTTAAGCTTTAGTTTTTATATTTGCCGAAAGATGGCCATGCTTAATGCCTAATAATTTTGTCACTCTAATTCAGGGAGAGCAACTGATTAACACAATGTGAATACGATTGGTTCCATACGGTCCTTTGTGGGACACAATATTGAACATGGGATGGTTTACTGTGCTATATTTATTTAAGTGAATCTTTTCTATCTTTTAAGCAGCTCCTCATTAATGTTAATGAAGAACATCTAAACTTTATATTTTCTAAACGATCTATGAGTTGAAAATAGCACGGTTTTAAAGGTCTCAGAGAG
Organism: Leptura quadrifasciata; assembly: GCA_963675555.1. Taxonomy (NCBI): domain Eukaryota; kingdom Metazoa; phylum Arthropoda; class Insecta; order Coleoptera; family Cerambycidae; genus Leptura; species Leptura quadrifasciata. Next base: position 93,331,293 of record OY776677.1, on the reverse strand, counting down.
ATATAAGAAAACGTAGACAGCACAGACTTGCGTTTTCCTATTGACTGACAAATTTCTTTTATTAAACAGTCAATCGCGTCTTGCTTTGACTTATCCTTTTTAAATCTGAAAATATATTGCATTTATAGAAAATGTTATTAATTCGTCCTTGCAAATTTAAAAGAATATATTGTTCAGTTCAGTTCAATTCAACAGTTAAAAACACTTATGGCAACTGCAGCATATAATAGTCTTGATGCAAATAAACCATATTACTACTGCTATACAGAAAAATAGCTCAGGTATAATACAAATTGGCCAGTCTCAGGGATGCTTCTGTAAATGCTTAATCTTTACATAAAAACTGTAGAACTGCAACAAAGTACGTAAACGAAAGAATCTTTGAGGTATTTTATTTTATGATTCATCTCTGAGTCAGCTTAAGGTGCATTTAATAAATTACATAATATATTATTACTGTTTATAAAGTAGCTGCAAGTTGATTTCATAGTATAGTTGTTAAAGGGAGTAAAATTTAATTTTTCTATATTTATTCCATGTGGGTTCTTAAAAATATGATTCTGATGCTGTTATTTTTATAATTAAACAACAGTTGGCTTGGTAAATATATATCTCATTGAAAAGAGCATAAACTGTTTCTATAAAATAGAAGAAACTCATTTTATCTGCTGAAAATATCCTGTAATATCGTACAAATTTATTTTATCTGTATAATGCATAGTGTAAAATGCACACAACATTATCTTATTATTGTAAAATAACATGGGAAAATAATGAATTTGTTTACGAAATATTTTAAAAAGTTCCATCAAGTTTTTCGATTTGTTCTTCAACGCAACTGACTTGTTTATTGGCCTTTGACGTACCTCACATTCCTTATGTGTATATACTCTACCTGCTACCTCTGCCACCTTTTTCACATATCACTCTTTGGACTAACTTTGACGAGGTCACGATGGAACTTACATGGGTGCGTCAATGTCGTAGTTAGTTTACATGTCAAAGGAGGTTTACATACAGCGTCAGATCAGTTTATAGCTCCAGAAGGTTCGAAGCGTCGGTCGGAGCTAATTGAAGGCACCCTCCTTAGATGTACAGACAGATTTCCCAGTGTATTATCATCGTCGTCTCTCAAGTCTATCCCCTTCTTTTCAACCATATCAGCTTAAAATTCAGTTAATGCATAACCGCACCCTCTCAGTATTAGGGTTTGTAGAATCACCTCCAATGTCCTGCAGGTTCTTATTAATGTCCTTTTTTTTTGTAAATTCTACAAGATTTTCTGTAATATTGAGATTTTGTGTCTTAAAGACACAGTGTGTAGTGGTAGATATATCCTATATTTGACTCATTGCAGTGCATGTGAACGATCCACCTTTTCGCGTCTGAAGGACTTTTATTATATTTTCCAAAGAGGATATTAACCTTTCACAAAGAAGGGTTCAAATCGACTGTTTCAGACGGAGAATAATACAAAATCTATACTTACTGTTCGTTTTTGCTTAACTGCTTTACTGATGGTACCAATTGGACACATCATAACACTATAAATCTAACACAGTAAATACTAACACTTTCTTAAATTTAAACCTGAAAAGGAATTTTGAAAACACAAGAAAAGTACAATATAAAGTTCAAAGAATATATATTAAATCTTTTAAAAAATTATGTTTTTCAAAACGTTCAAGAAAAATGTATTGACCAACTATAGTCTGGGCCGTGTACAACACATAGTGAGGAACGGAACGACTCATAATGTATCGACTACCATCCAATGTGCAGTTTATAGCTAACAATTACACAAAAAGATTCAAGAAAAGTTCAATGTTTGTAAATTTTTTGGTGGGCTTTTGCTTGCCTGTCTATTTACGTATTATCAGTTCAATAATAATTTGGTTCGCTCCTCGGAGCTTAAAAATTCTTGAAGAGCAACGACTTTGAATTATTATATTCTGCATTGATAGATTCATACGTTCAGACAAGGCGCTCCCATGCACGTTCTGAGTACATGGTAACTATACTTTTCTGACACCGAAGCACTGAGGAACCGGTTTAGTGCAGATACCGTTAAAACGCATCATTTTCCCTCAAAATCGACTGCTAGAGAATGATAAGGCATCCTCGCCGCTAAGGGTTATTTTCGCTAAAACTCTCGAAATACTTTGACTAGAGACTGGATTAACTTGTCCTCATATTTAACACAACGCATGAGGTGCAGTGTTTAACAACGTGGATTCGTTTATTTTTGAAATTCGGTTTCTGATACACTTTCTAATTTTTGGTGGTCGGGGCGACAGTACGTCTCTGTGCAGCGACATTTACTATACTTTCTAAAATTACACTCCTTGATCAGTTTCTGATATTTTTGCATAAAAAACTCTCCGTAGAGCGAAAATGTGATTGAATGTATAAAAACCTCTTCGTCGGATTTTGTTACAGTTTCGAAAAGTTCATCGAGGGTTTTGGCATATTCTTTAACATGCACAATGAATAGTGTTGTTCTTTCATTAAAAGCACGTACATTGGAAACCAATTTATATACCGTATATATTTCTTCGCTAAATAATAAAAATAATATAAGTGTCTAACAAAACATTTTTTATTATCGTATAAAGAAAGAAGTATCAGTAGTTTTTGAAGTAACTGAAAAAGTTCCATTTTACCCACCACCAACCTTTCTAGAAGACAAAATATAATTTTAAATCCTTTGTCAAGTACCAAGGAAGCAATTTTCATCAATAATTTGTTTAATACAATTTTTTTAAATATACCTTAAGATGAATTGTTCAGATTTTTTTTTAAAACGGGATTTTTTAAAAAAATTTTAGAAAGCACATTTTTTACCTGCCTTTATTTCATCTTATTTCCCTCTAAACAAAATACAATATAAATATATTACGTGGTGATTACTTTTAAGACAACTCTATATAGATTATTTCAAAAAATAATTTAAAGCCAATTATGAAATTATTGAAAATTTCACTTTAACGTACCCTAATTTTACAGTTTATTTTATCACATATAGATACATGACGTGAATGTTATTATAATACAGATATTGGTTTATTAAACGAGTCATAGAACTGAAAGCATTATAATTTGATACATTAGTTGTGTGGTACTGTGACGCCTCTTCGTCGGTTTTGCAACCTGCACTTTGAAACTAGTGCAAGCGGTTTTTGCCTCGAGCGCCAGTTTCTGATTTTAAGTGTAGAAACACCACTTTCTCTATTAGCGGTATAATAGAGGCCCCAAATAGAATCAGTGAAGACGGTTTATTACCAGGGGTCGAAACGTAGGCCATCTTTCTCAAGGAATGGACAGCTGTAAAGATTTTTATATTTGTGACACTTTTACTTTTCAGGACAGTCTAACTTAGAGGAGTGACTCAAAATAAGACACACAAAACTTTTTAATGATATATTGCAACTATGTACATGTCAAGAAGGAAAATCTTAAGATATATGATGTAGAAATATATTTACAACTTCTGGTATAGTTATCTACATAAAACTAATTTATAGAGGTAGTTGACATTCGTGAAAATGAAAAGAAATTTTTAATTACCCAAGTTTTGTAACCCTAATGTTATGCAAAATTTCTATTCTTACTCTCTGACTAGATTTACTCCAAAATGAAATTAAGTAAGTATACGCGGCATATACAGGGCAAACGGAAAAGTGAAAGCAAAATAACGGGTATGACTAGCAAAGCAAAACGGTGGCTCGACACTGACTCCACGACAGACAGACAAGTTACTAAATCTCTATGGATTTTAACAAAATGAATTAATCTAGAATATTTCGGAAAAGCTATAATTTACTACTTGACGTTGCGAACCTGGTTATCGGATTTTCTACTGAATGAAACAAGTCGGTATGGCGCACTTGGAGTGTCCCACTTAAATGCAGCGTCCCCTAAAGAGCCTCAAAGAAAATAAGCTACTAATCAAACAGGTTCGGACATCAAGTTTATCAGGAATTAATTGGTCTTTGTTATTTGCGATCGTGAATGCAAAATGACTTATTTCATTAAAGGTGTATTTTTTCGGGCAGAGTGACAATGCGACTCAGGTGGAGTGTCCCACTTAAAGGCAGCGTCCCCGACTGAGGATTTCGCAGTCACTTAGTTAATTTGCAAAAATGAAGTTTTGAAACAAAAACTACTACAAGTCGCTGAAGGCGCAAATTATCGAAATGTAACAAAGATAAATTAACGGTATTCAAATGGTTACGGCAAATATTCTAAGTCCAAAATTACCATAAATTGGATATGACTTTAAAATAGCAAAACCCTACCAAAAGTCGACTGGTCAGGTCGAGGGCGGAAAACCAAAGAGAGCCTTCGCAGGAGGCCGATTCAGGATCTCCCCGTGCTGAACTAGAAATCAGAACGTTTAGCGCAGAATGCGCGGGCACATCTCAACCAAGCAGTCTTCAGTCGACGGCGAGGCAGAACGTTTATAACTAGTAGCGTTAATTGATATAAATAATAATTTTCTGGTAATTTAGATGTTCGGAATCGCTTGCAAATAACTTACTTATATTATTTCGGAAAAAGAATGAATTTAATAGTCACAGTATTAATAATTATTAATCTAAATAATTTATTATTAATTCGTTCCCTAAATGAAAGTTTAAACCTGACTTTTCCTTGAAATACTTTACTTCAAACAAAATACGGATATTTTAATTATGAAAGCATACCGGGTGTGCTTAAAAAGAAATAGAATTCTGGTTTTTAAGAAAATTGAAATAAAAGTAATAGTGCTATTTTCTATTCGAAAATAGCTTCATTAGAGTACCCAATGGTTTTGTAATGAAAATCGACATTCGAAGTCGAAAAAGTTGAAATATTTTTATTCTTCTTTGTTTTAATTTCATGAACGGTTAAAATCATTTCCGCTCTATTTTTCATAAATAGTTGTTAGGTATTAGTCTTAAAGTATACAAGTTAAACTGGAGATAAATGTTAGAGCGCGAGAATGGCCACACTACAAACAAAACAGCAGAATGTTTCTTGCAGAAAGTTACAGAGGCATCAATTTAGCGTAGAGCACAACGAATTCAGCTGTACCGTTTATTTTTATGCTTAATTCTAGTCGTAAATTTATATAACTTTCTGCATACATTGAAGTAAACAAAGAACGGAAAAGATAATGTGTGGTTTTTTTTATTGGCTGTTAATACTGTTTTTGTACATGAACCCACGATGGTCGAGAAAATTGAGGCATTTACTTGGAAAACGCCTTAAATTTTTCTATTGAATGGCCCTTCGTCTGCATACAAATAATGATACTTTCGAATACTGGTACGTATACTATTTTATACTGTTTTTTTATCTGATAACAATTACGTAGAATAGTTAAAAGAAAAGAAAAATCGAAGAAGTCCAACATAAATGCGAAGGGTTAATAACTTAAAATTGTGTGTACCATATTTATTGTTAGTAATGGTCCATAATTATGATTTTATTACATTAAATTCACCTTATGTATACCTAATATATTCTGATAAAATCTTACTCACTTGTGTTCTGTAAAATATGTGCCACTGAAATATTCATGAAAGATATTAAGGAATGTGGAAGAACCCTTATATAAAGGAGAATGCGATCAGCAACAAGTTCGCTGCCCATAATTCAACAGTTTGTTGGTAATCTGAAAACTGGAGGCATGTTTCAGTGTCTAGACGAAATGAATGTTGTTTTTAATTGAAAGTTGTAAATTTACCTTAAGTCCTTGATGATATTCATTCTAATTGAATGTCGTTATGCGGTATTTAAATTAAAATTTATTGATTAAATAACAAGCCGATGAATAAGCATTGTGATACATATCACGTTTAAATGTATTAATATTTAAGCATATTTTCAATACGATATCTTCTGGATGATACTTTAAATTACAGACATATAATTTTAAGATAAGTAAATTAAGATGAATTTGAAAAGTTTAAAAGAATATATTTAAAATTGTTTACTTCTAACTGACTTTTCACTTCCTTACAGCTATGTAGAAACCCTTTCCAGCTTCACTTCGAACTTATACAGTTTAGGAAAAAATATACTACATATTTTGTAGTAAGTTTAGTGCCTTTTGATTTTTGTAATAACCCTTTTTGTCTAAAGGCGCATTTCAATCAAGATATTTCAAAAATGAAACTTATTTTTTGACTGCGGCTTGAGTGACAGCAATCGGACATTTCATATTATTAAGAGCATATAAATGTACAAGTTACCAACGTTTGAAAAAGGGCCAGTGTAGGTGCGACTTTGCTATGTATAGTTCAAATCATGATTATTGTCGTCCATGTCATCATCTTTTAATTTAAAATCCTCTCAAGATCACACAGAGTGGCTGATTAAAGCACTCGTTTAGTTTCACCGCCATGTATCTGGCTACTGCATTCAATCTTTTATCCACCCCACGCTACTGAGTTGACAGAGAACTGGCAGAATGCTCAACATTGATTGCAGCTACGACTAATGCTTGTAATATTCATTTGTAAAACGAATCGTTACGCTCGGTACTTCTGTCGTGGCCTCAGCAGACGTGACTTTCTGTTATTTACGTCATGTGTGCTTTGTATTTGCAATGATAGAAATATCGCATGTCGTTGATAAGTATATAAATTGATGACGTGAACGACAACATTCGTGATTTCAACTATACGTACTTAGATACGCAATGTAAAGCAATGTCAGGTTAGTACCTGAATGAGATACCGTTTCAATTAAAAACATGTCCACGCTCTACGTCTTCCAGCGGCTTGAATATCAGTGTATGCGCAGAAGCTATGCAATCTTAGACGCGGATTGCATAGCGGATATACCATTCTTTGCAGAGCTGTCGTGAAACGAGGTATTTTATGTGAGTTTTTTTAAAAGACTTAAATTTTGTCCTGCTGGAGACAACAGAACGGGTATTAAGTTAGAGACAAGGTTAGAATTAAATTAAATATGAGAAAAGTATATTATATCAATTTAATTCATTTACTGACTAAAAACTTCACAGTCATCAAATGAACAAGTTCTTTATTAACAGATGATGGATTTGTTGGGGCGCCACCTTATTTTTATATTTTGCCCCGTAAAATGTGAAAAATCGGAGGTATAGCATTAAAGTTTGAAACAACTGACTACATCAACAGTTAACAAATATATTACAAGATCTAAATTCAATATATTAAACAAAGTGGATCAAACGCTGCCCTAGAAATTAAAATTCCTCAAGAAAAGTTTATATTTGAAGGTTATAGTCAAAACACTGAATGTTGACGAAATGTGGAGGACAAAGTTTCAACGTTACATCCCAGATAACACTAAGGCATACCAAAGACGTCTTAGGGATGTCTGCATGGGACGTCTTAAAGACGTCCTTTTTAAGACATAAGTCGTAGAGAAGACGTCTTGGGGATGTCCATTGTCACCAATCAAAACATCTTTAAGACGTTTTATTAGGTCTAAAAAGGCCTTTATATGACATTGCCAAGAATTGGATATTCTGGTCCATTCTAGACCCCAAAAAGACCTTCACGGGATATTATTAGGATATTCTCAAGTGGGTGAAAAAATGTCTTTATTAGCAGTGACATAGTCAGTTAATATCTAATTTGGCATGTAAATGAGTTGATAAATGCATGCGATTACATGTGTGGCACACAAAATTACTGCAATAACTAAAAATTATTGTCGCATATGTCTACCGATCTTTTCTGCTATTGCAATAACTTTGTGTACAACACATACAAAACTGTGCGCATATTATTAACTCATCCACGCATCAAGTTAGACTTTACCTAATTATATACAGCTTGGCTGCCAATATGACGGATGCGGCATTGTGCGATGAATCGGCCTTGAATATATTATTTAACCAAAACATCAGGTTTGATACTTTTTTGGCTTTTGTTAAGGCGTTTAAGCCGTCAGTTTTTTATTAATCAAAACAAGAATATACAAGAAGTTATTCTGCAATTTTTATATTCAAACTTCCTTTGGGATCAAATGTTGCCCTGTAGGTAAATACATTGCTAAAAAACATCTAGATTTGCTGCCGAGACAATTAGAATCTGAAGTGCAGTATGAGGGCTTCCCAGCTTCAACTACACTCAGTTTAGAATCCTAGGAGATTTGTATTATATTCTCGATAATTTTTTTCTGTATTAAATTCCTTTTCACTGATTCAATTTTCTTGATATAAAATTTCACCTAAAATTATATTTAAACAAACATATATTTTCTTTAAGTTTTACTGTTAAATTTCAATTATACAAATTACCTTTTTAAATTCCTGTTGTAAAAGTTATTTATGTATTTTATTATTCATCTTATTAATTATTTATTTTCCTTACCATCAACTTCAGTCTTGTTTATAGGAGACTAGTTTTAAGGAAAATAGAGGGAGATCAACTAATTATTCACTATAGATGGTGTCCAAATAACATAAATTTTCCATCGTCTCTATTCCCCAAATAAAACAAAATTTGTCTTATGTGTCACACGCAAAAAGGTAAGTTCCACATCTCTTGAAAGTCCTCAGAACCCATGACTCTTTGCTCCGACTAAAACTAGCTAGTCGTACGCATATGTTGCCTCGTTTATTTACCAAAATAACCAAAAGGGGAATGAACAGGTAACATTGCACATAGTTTTTTGTTTTGTCTTATAGAGATGCCATAAAATAGTAGTAGTCTGAGTTTTCGTATTTGTAAGTGTGGAGTATTTTTTATTATTGTTTAAATAATCGAAAATGCGACTTTGTCCAGTGACCTAGGTTTAAATAGCGATACACAAAAAATTACATCTCTCGACGTGGCATTTGAATGTCGAGAACTCCAGAATATTGACTCAATTGAGTGTAATCAGTGTAATTACATTGATTGTGAAAAATATAATTTCTAATAAAAATCATATGCCCTGCGTATTGAAAAGGAGAGTTAAAAACTATATATCTATTTGCAGCCCATATGCTGCGATAGTGGATGAACGATCAAAATTGAAGGCTAAAAGAATTAATGTCGACTACATTTTTGTAATGAGCTGTAAGAGTTTGTGCTAATTTAATTTTGTCCAGTAAAGAATAATGCATTAAACTCGTTTAGATGCCTAACGAATCTCAAAAGCGAGCTATCATCATAAAACTTATAATCATTATTTTGGACACGTTATTTGTCCTGTTTCAGTAAATATTTATCTATGCCTAGTGAAGCCTTGTTTTTGCGATATTAACGGCACTAAATAAATTTCGTTTTTACGCCTAATTAGTCCATTCTCTTTAGCGGAAGATAAGGCTGTTTAATTAAATTTACTATAAAAAATTGTTATCAGTGAATGTAGTTATAGTATGCTAATTATTTACGAAGATAACACGTTTTTGTTTATTTTCTACTAAGTAGGGCTTATAGATAATGTATTGTAATCATGTGACCCACCAGAAATTGATTATTTTCAATTTGATCACAACTGAATTTTGAACAAACAACAAATTAAATATTTAGGCAATTAACGGACTCCTAAACAGACGTCTAAGAATAGAACAACAAACTAACGACGTATTATGTTTTTATCAAATAATATATTTCAGGATGTATTTTTTTAATTTTAAGAAGAGAGCGCTTGTTATTAACTTTAAACTTAACAATCATCTTTAGGCAGTAGTTCTCTCATCAATATTATTATAATATTATAATTTATACCTACTATGTGTCTAAGACAGATAGTGGAATGCGGATTTTCATAAAGTTCCTAAACGTTCCGTGGGTTTATCCTAAAATAAGAAATAATAATAATTAACATTTTATTTGAAGTCAGTCTCGCAGCTCTGATGCGATGCACTGATTTTGCATGGATATTGGTACCGGAGTTTCATTTTCTATACACCATCCAAATTAGATTTTCAGTCTTCAGAATGAAGATATGTAAGCCTCATAACATGGTATCGGAATGTATCTTCGATAGGGCAATTTCTTCTGAAGATTTTCTTTACTGTGCAACCTTACATTGTCTAAATTACCTTGGTCTTATAAATTGCCTTTCCAGACAGAGCATCATCAAAATTAAATTTACGAAAGTACAAACTAATGGAAAGTGCCTTAACAGAACTCATTGTGTGGAAATTGATCATAAAATCAGTGAAGATAAAGAAATGGAATATGGAGTACATCAGGGAACGGTACTGGGGCCAATACTGTTTAATATCTGTATAAGCTACTTTCTAACGAAGATACTCAGTTTAGCCGACGACACAGTCATCATAAGCAAAGTTAATATTTAGAAAGATCTCAAAACTTTGTCGGAGGAAAATTTCAAAATTTATTTATTTATTTTGTAACCTACCCTTCACATATGGATGGATGGATGGTTAGAATTACTAATTTTTACTAATGCCTGTCAGCTGCTCAGTTTATACGGTGGGCGTGAGTAAGTATAGATTTTAAAAGTTAACAAATGAATGCAAATCTATGACTTACTATTTGCTAATAGGACACTTTCAGTGATTAATTTGATAAAAAAATTGAAATCTTATAATTTGATTGATTCTAATAGTTAACATAAAAATAATGATATAAACTGAGATTATACAAGATAAGATAATGTTGGGTGCCACGCAACTAATATAAATATTAGCTGCTAATTTAAACTGCTAAATTCAACAAATCAAGATTAAAATAATTTGATTGGTGGTTTAAACTCTGATATTTCAAACTCACAAATAGAGCAATACAACTAAAATATCTCAAAACAAACAATATATTACAACAATGAAAAGTGGAACAAATATCACAGCAATTAAAATATATACATTAAAAGTACAAGTTTGGCAAAAGCAAAATTTAAAAAAAATAATAACAAAATTACTACTATTTTAATTAGGTAAATGAGTGAATGAAATTTAACTTTAGTAAAAAATTATGATCAGATGAAATATACTTAAAAAGTAAACAAATGAAAGAATGATGAAAAGCACTACTTTACTATTAGTTATAACTGGTAAATTTACTGGCTAAAATCTGGTGGGTTCGAAGACAATCTAGCAACAGACAGACCATACACCTTTTCTATGCTGGTAGTTGAAGTGGTAGGTATAATCTTCCAAGTAAGGGATTTCCGGACAAGATGGTGGTACTATTGCTAATGGCTGTTCTGGAATATTCTCCAAGAATATGTATTGATGACCTCTAATCCTCCAGACAAGGTGATTATTACGGATAGAAGGTGTATTGCTGCTAGATTTTATATAAGGGAACTCTTCGTCTTCCTAAGTTGAACCGTCTTCGTAGTCTCGTGCATAGAAACATAAATATTATTAGAGAGAGAAAAGATATAAAGTTCGTGTTGCCAAAGGGACAACAAGCAAATATTGCGAAAAAGAAAATAATAAAAGCAAAATTTCAACCAGAATGTAATTGATCCAAGAACTATCAACAAATACCAAGATACTATATTAAGATAGTTTTCCCAATTACTGAAATAAATTCCCATTAAACTTGTTCAGTGCATGAACTAATTTAAAAATAATAACTGATGCAATCTATGAAGAAATGTAAATAAATTCCCCAACAATTTATTTGCAAAATTAGAAAAGATAATGCTTGAAATGTATCAGATTCTGTTTCTTTTTTAGAATAAAACCATGAATGAATAAAAAAATTAAATGTTAAGTTATATAAATAATTAAATTTTCAATAGAAAATATTTACAACGAAATATAATTTCCTTAATAAGGAATTCCGGTACAATGAAAATTATGACTTGACTATAAGATACAAAATTAAGACAAGTTTGAGTAAATTATGAGAGAACGATAGTAGGTAATTAAATGTGTCTAAACATCGAAAACGAAAAATATTAAATCTATTAAATAGCCGATTGGACTAGATCCATAGTGCCACAAAAAAAATCTATTAAAACACCGGAACTATATTAATTATAATCTCAAATGCAGGGAATACCCCAACGAATAAATGAATTCTACTGATTATAAATATATAACCGAGCCAGGGAATAAACAATAATATGAAATTAGGCAAACGATTTGAAAATATCGTCCGAATTTCCCAATGAGTAAGATATAAAAATGTAGGAACGTTTTCCCCGTGGAAAACAAATAGAAAAATAATAGGAAGTGAATTATATAATAAGTTTGACGTATAGGTGACTTATTGTACGGCACTATAAATGCCAGGTAAAAATTATAGAAAAGATACGATACAAATACGACCATATATCTGCAGACACTCTGAATTTATTTAATATAACGAATCTAACATATAGCTGCTAAATATGGCGACTAGGCCGGCGCGTCTATGAAAGCTGGATTCTCGTGGTTCGATAAAAATCGATAATCATCTCCCAGTAGGAGTTGACTAATTTAACTTAAATCAAATATTCATAGTATCTACTAGGAATTAATCCAGTTTACATCATTTAAACAGAGATAATAAGTATATCAATTATAAAGATAAGGAAATAACTCGCCTACGTCTAACACACGTAAAAACCGAACGCGAACGCTCTATCGGATCTGTTCTGCCGTGACAGCCTTTTTCGGATGCGTCAGCGCAGTGGCCTGTTTATAGGGTTGCGTTCCGATATTTAATTTATAATCAGAAAAAGATGTAACGAGGTTTGTGAAAATTATCGTTACAATTTATTGTAACTCTCTCTACAGAAACGATGTTCCCAAGAGTTGTATATACATACATATAGACAAATATATAATGGCCATTTCCTACACCCGACATTTTCATCTGTCCCAGCTGAGACTCGAACTCAGGAATGGTGCAGCGACTAGACGTATTGTCTCTCATACAACCTCGTCTAGTTCACTGCTACTAACTCGGCAACACATGAAAAACGCCACTAAAAATCCATTCCCTAGCCAGGATTCGAACCCGGGACTCCATGGTAAGCATTGAGCCAGTGAGTCTGTATATACAAATGATACAAAATTAGTTTCACTATAACCTCTTAGCATTAAATTATGACGACAAAATTAGGTACTTTCCCTTTACATTATATCAAATTAACTTACCCAACGTTGGATCCTGCATGTCAGTTATGGTAATAAATCTATAATGTTCATCGGTAAAGCTGACTGTGTCAAATATTTAGGAATTAAAATAGATAAACACCTCAGATGAAATCTACAAATAAATAATATTGTAAAGAAGTTAAGCCCACTTACTCTCTTATGGAATTATTGGTTAGGGGGAGTTAATAAAATATCTGAATATTTTAAGTACAATACGAAAATGGTTCCTAAAAATAATATACAATAAAACTGTAATTTACTCAACCAATAAACTATACGAGTCGAGAAAAATGGACATTTGACAGTTTTGTACAAACAAGCCTAACACAGTTTCTCAGGAATAAACAATGAATAGTGTACAAAGCACTGCCACAATACACGCAATGAAATCTCAATCACAATAAAACACGATGTTAAAAAAATAGTAGGTCAAAGAAATTATATTTACCACCCACCCAAGAAAATTAATCTATGGACATTGGATACTTCAACGCTAGTAATATATAATATTATGTTATTTTTGATTAAACTTGTTCTAATACATTATATATTACGGATTTCATTTTAATATATTTATTCACCTGTTTAATTATCTTCCATTATACGTAACAAATCAATCCTCGACAAATTTGTAATTATATAGCTTATACCCCCTCACAAGTACCTGCTATTTCGCGGGGTCATTACTATTTTTATTTACATTGCATTAATCGAAAATAATTTATATCACTGCAGTATGGTCTTACATTTTTCTTTTCTTTTCTAACTAATGATTTTTATTATATTTTTCTTTCCGTAAATATTATTATTATTACTTAAGTTGATGGAATTCTTTATATTTTTTTAATAAAACATCAAAAGCTATTTGTCGCCTATTCCTAAAAAATAGTTGGTGCAGGCAGATCCAGTAAGTACATGAATAGCAAGTAACAGAATATGCTTAGACAATAAGATTTTGTTTATCTTTGCCTATGTGCGTTATCTCCTTAATAATGTATTTCAAACTTTGGATTTTTCTCACTAATTTAAGAGCATTGTTTAAGAGTATGGCAACTTTCAACTTTGGAGAACATCTAGAAGTTGTCTTATTTGTACAAACATACATTCAGCTTTATAAATAGGAGTTTATAAAGTTTAAACTGGCATTTTTGATTAAACTTGGATATTGACTAATTAATTAGGTATATTTCCAACAGAAATATTAATCAAAAGACTACATCAATTTTATGAAGATTCTCAGTTTAATTAAGCTTAGCTTGAAATAACTTCTTCTGTAATTAACATAAAAGAGAAAATCGATCACATCTTTTTTATAAAGCCTTAAGCATGTTCCCGACTGAACATTAACGTAGGAAAATATAAACAGTTTTTATTGGTCGTCCTCAAAGAATTTTTTAGATTCTGCCAATAGAACATGGCTATATTTTTATATTTCGGAGTTTATTATTAAAATGTGATAGAGGATATGATGTGAAATGTGATTAAGAGACAACACATTAATTTCTTTATGGTATCAGTAACAATGGAGGTCACTACTATATAGAATAAAACCGAATTCAGCTGTTGATAAGTTAATTACACAAAGCGTAACAGCTTAACATAGCTAATTTCAACCCTCCTCAATGATAACAAGAATTAAATAAAATTAGTGCTGCAAATTTTTTTAAAAATTTGTTGGAAGGAAGAAAAAAAATTGGAGTATTATAGATAAAATGTTAGCAACATTTCAAGAAACTGAGTAAAATTTCTTTAATTTTGTTTTTAAAGAGGTATGTATAAATTAGCTACAATTATAACTTCATTGTCATTAGTAAATGAAGAAAGAGCTATGCGGAACAATTAAAAGAATTTAAAAGAGTCGCTACCAAAGAGCAAAGTAGAACTAGGAGTAGAGACAATTTGAGAAACAGAAGACGGAAACATATTGATAACTATATCCAAAAGAGGAGTAAGTACCCCCTCCCCCACTTCTTTGCTACTTAGGCTCCTAAATTTTCACTAAAATACCACTCTGCCTTTGAGCATGTTCTTGATCCACCTACAACAGGTGGAATCTATCCACGCTCTCTGTCAGCCCTGGTAATAGAATGAGAAGAAGTGTTGTCGATGGTCCCCTCTATATCAAAGAAGGCCCCCAAACCAGCCTACTTCTCTTCCAGTGTCTCCATTATTCTTATGAGATGGTGAAATGCTGTTTCTGTTGGCTTTTATGCCCGATATGCATAATGGTCAGGATGCATTGGTCTTAAGAACAATAGGACCCCTGCAGCTAACCAAATTATCTTGAATATTAATAACCTAGACAAAACGATAACCAAGGGTGAAGTCGTAGAAATATTACAGGAAACAATAGGATCTCAGAATAAAGACGATATTCTAGTAGGAGAACTAATACCAATCAGGCGGTAGCCATGATTATGAAGACGAGCATAGAAAACGCAAAACTTGAGGTAGCATAACTGAAGATATGAATTACACCATGCCAAATAAGGAAAAGAATGCAGATAAATGACTTAGTGATGTTAAATGTATCGCAGATGTGGGCAAAACACTAGAAACTTCAAGGTACGAACGTATAGCGGAAAGAACTTATCAAATTATGGCTATTAGAGTACGTAGAGCCTGTTGGACCATAGCTACAACTACAGTAAATACACCAGCCAGGACTATACCTACCGTACTGTTGACCAACGAAAGATAAGATCAATTGGAAGAGTAAGGATGAAAATAACGCAGAGATAACACTAAGTAAATCACAGGAGAAAGTAAGCTAATAGACTGGAATCCTGTAGACACACGAATTATCCCGAATATAACAGAATAGGTTAAAAGGAAACACGGGGAGATGAACTTCCATTTCACCCAAATACTAAATGAGCAATAAGCTTTAGGTGCTACTTAAATAAAACAGGGACATTAAATAACGGAAACTGTGAATAAAGTAAGGACAAGGATCCCCCTGGATCATATATTATTCCTTTGCACAATGTGGGATGAAATTACGTATAAAACACAAAAATAGTCAGAAAATAGTCAAAAATAGATGATGTGAACACGCGCAAATCTCCTTTTCTTAAAAAATAAAAGTTAATTTGGGCTAAGGAGCTTGATTGAGACTCTGGAGGCGCGACGTGCACTTAATTTTGAGTTCGAGAAGAGTAGGGGGGAATGTTTTTAAAAAGTTGGAAAAGACCAATGTGTATATGCTTCTGAGCCTAGGTACACTGGTATTTCTTTATTTGAGTTCGACTAGCACTTTGATTTAGTTTATTGTCTATAGCAGGGTCAAAGTTTCACCTGGTACGTACTTTCTTGTGTCCCTCGTCTCTAAATGTGCAGCCCCTCCCACACAAGGCTCTTCTAGAGCCTTTCGGTATAAAGGGAGTCGTAATTACCTGTGGTGTTATTAACAGAGTTATTAAAACGTATTTAGATTAAATAACTAAAATTAACAAGAGTTGTGAAATAGGTAACTGTTCGACAACTGAAATTTCAGCTGACTAGAATTTTATTTTAAAGTATTAACATACTTTTAAAAGTCTGAGAAAATTCACTTGCATTATAATGCGCGAGGGCAGAGAATTTGTTTAATGTAGACTTATTTTATTATGCGCGATGATAGAAGATTAGTGTGAGCTTTTTTACTTGGTATAACCAATGAAGTAGCACAGGGGTGCGATTATAGGGAAATTCTCGACGTTAATCTGATTTAACGTCGAGAATTTCTCTGTAATCGCTAGACTATGGAACTGAATCATCTTTTTATGTGGTTCCGTCAGGGAGAGGTCTGGAAAGAGCTGGATAAGATCCCCGACATTCAATTGGGCTTTATTGCGCAATATTAAATAATAACATAGAATTGATTGAATTACAATACTGAATAATATAATGCATCAGCAATCAGTGGATAAGCGGTGGGATATGTTAGTTTCTAGACTAGAAAAAGGAAATGGTGGATTTTCTTGAGACTCACCCAGAATTTAAGAGTGGTAAATTTACCTCAAATGTCACATTCAAAAATAGCCACGCCTTCTAGGCACAATTATCCCTGAAACTCTCCTTCTGTCATTGGTTTTGTCAAACGACACAATTTGACTTTGTCATCGCTTAAATCCTCAAACGGATTATCATAGGCATGGAATTATCTTCCAAGATCGATTTCTGCCTGTTCCAAGGCGTCGATCGCAGCTAAATATATTAAGTCATCTAACGATGTCATTGTCCATATTCACTCACCAAAATTTGTTCAA
Source organism: Leptura quadrifasciata (assembly GCA_963675555.1). Classification (NCBI taxonomy): domain Eukaryota; kingdom Metazoa; phylum Arthropoda; class Insecta; order Coleoptera; family Cerambycidae; genus Leptura; species Leptura quadrifasciata. The sequence continues at coordinate 93,314,007 of OY776677.1, read as the reverse complement.
GTAAGTACATAAACAAACGACAGCAGAAACCTAAACTTGAGACATTGAGGTTATGTGGCACGAAATAAAACAAACCAAAACGATCACTTTGAATACATTCGTACACGAAATCGCTTTATCGTGTATTAAACCCCCACCTGTTGCATCTTGCCCAAAATCAGCTGTGCGCGGAAAGTTCACATACAAGTTCATAATGCTCAAAAATGCAAAACGTATATTTTCATGTGACAATCTCATATTTTCGTGCACGACATCGCTTCGGTCACGCCTCGGCACCTGTGTTGAAACGAAGTGGAAGGTTATTTTGATGGCTGCGGTGCTGGCAACTCGTACGGAACATAGGAATGGAAATAAGTTTTGGTGTCAATGAAGCCAGCATGTCGGGAAGTTAGTTTTGATGAATGTGGTGCTGGCACATTGGGAACGGGAATGCAGTGTAATTTCATATATGAATAAAAAAATTGAATCGGAAGTTGAACTGAAGAGACAAATTATTTATAAAAAATTTAGGGAAGTGAAATAAAATGTTCTGACTGGGGACTTGGAGAGTATTTTTGGTACGAATCGAAATCGTGTAGGGGCGATATTTTTTAGGGTAGTAATTTGTAAATGTTTGAGCTGTAAATCGGTTAATTGGCATGATTGAATGATTTTCTTGATAAACTTGGACTATTCGTGAATTATCGGTGTTATGTGAATTTTCTCAGACTTATTTTTGAAAAATTATGGTTTTTTATGAATTTGAGTGTCTCGAGGACTTTTTTATTCTAGTTTGACTTAAGATGAATTATTTAGCAAATTATAGTACTTTTGAACTTAATTATTTCTTTATGTACTATAACAATGGAATTCAATTGAAAGAGTCATGAATCAAATAATGCAATAGATAGAGCAAAAGGGAAGAAGAATAAATTTATTTTACTTGAAAAAGAATCGAAAAATACATTTTTGCAGAGAATTGATGAAACACCTTTCATTTGCAATCCTATTTGAATTTTTTGTGAAAGGTAAAGGGAGGAAGCAAGGTATACAGATATTATCCTAAAATTCGTTTACCTTGGTAACACCATCGACGCATTTCGCTTATTTAAAAAAAAAATATATACCTTCAAAACTACTCAGAATGGCTACTTTTATTTGAGACTCACTGTATAAAACACACTTATAGTACTTGTGCACTTCTTAGAGTTGCTTGCATGTTGTAAAGTTGTGCATATATATGATGGACCGAGCACGAAGCGAACTTGCAACAAGCACCTAACTAGTGTTGGTGACTGTGAGTTTATTATGTTATTAACTTGAGTAATTGTTTCCGTTTATACTGAATGCGTGACGAATTAACAACTGCATAATATTTTCGAATTTTAATCATTGAAAATAGAATGTACGTTACGCCACATTTCATTTTTTTAAATTATGAGCATCACTAGTTACATACATGTACAGAGTTCGTTAAACCCAACAAATACGCTCGTTTCACATTCAACAAATTTTAAACACTCATCAGGCGCAAATATATAGTCGTAGTTATTAATCTTTTCCGTTATTTGAAATGCGTTTCCAAAGTTACGTATTTGCAACTTATGTACTGTAACACAATGTAATAGTTGCACTTTGTGTCTGTTCAGTTCTTTTTAGGCTTAGATATATCCAATATTCAATATTTTCAAAGTCAGTTATTTATTGATATTTTGACTATATTATCAAATTACATAAAATTTCAGAAACTCGGTACATTCAAGAAGTCCTTTGTAGTTAGTTACGTAATAAACAATTCGATATTAACTCCTATTTATCAAACAAGATCAAACAAAAACATGTTATCTACAAAAGTAATTAGTAGTTTAAAATAAATGCGCTTCCTGAAATAATTAATTTCGTTAAGCCCTTTTATCTTCCAAAGTGAATTTAGGGTGAAAACAAAATTGATTAAAAGCTTCGAGTTGTATAAAACAAATATTTACCAGCCAAATATATATTGAAAAACGTTACTAACATAACATAGTAGATTGTTTTGTAGATACGATAGCGCAAACGGTCCAATAGCAAATTTCATAATTGAGATTTTAAACAACACGTAAGGTACAGATTAACGTAACGTATAAATTTTGTTTGTTTTTGTAAGAGTTATTATGTTTGTATTATAGTAATACGAATAAATTAGTTGTTGATTTAAAAATCAGTTTTTAGGAATAGAAGATTCAACTTTGATTAATGTTATGTCAGACTGGGTTAATATTGATCATTTAAGCAGCACTTTGATTGCATTTAATGATATTGCGGCTATCATTGCTACTGAACTATTAAAAAATGAAATGGAAATTAAGACTTCACCTCAGATATTGTTTATTTATTTATTCATTCGTTTCTTCGTTCGTTCGTTCGTTCATTCATTCTTTCATTTATTCGTTCACTTTTTCATTCGTTTCTTCGTACGTTCTTTGGTCTGTTCGTTCATGCGCGTTCATCCGTTCAAATGTTTAATCTTTCATTCGTACATTCGTTCATTCGTTCATCCGTTAATCCATTCATCCGTTTGTGCGCTCATGCGTCCGTGCGTTCATTCGTTCATTCCTTCGTTCGCTCGTTCGTTCGTTCGTTCGTTCGTTCGTTCTTCGTTCATTTGTTCTTTGGTTCATTCGTTCATTCGTTAATCCGTTCATGCACTCATGCGTCCGTACGTTCATTCTTTCGTTCGTTCGTTCATTATTTGTTCTTTTGTTCATTCGTTCACTTGTTCATTCGCTCATTCGTTCACTCGTTCATTCGTTCATTTCTTCATTCATTCATTCGTTCGTTCTCTCATTCGTCATTTCGTCGAAATCGTGGTAGCAATTTTAACGAAGTCCTGACTATGGAATTCGATATACAGTGTGAACCTAAAGAAACGCACAAAGTTCATATCTTTGGTATGTGTCATTTGTCAAAAAAACCTCGAACAGGTCGATTTTAGTTTTGTAAATGCTACATTTTGTCACTATACCAAAATGTATGACGTTATTTGTTTCCTAGTTATGATGTCATCATATTTTTTTTTTAATGGAAACAGACATTTTTGTTTACTGTTTTTGGTGGTATATTCCTTTAGCTTTCTGGTGATATGAAAAAAATTGATATACCTAAGCCATTCTTTTGGAAAAAACTTATTGATTGATACCTTACATAAGTAATTGTGAGAAAGAAATCATCTCAATTGCTCAAATTGGTACCCACCAACCATTTGGCATTGACCAAGACGGGTGTAGACACTTTGCACGCTATTCTGGATCATCACATGAGCAATTCGTCTCATCTCCAAGCCAACTCTGTCTTTCAATTCTTCTATGGTATCCGGTCTGTTAAAATACACCCTTGACTTTAAGTAACCCCAAAGAAGAAAGTTCTAAGGGGGTTAAATCCGGTGAATTCGGGGGCCACTCAATCGGACCTCGACGACCTATCTACCTTCCAGTAAAAGTGTAATCTAAAAACTGACGCACTGCTATCCCAAAATGAGGTGGGGCCTTGTGTTGCTGAAACCAGACGTGCTCAGCAGGAATATCTTCATCTTCATTTTTCGGAAACATAACTGCTAAGGCTGGCACTAACTCAACTCTAAATATCTTGCGGCCGTAAGATTTTCTTCAAAAAAAAAAGGCCTCAATAAACGATCACGAATCGTACGTGCCCACACGTTTACTTTGCCTCGTCGCTGTGTATGGACTTTTCGCGTGATTAATACCTATAGTTATGCCGATATACAGTCCCCTTTAAAGAAAATGTAGCTTCATCAGAAAAAACGATGTTCTTTAAAAAATTTGGGTTTTCATCGCACAAAGCCATCAACTGTTCACAAAACTGTAAGCGTCGATCTGGATCGTCCTCATTCAACTCGTGGATTAATTGCACTTTGTATGGATGGTATTTCTCTTTTTTCAATAGACGTACAACAGAAGTTTGACTCACGTTATGATTTAAAACCAGCTGCCTTGTCAAAAGATGGTGGTTTTCCTCAATGTCTAGAAGAATATTTAATTTGGTTTCGTTGCTTGTGCTATGGCGACCAGATCACTGTATGAGAAGTGTCACAAAACTGAGGTCCACGCGTGCCGAGAATAAAAAAGTTATCGAAACTTTACACTAAAAGGCCTGTATCTCTCTGTTGTTAAGGTGATTGTTTTTTTATTATTTTCTTTGTTTTGTTTCTATGTCAAATGTTTTCATGCTAGTTAAAACAAAAATGTAGGTAACAAGATTTATCAGTCCATAAGAAAGTGGAACATTACTCGTGAATTTGAGAAAAGGTAAGCTATTTTTACATAAAATGTCATTTTTCCAAAAGGATGGCTCAGGTAATATCAATTTTTTTTATTATATCACCAGAAAGCTAAAGGAATATACCACCTAAAACAGTAAACAAAAATGTCTGTTTCTATTAAAAAAAATTTATGATGATGTCATATCTCAAAAACCAATGACGTCATAAATTTTGGTATAGTGGCAAAATGTAGCATTTACAAAACTAAAATCGGCCCGTTCGAGGATTTTTTTGAAAAATGGCACATACCAAGATATGAATTTTGTGCGTGTCTTTAGGTTCACATTGTATTGTGTTCTATTACTAAGATAAGATTTAAGTAAATTTACAAGTAACAGAAAGGCTTCCGTGCCTTGACAATTACCAACGAGCAACATGTAGAACATAGAGACTGATCCGAAAATGTTAATTAATGACAGTTTTCATCAAATAGGCCTTATGTAAAATAACTTGAGCAGATTAAATTGGGATATTAGGAGATGCATTTGTTAGAAACGCACGATGTTTCGTCTGTGAGTAGAAGTCTACGACAAGAAAATCCAAACCATGAAGAATTTCTAATTTATATAATTCCCAAAAAAATATTTCCTCTACTCTTATATTGATCCCATTTATGATCATGAATCCGGTAAAGACGTGTAAACTATACAAAAAAAAATCCATTACAAAAATAACTGTGAAATCTGTTATATCCAAAAATCTTATGACAGCGGTGTAAGTAGAACTAGTAGATTAGTAGAAGTGTATTACCGACAAAAATTTCAAATGGCTATTAAATATTCCTATTACTTGTTTCTTAGACCATTAACATCGAAAAAAACCGTTGATATTGTTCATGAACGATTGAAAATATATGTATAATTTGGTGTTTCGTTAATACTTCAAACACCGACAATCGCCACAAATATGTAAACATAATAACAGAAGAATTATTTGGTCGCAGTTAAGCACAGTGCATTGTAGTTCCGACACTTTCAAAGTTAAGGAAGAATTGAATTTATTTAACATAATATAAAAAATATACTACGGGCTTGGATGTGTAAATCAACAAAGTGGTCTGCTGGGTCTTATTTTGTGTAATGGCAAAAACAATTGGTTGCACAGAGTGCAATAGATCAAAATTCCTATCAAGTAGTGTTAGAAACCATACAAATTTGAGACTTACATCAACAAACCTCTTGCAATATATTATTTCATTGCTTCAGACGAAAATTTAGAAAGCGCAAAAAAAATACAAGCTACTGTTAAAGAACACGCCAAAACCCTCGATAAACTTTTCGAAAATGTAACAAAATCCGAAACATTTCGCATGAAAAGTGTGCTTCACGCAAAAATGCCGTTGGAAGAGGTTTTTATATTTTAAATCATATTTTCGCTCTATTTCGCGTTTTTTTTTATGCAAAAATTTCAGAAACTCATCAAGGAGTGTAATTTTAGAAAGTGTAGTAAATGTCACGGGAACATAATGTCGTCCCTACCGCCAAAATTTAGAAAGTGTAACTAAAATCGACTTCAAATTCAAAATCAAATTTCAAAATTAAAAACTCTTTGACGAATCCACGTTGTACAGCAATGCAACTCATGCGTTGTGTTAAATATACCGAGAGTTTTAGCGAAAATAGCCTTTAGCGACAAGGGTGCCCTATCATTTTCTAGCAGTCGATTTTGACGGGAAAATGATGGTTTTAACGGGATTTATCCTAAACCGGTTCCACGGTGATTCGGTGTCAGAAAAGTATCTTCTAGTATCTGAGGAGCGAACCAAATTATAATTGAACTGATAATACGTAAATAGACAGGCAAGCAAAAGCCCACCAAAAATTTTTAAATATTGAGCTTTTCTCGAATCTTTTTATGTAATCGTTAGCTATAAACTGCATATTGGATGGTAGTTGGTATATTATAAGTCGTTCCGTTCCTCACCATGTGTTGTACACGGGCCGGACTATAGTTTGTCTTATCTTACAACGTGAACGTGTATTGATCGCCTGTGATAATAATTGTCTTATTACTGTGATTAAACCGTGTAGTTATAACTGTGATTATGCATAGTGGTCTTAAATAAACCTTTACGTTATTCAATATAAAAGGTATGACTTTGCAGTGTATCAGTCTCAGTAAAATGCAGTTTTAAGTTGTTGTAAATATTGACATTCCTATCAGTGCTAGATTTTTTGCCTATTTTCTATTGGTCTGCATATCAGATTGCCTGCTCGCTGTTCAATTGCCATCTAGTATCTGGGTGATTAATTTCTTGTACTAAGCAATTTACAATTTATACAGTTACCTTATTGTCATCAATATTCTCCATTGCTGAATTATTAAAACGAGCAGTTCACTGTTAAATAGTCATTGGCGGTTCGTTAATGTGAGCTTTTTGTAGCCGATTTCTAAAATGGGTAATAAAGAACCTACAAATGCCGAAATTCTTGCTTTTCTCAAAGATATTAAGGAAGATATAAATAGTATCAAGCAAGATTTACATTCTGCAACTGGAAAACTTGAAAATAAAATTAAGGAACTAGAGGCTGAAAATTCGCTACTGAAATCTAGATTACTGTCAACGGAAAGAAAAATACGTAAAAATAACTGTCTTATTTTCGGCGTAAAGGTTAGGGAAGAAACACCAGTCTTGGAGGCAGTTCTTAAAATTCTTCGTGAAAATCTACGTGTAACAATTTCTGTAGGAGATATAAATAACTGCTATCAGCTTAGCCATATTAAAGATAAACCCATATTTCTTGAGCTCCTTTCATATCTTAAAAAGGAGGAGATTTTCAACGGTTTATCAAAACTGAAGAACACTGGCATTTACTTTACTGATGACCTCATTTACGAAGATAGGCTCGAAAGAAAACAGTTGATAGAGTATATGAAAAAAGCTAAATCTAAAAACTTACAAACAAAAATAAAAAAAAATAAACTCATAATTGATGGTGAAGCATTCATGCTTGCAGATCTGAAGAACATTGATTCTGAGAATTTACTGTCTTTAAATTCAGGCAGCGACTCTGAAGCCGAAGCTGATACAGGTTGCATAAATAAAGATAATACTATTCGTGGGAAACAGACATCTGCATCAGTAAATCCGAGTACCAATCAGAGTGAGGTCGCTCCAAAGGCTAGGCAAGGATCACAAAAACCTCAACGAATAGGAACACGTAATCATTTGCGAAATATATTAAATAAGTAGGCGCTGTCGTGATACAAGAAGTCTCATGTGAGAAAAACAATAATAATACAGTAATTATAAATCATTATAATATAAATATATATTTTTTTCTTTTTGTATCTAATTTTGATATTTTTATACTGATTTAGTTGTGGAAACGTATTTTGTGTGTATTTATTTATTTGTATTGACCCCCTATTTGCACTTTTCTGCAACGGCACTGTAGTTTTAATAGTTATTTATGTTATATCTTTTTGCCTCTATACTCTTATCTTTCACTTTTCTTAGATATTGATAATATTTAGTATGATTCACAATTTTTTAAGATTAGCTCATTTGAATATTCATTCACTAATTCCTAAATTTAATGAGTTTCAAAACTTTCTTACAAATTCGAATATTGACTTATTCTGCTTAACTGAAACATGGCTTAACAATACAGTAAATAATGACTCCGTTCATATCGGTGGCTACACTCTACTGCGTGCTGATAGGTTAACTAGAGGAGGGGGTGTCGCTATCTATTTGAGAAGTGATTTTCAGTATAACTTAATTCATACTTCAAATGTAATTGAACAAATGTGGATTTCTATACGGTTTAATGAAAAAATTGTTATTGTAGGAGTCTGTTATCGGCCTCCACAGATGAACGCAAAACATTTTGTTGATGCTTTAGAAGAGTCCATTAGTATTTGTTTACAAATATCTGATATTATTTACTGCCTTGGCGACTTAAACATCGACCTTCTCCAAATTGATTACCCGAGTGCCGAGTATTTATTGTCTATGCTTGAAATTTTTAGTATGCAACAAATTTTGAAAGATCCTACTAGAATAGCTAATACTGGTGTGTCATTAATTGATTTAATCTTAACAAACGATCCAGACAGTATATTAACCTCGAGTGTTGGCGGCCTCAATATATCAGATCATGAATTGATACAGTGCACTATAAGATATACGATACCTAAAGTTGAACCATTTCTATATACATTTAGAGACTTTAAAAATTTCGATGAAGACAAATTTCAACGACATTTAGAAAGTCTTCCACTTCAACACATTTTTTTTATTCGTGATGTTGATTCCAAAGTCGATTATCTTAATCATCATCTGTTAACTTTATTTGATCAGCACATGCCAACAAGAACTATTAAAATAACAAAAAAAAGGGCGCCTTGGTTGACTGAAAATGTCAGATTTATGATGACGTTAAGGGATAGAGCAAAAACAACTTTTAGGAGAACTAAGTTACAGCAACATTGGAACTATTATAAGCAAATGCGCAACTTAACAACACATGCAATTTCCAACGAAAAGAGAGCTTACTTTAGTTATATCGCTGCTAATAAGAATTCTAAACAATTGTGGAGGGAACTTAAACTATTAAATATATCTACAAAAGCTAAATACCAGGCAATTAATAATTATTTTATAGATAGTATCCCAAAAATTTTTGGGGACAGAAGGGAAATTATTAATTATTATTCAACAAATCCTATATGCCAATCCAAATTCTCATTTAAGCTTATTAATGCTGAAGATTTACGAAAAATTATTTTAAATTTAAAAATTTGTTCAGCTGGACCTGATGGTGTAACGGCATTATTTCTAAAACTTTGTTGTCCTTATTTGTTGCCGTTTCTAGTTAATATTATTAATTCCGTTATACTACAGGGAAAGTTTCCGTCTGCCTGGAAGAAAGCTATCGTAACTCCTGTTCCTAAAGTATCTTCTCCAAAAACTTTTGCCGAACTTAGACCAATAAGTGTTTTATCGGTTCTCTCTAAACTTATGGAAAAAGTAATGGAAACGCAACTCAGAGAACATCTTGATAGCTACGATATTTTGCCGCCCACACAGTCAGGCTTTAGGCCAGGTTATAGCTGCACAACAGCACTGCTAACTATTACTGATGACATATTTCAGGCAAGTGACGAGGGAAACTCAACGGCAATGGCGCTGCTTGACTTCAGTAAAGCTTTTGATACCATTGACCACGAAATACTTATTGAAATACTGAAGTCAAGTGGTGCAAATAACGATGCAACGAGTTTATTGTCATCTTATTTGGAACAGCGTAGCCAGCAAGTACGGCTAAATGGAGTTATTTCCACTAGCAGAACTGTGTTGACAGGCGTGCCACAGGGATCTATTCTGGGGCCTTTACTTTTCACTATTTACACATCGCAATTTCATAAGTTCATAAAATACTCAAAAATACATATGTACGCTGACGATACGCAAATCTACCATTCTTTTGCTCTCGAAGATGCACAAATTGCTAAACAAAGGTTTAATAATGATTTACAATCCTTAGCTGAGCTGTCTTCTAAGCATGCACTGTTACTAAATGCTTCTAAATCTAGTCTACTGTTATTCGGGAAAAGGCATGATAGCTTGTTATTAAGAAATAGTTTTAACGTCACAATTAATAATACGCCTTTACAAATTTCGGAGAGTGCTAAAAATCTTGGTATTATTCTTGACCCTTTATTACGTTTTCGCCAACATACCCAAAAAAATATGCAAAATGCTTATAATGTTCTTAGACTGCTTTTTCCGCATAGACGTCATCTCCATGCAAAGGTCAAAAAATCGCTTTGCGATGCTCTTGTACTCTCTCAGTTCACTTACTGCTCGCCCATATATTCACCCTGCTTGGATCAAGATTATATGAATCGTATTCAAAGAGTGCAAAATTCTTGCATTCGTTTTATCTACGGTATACGAAAATTTCAACACATCTCTCATAAATTCTCGGAACTCGGATGGCTAAAAATGAATGAAAGATTTAAAGTGCACACGCTTAGCTTGTATCACAAGCTACTATTATTTAAGTCGCCACCATATCTATACAATAAAATCACTTTCAGAAGCGATGTCCATAACGTCAATATTAGATTCAAAGGTTTAATTACCCCTCCTGTACACAGAACTCACCTTTATGAGCGGAGTTTTCGATACAACATTGCGTTTCTCTATAATGGCCTTCCGACTGAAATGAAATCTCTCAAGATATCCAAATTTAAAAAAGAAATTAAAAAATATATTAGTCAATAGCAGTAATTAGTGATTTCGTAATGTAATAATTGTAATTATGTATTTTAATGGGTGGTTTTAGTCCAGAAAAATTAGTTTTTTATTAGTTGTTTTTTTATGTTTTGTCATTATTGTGTTATTGTTACTATTATTATTGTTTCCTTCAGGTTATCATTATACTCAATTTAAATACGATAGGTTAAGTGGTAGAGCACATTAATTGTGAACTTCGCCTTTTTTCGGTAATTTTTGTCTCAATGTATTTATTTTGTTAAGGTTTCTGTTAATGTTTTTTTTACTGCTGCCGAAAATAAAGACATTTATTATTATTATTATTATTATTATATTTTTCTTAAAATTTTTGTAAAACATGATTTCTTAAAAGAGATTTAATATACATTTTTGAACTATATATTGTATTTTTCTTGCGTTTTCAAAATTTTCTTTCAGATTTAATTTTAAGAAAGTATTAATACTTACTGTGTTAGATTTATAGTGTTACGACGTCCAATTGGTACAATCAATGAAGCAGTTAAACATAAACGAACAGTAAGTATAAATTTTGTATTATTCTCCGTCTGAAACAGTCATTTTGAACCTTTTTTGTAAACGTTAACATTCATTTTTTGGAAAATATAATAGAAGTCCTTTAGATGGGAAAAAATGAATCGTTCACACTACCACTGGAAATTAAGTAGAAATTAAATAATTTCCGTTAAACTAGATGAAAATGTAAAGCAAGTAGAGGCGTTCGTTGATTAAAATAGCATACAAGTTGATAACAAAATAGTATTAGAAGATAAGGATCAAGCGAACCGTATTCAGTCAGATGAGGCAAAAATAAAAATTGTCAATTTATATAAATAATGTACAGATATGGGTGGTTTGCTGGATATTGGAGCGGTTAAACCGCTCTAAGACGCATCAAATATAAGGGTATAAAGTAATGCGACTCCAATAGAAGTGTTCCGAAGTTCGTTCCTATATACCCGACTTTTTAGTTGGTTAAGACAAAAGATAAGATCAAATTAAATGTGATAAGAATTGGAGATCAATTAAAATAATTATTTTTTCCTTTAACTCGCTGAAATTCAATAATGGAACAATGAATTGATCTCAAACTTTTGCTGTGTTATTTCCACATATTTATTAATGAAACGTATTATTATTAATTTTAGTAAGTATGGAAAATATGGATTTGTTTATGTCATGTCGATAAAATTCGAAAATTTGCATGTTTCAGTATACCAAGCGGTAAACTTATTTATCGTTAGAAATAAATACCGAGTATATAGGGAAAAAATAAAAGAAGATAAAAGATAGAGGTAACTGTTTTATTTGAAACAATTTTTTGCAGAATGGACAGTTTTCGAGAAAATGGCGGGAACACCCTCATGGAAGAATCGGCCGACCGACGCGGCGCCGGTAATAACTTAAAAACAGTGTCCTTGGCTTTATAAATTTTTCATGTATCGATCATGTTCATATAAGCTTAAAGCAAATAGTTGTAGTATTCTAATACCTACACTACGAGTGTTTTCGCCGCCTATATTATTTACGATTACAGTTAGTTTTTTTTAGAAACAATCCTAGAGAGTGGGAAACTATTTTTAATTCTTCAGTCCTTTTAATTATATGAAGCGATTACTGCCACTGCAGCAACTTGTTGGTCTATTTTGACCCACAAAGACCGGCTTGAATGAACAAAATACCTTCAATTTCCTATATTCAGGCGCATAAATTCATTATTTGCCAAGGTGCAGTGCAGCAAGTCTCTCTTGAGAGCAGTAAACAATGCAATTAAAATAACACATCTACAAAATTCTCCGAGCTTATACCGGTACAGCGCATTGTGCTGCAATATAGAAAGCTTCACTGAGACTGATAACTTGTTAATTTCTGAATTAATAAAATGACACAGAGACCCGCTTGAAAATTCCATTAAATAAAGTACCTTACACGGGTTATAGGTTAGTGTAGTAAATAAGAATTTTAAAATGACTGACGAGGATCAAAAATGGTATAAGGCAGATTTTTGGCAAATATGTTCCTAATGGGCTCAAGAGTGATAGGTATCTTACGAGACCCCATGGGATCTCTAGGAGTTACCGCCGCCATATAATAAAATTGCAAAATATCGAGGATTTTTGTGTGCACTGAAACATAATATAAGGTAATATTAGTTATCAATATTTTACAACAAAATTTGTTGTTAATTAATTGTATGTAAAATTATGTGTCGGTTGTTTGATATATAATACGCCACACCTTAAACAAACTATATAAGGTTAATTGTTGAATGACTCGTTAAAATTACATATCTATTTGATATTTTAATTCTACGCAAATGTTTTACTTACTTGTTAAACGTTTTTCTTGAATACATTTTTGTTAGCGTTACTATTCTGCATCTTCTAGTGCATAATTCTATTTTTCGGCAGTCATCTGGAAGATTTCACTTCCATGACACTTTTCCTTTGACAAAGCAGCTCTTCCTCGGTCTAGTCCGGGAAGAGGAACATCATTGTTGTCATTGTACCTAATAACCAATTAGAATATTATAGCTGAATATTACTGTGACAAAGAAGTAACGCACCAGTCTGACATTTACAATTCACGTTTGCTTTTTAAAAGTTTGCATTGTTTTAGTCAGGATTTTTGGACTTAATAATAGGATGAAGCAGCAAGAATGACGCAAAAAATGTTTCTGATGAAATTTCCAGTGCAGCAGCTGCTGTTACGGAACAGTTACTGTCTGAAAAGTCAAAATCTAAGTATAAAAACGTTTGTAATATATTTACCAAATGGATGGAAGCAATGAAAGTCAAAACTGTTCCAGAACATGAAATTTTAGATTATTTAGCGGAATAATCAGGAATTGTGAAATCCTTAAGTCTGTGCTATGCTGAAAAGTACTATTTTAGTAAAGAAAAATGTAAACGTAGCCAAGTTTTCGAGAGTTCTCGCATTTCTTAAAAAGAAGGACATTGGTTATAAGGCAAAAAAATCAGCCGTCTTCAGCGAGAAGCAGATCGACAAGTTTATTACAGAAGCAGACAATGAAACCTACTTAATGGTAAAGGTAATTATTATAAGAAATGCTCTTTAATCAGCCTACTAGGCCCTCTTTTTACCAATAGCTTTGTGTATTAAAAGGAAAAATGATGTTTTATCGCTCTCAAATTTCTTTGTAAAAGGGCAATTTTGCAGTCTTCTTCGAAAGTGCACAACTGTTTCTTGTATATGATTGTAAAAATAGGTATAATTTGATTTCTAAGTAGCAACAATTATTGTGCTGTCGGTGTCTGTGTTAAAGAACACGCTAAAACCCCCGATGAACTTTTCGAAACTGTAACAAAATTCGACATTTAGAAAGAAATTTTTATACATTCAATCACATTTTCGTTCTACGGAGCCTTTTTATTCAAAAATATCAGAAACTCATCAAGGAGTGTAATTTTAGAAAGTATACTAAATGTCACTTCACGGATTCGTAATGTCGCCTCGACCACAAAATTTAGAAAGTATAACGAAAACCGAAAATAAAAACCATTTTACGAATCCACGTTGTTAAGGACTGCACCTCATGCGTTGTATTAAATATGAGGACAAGTTAATCCAGTCTCTAGTCAAAGCACTTCGAGAGTTTTAGAAAAAATAGCCCTTAGCGTAGAGGGTGCCCTATCATTCTCTAGCAGTCGATTTTGACGGGAAAATGATGGGTATTAACGGTATTTGCCCTAAACCGGTTCCTTAGTGATTCGGCTTCAAAAAAATATAGTTCCCATGTACTCAGAACGTCCATGGGACCGCCTTGCCGGAACGTATGAAATTATAATTGCAAAATATAATTCAAATTCGTTGCGATTCAAGCATTTTTAAACTCCTAGGAGAGACCAAAATTTATATTGAACTGAAAATACGTCAATAGACAGGCAAGCAAAAGCCCACCAAAAAATTTATAAACATTGAACTTTTTACTGAATCTTTTTGTGTAATCGTTATCTAGAAACTAAACATTGGATGGTAGTTGGTACATTATGTGTCGTTCCGTTCCTCACTATGTGTTGTACACGGGCCAAACTATAATTTGTCAATACATTTCTGTTTTGTAAAAACATAATTTTTTAAAAGATTTAATATATATTTTTGAACTTTATATTGTCTTTTTCTTGTGTTTCAAAATTGCTTTTCAGGTTTAAAGTGTTAGTATTTACTGTGTTAGATTTATAGGATTACGACGTCCAATTGGTACCATCAGTGAAGCAGTTAAGCAAAAACGAACAGTAAGTATAGATTTTGTATTATTCTTCGACTGAAACAGTCGATTTGAACCCTTCTTTGTGAATGTTTAATATCCACTTTGGAAAATATAATAAAAGTCCTTCAGACGTGTAAAGATGGATCGTTCACATCTGCAGGCGAAATGAACTAACCAACATGTGTATTGATCATACCGTATGGGGAAGGCTACTAGCCGAATAGAAGAATCCTATACATTTATGTACATGTGCAATATGGGTTAGAATCACGAGATGATATGAAATGAATGGTGAGTGCCCACCATAGTACCATTTAATTATTTGTACTTTCTCTTCTGTTAAATAAATATCCATTTTAACAGGTAAATTGAGTGCAATAATACTCAAGTTTCGTATTTTCGTAAGGTTACCTGTGACCTAAGCTCAACAGACTCTAGTAAATAATAAATAAATCCATACCATGGATAATCACAGCAGCGCCCCACCCCAATCACATCCCATTAGATGACATTTTCACTAGTATTACACATATACATAAGGGTATAGGATTTCCGTATACGGCTAATCGCTGTCCCCGATCGGTAAAAGTAAATCAGATTCCAAAGCACGCATTGAGCAAACGTTTGTTGTAATTGGGCAGGAATACTTGATATTGCATCGGCAATATTTATCTTTGCGGCCAACAAATCCTCCCCACAAAAGATTGTTTATAAGTTACAGAAAAGAAAAATGTTCAATTCAGGCTAAGTTTTGAAAATTTAAGAATAAAAATTACTAGCCTAAATTCATATGTTAGGGATTCCAACCCTGTTGCTTTAGCCGCTATCTTGAATTGGAGTAGCGTCATTATTATTAATTAACTCGGTTATTTTCACCTTTAATGTGAAAAAGTTAATACATAAATTGTAGATAATTTACTTTTTACAGCAAAGCCAAAAATTTCTAAAACAGTTGGTATGAAGAATCACACCTATTTGTCTGTAGAATTGTATGATTACTTACCTGATCAAATAAGAAATTTAAATAACTTATTTATGTTTAAAAAAAGTAAAATAATGGATTAAGAATCTCCTAGGGAAAAAATAAATAATATCTTACAAGGCAATTTTTAAAATTTTTGTTAAATAAAATGTGTATGTATTTGTTAATTGTATGTCTAATTTATATTTATTTATCTACTATATTTTATGTATTTATATATATTGTCTAATCTATTGTCTAGTAAGTGATATCTTCTATGTATTTAGAGGTAAAAATAGTATGGTATTGGTCAGTATGTACTGTGTATATGTATGTGTGTATATATATATCTAAGTATTTTTATTCATTTTTGTTTTATAATATTGTATTAATGTATGTATATATGTGCGTATTATATACATGTATATAAATTGTAATGTTTTTTTATTAGGTATAAACAGTTCTAAAACCCCATGTTGTTGCGTTGAATGTAAAGATATTTAATTTTTTGCCACTTATTGCCTCGCGTTGGGGGCCAAAATGAAATGATATTTAATCTTAAAAATAATGATGCTTTGTTCAATTTTATGTATTGAATTTGAATTTTACTTTAGAATAAGAGCAGTAAGAACTCTCCTCTAGGCGTATCGTGGGGGTCCCTGTCGCTTATGCGCATAGTTCAACGCCAAAGTATTGTGCGTTGCGTATTTAATAAAGCAAAAACTCTCGCAAAATAGAACAATTTTATTTGTGAAAACAGTTGTTGAGAATTCCTATCTTCCCTAACCTTTAGCTACCTTATATCTAATAAAGTGTATTAAAATTAATCAAAATGTACTCCCTACGAGTTTATTTATATAGTTCTGGTGAGTATTAATAATCTTTTTATAATTTGAAATAGAGATTAGAGTTTGTTTTGTCTTTTAGGTTATGGATTACGTTGATGGTAAATAAAACACTTTTATTTTATTGTTAATATTTAAGAAATATCTAAATAAGGTCTCTTACTCATTCCCTTGAAAATAATACTTGATTTGATGATACCACTAAGCTCCAGCGTGGATTTATCGCCCGTGGACTGCTCCGTGAATTGCACCAGGTAGGTGATCGCTTCTAAGTTGGTTACTTTCAAAATTTTCCTTCTTAAACTTACTACTTGACAGCCTAATATCTTGTAGTAATGTTGTATTTTCGTTTTCTTGCAATATTTTCACTATAATGATTAAATTTTCATATATTTCTTCTTCAATTTTCAAATTTTTAATATGGTGTCGGCACCGCGTCCATTTTATTTCTTAAAAAGTCGTACTTTCGCCTTCAGCGTTCAAGAGCAAACTAAATTTATATCAGCTTCTCTTGACTGATTTTTCTTTCCACAGCTATCTTTTCTGCCATGAATTTTAATATAATTTTGCATTCATTCTGTTGCATTTTTGACTAATTTTCTCATATTTCACCCCTTTTGTGGTTTCTTATCAGTATTCCAATTATTGTTTATATTGTTTAATATTTTTTTGTTATTGCTTCATATTTTCGCAGCACTTTCACTTTGTTTTATTTCACTACACTTTTATTCTACATTGTGGCAGCATATTATTAGTCTTTGCCTGTGCACTACTTATTCTAATTAGCAAAACTTATAACTAATATATCACTTCACATGAAGTTGTAATTAACTCATAAACTAAATTTGTCCTTTGTTTCAGATGTATCCCGATTTGCAATAGAGTCTTTACTTTACAAAGATATGCAATATATTTTTGACAATAAATGTTTTCCAAATTTGTATGTGATTTCTTACTTTTGTTGAATATTTTATGTATCATATTTCAACTTCCTTTCCAGGTAATATATATGTCAAGTTTTTGAATATTGTTTATTACCTTTTGTGCTTCTCTGCATATAAAATTAATGTTTATTTTAATACTTTATGTATGTTTTATTTTCATTGAAACAATTTATTTATTTCAGTTATTTAATCACTATTTTAAATTATTATTCTGCAATTAAATTTTATGAGTACAAAAATATTATAACCTAGCATATATATATGTTATATAGTATTTGAGACACCGTATACAATGTGATACGTGACTGTTGCTTCATTGTAAATTATCCCAGAGTGTCATATTTCAGCTACGTGCGGATAATGAATTCCCTCTTATCGTTATCACTCATAAAGTATCATATTACATTCATATTACATTTTAGCTTCTCACAATCATGCTGACTATTGTATTTGCTTTCCTTTGTTCAACATTTTGTTAACGATGCTTTTAGAATGTTATAAATACACCACAAAGCACTTCTGTAACCAGTTCTGATACTCATGTCTAATTAAACACATATATTTTAACTTACTATTTTATTCAAAGTCAGCGTTGACTCTTAATAATTTAAATAAAGTTTTTAAAAAGTCTTTTATGAAATCCGTGATATAAAATTGGCGCAGTCGGTAGGATCCGTGAACACCAACAGAACAAGAAGCCTAACCAATAGTGACCCACAAGAACAAGGACAAACATCCAGACGAGGTGCCTAACTAGTGCAAGTTACCATTGGAACAAGGAGACCTTCATAACTGGTGGTGGCGGATTCCAATCCCTTAACGGACGAAGAATCTACTCCATGAAGAAATTCACGTTACTACTGCTGTTCGGATCAGCAACACTAGTGGTTTCCCAATACAAAATTACCCCCATAAACAACACCATAGGAATCTATTACCACGAAAAAACTGACGTAATATTAACTAATGACAAATGGACATTACTAATTCACAAAAACGTATCTTCCCTAAAGGCAACATTCGAAAAGAACGAACAAATTCTAAACACAATTCTAAACACCCTCGACCCTGCCTATCAAAACATGATGACCTTTAAAAGCGAAGTCAAAACCCATCTTAGCCTTCTAGCTCAAATATCTAAAACCATACAATCTAAATTTGAAGAAGTCTTCTTAGATACCAAAAGATACAAGCGTGGAATCCTCAACGGTATCGGCACAGTTTTTAAATCAATCACCGGGAACTTAGATGCCGAGGATGGCGAATACTACTCTAATTGCATTAATAAACTAAACAACGATGAACATCAACTAGAAAATTTAATTAAAAATCAAATTTCGGTTACGACATCCGTCATAAAGAACTTTAATTCAACAATCCAAAAATTACAGATCGACGAGGAAACGTTTAACAAAAATATTAAAGAAA
Source organism: Leptura quadrifasciata (assembly GCA_963675555.1). Taxonomy (NCBI): domain Eukaryota; kingdom Metazoa; phylum Arthropoda; class Insecta; order Coleoptera; family Cerambycidae; genus Leptura; species Leptura quadrifasciata. Next base: position 93,295,057 of record OY776677.1, on the reverse strand, counting down.
TCGAAACATCTATTTTAGGTGCATCACGCGAGCTTCAAATTGTCGAGACGAAATTAAAATTCTTAGAAATTTGTGAAAAATTGATGGCAAGTTACTTATATATTGAAGACACTCTAAATGATATTCTAAATTCAATAACGTTTGCACGATTAAAAATTATTCACACATCAATCATTACTCCATCGGACTTAGTCTCATCCTTACAAGAAATTTCACAGAATTTGCAGAAGAACAATTTACCGCTTCAAATAAAACTATCAAAAGTTGCTCAATACTTGGATATTATTGAACTCCAAGCTTTTCAAACCGATTCAAGTTTAATTTTCGTATTAAAAATACCTCTAGTAGACCCACAAACATACACAACTTATCAATTATATCCTATCCCCATCCTGGATAATAGAACTGGTTTACATCACATTTTATCTGTATCTCAAAAATTTATCGCGAGGGACGATGATTCCTTAATGTATTTACCCATTCCGGATTTAGACGAATGCAAACAGCTTTACATGGGAACCAAACTGTGCTCCAACTTGTTCGCCTACCCGATAGACAATAATGCTATCTGTGAAGCAAGACTTTTCAAAAATCTTAAGCACCTGCCCGAAAATTGTCAAACCTCCTTCATATTCAGTCAAGGCTATAACGTTCAAAAACTTCAGGAAAACACATGGCTAGTCATCAACGCAGAACCGTTACATGTCACTATTAATTGTCCGCAGAAAAATTCAATAACAGAAATTATCACAAAAAACTCTGTCATAAAACTACAACCCAGTTGCTACGCCTTCGTTGGCATAACCAAAATTCAAGCAAGTTCCAATGAAATATCGGACATTAAGGACAACTCACATCCAATTCAAATTTCATATGAGTGCTGCAACCAACTCCCAGATAAAATACAACTACCAAACTTGAAGCCATTAAAGTTAAACAATTTGAACACCGAAGACCTCGAAATTGCAAAACATAAATTAGACCAATATTCCAAGGACCTAGACGACCTCATCAACGAACCCTACGTAACCAAACACATCTCATGGTTCACGTATTTTACTATAACCCTAATTGTTACCCTAGTCTTGTTCTACCTATTCTGTAAGTGCAGAAGAAGAAGCCGAAAGTTAGCCCTGGTTCGCCCATCTCACGGACCACCTCCGTCTCCATCGATGCCAACTAGAACCTTCAAAAGATTAACTAGCATTCTACCCCCAAGGAGGAGACCCAACATTCATCAAGAAATAGAAGCAGAAGAAGAAGTCGAACTGACTTAGACTTTTATCACTGTTTTCCAAATTAACCTCTTTGAGATGTTAACTACGCTTGTATTACTTCAATTTTATATTTCATAACTTTATATTTTATACGGTCCTTATATTTTGTTTCATATTAATTATATAATTGTAATTACAAACTTTACAACTTATATTCCATATTTTATCCAATATTTCAATATTATTATCTCGCTTTTCATATTTGTAAAAGTTGCTGCATAACCACCAACTTTTTTAATAAGGGGGAAGTTGTTATATAGTATTTGAGACACCGTATACAATGTGATACGTGACTGTTGCTTCATTGTAAATTATCCCAGAGTGTCATATTTCAGCTACGTGCGGATAATGAATTCCCTCTTATCGTTATCACTCATAAAGTATCATATTATATTCATATTACATTTTAGCTTCTCACAATCATGCTGACTATTGTATTTGCTTTCCTTTGTTCAACATTTTGTTAACGATGCTTTTAGAATGTTATAAATACACCACAAAGCACTTCTGTAACCAGTTCTGATACTCATGTCTAATTAAACACATATATTTTAACTTACTATTTTATTCAAAGAGTCAACGTTGACTCTTAATAATTTAAATAAAGTTTTTAAAAAGTCTTTTATGAAATCCGTGATATAAAATATATATATATATATATATATATATATATATATATATATAATCTACAGGCAGTTTGGAAAATAAACACATTATCAAACTCACAAACATGTATCTTTTAGAATACTTCTGTGAAACTTCAATGTTTATTTGGAAAATATGTTTATTTTCAATTCCGCTTTGTGCTATCTCTTTATTTTAAATAAACATTATTATTAGATATTAGAGCAAAAGAAATGCCTATCTATTCAGTCATGCAATATCTTTTTCTACAAGAAAGTTATAATCTGGCTAGTAATATTGTAGACACCCAGTATATTCCAGAAAAATATTCTCCATTAATGGTGCGTATACTAAAAATTATTGGCATATTAAAATCAAAACAGGATATTTTTGGCGACTTTTAGAGACTCTTGTAGTGAAAATAAAGAAGATTTCTAAGGAAATGCATCGATTTTCAAAAATTTATTATAGCTATAATTATAATAGTCAATATAATCTAATAAAGAATAAATATCAAAGTTTTTGGAACATAAACGTAAAATACCAAAATTTCATTTGAGCACGCCAAGCTAATATAAAACAGATATTATATTTTCAATAAATTTACCTTCAATATTATGACACATTACCTACTAATATTTATGCAACAAATGGCGCCTCTCAAATAAAAATTAATTTATCTAGATATTTATGCAATGTTAATTTTGGATATACCGATTTTAAAATAGTGCTGAAACTCTAATTTCCAATTCATATCATTTATTGCAAAACACAGAAATATTAATAGCTCGGTGCATTGTACTGGCCAAATTAATAAGGACGGTTGAATGCTATTTGTATCTTTAAGAGTTAAAATTAGACATATGCATGTATTTTAAAGAACTTCGCAAGTTCACAAGTGAAATAAATTGCATGAAACTCTCAGAATAAATCATATACCAATCAAGCAGAGACTAAACAGCGGTCAGTAAATAATTACTTACTTTTTATATCAGCCATAGTATTGCATTTTGAATTAAGTTTCCTAATTTGAATGCAGTTCAGTGAACTCTCTGATTTTAAAACTATCTATTTCTTAATTATATACGGTGTTTCTTTTATACACTTTTCGCATAAAACTGGCGTAACTACTTTATAATAATATGTTCTTCCAATATTTTATCAATGCTATGTAAATATGTAAATGTATAAATATTACATGAATGTTTAGTGATTTACGTAAAAATGTTCCTCTTAAATAAAGTGTTCTATTTTATATATTTATTATATAATCCTGACATAACTACTTATTTAAGTCTCATAAAAATGCTTAATGGGATGTGTAAGATTTAATACAATTTTAAGTAACTAAAAGGTTTTAAATATTTAACCAACACCAAATAAATTAAATATCAATTTGATTTGTCCTTTCTAGTAGCTCATTTATGCAAAGTGTCCAGAAACAAAGCAGAAAAAAACTAACTGTAGGCTTAGCTTAGCTCAAATTAGATGGGGTTCTTCATACAACATTTTTCAAAATATCCCTTCGTTGCCAAGCTATAGCCCCTTTAAAGTGTGTAGCGGACCTCTAGCGTATACGCCTTAGCGTTTTGTGGGTCGCATAATAACAACCGCTACGTCCGTAGCAGAGTTTCGCTATTGTCCACGGGAGGCGCGAGATACTTCCAGCTGGTGAAAAGGAGAGACGGCGGTATACAGTTGACAATCCTACAAAACTCGTCTTACCCGAGGCATCCTGGTAGATTTTGGGATTGTCAACACAGGAAAATTTTTTTTTTTTCCGTTTAACGGAATATTTTGTTGTTGTGAGTAAATTTTAACTGCGGAAGCAGGATATTTACATATACAAGGTAAGCTAACCTCTTCACGCCATCATACCCGTTCTCTACCCACGTGTTTCACAAAAATCTTTAGGGGCTTCCATACACAGTAGTGAAGTTCCACGGACGGGGCTTCCACACCCAGTAGAAAGTTCCAGGGCTGGAGAGGCTATAATCAACCCCCATCCTCGAGTCAATTTCTTTCGTCCCGAAGACACCACCGTAGGGCTACAGTTTCTTCAACGTCGAAGTCGGTATCGTACCACCCTAGATAAGTGTGTTGTTTTTATTTACCGGGGACCACCTTCAATGATTCTGCGCAGTTATATCTACTTTAACTTGTACATATTTAAATATCTTATGCATTTATATTTATTTAAGGAGGTTCTCTAAATCAGACACATTGTGGCCGAATTTATTACCATTTATCCTCACGTTGTAAACCGATGTGTAACTACACGAGGCATTTTATTAATGTTGTAACTTATTAATCAATAAATTTGTCACACCTTTTGAACATCGCCAGGTTACATGCTAAAGAACCAATATTTGTAGATTCTGTAATATAGTGCATTTCATGTTTAAAGAAAGTGTCATTATTTCGTCTGCGACCACTAGGTATGGAACCCTCAGTGATTTGTATAAGTAAGTAAACTAATAATTTGTCATAGTTTATGTAAACTTGGGCTTAACGTTCTGAGATAGTCTGAGCTAGTAAAATTTTATCGTGGGCACGTTACATCACTTATCCGGGATAAGTTGTGTCTGCGATATCTGCTACGCTACAGTAGCCCAAGTGAGTTTCTTTATGTAATATCTTATAACCATTACTATCCCACGTATTTATTTGTTTATGTACGTGTAAATCGTAAAATTTCAAAAACAAAATATTTGGCATATCTGTTACCCTTATTGAAAGACATTTTGTGAACTTTTTCCATCCCCTTGAGAACTTCATTAAGTGGAAAACCTCTAACATACTTCTAAAAATATTTTTAAAAGCCATTCATTTTATATTTTAGAACAAAATATTTTTTGATTCTCTTGTTAATTCTAAAACTTTTTCTTCTCTTTAAAAAATGCCGTCTTACCAACCGTTTTCGTGATAAAAAATAAAATTTACGTTCATGAAATTGAGTTCATTTTCGATCATTACTGAACGATAATATTTTTTAAACTTTTAGTGGGCTGCTATAATCGAATAATATAAATATTCATTAACAATTTCCATGCAATAATAAACGTACATATTTGTAAAATCAAATTGACAAATATTATATTTATTAATGTAAAATTTATTAAATACAAACAATAATATTTAGCCTTTTAGAACCGTGGCCCCTAGATCGCCTGATATTACCCCTTGTGATTTTTTTCTATGGGGGTACTTGAAAAATAAAGTGTATGCTACTCGGCCGCGTAACAGATAAGAGCTTTGCCGTAGGATTAGGCAAGCGTGTCAAGAAATTACTCCCCAAACTTTAAGAAAACTGATTGAACGGTTACGAAGGGTTGTTGAAAATTATATTTTGTTGGAAGGTGGTTATGTGGAAGAGACCAGCATTTAAAAAAATTGTTTTTAGTTTGTTATATCAATTAAATAATGTTATTAAAAATTTTAAAAACGTTTTTAAAGAAATTAATTAATTTTTCGTTTCTGCCACAATTCGTTTTCGAGATCATTGAGAATATGGATTAAGGGGTTTTTGCACATGCTGAATCAAAATATGAAAGAAAAATTTGTCTAAAATAAGCCCTAAAAAGCCTACACTATTTTACCCCCTAAAACCGCACGCCAATAAAAAATGAAAATGTTTACTATGCCAAATAATTCATTTTCCAACATATAATTACCAGCCAAATTTGAAGAAAATCTCATTATTAATAACTGAGGTATTAGGGTGGATTTATGAAAAGCGGGACACACTGTATACCACTTTAAGCTTAATATATTTTTAACTTATCTATCCATCACCATGGTGCTTCTTCTGAGGAAGAAGTGTCAAGGTGACTGAAGTACTTTTATAACATGAGTTGTAGAAGTTAATCGTGTTTTCAAGACAGGGGGATCACATGAATACAAAGTTAATAACACTACCTTAAGTGTACCCTTCAATAGAAAATAGTTTCACAGCCACCATGATAGTCCATTGAAGACTCAGCCGTTGTTTTCCGCAAGAGAATAAAATGAAACTTCCCGCAGTATTAGTTTAATGAATTAATGAATAGAGGTAGTGTACCAATATTGGCTGTGTCAATCTAGCAGGATTATTATCCAAATGGTTCCCTTAGATTTCTTCCTAATATGGTTTCCCATCTTGTAAAAGCATCGACGACACCAATAGTACCTGTATTGAAAAAACACGATACGAATTTTAGGAACATCTTCATTTGGTATGTTCCAAAGAGATCGATGTCATGAATACCATAATTTTGAAATACGTAAATCATGTTCATACCTATACACTGTTACTACCATCTTTAATGTAGATTCCGAATCTGTTACCTTATTATTCAATAAAATATATATAATAAATATGAGGCGAAAATATAAATATTTTTTTACATCGTTCCCATTTTTACGCTTGAACCCCATTCACTGATACTAGCTATGATAGTACGCACACAATTATATGCAGCGGGAAAAAAAATTAACACAAAGTATTTGGAGTAGCCTTTATAGTGGATAGCTAAATGAAATACATCATCATAGATTTCGAAGCAGTAAATGAGAGAATATTCCAACGGGAAAATATGACGTAGTCAGAAAAGAGAAATTCTAGGAACAGCATAAAGATTAGTGTAAGTTAGTAAGTAATGTCTGGATTATTCCTATAGAAATGTATTTGTCTTTGAGGAAAATAAATATTAGTATTACTATTATTAGAAGTATATAACAATAGCCCCAGGAATGACATCAAAATTGTAATGGGTGGTATAAATGGGCAAGTAGGCAAAGAGGAGTACTTTTCTGGAACAATCACACATTAACTTTACGAAAACACCAACTAAAATGAAGAATTTTGTATCAATTTTACCAGTGGAAAAAACATGATCATGAATTCAACATTCTTTGCACACAAAACTTACAAAAAACGATATGGATTATGCCTGACGGAGCTGTCGCTAACCAAATCGATCATGCACTAGAAGATAAAAGATCAGCAACCAGCATTCCTGATATTTAGAGTCGAAAAGGGGCATGCTGCAGATCCGGTCATCTATTAGTACAAATACAATTCAGATATTGAATCTCAAGAAACATCAACAAACAAAGAACAAACAACGGAACAGCTGGACATCGAAGAAATAAAGCAACAATAAACTAAACAGAACTATGAAATAGAACACAAAAGCTGACAAATACAGGCTACTTATACAGTGCAGCACATTGGTATAAATTAAGAGAGGAAATATTAGAGACCGCAACACAAATTATGGGCAACAAGAAGAAAAAGGAAAGAGCAATTGTACGATGAAGAGTGAAAAGGAGCTATAGAAGAAAGAATTGAAGCACACAAGAGATATATGAAAGAAAAAACTAAAGCAAGAAGGGCAACTTTTAAGGAAGCAAGGTTAAAGGCTGATAAAATATGCCACAATTGGAAAAGAAAATGACCTTCAAAGTAACTACCTAAGGGTAGCGTACAAACTTTTACGCAATATATGAGAAGGATATAAACCCCGGACAACGCTGTGCAGGAAGTCAGAAGGCAGATAACAAGTGATCCAGAGGAAATAAAATTGATAACTTCAACTTCAAAACTCTGCTAGGAACACAAGACGATGGCCTGCCCTGGGACACGCAGCACGCGGAGGAAGGAGAGGAAGTGGTAGGAACGCAAAAGAACAATAGGGCACCAGAAATCGACAAACTTCTCTCAGAATCAAAATTATACAAATTAGGTAGCGAACACTTAACAACACAGATGCGTGCATTGATTACTAAGATATGGAACGGGAAAAACAGGAATTATCTGCCCAATTTACAAAAAAGCGGACAAACTAGCATGTGGAAACTACCGAGACATAACACTACTCTACTCGGTTTGCAAAATTTTCACATACACATTTAATAAACCCCTCCAACCCATGGCCGAAGATATTGTCGGCGAATACCAAACCGGCTTTCGACAAGAACAATCCAGATTTGACCAGCTATTCACCGTGAAGCAAATCCTGAACAAGTTCCAGGAATATGACATAGACTTGTACAATATGTTCGCTGACCTTAAATCAACAGGGACCAACTTTAGCAGATACTGTGTTGCTTCAATATCTCCTCTAAATATATTCAACTAATAAAGGAAACAACGGACTCAACAGTGGCAACAATATGCATACACAATGAAATGATGGATATATTCTCAATAAATAAAAGGTTAAAGCAGAGCGACTGCCTTGCCCCGGTACTGTTTAACCTAGCCCTTGAATATGTCATGCGACAAATAAACGCTGGGAGGTGAAATGTACTAAGAAACAAATCGGTACAACTTGCCGCCTACGCAAATGATATCAATATTATGTCCGGTAAAGCGGAGGCAGAAATATAAACAGAACCGAAGAGAAAGGCCAGAAGAGTTGGGGTCGAAATAAACACACAAAAGACAAAAACACTAACCCAGTCAAGAACAAGTAGGAATGAAAATAGAGGCTAATGTGGAATATATTCAGAGTTTCACATATTTGGGTGTCGATGTCGAAATCGAATAATGTCGGAAAATAAAGTCTACTTCGCTCTGTCTCTTATGTTCCGCTCCAAAACTATACACAGAAAATAGAAAATTAAGGTATACGAAACCATCATCAGACCAATATTATGCTATGGGTGCGAGGTATGGGTTATGATATAGACTTCAAGGACATATTGGAGTAATTTGAAAGAAGAATGCTAAGAGGGATTTTTGGGCCACTAAGCGAAAATTAAACAGAGGCTATGGCGGGCTGGCCAGATAGTGAGTGTGCAATATAACAGACTACCAAGAAGGGCTCTCAGTAGCAGGATGCAAGGCAGAATGCCTAAAGAGAGACCACGGAAAAGACAGAACGATGGAGTAGCAGGAGACCTGTAGGAGAGTGGTTTTAGACTGGTACTGCTAGAGGCGTAATATAAAGGAGGAAGGCAGTAACTTTATCTATAGAATATTTTCATTTGGAACTTGTTTTTGCGAAGGATTTGCAAATTATAAAAAATAAATCAAATTATTTGCAAATAACGAAAAATCGGTGAATGATAGCTTTATTTTGACTACTGATTCGTGTTCAGCAATCAAAAATATGTATAAAATGATATGTTTTACTTCGGGATCAATATTTCTTTCTTGTTTGGCTGTAATCATCGGCTGTCTTCTCCACCTGGCGACTCCGCCAAATACGATGATCATATTCTGAGAAAAAATAGCAGTTCTAATACGCCACACAAAAAATGTCTGATCCCGAAGTAAAACATACCATTATATATGCATTTGTAGTCGTTGAATACGAATCAGAAGTTAAAATAAACCTACCAGTCACAAATTTTTCGTTATTTGCAAATTACAAAAAAATGAACTAATTAACAAATAACGCAAAACTTGTGATTGATAAGTTTATTTTGACTACAGGTTCTTGCGACCAAAAATAAATACAAAATTATGTATTTTACTTAGGGGTCAGAATTTTTTTGAAGTGTATGGCTATGTAATCATATAGGACAGCAGCGAAAAATAATCAGCAAATGTAAAAAACTTATTGGTGTTACGTTTTTAGAACATATTAGACAGTATTAAACAAAAATACAGGAGGGAAAAAGTATTTTCTCTTCGTTAAAGTTTTAAGTACAGTAAATCCTATAATCCAGCAGAGAATATTATCAAACTCAATCTAAAGTTTTATATATTTTTAAATTCAATTTAAAAGTAAAAAAAAACATAATTCAACCACATAGATCGAGAGTGTTGAGACGCTCATTATGTAACTCAGTTTCTCATTTAATTAGATTAAAAATGACAATGCCCTTTAGTGAATCAATAACCGTCAACGCCCTTGACCCAAGAAACAATTGGCAAAATCAATTCCCAAATCTCAGCAAATGTCATAAATAGTTTATGGATTTCACGCTTGTCATTTGGTAACAGGAATGGGAGAATCGCTAATCGGTCTCCCTTTACCACAACTTCTAACCTTAAGCATGGTTGAACAAACTAATGCTTTATATACAGTTCAATGAATTCGGTCATCTAATAAAGCAATTACATTCATAGAAACTTCAAAACTTCCAAGTATCTGGATGAGGCGTTTACTGAGAATACCAATGTTATGTTATAATACATCGCAATTCGAAAATAGCAAATGAACTAATAACACGATTATTTATCTATTTAATGTAATGAAATGGATAAGTACTAAAATAGTAGATTAAATAATAATAAATAATAATATAGTTAAATTCGAGTACTTTCAAAAAACGTGAAGTACGAATACATTAACTCATTTTTCACCCTCACAAATATTTTCAGTATAAATGAAGTGAATGACAGATCGGTACTTAGCATATAAAAATTTAACCATCTATTCTGATCGCTGCAACGGACATAGCCACATAGCCAGGTTGTAAAATTTACGAGTAATCATGCGTTCCCTGATTTATTAATTAAATTTAGGAAAATGCGGACATCTTATCAAACACGCTAACTGTTAATTGAGTTGCATATATGAAATATAGACCAGATTTGTTGAACCATATAGTACTTCTTATCAACTTACTTTTTTTTGTGGAACGTTAACTTTTGTTAGAATGAAAAAGCAACGAATTACCTTTTTCGAACATTCCAGAAAACTACAGTAGAAAAAGTATTTTGGGTGTTAGCTTAGCCATTTGCTTTATGAATTTTGACCTAGTGAGTTCTAGCGAGTTGCAATATATTTAATTGTGCCATACTCTTGGGATTTTCTCGTTAAAACTAAAGTAAATCAGTTTCCATTTTTTTTTGGAGAATTTGGATAGTGTGTTTTGGAAACTGTGTCTCTGATAGATGATTTTTCTGCTAGGCTATATTCTCCTTGGAATTTCTTTGACCGTACCGTCGGGTCTGAAAACAATAAAATTCATTTTGTTGTGTAGGAAACCCTCGAAAGGGGTAAGATTTGACTATTTTGTGTTCTTTTTTGTAATAAATTATTATTTTATTTTGAGGTTTTTAGTACCAGTTTGGTACCCACGAAGTGTTTTTGTAAGCATTAGTTAAGATATTGGAAGTGTACCCACAAATTTCTATTACTAGTCATAATATTTGGATTCCATCCACCAGTTTTTGTAATAGTCCGAGCCTTTGAGTTCAAGTATAGATTGTATGAGAAAATATCTCAACCCTTAATTCCCGGCTGCTGTGCTCCTGAGAGAATTTCCCTGCCTGTTTCACCCCGGAGTATCCACGATTTGGAAGGAGATTCGACAAATTTACATCCACACGTATTTTCAGATAAGATTATTGCGTGTTTTATTTACCTATCTATTTTTTTATGATCCGTAAATTAGCATATTGTATTTGCATAATATTTTTTTTGCTACTTAGTCATTCAAGCGATACATGTGTTACAGTGGGTAGCAATCACAATTTATAGGGCACTAACCCTATACATATTTACTTTTTGTTACTTGCAAGTGAAAGCATTCATTCTTGTTTTAGTACAAAACTAGATTTTGCACAGAAAACCATATTACTACCAATAGATTTTTTTTTTGCGTAAGCATTTTCGTTTAACTACATAATCAGTGAAAATAAATAAATATATGTGTAAACTTTACGTGTACACGTACGGTAATTACGTTTATGGGGTTATATATATCTAATTTCTCCTTATTTTTTGTAAATGATTATACACTGCTTACGCGAATTTTATGTAATATACTGCGCGCCAGAGAAAAGTTATATTTTACACAAATTTTCTACCTTATGTCATGTAAATTTTTAACAATAGTAAATAAATCAGATAATATCATTTGCAGAAACATTTCATTTCTGATTAACTGTTATTTATAACTAGTTGGTAAATAAATATTTTCTTAAACTTTAATGGTGACTTATTTATGAATAAAGACGCTGCAAAGATTATAACTTATTTAAGGTACAAACACATTTGTTTTTCGGGCAAGGACTCCTGGAAATCAAGAAGATAAGGGAATTTAACATTGTTGTATATATATTTTGTTTCGTCTGTGCGTCTAAAGATATATATTTTTTTATATATATAGCCTAGTTCACTATTTGAGTTTTGTCACTCAGATATATATATATATATATATATATATATATATATATATATATATATATATATATTTGCGGGTGTTAAATGAAGTGTTGTTGTACTTCATGAGTCGATGATCGACTCCTCCAGAAGTCACGGTTGTCTAAACGACGTTTCGGCAGAATCTCATCTGCCATCGTCATATTCTCAGTGAGAATCTGAAGATGGCAGATGAGATTATATGGTATATGTTGCTTTTTAGGTTTTCGCGGGTGTTAAATGAAGTGTTGTTGTACTTCCGGTTGCTCTCCGAGAAAATGCGTTTAATAAATTACATTAATCGATTGCTACAATTTATTTTTCCATAAGTCTACAAAAAATATAGAAGTTCCAAAATATCACAATGTTTTGAAATATCTGCAAATTTGATAAGTGTATACATCATTACAATTTAAACATTTAAGCAAACTCACCATTTTTGCTGTAACTTAACTACAGATGGTGCAGAAGAGAGACTCGTGTAGAAGGTTCTGCGAATAGGTCAGTGATTGCCTTGCAGCCTCTTGAATCCATAGAGCCCTGGCCAAGGACGGACGGCTGTACTGCAAATGAAGTTATTTTTATCAAAAGAGATAATGAAACCTACACAGAAACATTGACGGAAAGTATGAAATTGCTCATAGTGGCAAACTTGGATACACAGTACTCAAACCAAATGTCGGAAGAGCCCAAACCTAAAGACTGGAGGTTAACCGCCAAGGTATTAATATTTAATAAAATCAAATGTCCAAATAACAAGTTTTATCCACTCAAATCTGAGATGGATGGAATATATCCAATTTTGCTGCAAACGGGATAGGAGGTATCAATTCTCTATCTGTCCAAAATATTCCTGTCGCTTGCTTGGCCTAGAGATGTTACCTACCACATATATGGAGAAAGATGAAAATCATCTACCTACAAAAATAGGTAGAATATCAGAACAAACGCCCAAGTTATATAGACTTTTCCTTCTATTTTAAAAACACTTAAAGTGATTCCTCTTCTTAAAAAGGGACATCCTTATCTTCTAGAAAATTATTGGCCGGTCGCCTTGCTATCCACAATTTCAAAAATTTTAGAGAAATGTTTATAATAGAGTAATCAATTTCGCTTCAAAAAATAATATCTTTACTAATTCTCAACATGGTTTCCGCATAGGTAAATCCACTCAAACAGCAATCATGAGTTTTCTAAATCTACTCTATGAGGATATAAATGAAAATAAGAAATATACTGGATTATTCATGGTTTTATGTAAAGCTTTGACTTTATCAATCATGATCTACTTCTAGAGAAATTTCTTTATTATGGATTGAGAGGAAAATATACGATTGGGTGAAACCTTACTTAGCTGCTATGAATCGATTAGCGGAAGTAAATAGTATAACGTCAGAGAGTCAACATATATCAATTGGCATTCCACAGGGACCCTCGCCATTTCTATTTTTTGTCAATGATCTACCGAATTTCATATCGCACAGTAACAATTTAATTATGCTTGCTGATGATAATTCTTACTTAAATTGTGACACTCAATTTCCAGACAATATATCTGATATGCAACAAGAGATTATAAAATGTTCTGATAAGTTTAGATCAAATAGATTATGCTTCCAAAACAGTGTTCATTCATTTTATACATAGAATAACATATAATAATGAAAGTTATCTGGTAAGGGCTGGGGGTAATCTATTCAACAGCAAAATTTAATCAAGTTTCTCGGCATCACATTGGACAGTGCGCTTAATGGGGACCCTCATTCTGATTACCTAGCAAAGAAATTATTACCCACATGTTATGCCCTATATAAGTTAAGAAACATATCGAGTATAGAAATTGTTATCACATATTATTACGTACACTTCTACTCCAGAATGACTTATGGCTTAATGTTTTTGGGCTTCTCACACAATGCTGACATAATTTTTAAATTACAAAAGCTATTCCAAGTATGGTAGGTGCGTCTCGATTGGCCACTTGTAAACAAATATTTACAAATCTAAAAACTATGCCCTTACCTTGTGTTTATAAATTCAAGATGTCATATGTCCATGCAAATAGTGGTTCATTTTGACTGAATAACTTGAATCATAGTGTTGCGGACCTCTAGCGTATGCGACCCACCATACGCTTTAGCGTTTTGTGGGCCGCATAATAACAACTGCTACGTCCGTAACAAATTTCGCTATTTTCCACTGGAGGGCGATACCCTTGTGGCACGTGATCAGCAGAGAGCGGAAGGCGGGTAGGCAACCATTTTTGCCGGCGTGTTAATTAGTTGATAATTCTGTGAACCTCGGTTTTATCCAGGGCATCCTGGTGGATTTTAGATTTATCAACACAAGAAAATTTCCTCAATCTGTTGTTGTTCCGTTTAGCGGAATATTTTGTGGTTGTGAGTAAATTTTATCTGCGGAAGCAGGATATTTAATTACACAAGGTAAGCTAACCTCTTCACGCCATGTTACCCGTTCTCTACCCACGTGTTTCGCAAATCTGCAGGCTCTCCTTTGGAAATACAGTGTCAACTTGAAAGGCGGACTCGACCCCATTCATCCGACTGTGGCTTTTGGTGGATTGTTCCCTCATCAGTGAGGTAAATTATGCTTCCTTTGTAGGTTATATCAGAATTGTTCACATTAGGCACGCTTCACGTGCATTTCTGACTTTGTGAATTAAATCGTGATATCTTTAGGGTTCTACGGACGGGGCTTCTACACACTTCAGTGAGAGTTCCACGGACGGGGCATCCACACTCAGTGGAAGGTGCCAGGGCTGGTGAGGCTACAATAAACCCCATCCTTGGGTCCATTTCTTGTGTCCCGAAGACATCTCCGTAGGGCTACAGTTCCTCCACGTCCGGACTCGGTATCGTACCACCCTGAATAAGTGTGTTGTGTTTATTTTTTTTACTTACCGGGGACCACCTTCAATGGTTCGGCTGGATATCAATTCATACTTTCGCATTTTAACTTGTACATTTTTAAAGATTTTATGCATGTATATTTATTTAATGAGGTTCTTTAAATCAGACCTTTGTGGCAGAATTTAGGACCATTTATCACATTGTAAACCGATGTGTAGCTACACGAGGCATCTTATGAATGTTATAACTTATTAATCGAGAAATTGATCACAACTTTGAACATCGCCAGGTTACATGCTAGAGAACCAATACCTGTAAATTGTACAATATAGTGCATTTCATTTTTAAGGAAAGTGTTATAATTTCGTCTGCGACCACTACGTATGGAAACGTCAGTGATTTGTTAAGTAAGTAAACTAATAATTTATCATAGTTTATGTAAACTTGGGCTTAACGCCCTGAGATAGTCTGAGCTAGAGAAATTTTATCGTAGTCACGTACATCACTTTCCGGGTTAAGTTTGTGGCCTACGATATCTGCTACGCTACAGTAGCCCAAGTGATTCCGTTATGTAATATCTTATAATCATTAATATCCAACGTATTTAGTTGTTAATGTACGTGAATCTCATAGCAGTGGCGCCCAACTTAAATAGTGCAGTTATCTCGAGGGGATAGCAGTTTCATCCCTAATTAAGTTTGAGTGTTCCATTTGTTGGTGGTTTGCATATGAAATAATAGCCAGACACATAGTAACATTACGTGACACACATCAAAAGGGGGTTACTTTGTCTCAGCGTAATCGCTTCGCTTTTTTTGGTAGGGGGGTGACTTCCGTTTTGTTTTTTCTTTTGTCTTACTATTTCATGAGCGTATTAGTAAACAGTAGTTGTTACGTATAAACCATTGGAAAGATTCCTAAGTGCAGCCAACAGTTTTTTGTTGTTGATACGTACCGACGCCCAGCGTCGTTTTGCTAATTTACCCGATATTGTCATTTTTACACATTACTAGGTACTTACTAGTGTTATTAAACTTTTTCTGCGTCTATACAGGTACCGACGCCCAGCGTCGTTTTGCTAATTTACTAGATTTTGTCGTTTTTATACATTATTGAGTACTTATTAGTGTTTGTAAACTTTTTTTTGCGTACCGACGCCCAGCGTCGTTTTGTTAATTTACTTAATTTTGTCGTTTTTACTCATTACTAAGTACTTGTTAGTGTTGGTAAGTTTCTTTGTGTCTATATGCGTAACGACGCCCAGCCTCGTTTTGCCAATTTACTTGATTTTGTCGTTATTACACATTGCTAAGTACTTATTAGTGTTGGTAAGTTTTTTTTTGTGTCTATATACGTACCGACGCCCAGCATCGTTTTTATAAATTACCCTTAACTCGCCGTTTTTATACCTTTTACGTGTTCTTGCAGGATTGGCAAACCGTTTTGAGAGTGAACAAGTAAATTTTTTTTTGTGTTTGGTTGAAAATTCAATATGGCTAGTTCACAAATTAAGTTAGATATTAATAGGTTAGTTAGGGAGGAGCTGGTTTATGAATTACAAGTACGTGGCTTAGGAGATGGTAGTGATGTTACTGTGGCAGAGTTGCGCACTGTTTTAAGAGAAGCCATACATTTAGAGAAAACTACTTTGGCTATTAAAAGTCCTCCATACCCGTACCAATTCACTGTCGATTCTGAAGCTCTAACGGCATCCCTAGCTGCTATTCAAAAACTTATTGATGAATTTGTGGGTAGTGAGCACGATAGTAAATACAAGGGGATTGTTTCCAAGATAGCTCATGCGTTGGGACGTGTTAACAGATCCAATCCAACTAATGACGAGCAAAGAGGTGTGAAGTCCAGTACTCGGCTCAAATTATTGTTAGCTTTTGATAAACTTAAGGATAAGCCCCGCGGGGATCGTAAGCTTAAAGAGTCAGCCATCCTCGATATGTCGGTATTGCATAATGCCATGGCTCAGGTTCAGCCTGATGCGCATAGCTCTGCAATAGCTACTGATTTTAATTCAGATGAGGAGGAGGCTGTGAAACCTAAACCCGTACCGGTTAGAGACTGGGGCTTGAAATTTACTGGCCGAAAGGGCGACATGTCCTTTGCAACTTTTTTAGAACGTGTCGAGGAGAAACGGAGGTCTCGTGGTATTTCACGGGCACGATTGTTTAAAGATGCAGTGGACTTATTTGAGGGAGATGCCTACAATTGGTATAATCTGGTGAAAGACTGGGCCACCGATTGGCCATCCTTAGTGGAGGCAATGAGGGAACAGTTTATGCCAGAGTCTTTTGACCGCGACTTGTTTGAGGAGATTAAGCGACGTACTCAAGGTAGTATGATTGGGTTGTTCAAGAAGATGCACACTCCAATACCTATGGGAACCCAACTCGAAATCATTTTGGAGCGCATAGATCCATACTATCATCCTTTTCTTGCTTTCGAGAATATAACTTGTCACGCAACTCCTGCAATGTTGTCGTATGCTCGACTCTAAACGGCAATTGGCTAAGTCGTATGTTCCTCCCCCACCTAAGAGTAAATTTCTCATACCAGAGTTGGCTTATGCCTCCGCTAGTTCTACTACTTCTCGTTCAACCTCGTGTTCTAGTCTCGTCGTGGATGAAGTCCAACATTTTGGAATCGAATGTTTTAATTGTGGTCAAGTTGGTCATGGGCATCGGGAGTGTCAGGCTCCAAGGAAGAAGTTCTGCTATAAATGTGGTAAAGCAGAAGTTACTATTAGGTCCTGTCCTAAGTGTTCGCGTTCGGAAAACCGTCCAGGGAAACGCTAATTGGTCGAACAGTTTCTCCCGGTGTATGTGAGTCGACCAGCAATGTTGTTGACTTAAAACAACAAATTTTGCTCGATTATGTCATTTCTCATGTGGTTGGTGATCAGCGTCCTTACTTACAACTTTCAGTGTTAGGTTTTCCTATGATGGGTTTGTTGGATTCAGGTGCTACCAGGACAATGGTAGGATCATCCGGTTTTGAGGTCTTCCAGCAGATTGGTTTAAGTTTGAAGCCTTCTGTCAATGAGTGCAGAGTGGCTAATGGGCAAATCTGTTCCGTTATAGGTTATGCATCTGTTCCTTTCTGCTTGAGTGACAAGGTTCATGTAATATATGTCCTAGTAGTTCCGGAAATACCGCATAAGTCAATTCTAGGGATAGATTTTTGGGTGGCGATGAATATTATACCAGATACACAAGATGTTTGGCATTTTTCTGAGCAGGAACCACTCGTTGAGGTTAACAGTGTCCTTGACGAAACTTCTTTAAGCGTATCACAGAAACTAGCTCTGGATAGTTTGGTGGACGAAAACCGGAAACTGATCCCAGATACCAAACCTATCAAACAGAGATACTATCCTGTTTCGCCTGCCAGACAAAAACTGATTGATGATGAAATTAAGAAAATGCTGGAGTTAAATATCATCGAACCGTGTAAAAGTCCTTGGTCTTCCCCAATATGTTTAGTGCAGAAAAAGGATCAAACTCTGCGTTTTTGTGTAGATTACCGGCGCCTTAACGCTGTTACTAAAAACGATGCCTATCCTCTGCCGCTGATTTCGTCTATATTAGTTCAGTTGAGGGATGCCAAATATCTAAGTTCATTAGATATTAAGAGTGCATATTGGCAAGTTCCTATTGCCGAATCTTCCAAAGACTATACCGCTTTCACTGTCCCTAATGGCCTGTATAGGTTTCGAGTTATACCTTTTGGGTTGTCAAATGCGCCTGCGACTTGGCAGCATCTTATTGATACCGTGCTTGGAGCTGATTTGCAGCCTTCGGTTTTGGTCCATTTGGATGACATTGTGGTAGTGTCGAAGGATTTCGAATCTCACCTAGAAACGTTGCAGAAGGTTTTTGATCGCTTGCATTCTGCTGGGCTGATAGTTAGTTTTGACAAGTGTCAATTTTGCCGTCCTGAGCTTAAGTACTTGGGATATGTTGTAGATAAGTACGGTTTACGTCCTGACCCAGCGAAAGTAGAGTCGATTTTGAGTGTACCTTCTCCGAAAAACGTTAAGGAAATTCGTAGATTTATAGGCACAGCATCTTGGTATCGAAGGTTTGTACCGCAATTTTCTACAATAGTGGCTCCTTTATCGAACCTCACAAAGAAGAATGTTAGTTGGTGTTGGTCACTTGAATGTGAGAAATCTTTTAAACTTCTTAAGGAGTGTTTGGTTACCGCACCTATTTTGACCTGCCCTGATTTTGAGCGTACCTTTTATGTGCAGACAGATTCGTCGGCATTCGGTGTCGGTGCCGTGCTCACGCAGCAATTTGATGATGGTGAAAAGGTAATTTGCTATTTGTCCCGTTCTTTGACTAGCCAGGAGCGCAAATATAGCTCGGTTGAAAGAGAGTGCATCGCCGCAATTTTGGCAGTGGAGAAGCTACATCACTATCTGGAAGGTTTCCACTTCAAAATCATAACGGATTGTCATTCTTTGCCATGGCTGCAGCAGCTAAAAGATCCCCAAGGTCGATTGGCCAGATGGGCACTTCGTCTGCAACCTTATGATTTTGAACTGATTCATCGCAAGGGCTCTGAACATACCGTCCCTGATTTTCTGTCTCGTTCAGTACCAGTAACGGTGGAATCCATCGAAGTATTCTCGGTCACGGACCATGTCGATTCTCCCACCGATAAATGGTATTTGAGAATGCTGGATCGAGTCGAACGGTCTCCTATGCGTTATCCCTTATGGCGTATACAGAATGGCCAGTTGTATAAGTATGTACGTTTGCGTTATCCCGAGTTAGCAGATCCTGCCGACACTTGGAGACTGGTTTTACCCAAAGAGAAACGCCTAGAGGTAATTAGGTCGTTGCATTGTGATGCGAGTTGTGGACACGCAGGGGTCCATAAGACTGTGGCTCGAGTGGGAAATAGGTATTATTGGCCGAAATTAAAGGCCGATGTGGCTAAGTTCGTTAGGCAATGTGAGATTTGCATAAGTACTAAACCCGAACAGAAGTCACTTATGGGAAATTTGTTGAGTAAGACACCTACCGTTGGAAAACCTTGGCAACTAGTTAGTGCCGATCTGATGGGTCCATTACCCAGGACGGCTAAGGGTTATCAGTTTATTCTTGTCATGTGTGACAATTTTAGTAAGTTTGCCATGGTGTTTCCGTTGAGGTCAGCTACCGCTAATAGCATATCGCAGGTCATCGAGGATAATGTAATTCTCTTATTTGGCGCTCTGAAGACTATAGTGGTAGACAATGGACGTCAGTTTCAGAGTAACCGTTTCCAAAATCTCGCGAAAACTTACAACATCGAAATAGCGTACACCGCAAATTACCACCCTCAATGGAACCTGACTGAAAAGGTTAATCGTGTTGTTAAGACTATGTTATCTGCATATGTACAGGATAATCACAGGGCCTGGGATCAATTTTTGCCGAAAATAGGTTTCGCCATTAGATCGTCGAAACATGAGGTTACAGGCCTAACGCCTAATTTTGCCAATTTTGGACGTGAAATTTCGTTAGATGGCAATAGTGATAAGTACGTACCTTCTGAGTCTGAGTATCCAGTTGTAAACCCTGAAAACCGTAAGCTTGCTTTCGCTAAGATTTATAACGGTGTTCAGAGTAGAATATTAAAGGCCCATAAATCCAGTAAGAAACATTATAATCTAAGACGCCGACCCGATAAGTTTGTTTTGAAGCAAAAGGTCTGGAGACGTTCTCACGCCCAGTCTTATGCCTCTAAATACTTCACGGCAAAGTTAGCGCCTAAATTTGTGGGTCCTTTCACGATTAGAAAAATTCTCTCACCATGGACTTATGAGCTCGAAGGTTCTGAGGGTAAACGTTCGGTGTGGCACATAAAAGATCTGAAAGCACACCCTCCCGATGACAACTAGTTGTGGACTGTTAGTTCCATTGACGTACTTAGGCATCCGAATAGGTAAAGACGACTTCGTTTTTTGTTATGTTGGTCTTAGTAACATGTTTTAGGTCACTTCTTTCGTTAATTTGGTAGTATCATTTGCTTTTCTGGTTCATTGGTCTTGCTCAGGTGGCTGAAACCCACTGAGTAAGTTTCACCTCTTTCCGCCTCACGGGAGGAAGTGTCTTTGGTTGGATCTCTGTGATGGGTGATGCACGAATACCATCACCGTGGTTATACCTGCGAGGGGTAAGAGTCCCCAAAAATGGTCTTGTGTGGCGCTTGTGTCTTGAGGGACTCCGTCTCGTTGGGGGCGCTCACATTGCTGGCAGCTACCTTTAAAGGTATCCGTCTGGAGAGGCTCGAGCTTGGGAGGTGCTGCTTGGAGGTAGCCTGGTCTAGGCCTGGTTACCATTACCCGGGTAGGCACTACTGGGCTTCAGACTAACCTCGTTGTCTAGCAAGGGTGGTCGTCGTGGTGGGACGGGGAACACTCCCGTACCTCATTTTTTTTTGCCGGTGGAGTAGCCTTGGGGCGAGCTACTTCCTAGCTGTTAAGTCCTTATGCGTTTTTTTTGTTCTTTTTTCCCCTCTCTTTCTTTTTCTCCTCTATGTATTTTTTTTTTGATTTTGTGTTGTTATGCCTGATGGTAACTTGGGAGACGAGTTAGCCATCCCCGTGCATTTATGTCTCCTTATTTTTTACATTATTTTTGTTGTTATGCCTGATGGTAACTTGGGAGGCGGGTTAGCCATCCCCGTGCATATTAAGTCTCCCCACCAATTATCCATCCTCTGGTGAGAACCTAGTAAGAAAAAAAATCTTCGATTTTTTTTCTTCGATTTTTTTTTCCTGCGAGTAAAGGGGGAGTTGTTGCGGATCTCTAGCGTATGCGACCCACCATACGCTTTAGCGTTTTGTGGGCCGCATAATAACAACTGCTACGTCCGTAACAAATTTCGCTATTCTCCACGGGAGGGCGATACCCTTGTGGCACGTGATCAGCAGAGAGCGGAAGGCGGGTAGGCAATCATTTTTGCCGGCGTGTTAATTAGTTGATAATTCTGTGAACCTCGGTTTTATCCAAGGCATCCTGGTGGATTTTAGAATTATCAACAGAAAGAAAGAAGAAGAAAAGAAAGAAAATTTCCTCAATCTGTTGTTGTTCCGTTTAGCGGAATATTTTGTGGTTGTGAGTAAATTTTATTTGCGGAAGCAGGATATTTAATTACACAAAGTAAGCTAACCTCTTCACGCCATGTTACCCGTTCTCTACCCACGTGTTTCGCAAATTTGCAGGCTCTCCTTTGGAAATACAGTGTCAACTTGAAAGGCGGACTCGACCCCATTCATCCGACTGTGGCTTTTGGTGGATTGTTCCCTCATCAGTGAGGTAAATTATGCTTCCTTTGTAGGTTATGTCAGAATTGCTCACATTAGGCACGCTTCACGTGCATTTCTGACTTTGTGAATTAAATCGTGATATCTTTAGGGTTCTACGGACGGGGCTTCTACACACTTCAGTGAGAGTTCCACGGACGGGGCATCCACACTCAGTGGAAGCTGCCAGGGCTGGTGAGGCTACAATCAACCCCATCCTTGGGTCCATTTCTTGTGTCCCGAAGACATCTCCGTAGGGCTACAGTTCTTCCACGTCCGGACTCGGTTTCGTACCACCCTGAATAAGTGTGTTGTGTTTATTTTTTTTACTTACCGGAGACCACCTTCAGTGGTTTGGCTGGATATCAATTCATACTTTCGCATTTTAACTTGAATATTTTTAAAGATTTTATGCATGTATTTAAGGAAGTTCTTTAAATCAGACCTTTGTGGCAGAATTTATGACCATTTATCACGTACATCACTTTCCGGGTTAAGTTTGTGGCCTACGATATCTGCTACGCTACACTAGCCCAAGTGATTCCGTTATGTAATATCTTATAATCATTAATATCCAACGTATTTAGTTGTTAATGTACGTGAATCTCGTAGCAATAGTTATAATACTCGTGGAGCTAAGAACTTTTCAATACCAAACCACCAATTATCAACTTATGAACGTGGTCCCAAATATACAGGCATAATATTATATAATAAAGTCCCTATTGCTATTAGGAATACAAATT
The DNA here is from genome assembly GCA_963675555.1 of Leptura quadrifasciata. Classification (NCBI taxonomy): domain Eukaryota; kingdom Metazoa; phylum Arthropoda; class Insecta; order Coleoptera; family Cerambycidae; genus Leptura; species Leptura quadrifasciata. The sequence continues at coordinate 93,272,143 of OY776677.1, read as the reverse complement.
TCAGCCATTTCAAAAATACCATTAAAGAACAGTTACTTAAAGAATGTTATTATTCTGTACAAGAGTTTTTAAATAGTAACTTTGTCTAATGTTTATTACTGCTTAATTTTAATGCTAGTGCTAACATATTTCTTATTTTGTGGTTTAGTTGCCTAGTATTAAGTTCCACTGCTATGCGTAATTATCAATGTATGTACTCCGTAATATATTTAAAAAATGTCATTAAAAACGTTTACTTAAATAATGTTATTATTCTGTTTAACAGTTTTACTAAGAGAAAATTCCGTTAATAGTGAGCGCTAATATGCATACCAGTCAAGGAGGTCGGCAGACCTTGTGTTAAATGAGTTAAACAGACTACTGGCAAAGTCATTTGATGACAAACAGCAGTAGCAATATCTCACATATAAATGGAGCGTTCAATAACATGAAAATGCACTACAATAGTAGTCAAAGGACGATTTGCGAACACGGTATCAGAGCGTTTGCAAAAAACCCTAAGTATTGTCGTCAGCTAGAGTAGTAAAGATACCAATGCTCACAAGTTGTCTAAGACAATGAAATCGGAAGCAATAAGGCTGTTAAGTAGCGTACAAGGCTTGCAAGTCTGCACGCTAAGGGAGTCATTAGAACCTCTCCTACAGCTGCACTGGAGGTTCTCTTAGATCTACCATACTGGATATATTCCTAATTCAGAACAGTCAGCACAAAAAGGCTATAAGGTGAAGTAGCTGAGGAGTATGTCAATAATAACCTGAAAATCAATATAAGAAAATGTACAATAATGACTTTTGCCCGCAAATCAAGCCTTATTGAGTTTTACTATTAATTTAATGACCAATTTGTAACCAGAGCTACTGAAATAAAGAATTTGGGTGTGTTATATTGACTAAACGTTATCTTTTATTCCTCACATAGAACAGATTTCTAGTGAGGCTATAAAGATATTAAGTTTTGTAATCAGGAGAATCAAGGAGTTTCATAACATTAAAACTTTAAAAAACATTATATTATACTTATCTGCCTGCGTAGTAAACTAGAGTATGCTTATGTTGTATGGGCTCCATATACAATCCTCACATCCAGTTTCTAGGACTTAAACAACGCAATTTTTTAGATATTTATATCATAACGAATTTGGCTTGTACCCCGGAGACCTCACATATTGTGAAATGCTTAGTTTATTTGGCCTGATTAGCAAAGAGACGAGATAGAAAAGATGCAGCTCACTTATCTTTACAAAATAGTACATGGTCAAATAGATGACAAAAATGTTCTTTCTCAGGTAAAGTTTCACGTGCTAGAAATTGCTTTGCGTTTACTTATAATGCTTGGTACCAATCAGCACCAATTTCTCCACTTATTTCTATGTGTCGTGCTTATAACCACCTTCAGCATGTAACGGCCCATTTTTAACGTGTGTAAGTTCAACGAAATGTTAGCAAAATGTCATATATAAATCGGCGCAAACAAAGCCTGTAACCACGCGACATATTCAATTCAACTCTAACGCTATGAATGGTGCATTTTTGAATCCGAAGCCCTGATTGGTTTAGGTATTTAACGTCATATTGATGAGAGATATAGGATGCGCGGAGCGGAATTCAGGTTGACGTATGGGGTACACCGAGGGCATCAAGTCAGAACGGCGATTAGAAATGCGTAAAAAGAAAGATTGCAAGTGGTGTATTACGGCGAAGTAATGTGTAAAGTTGTATTAGTTGGTTGTAGATTCATTTTGATGTTAAAGTCTGGCGATATCACCCTCATAAGTTCCATTTTAGAGAGAAATTGTATTTGGTTAGTGAAAGATGTCATTCATTGACGGTGTAAACAGCAAGTCCGCCGTTATTCGAGGTTCTCATTTTAAGTTCTGTTAATTTACGGTAGTAGTCCGTATACTGTACTGTTTTATCAAAGTATAAACTTTAGAAACTTTCTTAGTGAAATGAAGACTTTTTGGGACACAGATCCTTGTTTAGTGTATGCACGTCTTAGTGAATTATGGGTTAACTTGTAAATTTTCGAACAATACGCCCCCCAAGGCGGTATTTGGAAGATTTTCGTCAGTGCCAATTATTGCTTCATGTGACAAAGTGCAACATAAACTGTAAGTACGTTCTTGTTAAGTTTACTCAATGGTTTTCGGCTTTTTACCAAAAAATAAAATCCGTGGCGCCCAACTTTCTTTTTGAGATTTTGACTGAAAATTAAAGTGTTAATGTCTGATTATCTATATGAGTTTTGACTCCGGTTATACTCCATATTTTGTTCATGTTTGTAAATTACCTTTACTTACTGTAAAAATTCCATGTATTAGTTTAATTATTTTTCTATGACTTGATTGCGTATTCGAACTCCGTATAGTTTAAAGAACTCTTGATTTGTTTTTGACATTGATGTATTTTTATATTCCACGGCATCGGGGTCATATGTTTTATTGTTGTAATGCAGGATTAAATTTTACATTGTTTGTTTTTCTTTAATCCAGTTCTCCCTCACCCCTGCCGTTGAGCTAGCTAGGGCCGTTTAAGTACAAACGTTCTTAAGGAAATTTATAGTTAAAATATAAGTTGTTTCAAGCATAACGTTGATACTTGATGTATGTAAGACCTCTTTTTAGTTTTATTATATAATAAGTCAGCTCATTTTTTATATTTTCTGCCATTCAAATAAATGCTACATATATATATTTTTTCAAAACTGAGATTTCCTTTCCACCATCTGAGTTATTCCCTAGTGCGTATATGGCCTAGATAAGGCCAGTACATAACAGGAGTATGTGGTAAATTTTGTAAATTACGACAGTTAGTATCAGAATAGAGAAGTAAGTAATATTATTATTTTTTTTAAATCTGGTTTCATGAAATTACTCGAAAAACTAATGGCTCGAATATTAAAAAAACAATCATGTGAAATGAGTTGTTTATCTTTCTATAAAAGGGTACGAGGACGGGTAAGACGTTTCAATATTTAAAATTGATAACCTATATTATGTAAATACATTTATATACAATCATGGTATTTAATAAAAGACTACCAAATTCCAATAAAATATAGACAGCTTCTTTCAAGTAGTCAGAACGACAACAATGTCGATTATACAATTATAATGCTACTTCGCTCCAAATAATTAAACAGATACTGTACAAGTATTATGGAGAATCATAAAACGAATTTAATTAAAACCGTCGCTTTCATTGTTAAAAATTAATCAACCGTTTTTACCGCAGACTTTATGGCTCATATCATTCAATTTTGAAATTTGAAGGTTGTTGGACTCATTGCTATAAAAGAAACATTAAGCGTTTAATAACATTGGAAATGTTTTTACTAGACTGGTGGCCCTTCATTCTTTTTAATTTTTACTGAATACATTTAATTTGATCGTGTTTTATAGATGGTATGTTCCAGAAATCAGACCATTTTACTATATATTTTGGCGAAAACGAATCTGAGGTCCAAATTGCGCAGTTCTGCTCAATATTTATTAAATCGCAAAAAAATTCTTGTCGCTTATCTGGGATATTTTTCGTGATTAAAAAAGCAGAAACCAATATGGACATGACAGGGCAATATAAAAAAAATAATGTCATGATTTCTGGTACAGACAGACTATTTTTGTTTTTATGTGTGACTGTGTAATAAATAATAAAATACACCATCATAATTAAGCAATATTAGACTTTAATATTAAAACATGATGTATTATACATTTTTCAAATACAGAGATTGCCAAAAATAACTAATTTATTTTAATCATTCGGCATTTACGCTCTACGCTGACTGCCCGTTTGACGTGCTAATTAAAAGTCATCAGACGAGCAAGATAGAGGCACTGCGAGCGGAACAAGGGTCGCTCATCTGGTATACAGATGGATCTAAGATGGCTGAAGGGGTAGGAGTGGGCGTAGCCGGGCCTAAGTGCAGGCTATCCAAAGCCCTCGGTAACACCACAACCATCTTCCAGGCAGAAATGTAAGCTATAGATCTGTGTGCCCAGGAATGCCTAAATAAAGACATCCGAAGGCAAAGATCTATATATTATCAGATAGCCAGGCAGCACTAAAAGCTCTAAGGTCCTATACCTTTGAGTCTAAAATTGCCTGGGAAGGTAGACAATCCCTGAAGCAACTGGCCAACAACAACAAGGTTACCTTGATGTGGGTGTCAGGGCATGAGGGAGTACAAGGAAATGAACTTGCGTTCTATGGTTCTATCTCTCTATCGGACGAGAACGAGAGCCTTGCAAAAAAAGAAACTAAAGCACCATTCATTGGACCCGAATCGTTTTGTGGCCTGGCCAAAGGACACATAGTGAAGGAGATCCAAGAATGGGAAAAGGACCAGAAAAAGTCATATTGGTGTAATACTCCAGGCCAAAGACAAGCGAAAAAGTTTATAACTTATTCGACAAAGAATACCACAAGGCTTCTAGAACTTGACAAGTCCGAATTAAGGCTAATCCCAGGCTTTCTAATTGGCCACTTCCCCTTGAGATATCATCTCAAGAATACGAGCAAGGCGGTAGACAACAAATGCAGGTATTGCGATACTGCAACTGCGGAACATATACTTTGCGAATGCAAGGTGTTAGTTCGCACTAGGCTAAAATTCCTAGAACAGGCGGAATTAACGCCTGAAGATATAGGGAAATTAGCCCCCAAGAAAATCATAAGCTTTGTAAAAAGTCTTGGAATCCTGGGCAACAACTAGATTTAGGGTAAATCACAAAAGATCTTTTAGGCCGAAGTGAAGTAAGGCTGTTCGATGCCAAACGACCCCATAAAACAATCTACAATCTCTACAGTCTACGCTCTACGCATTTCTACCAGTCATGTTTTTATAGTCGGCCAGAAAGACGTTAGAGCATCCTGAAGAGCTGGATAACGCTCAGAACCTGTCTAGTAATATTGCCAAAATAATTCGATAATACTTATGATGTCTCCAGAGGCTAATGCCATTCGTAGTTTATACAAAACTCTAAAGAATTGGTTCGGTTTGAAACCTTCTTGATTTTTTTCTTTGTCTTTAAGGTATGTACGACTAAAGAATCAGTGGAGTCGGGAGTGGTTTTGTTTCTTTTCTTTTTTTCTAAAATAATTTTATTATTGTTAATTGTTAATTTAAGTGAATAGTTAAAGACCTGAGGGCGACAAGTAATTTTTCATTCTACACGCCTTACCTCAGATTCAAATTACTAAAGCTTTTGTCAGCCAAAAAAGAAGCAAAAAAATGCCAATGGTCTTCATTGAATAAGACACAACACAAATTAAAATGCAAGGAAACTCTATTAAAAATACAAATAAAAGAACGAAATATTTGGGAGTCAGTAAAAATTTTGAAAAGCATGTCTATATTAATCGTGTAATAATTTCTTTCTTTTATAACAATAATGCCCCGCACCTGACTAGAATACAACCCAAGATAAAGGCAATCTAATTAATATTTTCTTTACTCATAAAATACCTTGAACTAGGGATTGTCACATGGATGATTAATAAACCTGTCAAGGTGAATATAAAAAAAATAGTAATATAGTTCAAGACGTTTCCTTCTAGTTTAACTTTACAGCTAAAGATTTCTAACGCTTTATGAAAAATTGTCAAAGAGAGAGACAATTATATGGTACTTAGCCTTGGATCGACTTAGAGGGTTTCGGAGATTTTATAATCGAGCGGCGGCGGCTACTAAAGTCCGGGCTCTCCTCTATATATTTACTTCTTCAATATACGGTAATACTCCTGATTTTCAGCCATTTTTACCTCAATTTAAACAATTTAAAACAGATGACATCGACAATTAAACCCCAGGAAACAAAAAAACAAAAAAGCCTACAACACAAAAAAATAAAAAAGGTATAGAAGCAGACTTTGATGTGGGTCCTTGACTAAATAAATGCATCAGAAATTAAGTAAACTCACTTCCAGTACGACGTGCCCTATGCACTAAGGAAGCGTTTGTTTATGTACACTAAATTCCCTTAAGAAATATCCACCAAAATTTACCTTGAGATGTATAATCAGAACTACAAATATAAATAAGTTATATCCTCCTTTCAGACTTCTCTAGTCATTTAAAATGTACAATTCAAAATATGGTAATCACCGGCCATCTATTCTCCTTTCCCAGCAGTCTCTCACTTTCTACCGGACTCGGCAGTTTCTTTATTACAGAAACATTCCCACTAAAAGACCTCACAAACGAAAACTAATAGCGACAAATACAGTACTTGACTCGATTAATGTGTAATCGGCATGTCTTAATTAGTATATATAGGGTTGACTAACAAAACAAATATAAATAAAATTCGTAACAATATTGTTGAACTCGCAACAGACACTCAGCTGAAAGTATCGCCCCTATACATAGCTTACGCTTGACAATCCCAAACGTTGAAAGTTCCCAAAACCGGCGAAATGTTCAACAGATGTGGTTAAATGGTCGTCCTATACAACTGGTGATGAAAAAGTCTTGCATCTGTTTCTGTGCAGAATTCAAATAATACAAGAGTTGCTCGTTACAGACCATAAATTTAAATTTAGCATGAACTAGTACGTTCAACTTTATTAATAAAATAACAGTTTGTGTGGAAAAATCATCACGTAAATTGATGAGCAGTAAATTGTTTTCTATTAAATTCAACAGATTTCGCAATTGGCGCCAAGTGAAACATTATTAAATATACATTATTATATATATTATTAAATAGCCCTTTAGACGTGAAAACTGCTCTTGACTTCACGACTATTTTATAAAAATCTTGTTCTAATCGCTCCTTTACCACTCTCTCCCATATTTTCTTTATCCTTAAAAACATACATGTTTCTATTTTGTTGGAAGAGTTCACACGTAACTCTGATTTACAAATCGGGCAACAAATCTTTTATCAGCAACTATAGACCAGTGTGTAACCTATCCGCAATCCCAAAACTGTTTGAGTGGAAAGAAATATATCTGCCTCCTAGAGCAGCATGGATTCCTCCAAGGTCGTTCTGTCGATTCCAACTTGCATATCTAAACCAATTCATTGTTAAATTATTAGTAGAGGGTGCTGACGTTCATGCCATATACATGGACTTTAGTAAAACATACGGTAAATTACACTCTTATAAAAAAACTTCATAGCGTTAGACTTGGTCCTTCTTTATTGCCGTGGATTTAGTAGTATCTCTCTGAGACAACTCAACAAGTACTCGTTGACGGTTATATATCTGAGTCATTTTCGGTAACATGTGAAGTGCCTCAGGGTTCCCATATTGGTCCATTATTGTTTAACTTGTTCATCAACGACATTGCTAAGTGTATCGAATGTAAATTTGAATGACCTGAAAATATTTTCTCCGCGACCATTATAGAATGTAATAATTCCGAAATCATTTTAAATAATAGAAAGTAAAAATTCTCACTCTTGAGATAGAATATTTATTGTCATTCTATAACAAGTATCAGAATAAATATTCCATAATTATGTTCAACGAAATACATAGATCGCCGTGGATGCCAAACTGTCAGTGTCAAATGTAAATGCGGCATTTTGAGAGTTTTAATTTAAATAAACAAAATGAGTGAAATAACGAGTGAATCAGATATGGAATTTGATAATACTCCACCTGAAATTATAAATTATTGTTTTTTTTTTACTAATGGTCGTGGAAAAAGTCTGTTACTTGGTTAGAATGAAAATTCAACCTAATTTTCATTTTAACCTTGTTACAGAATATACTCTACTAATATCTGTTATCAGGTCTATTATGCACAGCTTCAAAAATACCATTTAGTTGCAGGCTGTCACCAATTAATTCTGACTACAGCATTAACAACGTGAGATTACGTAATGTAACCAATGTGACTAACTTATGAGTTATATTCGATTCTAAACTTTCTTTCTCGGATCATTTTGAAAAAATGATTGCAAGAGCAAATAAAATTCTAAATAGAATGGCTCAAGACATTTCAGATTCTCGAGCGTTAACTACATTGTATATTTGTCCGGTTAGATCTGTTATGGAATATTTTTGAAAATGGAAAATATAGGTGTGGGGAGTGGTTTTCTATTTTTTTTTGCATGCTGAATCTAATGAGACAAAAATCAGGTCGATAGGATCAACCCTTAATGAATAAAAAATGATTATAATAATAAAAATTCCATAAAACGCAAGAGGCCTAACACCGACGCCTGTAGACGAGCTACTTCCAACCAGGAATTTTGCCGAACATCTTCCCTTAAGAAGAGTAGGGATGTTTTACTTGCCTAACATTTAATAGACAAAGAACCGACGGCTTTTACATCCCCACCGAAGGATAGTATATCCCCTATACAACCCTCGCCCTAAGGTTGTATAGCTTCCGCGCGTACACTGATATACAAGCCGCTGGAAGATGTGTGAGGCGACGACGCGATCTTCGTTGGAACGGTCATCCATCCAACTACTAACCGCACCTTACGTTGCTTTACATCGCATATCGAACTATGTACATAGTAAAGACGCACCTACGCTCGCCCCTTCTATTAATGTAGTACATACAAAATTTTTATACGAAGTACGTAGTACTTGGTAATAAGTATTTTATTCATCGAACATGTTGTACTCTTCGCTAGTGACGTCATCAAAGTCTGTATCTTCATCAAAGGCCTGTGGTATGCACACGTCTGACGAAACTGTAATTTCGGTGCAACTGTTCATGTAGGCCTCTCACTCACAAACTTTGCACAAAATTGAGCATTCCGCTCCGCTTTATACGCAGGAGCACTGAAAAGTGGAGCAATTTCCCTTGCAAGCACAGGAAATGAACTTAAGGATGGCCTTTAGAGCAGCATCAAGGGTTGTCCTGATTGATTGCAAATAATTGCCACGGCGAACCCAACAGCACTGTTGTGAATCAATTTTATTCCCGAGCCACAATTGTACATGATAGAAGGTATGATATGAATGTTGTGCAGCACTTACTGATGTAGGAGGAAATGATTTCAGCTTTGCTACATTTTTAGTGAGTGATATCTGGAACATTACGTACCGTAGTTGATCTAACGTACGTTTCCCATGTTTGGAGCCATAAATATACAAAAATAGAATATCTCCGGCATTTTCTATTTCACTGTGAGTTGCTGTAACTGTTGGGAATACGTGTATAGTGTGGCGCAATCCAGGCTCTGTATCAAGCAGCTTGATGATGTTCTGTTTCCCTTTTCTAAATTGGAAAGAAATTTTTCTTAGTTGGAATAGATGGGGGTATTTTCTGGTATGTGGAATTGAGGCGTATAATGTATGTACCTGCGTAGATGTTCGGATCTCTTGATACTGATTTTATGATGATAATACTTTAGTTGCTTACCTATCTTTTTCTCATTTTTCCACTATTAGAATAATTTTTATTCATTAAAGGGTTGATCCTATCGACTTGGTTTAGGTCTCATTCGATTCAGCGTGCATAAAACATAGAAAACGACTCCCCACAGCTCTACTTTCAAAAAAGTACATTTTCTAAAATTTCTACCCCCTCCCTCCCCCCAAAAACTTCATTTCCACCCCTCCAATTTTTAGGAACTCTTTGGATTCTTAAACTACGTGTACCTTTTTTACTCTTTCAGAAACTTAAGTTACTAATACAGTATTGTTGTACTCTTGAAAAAGGCCTAAAGAAGCCGAAACACGTGTAGAGTTTAAATTTTAATAAAACCCTCTGAAACAGTGAAAAGTGTATTTCCAGATTGTTTATATAATTATTTTCTTTCCATTGTTTCCTTATAATATTTTTTTTTAAATAAAAGTATCGAATCGTCAATAGTTTTCAGTTGAAAAATAACAGGCAAATATATTCCAATTGAATCAGAATTAACCAAAACATTATCCCGACTATTAATATCTGCTAAATTGCATCGTTGTCGAAGTGTAATTCAGTTAACACACCGACAATAATAGAATGGTATCCGAAGTTTCCTCGAAACTGTTCTTTAATGAATTCATTGAGTCTAATTAATTGTTTCCGCTTAATAAAATTCTAATGAAACAGGCAATATTTAGTAACTGGGTTTAATATTATTGTGGTTGATTAAATTTTATTTCCAATAAATTTGCTTATAATTACAAGTATATTTTTATAATATTTATTTTAGAAGACAATGTAATGACTAGTTAACTCATATACGAGTATAATAGGACTAATGAAATTCGTTGGGTGGCTCAAGAACATTACTGTTTTATGACAAGTGTTTAAAGCAATCTGCTATGTGCGAAATAATTCTTTCAAGGGTTCCAAGAAAATGCTGTGGCGTTCTTTAAATCGTAGTTATGTAACCGACGCAGGTCAGAATCTATCAATAATTATATATCTTCAGTTCAATGAATATTGTCAGGTGTTTCACAAGGGTCTATCCTTGGACCACTGTGTATGTTGTCTATACAGCCGAAGTTTTATCAAGCAAAGATAATGTTACCTGTTTATTCCCCTTTTGTTTATGTTGGTAAATATGAGGCAACATATGCGTACGACTAACTGGCTTTAGCCGGAGCAAAGGGTCGTGGGTTCTGAGAACTTCTAAGAGATGTGAAACTTACCCTTTTGTGTGTGTGACGTATACAACAAATTTTGTTTTATTTTGGAAAAGGAATCAATGAAAAACTGATATTATTTGGGCACCATTTATAGTGAATAATTAATTGATTTGTCTCTTTTTCCCTTAAAACCAGTTTCCTATAAAAAAAAAACTGAAATTTATAGTAAGGAAAATAAATAATTAATAAGATGTATAATAAACTATATAAATAAATAAATTTTACAACATGAATTTAAAAAGGTAATTTCTAAAATTGAAATTTAGCAGTAAATATATATGTCTGTTTAAATATGATTTTAGGTAAAATTTTATATCAAGAACATTGCATCGTCAAAAAGGAATTTAATACAAAAAAATAATCGGGAATATAATACCAATTTCCTAGGTTTCCAGATTAAGTGTAGTTGAACCTGGCAAGTCCTGGTACTGCACTTCATATTCTAATTGTCTCGGCAGTAGATCTAGATATCTTTGGCAATTTATTTACTTGCACGGCAACATTCGATTCCAAAGTAATTTTGGATATAAATATTACAAAACAGCTTCTAGTCTAGTCGATTTTTGTATTAATTAATACAATATTGAAGATTTAAACGCCTTAACAAAAGCAGAAGTCATGTGAGGCCCATATTGAGATTCTGACGAAAAACTAGCTAGTTTAAACTTTGCACTTCTTCAAATAATGGACACTGTTGAAGCTGACACACTGAAAACATTCTATTACGGATGTATTTACTCGGTTTTGCAATACTGCATATTATGCTGGTGAAATAGTTCTGGAATTAGCAAGGTGTTCATTTTGCTGAAAATAATTATGAGAAGTATGTTTCAACTTCCCTACAATACATCCTGCAGAGATTGTTTTAAATAGCATGGCATACTCACTATTTATTGTATATATATTTTGCAGTCTGTATGTTTTGTTAGGAAAAACATTGAGTCTTTTAAAATGTGATATTAATAAATTTAGCACGCGATCGCAATAAAATATGTTTGTACCGCCCCATAGATTAGAGCAGACTAAAAGAGGGCCTTTTATTTCTTCAATAAAAATGTATAACCACCTCCCACAATTTATAAAAGATGCAAGTAGTTTTGTGATATTCAAGAAGATGGTAAAGATATTCCTAGCGGAACATTGTTTCTACTCTTACGAGGAATACTACATCTTTGTCTAATGTTCTCTATCTGATTATACAATTTGTACCGTAGGTACCAACAAATCCTGTGATAATTTAAGTAATTCATTTGTTGATATACTTATATTAGACCATAGTTGTATATCTCTTTGTTTGTTTGTCTATTTTCATATGTTGTGTAATCTACATCTAACTGTATATGCGTGCATATATTTTTTTTTGTTTTGTTCTATTTTGTATTTGGCAATTCTAATACTGTAATAGTCTATGGAAATAAACACATTATTATTATTATTATATACAATAGGACAAGGAATGATTAGAATGCCATTTTGTATCAGAATACAAATTTTGGAACTACCATCAATTAACCTTTCCATTTTATCATCTTGAATCGCGTGTTTAAGGATTTATGTAAAAATGCGATTTGCGCCGCTTTTTATTGATTTTAATGAAAAATGCCTAGAGTAAAAAAAATGTTTAGAATACTATTTTGCATGAGAGAAAAGATTTTCCCCCATTAGTTTGTAGTAAAAATTTAAGCAAAATCGTATTTTTTGGGAGGTCACTCTATGTTCACCCCCAGTAAAGGGACTATCATTAACAGCTTTTTTATCTTCCTCAATTCTATTTTCACGAAAATTGGCAGAAGCAGGTTCCTTAATATTAGAAATAATAATGTTAGAAGCTCTTCTTTGCCTTTCCATTAGTTCAGACATTACAACTTCACATTCAACCCTGTCCACTTCTTGAGGAATTATACGATTTTTTGTTTGTAATTCTTTTTTTAGATCGCTTACTTGCATCCTTAATTCATCTAATGCTTCATAATATCTGGGATAAGCATTAAACCCTTCTCGCAATTTTCACATGAAAATGTTAGTCTACGTTTTTTCAAAGTAAGACATCTGCATTCCGTTTCAGTTAAATCACTACACTTTTTACATATTATTTCTTTACAGCTATCACAATTCATAAATTCTTTTGGATCTTCTACTAAACATTTAATACATGTTTTTGATATTTTGGGTTGACCACTCTGTATGTTTATTAATTTTCTTTGTTTGACTGGTAGTTTTGTCAGTGATATTGATAAAGTAAATTTTTTTCCAATTTTATTAGTTTATCAATCACAATTTCTTATTTCTATGCACTATTTTCACATTAATGCATCAAATGTACAATTCTACCATATGCATCAGTCCATGATTTTTTTATTGATATCACTTTTACTCAATATTATGCAGCCAAATCCGCACAAACAGCAGAATTTAGCAGAGCAGATTTTGACACACTATCTAGACAAAATAATTTTGCAAGAGACTCGCAAAAAGAGCATTAAATTTGTTGGTATTATTTAAATAAAAATATATTTAAAATATGCATACATTTATTTATAGATTTTACTAAGACAAATTATCATATAAGTTTATTGAGCGAGTGCATCACCTAGTCTTATTTTTCTCTTTTAACGCCTTTACTGTTGCGTATGTCTTACTATTTTATAGAAAAAAATACCTGAGAGAAAGAATTATGTGTTTAGTGAATCCGTTTCCCGTGTTTAAAAGCATTCGTCTTTTTCCCAGTAGGAACAGAAATGTCATCATGTCAGTTACATTTTCCCTCGGCAACCCTTTTTAAAATTCTTTTGTACTTTTTCTCAGGCGAAGTTTACCTCTAGGGAACAAAATATCTTGTGACATCTTGGTGAAAACGTAATACGTTATTATTTCGAAGATAAAAGAATAAATTAGTCATTTTAATTTAATTTTAGCTTGTTCTGTCGAAACAAAATAGTGAGAAATTTGTTTTGCATAAAAAATACCAGTCAGTAGAGATGCGTTTGTGAGTTTTTAAAAATTATATACGAAATTATCTTACTAGAGTCAAATTAGAATTTTAATGTGAATTGTCTGATTAGGGCAATTTCTTTATTTTAATAATAATAATAAATTATTTATAAATTTATCTAACAATTCCTTTATATTTGGTAGCATTGCCAAATTAAACGGAAATTGTATACAATCAATACGAAACGATCAAAGTACCGCATAACTTTTTCAAATAGTCAATGATAATCCAAACATATCTATACGAGGAACAGAAGTTAGAATTTAAATTTCTTCCTGCCGAATAATTCTCAAAGGCTGCAAGTATTATTCCTTCAAAATTCACCTTGCTCATCAATTATGTATTGGTGATTATGAATGAAAGAGAAATAGGCCAATTAAATGGTCAGCGCGGTCACCAGATTTGAACCCAATGGATTTTTTATGGGGGTTACCTAAAAAATGTGGCATATAAGGAATCTATAAACGATATGGCGGAGTTGGTTAATAGGATTTACGCTAGTTGTGGTGCTATTACCCGCCCACTTTATTAGCTACGGCGCGGCGTATACTGAATTGAGGCGTCAGTAGGCATGGCATCACTTGAACATGTGAAAATTTTGATGACCGTGGGAACTTTTTTATTTTTGGCAATTGGCCACCCCCGTTTTATCCACATTTATATCCACGAATACCCATATTTTTATTCACAATTACCCACAAAATCGGGGTTGGGACAATTGCTAAAAATAAAAAGTTTCCATGATCATCAAACCTTTCCCACGCTCTTGTAACGCCATGCCTACTAACTGGCGTCGATATAGTATGTAAGTGAACCAAAATTGACAAAACTTGGAACAATTATTGTAGTTACTGTTAGAATTATAACTGTGATTCTTTTTTGTTATAAATATTATCTACTGCAACAGTTATAAACCCCTAATTAATGTGTGTGTTTTCCATTTAGTTATTGTTTCCTTTTTGTTGTCAATTTGTTCATGTATTTTAATTAAAATTATGTGTTCTGTTTAAATGATATTTTTTTTATTAAAATGACTGTACTTTTGTACGTTCGTTATTGAAGGTTACAGCTTGCTAACACATACCAACTAGATTTGTTTGACTAACAAGTAGGTATAAAATTTCCAGAATATCAAGTGATCAAGTGAAATAACTCAAAAAGTACGCAGTTAAATGGAAAAAAGTTTTCTTTGTAAAATGTTCAAAACTGAAAATACTATACAGATGTTGTAACTTCAACTTTCCTACTATCGCATAATTATTCCTTAGCACCGCGACGCCCAAAATCAAACTGACGACGCCATTATTCACATCATAAATAATTCTATATAAGAGTCACTTCATAACCCTTTTTGCGAATTTCATATATTTTCTTTGGCTTGGAAGATAGATCTGTATAGTTTTGGGTGAAACATCCTGTATTTCAAAAAGTATAAATGTCTTGCATCACTGAAAAGGGGCAAAATTACTATAGGGGAGTTCGAATTGCTTTGCGTTGTCGGGAAATATATTCAGCAGAAAATTTTACATACTATGGACCCAATTTTAAATGTATATCCAAAATGGCCCAGAGCTGAAAGAAAACAATCTGAGTCATCATTAATAACTAAAAAACCGCTGCCCAAGGAATCACTACTTCCACATTCAGATTTTATATCCAAGTCTTATGCGCACTAAAGCCCAATGTAATATTTTATTCCCTTTATTAATAGAGTGAGGATGGTAAAGGGGGTGGCTAATGTACAAAAAATTAGAAGTCCTTGGTTCGCGTATACACACTAAACCCAAATTATTTTTTTTATTCCCTTAGAAAATGTGGTAGAGGAGGTAACTAATGCCAAAATAAATTTTAACGGCCCTTTGTTCCAATCCCAATTTAATTTTTTTACTCCCTTTAACTCCCCTGGCTGTGGAGAGACCAGAAGTCGCCTGCAGAAGAGGCGTCGTGGCTACAGGGATATTCTTATGGCTGGAAGTAGGCAAGAATCGTAACTACTTACTAGTACATTCGCTGTGAAAGCTTATCTAGACAGAAGGAACTAAATCTTTTATAAGAGAGCCTAACAACCGACTTACTAGTATATTCACTTATGAAAGCTGATCTAGACAGTAGACACTCAAACTTTAGGAACAGATATACTAGTATATTACTAATTACAATTAAAAACACTTTTAATCAACTCCCGAACACTGTTTTCAACTTCTAATAACTACTTCACTGCGATTACCTTGGGTTCCTTGAGTTCGGTCTTTTATATGTTTCGTAGCGTTTCGTTTATCTAGGGACTTGGGCTCGCGCGAACGTATTACCCCCTATTTTTGAGGTCTGGAAAGGTCCCCCGCCATTCATTTGGGCTCGATTGCGCAAAATTGCATAATATTGTATCAGAAAATGCTAGAATGTAAATATTCGGAACTAAAAATCATACCATAAAGTCAGCCATAAAAAGGAGAATTCTCTTACATATAAACGAAGTTTGAATCGATTTGGGTTTGGAATAAATTTATTAAATTTTGAAATGATCTCGTAATATATTTCTAAGGTCTTTGAATCTATATTGATATCATATGAGAATGTTCCTATATGTCTGCATCGAAATGAAGTGGAAGTGAGTTTTGACGACGTAAAATTGAATTATTAGGAGTTAAATTAAGCGAAATAAAATATTCTGATCGGGGGCGTGGAAAGTAATTTTTATGAACTTTGAGATCGTGTGGGGGCGTTATTATTTCAGACATTAATTTGTAACGTTTGAGCTGTAAAATGGTTATTTTGAATGTTTAAGTGATTTTATCGATTTATTTAGGTCATTGGTGAATTATCGACGTTTCGTGAATTATTTCAGATTTAGTTTTGAAAACTTGTGGTGATTGATTAAATTAAAGATCTGGACTACTTTTTTATAGTGTGACTGCTTGAATTGAAAGAATTCATTATTTTGAAAATTTTGAAACTTTAGAAATTTATTCTGTCTGTTATGAATGAAATTTACTATAACACTTGAAACGGTCATCCATCTAAGTACTCGCGCCTGAGTTATTTTGCATCGCATGTCGAAATATGTACATAATAAACGTGCACCTACGCTCTCCCCTGTATGTAGATATGACGTACAATTTAGTCTGAAATAACAGTATTCGCCTAAACAATCCTATTATCTGAGGGTGGCAACGACTGAATATAGCGAAGTTTATCAACCTTTTGTAATGAAATTGCATCTACAACCGCTTCGATCATGGATAACATGAGTTTGTTATATTTCCATTTACAATTAAATTTTAACCAACTAGACGTTCAAATTACTGGTTTCAATTCAATTCGCTTCATGTTTTCAATTTTCAGTTTTACACATTTATTAAATTTTGTAGAAATTTGCATGTTAAACGTTTTATATTTAAATGACAAATTATGTGAAAAATTTATTTCATGAACCCATTTTTGGGATATTAAATTATATGACTATATAGAGATCACAAATTGCTATAAAATAAAACAGGTGTCACGTCAGATTTGCTTTATATATTCACATATATTTTGAAGATAAAATAAATTGGTTCGTAAGGCAGGAAAAATTTCATTTAAGTAGTTCATGTAACATGTTTCGATTATTGCCCATTATATATGGTTTGCGGGTAAATCGTTTATTTATAGGTCTGCCAGTCATTTTATCGTCTACATTTTTAGTTGTCGAAACTTTTTCTCAATATTTTACGTTGGTAAAATCTAGTATACTGTAAGTCGGTGTGTGTCTGAACTGACATTGCGCATACGGTTTCATTTTCTCTTGCACACAAAGTTAAAACATTCGCCCAAAAACATAGTTCACGTATGTCTACCAAGCTTCTGAGAGAGAGATGAATAATCTATGTTTTTAATAAGTTCAGGAGCGAGCGCAGGTGCGTCTTTACTATGTACATATCTCAATATCCGATATAAAGCAATATCAGGCGCGGTTGGTATTTAGATGGGAGATCGTTTCAAGTGTTATATTCCCCAAACGGGAGCCACAAAAAATGGCAAACGTAACAAAATTTGTTAAAAAATCAATTATTTCCTCTAACTTGACAGACTATGACAAAAAAGTCTTTAAAACACTTAAATTAACAAAAAACCACAATTCTCTAAGAAAAAAATCTGGAAAAATTCACATAATCTCGATAAATAATCTAAATTTATCAGAAACACAGCTCAAACATTCATATCAGTTATTTTACAACAAAAAAGTTACAAACAACAGTCATCAAAGATACAGCCCCCCAATAACCCAATTCATACCACCTTGATTTTTCACACCCCGAACCGCAAGGTTATATTTCAATTCTATCAAATTTTATAAGACACGTTTCTTTCAATTTCAACGTCCCATTTAATTCATTCCATTCACTGAGCGCATATGGGCACACTTTCATAACATTTCAATTCTCCACGCATATTCCTTCGGGATAACTTTACGGGGTCATTCCATTTTCGTAAATATTTTAAACAGATTTTCGTTAATAACTTCTGAGCCCGAATGGATTCAAACTTCATTCTCATATCAAAAAATTCCCCTTTATAAGGCCGCCATGGTAATATAATTTTCGTTTCAGAATTTCACATTTTTAGATTTCTGATGCAATATTTCGAAATGTTGTGCAATATTGCGCAATCGAAGTCCTCACGGAATGTGCGAGGACGCATACTGACTTTTCCAGACCTTTCCAGCTCTTTGCTCGTCGGGTTCCCGATGAAGTGTATAAAAAGTCGAGCGCGATGAGCTCGGGCTAGTTAAGATCGTCACGTGCGCCGCGATCCGAGCCACTACAGCTTCTTCCTTGCTGACCTCAATTAAAAAAGTGTTTCATTCATATCAATCTGCCCTCGCGCAACAAATAAAGAAGTGAATTTTTCAATCTCTATAAAACTATCGTGTTATTACGTTTTAATCTTAAACAATGGAATTCAGTTTCAAAAGTAATATTTTAAAACAGTGTAGAATAAATATTTTAATTTAAATGGTTTTAAAACCTTGTTCAGGTATAATAAATAAACTTTTTTTTTTCGTTTAAACCCGAGCGTTTTACTTCAAGAAGCACATACAGGGTGAAATTTTGGACCGTACCAAAGACAATAAAATTAAGCAATAAATAAACAATTCCATGATAAGTAACCTACTCCAGGGCTATACAGGGTGTAGCATTTGACCCTGTCCAACACTTTACGTGTGACCCACCCACTCTTTTCAAATTTGAAAATTAAGTGCATGCAAGGCTCCCAGGGTGTCTCTCAAGCTCTAAGGCTCAAACTTTTGCCGAATCTTTTTATTTTACACAAAAGGGGAGTCCTCGCCTCACATCTTCCAGCGGCTTGTAATCAGTTTGTGTACGGAAGCTATACAATCTTAGCCGAGGTTTGCGTAGTGGGTATACCACCCTTCAGAGGGGATGTTAAATTTTATGCAAGTACGAGATCCCTACTCTCCGAGAGACAAGCTGTTCTGCAAAATTCCTGGTTGGGGATAGCTCGTCTGCAGACGTCGGTGTTAGGCCTTAGTGGGGAAAATAGGTCGACGTTAAATAAATGTTAAAAAAAAATAAGTTCAGCGATTATAAAACTCCGAAGATCTGTCTAACGTTATTGTTATAGTCGAGCTCGGATTTACGGTGTACTCAAAGAAGGAAACAAAAACTTTACGACCTCGTTATTATCACCGTTGGACCATTAGGCATACTGTCATCAAACAAGCCGACGCACATTAACAACCTCTAAAGGTAAGCGAGTCAATTTGCGAACGAAATAGTACAGAATACTTAAAATTTGTATGTATTTGAATGTGCATGTTAATAGTACTAGACCGTAACGCGATGTTAAAATCGAACTACTGAGTTACTGATCTAAATATTTCAAACGCGCACCTGAGCGTAATTACTTTTGCGACTAGTTTAACGGTTTAGAAATCATTAAGTTTCTGGTTTAACCTTCGACATGGCAACTGGTGGCGACACCAACTTTTCCAAAAGTTGCAAAACGTTAAAATTCATGCGTATTATTGCGTATGGGAGTAGCGCTGTGGCCAACTGAATTTTCGGGATGTGTTATCCAAACGCTGTAAATCTTGTAGGTTTTAGAGTGGTAGCATTATGCGCTCGAAAAATTTTAAACCGGTATTAAGAAAAGTTCGCAAGTGTTAAAAAATTGCAATAAGGCCAATGATGTTTAAAATATACTTCTACAGGAACAAATACCTACTTAAAGAGCAATAGGTAATTTTATAGAGATTTTAACACAAAACATGTGTGAGGTAAAATTCTTCAGAATCAGTAGGGTCTGTACGTATAGCCTCCATTATTTCTAGCGGCCTATGTAACTATAATGGTCAGTCATATTGGTAATATTCAACATTGAACAAAAAAATGCAATTTGCACATAACAAAGATGGTTCCAAAAAATTTATTTTTTAGGATTTGTTTATTAATTTTTACGTCATCGGAAAAAATATGTTATATATTTCTTAAAATGTGTGAATTAGGAGAGTGCGTGAATTATTAAGAACTCTCTAATCCATATTTCACAGCAAACTTAGAATCGCTGAACGTTTTAATCCACAATGAGCAGTCTCAACGCTTCACCCATCTATCAGTTGAATCGTCTCTACTAGTTGATATAATATATGTTCAATTTATATCTATACGTGCGGCCTATATGTATCATGTGATTCAAAGAAAATGTAGCATAGATTTATTTGCATTTTTTATATCGCTATATTTAGATTAATGCCAGTATGACTGTCTTTCTGTTTAAGTGTGTAAAAATTTACGTTGTTATAAATAAAATAAATGTAATAAATGTTTTAACCGCCTTCCGTGCCACTTGAATGGTCCTCTTAAGCCTAGGCTACATACTTAAGCCTGCCTCCCTTAGGAAACTGATCAATGTGCACAGGGTGTAGTAAGAGAGAGAATACTATTGATGAAAAATAATTCGAGGTGTTGCTAGAACTGTGGGAAATAAACCAAAATGATGTATGAGATATATAAAGTTGTTAAAAAATACTTCAAAGATACTCTTTAGGACTGTCACAGAGATGCTGAAATGACTTGAAGTAAAGCCCGTCGCTAGTCTTTATATAAGACTCAAAATATGATAATTTTAGCAATTCATTTTTTTAATGTAATTTGTCCTAAAAAAAATTCTATTACATTCCTAGTTAACATTACGTGAGAAACTGTGTTATAATAGTAATTAAACAAATATGTACCAGCACGCTAATGCTGCTAGTTAGGTTGTGGTGTGTGGCAATCACTCTTGGTTAAATATTTGTTGGGTAGTAGATTCCATCATCAACTCCTACACCGGCACTGTCATGTTAGTGGGTAATGGATATTTCTTTGTATTTTTTTCAGCTGTGTAACCTTCATTCGGATAGTCTTTAGATTGGATTTGTTGGTGTAGTGTGTTTGTTATGTATAAAATATTTTGCACTATATTATCAGTGGCATGCCATTTCTTTCAAATTTAGCTTTATACCTAATATCACCTAACTTGTTTGTCTATTGTCCGCGATTCGACTGGAAATATCTCAGAACTTAATGTTCTGAATCAGCGTCAACGGGGCAGAAGCTTTATCTTATTACTTGTAGAGAAAGGAATTGATAAATTCAGGTTCAATTTTCATTGTAAAATGGAAAGGTTTATTTATGACTCTATGTGTATATATTGCGCCCTTTTATGGTCATATTTTTAGATACACCAGAGTTATATCGGACGGCTCATTTTCAGTGAAATAAGATACTATAAACTCACTTAGGTGACGTCTTTACTCCTTAGTAATATGCTAGTTATTCTTCAAATGTGCTTTTAGGGGGCGGACTATTAAAATATAATATTTTTAGTCGCAAACTCCTCTATCAAATCCTTATTTTACTATAAGGAACGTAACCAGACTGCAACCAACAGCTACTCTCCGGGCTATGTGCCCCGCCGAGCGCTGAATTACAAGTTACAAGCCTGGCGCGTTAAGTGCAATAATTGCACATTACCATCAAAACGCTAATGCTTCGATTGCAACAAACACCAACTGAAAGACTAATCCTACTTAAAGTAGCTCTCGTGCCAGTCGTCACACACCACTTGCAGACTGCAGTTTCGAGCTGTTGGCTCTCGTCAGTGCAAGGTAGGCATGTGACGACCGACACGAGGATCACTTGACCATTTAGTACATTTCGGTATCTTTGGGATAGCGACATGTAAAATAGTCAACAGGCGCCATCTAGCGGTCCAGTGTCCGTTGCAATCGAAAAATAAATAGCCTGACTGGGCTTAGCATACTTCAAATGTGCTTTTAGAGGGCGGACTATTAAAACATAATATTTTTAGTCTCAGAGCAGAGCAGTCGAGAGCTCCTTTAAGTAGGATCAGTCTTTCGGCTGGTGTTTGTTGCAATCGAAGCATTAGCGTTTTGATGGTAATTATTACACTGAACACGCCAGGCTTGTAACTTGTAATTCAGCGCTCGGCGGGGCACATAGCCCGGAGAGTAGCTGTTGGTTGCGGCCTGGTTACGTTCCTTATAGTAAAATAAGGATTTGATAGAGGAGTTTGCAACTAAAAATATTATGTTTTAATGCTAGTTATTGTTTGTATTTTATAATTGTACTCAATATATCTCAATTTCATAGATAAGGTCATTATATGGAGATAGACGTTTGTATAAATTTGCTTATAAATAACCTGAACAGATTTGTTAGTATTTGTCAATCTGGACCAACCTCACCAATTACTTCATTATCAATGACTAATATCTAAATTTGTTACAAAAATCGATATTTAAAACAAACACAAAAAAAATAAACGCTCTGCATCATTTTGCGTAGTAATTATATAAGAACCTATGCATTACAATTCAAATTGCGTTCAATCATCTATATTTTATTTAAATTTAATATAGGTACTTGAGACGTAAATAAAGTCCTTAACTTCAAACGTATTGAATCTAAATTTTCAAACAACCGTATATCAAATTTAATTTGTAAAATATAGAATAATCGGATTCTATAAACAAGGATTATATCCGGTATCCTGTTGAATGTTTCCCTTTTTAGGCATGACGTTGAGTAGACCAAACTTCAGAAAAACACGGGCAGGAAAAGTGAGGATGTGTGTAATGTGAAAGATGCGAAATAAATAATTCAGAGATTTTAGGAATTTGTTACGCACTTTAGAGTAAATTTTGTGATAACAGAGGGAAGTGCTTTACAGGCCATACTTGGCATCAATTATTAAATATCGTATTTTTTGTTTGTATTTATTTTGTCATCGTTTACATCGCCCCTAATCGTTTATTTGTATAATTATGTTGCCAGTTTGGTAATTTTATTTCGATGTTGTACAACAGTTCTTTTACCAGACAACTTAAGAAGTTAGTGAAATAGTATTAGAAGAAATATATCAATTTTTTACCCACAGGTTTTCAATATCTTGAATATTTATTTTACTCTATTGATTATGTTTTTGATAAATTCAAGTAGTGTTTAAGAAAATACATTATGTATAATTTTACTCCTTTTCTATATTTCAATTGCATTATTTTACTGTACTGTATTTAATAATTACACGTAATTTTGCCATTATAGGTTGTCTGTATGCTTGAAGTCGATTTAACATTATTGTGCAAAAGCTATTGGAAAACTATGCAACAGCATAATAATAATAATAATAATAATAATAATAATAATAATAATAATAATAATCTTACACCATCTAGATGCCGGAGAGTCGTACACTTACTTGGGTGTCGAGCAACGCTCCACCCAAGAAGTGAGTGTAGTGAAAAACGCTCTCCGCGGCAAGTATCAGCACCTACTCCGACAGATCTGGTCTTCAGAACTGTCGGGGAAGAACAAGGTGTCTGCTACAAATATGCTTGCCGTTCCGATCCTTCTCTACTCTTTCGGAGTAGTGAAGTGGACTAGAGAAGAGCTGCGTCAACTCGATGTAGTAACCCGCAAGAAGATGCATCTCAATAGGAGCTTGCATCCTAAATCGTCCGTTCCACGGTTATATCTCCCACGACATCGGGGAGGCCGTGGACTCTTGAGCTTGGAGAGTCTCCATAGCAGGATGGTTCTGGAGGGAGCATGTAAGGTCATCAGGAGTTCGGATCCCCTCCTCTGCATGGTCCGAGACCATGAAAATGCAGAGGTAGGATCTTTTCTCTTTAAGGCAGCACGGAGAGCAGCCGATGAACTTGGTCTCATCTTCGACGTCGAGCGGGTAAACCCCGACTCTGTCACCGAGTTGGAACCCGTTCGACTAAAAGCCCACATTAGAGCTGCAGAACACAACATCCTTCTGCAGCTCCATAAGGATAAGCCATTGCATGGAATCTTCTATAAAAATATAGAAGACCTCGGCTTATCCGAAAGGCTGACCTTCGCCTTCTTAAGGTCAGCTGGGCTGAAGTCTGAGACCGAGGGATTCATAATGGCTTGCCAGGATGGTGTATTTAACACTCTCGTCTATCGACGTCGTGTCATGGGTATGGAGGTCCCTGATGTCAGCTGCAGGGCCGGAGACTGTAATGCACTTACTGTCGGCTTGCCCGACATACGCAGTCTCGGCCTATATTCATAGACACAACGCAGCATTACGAGTGCTTTACTATCATCTAAGGCACTCGTATGGGATAGACGAAACACCAGTGCTGCCTTACGTTCCGGGGGATATTGAGTCCGTTGTGGGGAATGAGAAGTGTCTAATTTATTGGAACTACTCGTTTCCCACCGTCAGGCAAATACAAGCCAACAAGCCTGACATAGTACTCCTCGACCACCAACTCAAGACAATGTATGTCGTGGAATTCTCAGCTCCCGCTGAGAGCAACATTGTCTTGAAAGAGGAGGAAAAACGGACAAAATATCGAGATTTGCTCTTCGAACTCCGCAGGCTTTATCCAGGCCATTCTGTTAAAATAGTGGTACTGATTATAGGAGCCCTCGGTGGAATGAGACAGACGCTGCTTTCAGAACTAAAGATCATACCGGCATGCCGAGATTCGGCAGAGATCTTAGCCGGCAGAATGCAGAAGGCTGTCATCCTCGGTTCATTACGTCTACTCAGGGCACACGATTCGCGGACCCGGTAGTCACTCACCCCACGGGCGTGGGGAGTGGCTATTGGTATTACCAGCTCCCCT
The DNA here is from genome assembly GCA_963675555.1 of Leptura quadrifasciata. NCBI lineage: Eukaryota > Metazoa > Arthropoda > Insecta > Coleoptera > Cerambycidae > Leptura > Leptura quadrifasciata. The sequence continues at coordinate 93,247,422 of OY776677.1, read as the reverse complement.
CTGTGAGGGTCGGAGCCACAGAGTAGGGTGACTGGTTTTTTGTAAAAAAAAAAAAAAAAAATAATAATAATAATAATAATAATTCTTCAGGTGGAGAACTTCTGGAAAACACTGTACGAGGAGAGGCTTCCACTCAACCGAGATTCTCCTGCCCTTGCACACTTTGAAGCCTTTTGTCAAAGGCTTCAGCGACCACAGGAAGTGTGCGAACCAATAACTCCAGAAGAGGTTCGTAGGGCTCTTGAGGGCTCTAAGAACTTTGCTGCTCCAGGTCCCGATGGGATAAATAACTTTTGGTGGAAAAAGTTATCGAGCACCCACCACCATTTGGCCAGAATTTTTAATTCCTGGTTGAATGGGGAGCAGCAAATCCCTTCTTGGGTTGTTGAGGGGCGGACAGTGCTGATCCCCAAGAACGGAGATTTGTCCAACCCAAAGAACTACAGACCGATAACCTGTCTAAACGCATGTTACAAGGTGTTTACACGCATTTTGTACATGCGGGTGCTCCGCGCAGTCGAACCGGTTTACGAACGGATATATGAGCAACGAGGGTCGAAGAGAGGTGTCGCTGGCTGCAAGGAGAACCTGCTGATCGATAGATGTATCACGCAGGACTCCATGCAGTATAAGCGGAACCTCTCTATGGCCTGGATCGACTACCGCAAGGCATTTGATATGACATCACATGAGCTCATTGTTCACTTGCTCCGATGTCTTGTGGTACCCGGTCCCGTAGTGAGATGTATTGAAGAACTGATGCCGCTCTGGAGGACTCGCTTTACCATAACATCGGGTAACGATAGAGTCCAAACAGAGTCGGTAACATTCAGAAGGGGAGTATTTCAGGGAGATTCCCTCAGCCCCCTCCTGTTTTGCATCTCACTACTGCCATTATCCGTCTCGCTCCGGAAAACCCGTGGCTACAATTGCGGTACCCCCGGCGACAGGAGGCATAAGGTCACCCATCTATTTTATATGGATGACCTTAAACTTTATGCCTCTGGAGAGAGGGATCTCCAACAGTCCCTTAGGGTGGTACAGGAGTACACGCAGGCTGTCGGTATGCAGTTCGGGTTGGACAAATGCGCACTGATCCATCTCAAGAGAGGACGATGCGGTGACTATGGAGAGGACGCGCAGCTCGTGGACGGAAGCATCTTACACCATCTAGATGCCGGAGAGTCGTACACTTACTTGGGTGTCGAGCAACGCTCCACCCAAGAAGTGAGTGTAGTGAAAAACGCTCTCCGCGGCAAGTATCAGCACCTACTCCGACAGATCTGGTCTTCAGAACTGTCGGGGAAGAACAAGGTGTCTGCTACAAATATGCTTGCCGTTCCGATCCTTCTCTACTCTTTCGGAGTAGTGAAGTGGACTAGAGAAGAGCTGCGTCAACTCGATGTAGTAACCCGCAAGAAGATGCATCTCAATAGGAGCTTGCATCCTAAATCGTCCGTTCCACGGTTATATCTCCCACGACATCGGGGAGGCCGTGGACTCTTGAGCTTGGAGAGTCTCCATAGCAGGATGGTTCTGGAGGGAGCATGTAAGGTCATCAGGAGTTCGGATCCCCTCCTCTGCATGGTCCGAGACCATGAAAATGCAGAGGTAGGATCTTTTCTCTTTAAGGCAGCATGGAGAGCAGCCGATGAACTTGGTCTCATCTTCGACGTCGAGCGGGTAAACCCCGACTCTGTCACCGAGTTGGAACCCGTTCGACTAAAATCCCACATTAGAGCTGCAGAACACAACATCCTTCTGCAGCTCCATAAGGATAAGCCATTGCACGGGATCTTCTATAAAAATATAGGAGACCTCGGCTTATCCGAAAGGCTGACCTTCGCCTTCTTAAGGTCAGCTGGGCTGAAGTCTGAGACCGAGGGATTCATAATGGCTTGCCAGGATGGTGTGTTTAACACTCTCGTCTATCGACGTCGTGTCATGGGTATGGAGGTCCCTGATATCAGCTGCAGGGCCTGCCGCAGGGCGCCGGAGACTGTAATGCACTTACTGTCGGCTTGCCCGACTTACGCAGTCTCGGCCTATATTCATAGACACAACGCAGCATTACGAGTGCTTTACTATCATCTAAGGCACTCGTATGGGATAGACGAAACATCAGTGCTGCCCTACGTTCCGGGGGATATTGAGTCCGTTGTGGGGAATGAGAAGTGCCTAATTTATTGGAACTACTCGTTTCCCACCGTCAGGCAAATACAAGCCAACAAGCCTGACATAGTACTCCTCGACCACCAACTCAAGACAATATATGTCGTGGAATTCTCAGCTCCCGCTGAGAGCAACATTGTCTTGAAAGAGGAGGAAAACCGGACAAAATATCGAGATTTGCTCTTCGAACTCCGCAGGCTTTATCCAGGCCATTCTGTTAAAATAGTGGTACTGATAATAGGAGCCCTCGGTGGAATGAGACAGACGCTGCTTTCAGAACTAAAGATCATACCGGCATGCCGAGATTCGGCAGAGATCTTAGCCGGCAGAATGCAGAAGGCTGTCATCCTCGGTTCATTACGTCTACTCAGGGCACACGATTCGCGGACCCGGTAGTCACTCACCCCACGGGCGTGGGGAGTGGCTATTGGTATTACCAGCTCCCCTCTGTGAGGGTCGGAGCCACAGAGTAGGGTGACTGGTTTTTTGTAAAAAAAAAAAAAAAAAAAAAAAAAAAAAAAAAAAAAAAAAATAATAATAATAATTCTTTATTAGTCCAAGAGATCATACAAAATGACAAGTCAAAAACAAGAGAAAAATGAAAAAAAGAGGAGAATTTATGACAATACAAATTCCCTCACAGAATAGTAAGCTTCTTTAAGTAACATATTTTTAATAGTAGATATAAATTTTTTCACACTAAGTATATTTTTAGTAACGTTATCTAATTTATTGTAGAGTATGGCACCAATATAATAGGGATTTGCTGTGTACAGTTCCAGCCGGTGTATATTATACTGCAAATCAAATCCGTGACGTGTAGAATATTCATGAGAAACGTTTTGGAAGGTAAAGTCGGAAAGATTTTTTTTGACAAATGTTAGTATCTCTAAGATGTACAAAGATGGCAGAGTTAAGATTAACAACAACAACAATATAAAAGATAACGTATATTTCTAAGACATAAGAGGCCGCTAATAGTTACTTCCCCCTTACTGTTTATAATTTTGTACAATGCATAAATGCAGACAAGCAAAAGTAAATATGTATTTGTTTTTCTGTGTTATAAATCCAATCCATTTGCTGATTTATGTTTGTGGAAAAGTTATTATAACTGACTAAACTATAAATATATTTATTATTTCTTAATAACGACATTGTTTCTATCCTAGCCGCAGTACTGAATCAAATTTATTTTTATTCACAAATTTAATTGACAATTGTTCGGAAAACAAGTTAATAAAGCTTCTTCTTTCGTTTGTTGTCAATTGTGGCACTATAAGCTTATTTTTATCGTGAAAAAACGATGTTTCAACCAAAGCTATCAACACATGACGATTCAGAAAATCTGCTGCATTAGCAACTGTCAAGTGAAGCATGTTTTTCTCCAAAGGCGACTTGCTTAGCGACTTAATTGTTACTAGTGCTTTATTCTTAAAAAGTAAGAGGTAATTAAATGAACTTTTTACAGTTGCGGTTTGATACATTTCAAATCTTAATTCGTCCAGATATATATATATATATATATATATATATATATATGTTAGATAGTGGATTGTAGATTTAACTTTTTAAAAACATTTATTTAGTTTAACACTGGAGTCAACGTTGACTCTATAATAATAACAATAATAATTTTGAAGTGATTTATTCGAACATGAGTTTAAGACTGACGTTTACAATGGCAGTGGGTAATATTTATAATATCTGGAGAACAAAGAACATTGGATTTGCAATTCAGCATGATAACAGATTACTGAGAAAGAAATGTTAAGCTCAGCTAGCGTGAGCGGTTATTAGAGAAGAGCTGTTACGCAATCTGTAACATGATATGTTTGAGAAGGTTAAGCCTGTCTCAGTGATATTATATATCATAGTATATTTCTAATATAACAGCTTCCCCCTTATAAAAAAAGTTGGTGTTTTATGCAGCAACTTTTGAAATGAATATAAAATGTATATAAAAGATAATGGTACAATTTGGAAAAATATAAAGAGTACAAAAATGTAAAATCGTAAGGTTTAAAATACAGAATATAGCCTTAGCGTCTAAAATATGAAATGCAAGCACAATAAGCTTGATTCATAAAATAATATAATATAAAAATGTTAGAGTTAAAATATAGCTTTAGCAAGAAAGCGTAAAATACAAACATAATAAGTTTGTTGTAAAATGGGATAATATAAAAATATTCCCAGGGTTAAAATATGGCTTTACCGTGAAAGCCTAAAATGTAAGCATGATAGGTTTAAATGAAAATGGTATAAAAATGTTAATGCAATTGAAATTAACAAGGGATAAGTAAAATAATGAAATGTAATGATTAAATGAATAAAATATGGTTCACTGAAGAGTCCAGCACTAAAAGTCAGTAAAAGGCACAAAACAGTTCATCTTTATGTAAGTTCTATGTCTTCGGCTTCGTTGTCTTCTCTCCTTAAGGTAGGTCGTCTTCGTGAAGGGAATAGGTTAGCAAATGTCCTGTGGGGTTTGCTAGGCCTAGGTGGAGATGGGGGTGATGCAGAAACATCGATGGCTAGTCTTCGTCTTTTTGTTCTGCACTTACAAAATAGGTACAGAAATAACAGTCCAAATATTAGCACAATGATGAAGTAGGTGAACCAGGATATGTGTTTTGTTACGAATGGTTCGTTGATTAAATCGTCTAGATCTCTGGAATATTGGTCCAATTTGTGTTTGGCAATTTCGAGATCTTCTGTGTTAAGGTTGTTTAATTTTAATGGTTTAAGGTTTGGTGCTCTAATGTTGTTTGGAATTTTGTTGCAGCATTCGAATGGAATTTGGATGGGATGAGTGTCGTCGTTTACGTCGGTTACTTCGTTGGTACTGGCTTGGATTTTTGTGATGCCTATAAAGGCGTAACAATTAGGTTGTAATTTCACTATTGAGTTTTTGTAGATGACTTCAGTTTTCGAACTTCTTTCTGGACAATTGATGGTTGCCTGTAATGGTTCTGCGTTGATAACCAGCCACGTATTTTCGTCTATCTTTTGGACGTTGTATCCTTGGCCGATGATGAATGATGTCTGGCAGCTTCCTGGCAGAGTTTTGAGGTTCTTGAAGAGACGGGCTTCGCAAATGGCATTATCATCAATGGGGTATGAAAATAGATTTAGACATAATTTAGTGTTGAAGTAGAGTGGTTTGCATTCTCTGAGGTCCGGGATGGTTAAGTACATTAAATAATCATCATCTCTCGCGATATATTTCTGAGAGGTTGACAAGATATGATATAAGCCAGTTCTATTATCCAAAATAGGGATAGGATATAATTGAAATACTGAATAGGTTTGAGGGTCTACCAAAGGTATGTCTAATACGAATATTAAATCTGAATTTGTTTGAAAAGCTTTTAGTTCTATAATGTCTAAATACTGTGCAACTTTTGATAATTTGATTGGAAGTGGCAAATTGTTCCTTTGTAGGTTCTGTGAGATTTCTTGTAAGGAATTTACCAAGTCTTTTGGGTTTATAATCGATGTGTGAATTATTTTGAGCCTCGCGAAAGTAATAGAATTCAGGATATCGTTTAAGTTATCTTCGATAAATAGATAGCTTGCCATAAGCTGTTCGCAGATTTCTATAAATTTTAATTTTGCGTGAATATTTTCTATGTCTTTAGTCATGTCTAGAATTGAAGTTTCGATTTCTTTAATATCTTTATTGAAAGTTTCTTCATCAACCTGCAGTTTTTGAATTGTTGCGTTGAAATTTTTGATTACCGAAGTTGTGACAGATATTTGATTTTTGATTAAATTTTCGAGTTGGTGCTCGTCATTATTTAATTTGTTGATGCAATCAGAATAATACTGACCATCTTCTGCATCTAAATTTCCAGTTATTGATTTGAAAATTGTTCCAATACCGTTTAGTATTTTTCGCTTGTATCGTTTCGTGTCAAGGTAGATTTCGTCAAATTTTGATTGTATTGATTGAGAAATTTGTGTCAATAAACTGAGGTGAGTTTTTACATCTCCTAAAAAGACGTTCATGTAATGATACGTTGGGTCGAGTGTGTTGTATAGTGTCTGTAAGATCTTGTCGTTTTTGTCGAAAGCTGTCTTAAAGGTAGATATGTTTTTGTGTACCAGTAAAGTCCATTTCTTGTGAGAAATCACAATGTCTGTGTCTCGGTGATAGTATACTCCAATTGTATTGTTAATTGGTGTTATTTTAAATTGAGCAAGTGCTGATCCGAACAGCAGGAAAAACCTGAAAATAAGTTTAATTTTCAGTATAAGGTTTCATTCGGTCAAAGTTTACTTTAGTCGTTTGGTTTGTTTCCGGATTTAATAATGTTGCAGAATTTTGAGAAGTTTCTAAAATTTCGAAGGGGCCGTTAAATTTGTTCTGTAATTTGTTTTTTATTTGTGATTCTTTGTCGCCAATATTATATGTGTGTCGATTTTCGGGAATGTTTTTGTCAAATCGAACTTTGGCTTTTTGTTTTTGTGCTTCTGTTCGACTTCGCGCAATTTTGTAATAGTGGGATATCCGGTTGTTAAGGTCTCTAACGTATTTGGTAATCAGGTCTTTCTGGTTATAAAGGGTTTCGGGTGGTCGGTTAGCTGTATGTCCGAAAATAAGTTCGTATGGCGTAAAGCCATGAGTTTTGTTTACCGAGTTGTTATAACATATTACCGCGTATGGTAATATTGTGAAAGGATGTTCGTTCGGATTCTCTGTTTTATGTATTCTGATCATTTCCGCTAGGGTGGCATGGAATCGTTCGATAGATCCATTGGATTGAGGGTGTCCTACGCTGGAGTATGTTAATTTTATGTCGTAGAGAGTACAAAGATCTTTTAATAAATTATTATCGAATTCACCGCCGTAATCACAATGAATTCTTAATGGGGTGCCATAGTGTTGGAAATATAGCAACAGGGTGTTTACAACTGATTTTGCACTTTTGTCTGGGACAGCATAAGCTTGAGTAAATTTCGTTAACTCGTCGCGGATGGTTAGTGCATAGTTTCTCGTGGGAAATTCGAACAGATCGATATTAACTCTCTCAAATGGAGTTTTAGGGGTTTCGGTAATTACTAAGGGATTGTTGAGGTTCTTACGACAGACTTTTGTTCTTTGACATGTTTCGCAGTTTTTTATAAAATTTTCGACATCTTTTGTTAAACCTTGCCAATTATATTTATTTTTGATTCTACGTATTGTTTCGTTTATTCCACGATGTAAATTATTTTTTCCGGTGTGATGCTGGTCGAGAATGATCGGACGTTGGTCTTCATCGGGAGTTCGTAATAAATTTTGACAAATGATTAGTTTTAAATCTTTTTCTGCAAAAATAAATGATAGGATTTCGAGAATTGGAAAGTCTAGATTGTTTTCAACATGGTAAGTTTTGGAAAGGTCTAATTTGTTTCGATGTTTGTAAAGTGTTAAAAATAGATGTTCTACCACAGACGCTGGGTCGAAAGGTAGAGCGATAATGTAGTAGTTTCTTTGTCGGGTCGATTTGCTGGAAACGATATTAATTGTATTGTTATAGAATTCGGGGTTTTCTTCGAAAATATCCTCGATAATTTGATGGTGAAGGTCTGTCAAGTTGTTTTGTTGGAAAAACGTTATGATATTTTTATTTTCTCGATCTAATAGTTGTTTATTTGTGATTTGAATTTTGGAATAGTCTATTAGAGATTTGGTTTTGTATAGTCGGGAAAATGTGCCAAATTCTCGGGCGATTTGTTCGTCGGTAATTTCGTCATCGTTGTCTGAAATTTCGTCTTCGTCTGAGTCTTCTTGCGGCTAGAATTTTTGAATAAAATTTGGAACATTCTGAAAAGTGATTAATTTTTATTCTGGACAGCGCGTCCGCGTTTTTATTGATTTTTCCGGGTTTGTATATTATTTCGTAATCGTATTCTTCAAGTTTTAAGCGCCAACGCGTTAGTCTACTACCTGGGTCTTTTATAGAAAATAACCAAGTGAGTGGTCGGTGGTCGGTGACGAGTTTGAACTTCCTTCCGAATAGATATGGCCTAAAATGCTTTACACTCCAGACCAAAGATAAAAGTTCACGCTCAATGGTTGAATACTTGGTTTCCGCGCCGCATAAAGTTCGAGATGCGTATGCGATTGGCAAATCTTTTCCTATACTTCCTTGTGAAAGTACAGAACCTATTGCAAATGCACTAGCGTCTGTAGTTAGGACAAAAGGTTCATCGAAGTTGGGGTAGTTCAATATCGGAGTAGTTGTCAAGGTTTGTTTTAGGGTTTCAAATGAATTTGTACAGTCATTGTCGAAATTGAAAGGTATATCTTTTTGTAGCAATTTAGTCAAGGGTTTTGAAATTTTGGAAAAATTAGGAATGAAACGTCTATAATAGCCTACTAAACCTAGAAAAGATTTAATTTCTTTCTGATTTTTGGGTTGAGGAAAATTTAGAATTGCTTCGACTTTGGCAGGGTTCGGTTTTACACCATCCTTTGTAATAAGATGTCCTAAATAGGCAACTTCCTTCCGAAGGAATTCGCATTTGTCTGGCTGAATTTTGAGGTTGGCTTTTTGTAAACGTTTGAAGACTTCTGTTAATCGAGAAATATGTTCATGGATAGTAGGGGAGTAGATAATGATATCGTCCATATAGACGAGACACCTTTCGTTTTGGATTCCTAGTAAAATGTTGTCCATCACCCTTTGAAATGTTGATGGAGCATTTTTGAGTCCAAAAGGCATTCGTACGAATTCAAAATGACCATTTTCGACTGTGAAAGCGGTTTTTTGAATGTCTTTGGGATCGATTTCAATTTGATGGAAGCCAGAGGCCAAGTCTAAAGTCGTGAAATATTGGCATTTGCCTAATTGATCTAAAAGGTCGGAAATGTTGGGTAGAGGATATTTATCACCTATCGTTACTTCGTTTAATTTTCGGTAGTCAACTACGACGCGCCATTTCTGTTTACCAGAAGCGTCTAGTTTTTTGGGGACTACCCAAACTGGGGAGGACCAGGGAGAAATTGAAGGCTGGATAATGCCTTGGTCGAGCATTTTTGAAACTTGTGATTTTACTTCTTGTTTGTGAATTTGGGGGTAACGATAAGATTTAGTGAAAATTGGTTTAGAATCGTTAGTGTCTATTGAATGCTTGATTTCGTTGGTAAATGTCAAGTTGTCATCTTCTAGATAAAATATGTCTGAAAAGTCTAAACAGAGTTGAGTAATTAATTCACTCTCCTCGTCGTTCAAGTGGTCTAAGCGTAATTGATTTTTTATTTCGTAGTTTCGGTCTATGTATTGGGAATCCGGATTTTGAAGATTTACGTTAAATATTGATCTAAATTTTTGAACGGGTTCAAGTTTAAGATCCGAGAAATGTATTGTTTTTGGAATCGCGTTTGCGTTTATTATCGTTGTCAAAAATTCACCATTGTTGTCTATTTTGACAATGGCATTCGGTAAACGTACCTTTTCATTTTCCTGGGCTATTAGTATAGCTTCGGTATTTTGTAAATTGCATTTAAGTTTAAAAATCTTTTCTGTGCGTGGTTCGATAGAAATTACATTTTGGTTTTTAACATTTAAATTTGGGTTTGAAATTCTAATACCTGGATTATTGTTTTCGTTAGAATTATTGTGGTTCCTGATTGATGTTACTTCAGTTACCTCAAATAGTGGTACGGTTTTAAAATTGGTAATAAGTTGATTATTTTCAAAGTCCACATGACACTTATAATATTTTAAAAAGTCTGCACCTAATAGTCCATCGAATTCTATATCTAGGCCGTGAACATAAACCTTGTATGGGTCATTTGAATTGAATGGTATTAGAACAGATTCGGTGATATTGATTTTTTCATCTGTTATACCCTGTATAATTACATTTTCAGGATATCTTTGTTTGTACCTTTCAGCTGTTTTGGTTTTAAATACAGAAATACCTGCACCTGAGTCGACAAGAATTTTGAAACGATTTGTGAAGTCTTTTATGTAAAATAGATTTTTGGAATTTACGACATTTAGTTTGTAGCGGGGTGTTTTTACATGAATTGGTTTTCCGGGAAGTTCAGGTTTGGGTCGAAACTGCCCTGGAGGTTTATCGCTTGGACTTGGCGAGAAATATGGTCTAGTTCGTCCGTTTGTTGTGTTGGAGTATTCATGGAATACTCCGGGCCTGTGTAAAAATCCGGAGGATTAGCAGTATAATCCTCGTGCTGTTGAGGTTGAGAATTAGCAGTATAATTCTCGTACTGTTGGGGTTGAGAATTAGCAGTATAGTTTTCACATTGTTGGTTTCCAAAATCGTAATCATAATCGCTTTCGTTAGAATAATTGGGAGAATAATTGGTAGAATAATTTACAGGATAATTTTCATATTGGTTTGGGCTATCAGAGTAGTTATCATAAGATTCTTGATTTAGGTGATGTGTCTTTTGTTGATTGAATCGATTAAAATTCGGGTTCGGTTGTATGGCAGAAGGTCTCTGCTGGTGGAAGTTGGGATTTGGCCTGATAGCTGAGGGCCTGTTTTGTTGTGGATAATTGCGTTGTTGATTAGAAAAATTTTGGGAATTCTGTGGTCTAAAGTTTGCTTGGTTAGGTACACTCTGGAAGTGCTGTCTAGGAGCTTGTGCCTGATTGGAATAGGCGTTTGGTGTGAAATTGGGTTGTGAAAATTGGTGGTTTTGCCTCGTGCGGCATTCGTTAAAGCTGTGCCCATTCCTTTTGCAGAATGTGCAAAATGGTGGGAGATTTGGGCGTCTTTGCTGATTTTGAACGGGACTTCTATTTTGAATTTTATTGGAGAATTTTTGCGATTCGAAGTACGACAATTGCAACGCACGTTTGATGCGATTTATTGCATCTAGCATATCACTAGGATTGCCAGCCCTGATAATTTGCCCTAACTTGGGTTCTAATCCAGTCAGTAAGGTGGTCAATGTCATGTTTTCGATGAGGTTACATTGAGCAGTTTTTTCCTCTAAAGTTAAAGTCTGCTTTTGCACTGCTGCGTGCATTTTCGCGTTGTGCGTTTGTAGTCTTGATACGAATATTAGTGCGGTTTCGTTGGGTAGTTGGTGAATGCGTTGTAAGTCCTGTATAAGGGCTGTCAAGTCGTGGGAGTCACCGAAGTGGGCCTCGAGTAGGCTTTTAATTTCTGCCCAGGTGGCAGGGTTCCTGGAGTTTACTAACTCGGCGGCTTTTCCCCGAAGTTTATTTTTAATGTGCAGAGCAAGTAGAACACGTTGGTCTTCTATAGACATTCCGTTCGCGTAAATACACGCACTAATAAAGGTTTGTAAAAATATCGGATTTCCATCGAATTCCGGGACTATCGAAAAAATCTCACTTAACCTGTAAGGTTCAATATTTATAGTTTCGTTCGCCGTGATTGAATTGTTTGCATTGGAATTGCTTACGTTTGTGGTGGTAGCCATTTTGTTTATATTATTTAGATAATTAAATAACTTAAAACACTTTTTTCAATTTGAGCTGGTACGCTACTGACAATTGGTAATTTTGCATTATATGTAAAAGAATGTGCTGTTTATTTTATAATATTTCAAAATTTAATTACAAGGATAATTGGATTAATTTAAAAAGTGTTTTTAGTTGGGAATAATGTCACTGAAATTTTATATACTAATGTGCATTTAAACAGTATAGAACATGTGGGTTTTATTTTATTTCACAGTCAAGTAAGGCGTAAACTTAACCTTTATATGACATATGATATTATGATAAAAATAATGTTAAGATAAAAATGGTATGTGATTATAATTATTTATGTAGGAAATGTAGATAAGTTCGTACTTAAAGAGTATATGATATTACGATAAAAACAATGTTAAGATAGGAACGGTATAGTTATTTATGTAGGTCACATAAATTTTAAATAAAATATTATATTGCTTCTGAATGAAATTATTATTTGAATATTAGAACTGCTGTTCGTTAAATTGAATTGTTTTTTTTTTTTATAAGAAAAATATGCAAAATAATCGAGATGATTCTTAAAATCTACTTACATTAAAATTTCCATTCCACACGTCTGGATTGAAGTTGAATGCTGCTCCGTGAACTTTGTTACAATGCGGTCTTCTCTGCCAGGGGCGTTACCAGGTATTCCTTCCACAGAGGTCTCCTACACTGCCGAAGACACCAACTTCTCGACTGGGATGAATTCTTACTTGCTAATTTGTTGATTGATTGATATGTTGCTTTGTTGCTTGTTGAATTATTATTATTGTTTCTTTGTGAACGTAGATTCTTCTGAGTAAAGGATTGGGATCCACCACGACAGCTAAGGAATTTCTCCTTTTTCCAGGGGCTCTTTTCTTCAGGTTAGGCACCTTTTCCAGATGAACTCCTTGTTCCTTCCGATATGTTTTCCACTGGTTAGGCTCCCGAACGGTGCGTGTTCTTCAGATCCTACCGACTGCGCCAATGTTAGATAGTGGATTGTAGATTTAACTTTTTAAAAACATTTATTTAGTTTAACACTGGAGTCAACGTTGACTCTATAATAATAACAATAATAATTTTGAAGTGATTTATTCGAACATGAGTTTAAGACTGAGGTTTACAATGGCAGTGGGTAATATTTATAATATCTGGAGAACAAAGAACATTGGATTTGCAATTCAGCATGATAACAGATTACTGAGAAAGAAATGTTAAGCTCAGCTAGCGTGAGCGGTTATTAGAGAAGAGCTGTTACGCAATCTGTAACATGATATGTTTGAGAAGGTTAAGCCTGTCTCAGTGATATTATATATCATAGTATATTTCTAATATAACATATATATATATATATATATATATATATATATATATATTACATTTATAAATAGACGCTATTAGTTCGAATCCATTTTCAGCAATTGTTTGCTTGTCTGCATCTTTCCGATAGAAAATTTCTGCTAGGTTTGATAAATTTTGATTAGCCAGTAATGGTTTTACAATAGTTTTTTTTCCTTTCCGGCGAAACTGGAAGTCATATCACATCCAGAAAAACAATGCAGAAACTCAACAATATTTTTTTAATTCATATTTGAAGCTGTTTGAGTTGTAGAATGTTTCTTTTCTATTATCTGAATCTTCTGGTTTGTGAAAATAAATATTAAAATTATTTGAATTTAATTAATTAGTTTAACAGAACTAGAAGTTCAATATCTTGACCCACAATGACTATGATTTTAGTTGGATCTTCAGCTCTATAAATAAGTAGGGCATCGGCATCTTCTTCTGCTTGCTTACATACAAATCGTTCCGAATGAAATTTTTCTGTCAATGTTTGTATCCATTTTTTCTTATTTTGTTGATTAGACAAATATTTCTCTGGAGTAAATGGAATTTTTGTATGACTCTTAAAACCAATTGTAGGGATACTTGCTGAGGTTTTCTTCGTAAATGTTAGGCTTTTTTCGTGCCCATTCAACTTGTTGATGCAGTTGATCTTGATGGTGTGATGGTGTAATGGGGTAGTGAGGCGCAAGTTATAGCCTCTCCTACTCAATTGTTAACCTCACCTTCGCGATGAGTTCAATCTGAACTTGGTGCACCCTGTTTTCACTAACGAGGCTCTAACGACCGAGTAAGGGCGGAATAACTCTTACCTTTTGCCGTGAGCCCATCCACCTTCTCACGAAGAGTGCGGTAAAAATAACCCACCGCACACAAAGGTTGCTTTTGGAATCGTTTGGTTACCCCATCGTCGCAGTCTCCTTCTGTGCCATGGGACCACACCACTCGCCTTCCGCAACCGAGCTGGTCAGTTGCATACCTGCTCCAGCTAAAACTTCAAATGCAGCTTCGTTTTCAGTCGATTAAGGCTTTAAAAAAATGATGGAGCATTCAAGTGGGACAAAATCATCCGGAGGTAAAATACCCTCCCGATCGGATCTCCGGGGGATGGTGCCCACAGGGACACCTCATCGAATGTCGAAAAAACACCGAAAAGTTAAATCCAACAAAACTAATTCTTTCATCTACGGCGCTTGAAATGTTCGTACTTTGAACGACAGCACTCGCACCGATCGGCCTGAAAGAAGAACTGCTCTAATAGATAGAGAACTTCACCGACTCAATGTTGATGTTGCAGCTCTCAGCGAAACTTTTTGGAGGAAGGCTCTCTCACAGAAAAGTACTACACCTTCTATTGGAAAGGTCTTCCCACCAATTCAAGAAGACAACATGGAGTAGGATTTGCCGTTCGGAATCAACTTGTATCCAACTTAACGCAAGTACCACAAGGCCTATCCGAGCGTCTAATGCTGCTACGCTATGAGCTATCAGATGGCAACGCGGTAAATCTAATAAGCGCCTACGCTCCCACTCTGGATGCAAGTCACGAAACCAAGGAAAGCTTCTATCAACAGCTGGAAGAAACCCTCTGTAGAATACCTAAAACGGAACGACTCGTTATTCTTGGCGATTTTAACACTAGAGTAGGGAGAGATGCAGACACCTGGCCAGGCATCATAGGCAAGAACGGTTTGGGCAACATGAACGCTAACGGTCAACTACTCCTAACTAAATGCGCCGAACATGATCTAGTTATAACAAACACCATTTTCCGACAAAAAGATAAATTTAAAGGCACCTGGCGTCACCCCAGATCAGGTCACTGGCATCTACTGGACTATGTTATCGTACGTAGGAAGCATCTCAAGGACGTCCAAATTACAAAGGCGCGCATTGATAGCGAATGTTGGACCGATCATCGTCCTGTTGTCTCTAAAATGAAAATTGTTATGAGACCCAAACACCGAAGAACTCAAGTAAAACGTAGACTCCGTCTCTGTATTAGTAAATTGCGTGACCAACAAACCGTCGAACAGCTAAAGCAAAAAGTTCAAGAGAATTTGAGTGCACTAGAAGAAACCAATTCTGTAGATGTCGCTGCTACCTGGACACAAATTAAAGACAGTTTAAAAAGTGCAAGTGAGGAAATTCTTGGCACTGCAGCAAGTAAAAAACAGGAGGACTGGTTCAATGATAATGAAGCTTTCATACAAGAACTTCTTGACCGCAAACATATTGCCTTCCAAAACGCTATCAACCACCCCAACGACTCATCAAAAGCAGAAGCTTTTACTCAATCTAAGTATGTAACGCAACGCTAAATCAGAAGAATAAAGAACGAGTGGTGGGCAAGCAAGGCCAGAGTAATTCAAAGGTACGCCGATTCACACGACTACAGGAATGTCTTTCAAGGAGTAAAAGCAGTGTACGGCCCCAGTCGGAAAAATATGTGCCCTATTAAAGATTTAAATGGAAATCTCCTCTAAGAAGACCAGGAAATAAGAGCCCGATGGAAACAACACTACTCTAACATTCTTAACCAGCAAAGTCAAGCCGATCACGATATTATAAATCTTATCCCTCAATATGACACCTTCGAAGACTTAGATAAACCACTAACAACGGAAGAGATCTTAACCGCCATTGGGCAGCTAAAAAATAACAAATCTCCCGGCGCCGACTCACTCCCAGCTGAGATCTTTAAAGCTGTGTCATCAGAGCTCATACCCTACCTCAAAAAACTGTTTGATGTCGTGTGGGAAAGTGGTCAAGCTCCGCAGGAGTTTCGTGATACACTTTTAATCAACCTCTTCAAAAACAAAGGGAGCGCTGCGGGCTGTGGAAATTACCGGGGTATAGCTCTCCTGGCTGTTGGAGGGAAGATACTCACTAAAGCGATGGCAAATAGGCTAACACCTGTTATGGAAAAGTTACTTCCTGAAACACAGAGTGGCTTTAGACCAAACCGAGGCACATCGGACCTAATCTTCACACTTAAACAGCTTCAAGAAAAAGCACTCGAACATCAAGGAGAAATTCACATGGCCTTCATTGATTTAACCAAGGCGTTTGACTCGGTGGACAGAGAAGTGCTCTGGAAAATTATGTTCCGCTTAGGTATCCCTAGAAAATTTGTGGAAGTATGTCGCAGTCTACATACAAACAACAACGCCCAGGTTATGTATAATAATGAGGCAACCGAACCTTTCCAAACCCTCGCTGGAGTTAGGCAGGGATGTGTCCTGGCACCCCTACTCTTTAATTTGTTTACCACTGCTCTAACAATTATTGTTGACAACAAACTGACAGTCAGAGGAATAGGTCTCAGATACCGTTTTGATGGCGGTCTCTTTAACATAGGGCGCTTTAGAGCTTTCACGAAGACATGCACACGATTCATTTGTGATCTCCAGTATGCGGATGACTGTGCACTTTTAGCCTCTACGCCGGAAGAGCTTCAAGAACTTTTAGATGTGTATGCCTAGAGCTATGATTCCTTGGGACTTAAAATCAATATTGGAAAGACTAAGATTATGTCAACTCCTCATCAAGTGAACCAAATAGACATTACACTTAACGGAAATTCTCTTGAAGTGGTGGATCAGTTCAATTACTTAGGCAACGTTGTTAATGACAAAGCAAACATGGACAGCGAGATTCGCAATAGAATTAACGCTGCATCTAGAGCACTCTGGGGACTTAGAGAGAGAGTATTTGACAACCACGACCTTGCTTTGTCAACGAAAATGGCTGTCTACAGAGCAGTTGTCATTCCAACACTGCTATATGGATGTGAAAGCTGGGTCACTTACCGTCGTCATGTGAAAGACTTAGAACGTTTTCAGCAAAGACACCTCAGAAGTATGATGAAAATCCGTTGGTTCCATCACATATCAAACGTGGAAGTACTCAGGAGAGCAAACAGCCTTCCAATTGAGGTGCTTATTTCAAGAGCACGCCTAAGATGGGCAGGTCACGTTCATCGTATGCATGATAACCGCCTTCCTAAATGTACACTTTATGGTGAATTGCTAAGCGGTAGAAGAAGGCGTGGCGGTCAACGTTCAAAGACGTTCTCCATGAAAATCTAAAATCCTGCGGTATTCCAGACGAGCAATGGGAACAACTTGCAGCGGACAGAACCGAATGGCGAGGGGTTGTGGCCAGCTATCAAGGAAATGTTGCCGAATCCAAGACCTAACCAGGTCTATGTTTGTCCTGACTGCGGTCGACATGTGCTTTCCCGAATTGGCCTCTATAGCCATAGTCGTGTGCACCGTAGATGAATGGGAATTACAATAGACTACACCTTTTACTTGTTTTTTATTGTACACAATTTAGCGACTGTAACATTTTTATACTCGGACTCGAGTAACGGCTAATAATAAAAGTCTTCTAATGGTAACATCAGCTTCGGGATACCCATCAAATACAACTCAACTGTTTGCTGCGTATTGCCAATTTACTTTGTGTAGCAGAAATCCACCATCTACAATGATTACAATATTGCTGGAGATTGGCAGTGCATCAATACTCGTAAATTCATGGTACAGATGCGATTTAATATTTTTTCTGAGGCCATTTTCTGTAAATGTGTCAATAGAAATGGAGCAAACTCGCATTCTAAATACTTTTTAATATCATGTTTACTGCTAATATTCAATGAAATTTTGGGAAACAATAATAATGGATTGGTTGGTACAGTGTCGTCATTCAATTTTACTGAAGATTGAACCGCTTTGAGAGATTAAATCTTATTTTTCCTCTGGAATTTGACACTTCAAGAATTATTTCCTATAACCATCTTCAAAGATATTTTATATTCCTTATATGGTTTAAGCAGTTTATCATTCCACCATTAATAATTCCAGAGTATATGGACATGATATTTTCAGTCTCTGGAAATGGATCATATCTTTCAAAAAAAAAATAGATATTTTATCTACATCTGCAACATCCCTCGTGATTCAGTAGTCTTTGGTCTCAACATGTTGATCTGACGTTTTAAATGAAACATTGCAAAAATCTTCAATGTCATTGCAAACTCCTACCAGAATGATCATGGTCAAAATGAATTTTGTCAAAACACTTTCAGCCCATCCACGACCGTGCGGTAGTCCATCTTGAGTCTTAGTGGGCCTTATTGTTCGATCGTCAGTCAATAAACAATGAAGAATTTGTGACAATTACGGAGAAATCGATCTTGAAAAAACTTTGTTTTGGTTTTTCCCATTTTTGATAATGTTTTTCCACAGTAGCATTATGATTTTTTTGCAGCATCTTAAAGCAGAGGTTTCGACGAAAAAAATTCCATCCTGAAATTTTCAAAATCTAAATTTTGTTAATCAACTTTTTTCATTGAATATTAATTCGCATAAAATCAATAAATAAAAATTTCGCTTCAAAAAAATTACAGCTTATTTGAGACATGAAAATGTCAATTTTCACCAAAATTTTTCTCAATAGTTTTGAGGTTATGTTAAAAAATAAGAGAAGGAATATAACAATAAAAGTTATAGATCTTTAAATTTTTGCATTTAATTTTTGTCTATAGGAGGTCTAGTTTTGGCGGAAATCGTAAAATTCACATCGCCCCTAGAAGCTCACCTTTTTCCACCCCCATCGTATTATCAGTTATCTGTTGGGGTTCACTCGATTTTTCCCCGTTTATACACCATTAATCCTAAATTTTCTGATTATCCATATACTACTAAGAATTTTGTCGATTTTTGGCCTCTGGAAACCAGTTCAGCAGTGCACTATTATGGCTTAAACAGGATATCTTTACAGTTTTTATTTGAGTGAACTTCGTCGATGTGTATTTTTCACAGAAAAAGCATCCGATTTTAAAACAGTAACATCAGGGATGCCTCAAGGCTTCATACTTGGCTCTCTTTTGTTGCCTATAGATATACAGCAGATATATCTAAGGTTAGTTCGCATCTGCAAGCCTACACTGACGATGCTCAATTTTATCATTGTTTTGAATCATCAAATAGAGACATTGCCACTAATTAGTTCCACCAGGATTTAGGCAACATCTATTAATATTCATATTAACATAAGTTAAGATTAGTTTATCTGAGTCGATTGCTATTCTGTTTTACTAAAAAATAATCGACATCATTTAAAAGCATCTACTTGGTTGAAGATTAATCAAGAGAATTTATCATTTCCAAGTCTCGTTAAAAATCAAGAGGTAATGACAGATGAAAAATCACGTTTTGTGCAACACTTTAAGCTATTATAAAACTTAGCTATATGTAAGCATGTATATTTTAAATTGTAGGCAATGAAGAACTTTGTGGAAATCTGATGCCTGATGCCAGAATTCAATTACTGCAATTTTGTTTTTCTTCTGCTTGGATTAAGCCGCCAAAAATCGACTGCAAGTTTTGTGAAATTGTTTTTGTCGTTTTATATACACCTGGAAGAAGTCTGATCATGTTTCAAACTAATATATTAAATCAGGTTGGTTAAAGATGTAGAAGCCCATTAAATGTCACTTTGCGGTATTTTTATTTTGTATAATAGACGCCTCTATCTCATGTCATTAGAGATATAAGTAAGCATTGAAATCTGCAGATCACGACGTAAACATTAGATGTTGGTACGTTCTGACAATGCCGCAACATCGCACGGCCCAATTCTAACCTAGCTTTTTTACACATCCGTGATCTTATACAACTATATTAATCCTGGGGCCCTGAACTTCTTGGTCTTGAAGAGAGTTGGAACTTTTGGTGGGACACGAACTCTGACGTAGTTTTCACAAGTACCAAGACACGAAACTCGCATACACTACTCGATGCACGTTTCGCTAGCCATGTTAGCTTCATAAGGAGATGACTTAACCATCTTCCATTTAATCATCTCCATTTCATCATCAACTCTCATCTTGAATTCATTTCCCGATGAAGCTAATATTTGAGTTCTGTAAAAGTCCATTGCTAGAACATATAAGTGGCTTTAGTTTTAAATTCAAGTAGTTTTTTTAATATGTTAAGTGGTAGATGGCGCTGCACTGCAAAGAATTATTTGGATGACAAAAACTTTTTTTTTAATGTCATTTAGATTTCGTTATGTGGAAAAAAATGAAAATCCAACCGTTTTTCAGAAATTTGAGTTTAAAATATTTGATTTTTGTAAAACTAAAACCGCCGTAACTTCCTTTCATTAAATTTTAGACGATAGTAATATGAATAATGTGGCAATATAACTTTTTTTACAACTTTCGGTTAAACCGGAAATTATATTTATTACAATTTTAAAGCCCCCGCCCCTGCATTTTATTATATAATATTGAATAAAAACAATTTTATACATTACTTCCAGTGCAACCATAGCAATAAAAGAAATAATAATGAAATAAAAAACTTTATATTTTATTTAGTAAAAACAAAAAGCAAACTAACAAATAATAATTTATGGAAGAAGGTGTTCGAATTTATTGTAATTTTCGTGTGTACATGTGGAGAATCTATTCAATAGCTCAACTTCACAAACAGAACTTTTAACTCAAATATCTCTGGTAGTTTCCTAAATATTTCACCTGGGAATTATTTTGGCACACCCTGTATTCCTGAATTTTACGCAATTCTCGGTTAGCGATTTATAAAATTCAATATAACACTAGCCATGAGGTTAATTACGCATTGTAAATCGCTATACGTAATCTGCTTTTATATGTACATTTACTCAATAAAGTCGTTTATTACCTACTATTATTCTTATTGTTAAATATGTCAATATTATTTGTTAGTGTCTGTGCTATAATTGTATATTTTATATTTACTATACTGTAATACTGGATTGTATAATGTTCTATCTTATGGATAAATAAATAATTAAATATATTAAATATATACTATGTCGATTTTGTAAAAATTAATGTGAATATTACAGAATTGTTGGCATTGATTGAATTTTTAAAGTTCTTTCAAGGTAAGAAATGACGGAAAATGAATTTATCTACTTCATAAAGAAATAAGTGTAAAAATCAAAGCGTGAGGGTGTTTTATATTATACTTCTTATTTTCAAGCAAAGCCTTATAATCCGATAACACCAAAATCCCATTAACCTGAGGTTAACGTATCCATTACAAAATTTCCAGGTAAATCTCATTTGAACTTGCCTAATTTCCCCGTCAATCTATTAGAATCTGCGAGATTAAATGTTCGGAATCCAGAAAATGAAGTGAACTGAAAGCTAATCCGCGAAAGTTTTTCATCCTCTGTAATTTATATAATTAACTTGAATGTAATATGCAGTAAATCCAGATTCTTTTGCCTTTTATCGCAGTGGAAATTTGGAGATTTGAAATTCAGTCATTAAGTGTTATAATCATTTATTCAATTATAATTAATATTAAAAATAAAATAAGGATTTAGACACTTTAGTCTTTATAATCATATCTATTTAATTCATATTTAGCCATAACACAATATATTGTACATTAATTTCATTTACACAGAGTGATTCCTAGCCGAGATGATCAGACTGCAAAGGCAAATCAGAACCAAAATTTGAACGAACCAGAAATGGGGGTCAAACTGGAAGCGCTAAATCCACAGGAAACTCGCTGTGGAAGGTGACTAGGGCCCTGAAAAGCACGCGTGAGGCTATACCCCCGCTGAAACACGTGAACGGATAGACGGCGATAATTATATAATATATAATATAATTTTGAGCACGAAATAACATAAACGAAAGCATTGGTCATGACATACAAATGACAAGACGAGAATTTCTGAAGGTCATGACCAAGCCCTCGGAAATAACAGATATTGTCAAAAATCCACAAATACAAACTACTCAAATATCTTCCGAGGAAAGGTATTGTGCAGTTGACGTACATCGTTAATGCGATCATGCGGCTACAACACTGACCTAGCCAACGATGGGTCCCAATTTGGCCTCAGGAAGAGCAGGAGTGCGTGCAACAAGTCATTAGGAGAGTTAGCGACGTCAAAGTGCAATACAACCTCTGGAAGAGTACCACCATGGTACTCCTCGATATTGAGAAGGCGTTCGACACTATCTGGATCCCGGAATTACTCTACGAACTACACGACTATAACTACCCGACTTTCTTTATTAGACTCATTCATTCGTTCTTGACGGGTAAATCCGTGCATGTCCAAGTGAATAACAAAGTCTCAACACGGCGGGACATTTGCGCGGAAGTCCCGCAAGAATCCTGCCTGTCACCAAAATTGTACAATCTGTACGTCTCCGACTTCCCAGAGTTCCCGAATACGACGCTGGCTAAGTATACCCACGATACAGCCATGTACGCGCATTCACACAACGCCCAAGCAGCGAATACGATTCGCTGCTACACTGCTGAAGGCGCACATGGTCCGCGTCACGGCGTATTACGACCTGTAAAAGATTCGGGTAAACGCTGAGTCCTAGGCGATAGTCTTCACACGCCGTTTCCCTGGAAACAAAATCGTAACACCAATTTCGATCCGAGGAAACAAAATTCCAACCAAGAAGTGCGTGAAGTACTTGGGGTCAGACTGGACCAGCGACTGACGTTTAACACACATATAAATGAGACAGTACGGACGGTCTACTCTCTGTCCAGGAGTCTGTATACGCTCATAGTCAGGGGAATCAGACTTAACCGACAAAATAATATATTGTTGTACACAATAGTGGTCAGGACGCCCAACACATACGCGACGCCGGCGTGGTGCAGCACATCGGCCACGATAATGAAAAACTAAAAGTGCTCGAGCACAAATTTATGCGCCTCATATCAAATTCTGGAAGGTACCTCTTTCAGAGACCTACACGCACTTTGCCACGGCATAACCCCAATAGCGGATTGCGTCTCAAAAATTCTATTCCTTCAAACTAGGCGATAGTCCGCTAACAAGAAACATAACACAAATTAGCAGCATCAGCCCCATTTCGGAGTAAGCACACCCTACCATACCAGACGTTACCGATCTTCCGGAAACCTCTGTAGCCAAACTTCAACAACTATCCGCTTACCCTCTCTACCTTTACTGATATTTTATACCTTTTGTATCTTTAAATGTTTCTTGTCCCCCTTCTTTATGTTTGTTTCTTTTTGTTTCTTAAAAACAACGCGGTGGTCGTGCAGTCGGTCCGGGGGTGAGTTATGGGGAGGCAGATGCAGATACTAATTGTTAATAAAGTTGTACTGAATTCAATTGGGTGATTCCTAAGTTGATATTCCTTTTAATTGTATATAAAACTTACGAGAACACTGAGGAGGGCATATAAGAAGACCTAAACGACCTGAAATTGGGCAAACTGAAGATGAAATTTTAAATGTTACCGAGGAAAATCTTATAACAAGTGCTCCGAAAATTGCACGTCAGGTCCAAGCAAGCTAAAAAGTGTGGACAACGTTGCGAAAAAACATGTGTATCCTTCCTCAGAGTTTAATTTTTGTGAATGGCCCTTACGACAAAGCTCAAGTGATTAAAACCTTACTAGAAAACTTTTTGTTACAGAGGAGGCACATTTCACACGAAGTGGAATCAACATCTCGCAATACCCATGTTTGGTCTGTTAAATAACCTCATGGTATTTGAAAATCTAATTTTCTGCAAAGCATGGGCAGCAATTGTGAATGGGATACTTATTGACCCATATATTTTACTAAACCATTTGACGGGCGACAACTACCTAGACTTTTTGGAAAATCACTTTTCCGGCCTTTTAAAAGATGTGCTCTTGAATATCAGGAAAATCCTTCTTCGGTATTGAACCCATTTCAAACGAAAAATCTAGAGTAGTTTCTAAATAAGAATTATTAGAAAAGATGGATAGATCGAGCCGAACTAGTTACAAGGCCACCAAAGTCGCCAGATCTAACTCTGTGACTCTATTGTAGGGTTATTTAATTTTTAACTAAATGAGGTCATGTTTTCTCTAAAATCAATGTTTTAAAGATATTCTGAGTTAATAAAATACTTGTTATTTTTTATTCAAAATTACAGTTAAGTACATATTTCCTGGAATTTCTAGAATTTCCCTAATGGGTTCAAAAAATATCTTATTGGGCTCCTATAGTTCGTATTGTGGTTCTAGTTACTACTTTGAGCTTTTCCTCTTAAATGTCAAAAAGTCAATAGTAATTCATCTGCTCCTAACAAATGGATGACAAATGGAATTAAAAAAATTTTCCCAAACGTTAAAGACCTCTATCCATTGACTTTACGTGATCATAAAGAAATAAAAAAGCTAAAAAATTGTGCATTACCTACACGTTATTCAGAGTTCGGCGAAAGGTCCTACTTTTCAAGTTAATATTATTCCTTGATATTCGGAAAACGGTCTAATTTCAGTCCTTACGACCTTGATATCTCGAAAACTGTTCATTTTTAGACTTCAGTACTGTACGAGAAAATTTGGCAAAAAGTATTACATCTGTAGAACGAAGGTTCTTAAGGACAACGCTAACAAATTCCATCTTTCTGGCGCAAAAGGATGAAAATGAAATTAGAAAAGTTATTAGCACATTGAGATCCAAGAAAGCATCTGGTATAGATAAGATTTAGAGCAGAGACTCTAAAAGAATGTGTCGATTATGTGGTAGGCCCCATCTCATATATAATTAATAAGTAATCTGCCTTTAAAATCGCTATAGTAAAACCTTTGTTTAAGTCTGGTGATAAACCTGAAATTTCTAATTACCGACCAATATCTCTCTACCTTATCAAAAATTTTTGAGAAAATACTAAAAAATAGAACAGTAGACTACATAAATAAATAGAAGATACTCTCTGGCGAATAATATGCATTTAGAGAAGGCAGATCAACGCAAGATGCCATAGCGGATTTAACAGCTAGAATATACGAAGCCATAGACAATTCTGAATCAGTTGTAGGCATCTTTGTTGACCTTGCGAAGGCGTTCGATACAGTTAGCCATCCAAACTTATTAGAAATCCTGGAGGGTATTGGAATTCGAGCAACCGCCTACAATTTAATGCGCAGTTATTTAAGGGACAGGCAACAATATGTTAAAATTGAAAATCATGTGAGTACTAAGAAAGTGAGTTATGGGGTCCCTTAGGGTACAGTACTGGGACCGCTTCTTTTTAGTCTATACATCAATGATTTATTTAGTCTTCAAATAAACGGTCAAATAATAAGTTTTGCAGATGATACTGTATTGATTTATAGAGCCAAGAGCTGAGAAGATTTAAAGCGGAAAGTTCAAGATAATTTTCCTACAGTAGTTGAGTTTTTTCATAGCAAACTATTAACTATCAATATGAGTACTTAGGTATTACAATGGACTGTCGTCTTAGATGGGATGCACAAATAAACAAGTTAAGATATCTCCTTCCTAAATGTGAGTATTTCAAAAAATTCTTCGATACAAATCATCTAAAAATAATGTATTATGCGCTTGTGCAGATGCGCCTGATTTGTGGCATTGTTGCTAGGGGGGGGGGCAACAAATACTTATTTAAAGCATCTGGTTATTATGCATAAAGGGTTTCTAAAAATCATATTTGACAAATGCTATACCTACCCAAGCAATGAATGTTTACTTAACCGCCTCTCAAGTTACCGAAGTAACCCCCTGGAAGATCTCAATGATCTTGTGCTAGGCAAAGAGAGACGAGGCCCTACAGTTTAATGTGGACTCCGAACCACTCTTGGAGCAATTTTTTTAATGAAAAATTGTTTCGCCTTGCGGGAATCGAACCCACTTCGCTATGCAACTCAGTTTGCTAGCCAGTCGCTTTAACACACTGAGTTACCATTCCCACATGCAGGAATTGTTTAAAATATCAAATATTCTTGATATAAGACAGTTATTCGGTCATGTTCTAATATTAAATCAATATAAGCACTCGAAAAACATTATACCTATCGAACATGATTACAACACAAGATATAAGAATCAAGCTATAACTATTCCAAGAGCATTTAAAACAATTGGACAACACTTTCACACCTATCTTTTTCCAAAATTGTATAACATCATTGCACGTGACCTAAAGCAAATTAATTCGATATCACTGTTCAAGACGAAAATAAAAGCATGGATTCTCAAAACTCCCAGAATAGTCCTTCATCAGATAATAGACGCAAGAAAATGTACATATCTAAAGCTACTAAATAAAAGTTATTACATTATTTTAGATCGTAACATAGATGTATTAAGTTAGATAAAGTTTCAACAACTACGTATTCCAATCAATAATTGTTTAAATCAAACCTACCTACCTCTTACCATTTTAGTTTAATTTTAAATCCTACGTTTTTTTAGCAAATAATTTTAGATTTTAATTAGTCAGTAGCTACTACCGTCCACGAGCAAGGTTTTTTTGTGGATGTTTCTATGTTTATTTCTTATTATTTGTATATCTAAACATACAGATAAGATCGTGTGTCTGTGTAAACAACTAATTGTACACTTATGTAACTTTTTCATATTTTGTAAATAAACATTATTATTATTATTATTTATATTCGGAAAATGGTCTATTTTCAGTCCTTCGACCTTGATTTCTCGAAAACCGTTCATTTTTAGACTTTGTGCCTATCGAAATTTTTGACCAGGACGTCGTCAAGTATAACATATCACAAGTGACCCGGTCACAATTTGACCGGGACCCAAAACCCATATATTTTGTGTTTTCGTCCTTTCATTACGAAATTCGCATTTTTAGTTTTTTTCAATATCCTTCCGCAAAGGTCACACGCAGTTACAATTTTGGTTTTCAATGTAATAGAATACCATTGAAAAGGAAAAGAAATATATTGAACAGATGTGTCGATTTCACAAAAAATACATTTTAAAAGAAAAGAAAACAAACAATTAAGTTTTGTTCAAATGTGCTTTTAGAGGGCGGAATATTAAAACATAATCCTTATTTTACTATAAGGAACGTAACCAGACTGCAACCACCAGCTACTCTCCGGGGTATGTGCCCTGAGAGTAGCTGTTGGTTGCAATCTGATTACGTTCCTTATAGTAAAATAAGGATTTTATAGAGGAGTTTGTGACTAAAAATATTATGTTTTAATTAAGTTTTGGTAATTGAAATAATTAAAGAAGCAGCAATTTAAAGTAAGAATCAGTTTTTATTTACATTCCCAAAATGTCAGTATTTGCTTCCTCCTTTTTTCCACCCTGTAAATAAATAAGAAATAGTTAATATAATAAGGGGCTAAAAAATTCTAACACTGCAGGTGATGACAATGGCAGTCTAAATCTACTTTAAAATCTTGGGGCGCACCTTTAAATTTTGTTTAATATTCGAGCCCCATCATCACCATACAGTCTCTGATAGTTCTTTTCCTTCCTCCCACGAGATCTATTGCAAAAGAATAACTTGAAGAATTTAAGTTCAAATATAATTTTTTATGAATTTTTAATTACCGAAAAATTTTTCAAAGCTATAAATTAAGGTATGAAATTAATATCTCTATAGATAAACCTGATATTTATCGAATTTTAAAAATACTTATCTAGTTTACGATGTTGCTGATAATCCTGAGCAAAAAATAATTCCTCCCAGAGAGTATCATGTATTTAAACTGTTTTACAGCTAATACCTAGAGTTATAGAAATGACAAGTTATGTGATTAACAACAATCATTCAGGAAAGTGTGTATTCCCACACAAATCACGCGCATCAGCAAGTTATATTTTAGAGGCTATAAATTAATCCTGCAAATACTCAACCCTGCACGTGAACTGAAGGTCTACCTATTTGCTTTCTGCCATTTCGTTTAACCTTAAATTAAGGGCCATAATATCTTTTATTTATGGAGTACACTTCCCTCTTGATTTATTTCAAGGACCTTATTAAATACGAAAATTGTAATTTATAGGTGAAGTAATTTTTTTCATTTCAGTTCGTAGAACTCATACTAGATATTCACGAAATTACAAAATACTATTTCGTATTAGTTAATAAGTACAATTTATCAATCATAGATCAATATAAAATGATATATCTAGAGCAGTTGTTAATAATCGAATAAGTTAGAACTATATTTTAATTATAATAAAATATAATATGTTTACTGAAAAAATTAAGCGGTACAACTATAAATCTTTTCAAAACGAAGTTAAATTTATTTTCTTTAACTTTTTCATTTTGCCATATTCATTCGCTTGTACATCAATCAATAAAGATGCGGCAAAAAACTAACTTCATAGTTTTAATTAGTGATGCATTGACTTTTATAATTACCAACCAATTGTTGAAAAAAATAATTCAAATTAGCATTCTTTATAGACATGTAAAAGAATTAAAAAGTCTGTCCCTGTAATTTTCTAAAATTAAAAATGTCAGTATACCAACTGAGATAAGTGTTCATGGTCTCTAAAATTGAAACAGAATCTGGTAAATAATAAGATGGTTCTGACCAAAACAATTCAAAATCAGTTTATCACCTCGTATCTAAGTAATCAAGCACAGCAGAAAAATTATATGGCCCTACCTGATTAGGCGTATTATTAAATGTTTATTTTGTGCCGTGTAGTTTCGGGGTTATATTATTCTACCTTGTAATTTATAAATTGAATTTATTGTTTTGCCTGGTCCTCTTAGGAATTTTTAAATTTCTATTAACTTTACTAACACTTACAGTGAAATTCTGTAGTATCGGCCTGAATTACTGTATTCCACAATAATTGTTTCATCAACCATCCTTTCAAGTTGTTTCCTTATATCTGCAATTATTTTATTGACACCGGAGATATTGTTAAAAACCTTTTAGATTGTCCAGCAATGTTTTAGTTATTATTTCAAGTTGCAAGAAAATCAGTCCTGTACGGCTATGAGAGAATGTGGTTCTGTACTATGTTCTGTCATATTCAGTTTGTGATGTGATTATGGTGAGAGTTTTTTCTCTTGGGTGCGGCTCCTATCTTTCTTTTTTTGGTTGGCCACCGGCAAGAGTGCCTGGAATCACCTTGGCTATATTTTAATCTTCGATCTTTTTGATCATTCGCAAGGGATTTATGTACACAGCCTTTCAGAATTTATTCTTCAGCATTGTGTGTTGCTGTTAGTAAATTTTGATGTTTATACATGGAGAGAAACTTACCCTCGTGGGATTTTATGGTCTAGGTAATGTGCATGCCCATCACTACACCTTCATGAATCAGTCCTAACGCCGCAATTATCTTCTTTTAGGCACTAGAAATTGCTCACTGCTGTTCTATGTAAATTGGTTTTAATACTTGCTCCCTCTAGCATGAACAATATTAGGCATTATTTACTTCGATGGGAAAATCCGTGGAGCGCAACCCCTGGAACACAAGGAAATGAACCTTCCAGCTATTTATGGTAACCTTTGTTTCTTTTTGTTCTAATCATTTTCTATGTTTGGTGATTTAACTTAACTTTCAATTTAACAAAATTTTACCCCATAAAATAAATGCCACTTTTTAAACATAACATGTAAACCACTTGTAGATACGCCTGGGAAGTTGTAAGTATATATTGACACCTTTTATTACCACCAGGTGGTAAATTTGATACCTTTATAATCATTGTGTCATTTCATTTTCAATTTTAACAATAGTAATAGTCTGCACTCCTGTATCGGGACCCCTGTGTGGATGGAAAAGCATAAGCACCAAAGTAAATAAATTTAGATGTCTTGTAATACCTGCTCTGTGATACTCCAATTAACTTTTAATATATTGAACATTCTTTTTGTATTTGCTCTAGACAGTAACGCTGGTCATACCTACACCCCGAGGTCCTTCAGAGCTAGCCGCACGCTCTACTTTGGGGCACGTACATGTGGTAGTGGTTATTATTTTCCCCCTTTTTTTTGCTGCCTAACCCAAGTCATTACTCCTCGAGCAGACATCGGCCTAACACCCTATCAACTACCGTAGTGCTGGGGGCAGTATGTACAGTACATCAGGAATCATCTTGTATACAAAAAATAAAAAGTACTACAAACGACAGGTGTAAATGAAAAATTACTACCTCCATATTTATTTTTATTTGGGTGCAAATAAATACTAGAGAAGCAGTTAAAGTAGGAAACGCTCGATTCTATATTCAATGTTCATCCAATATGCGGCTTAAGGGCTCAAAAAAATAATAGTAAAAAGACAAATAAATAATTTTAGAGTAAGTCAATGAAAATAAAAATGTTGATGATCCAAAATATATTATTTCATTTTTTTATTACTAATGGTATGTCATACGCATCTACATATGCACACACAGATTTAATATATATGCATTATAACAACTATTGTATCTGTTTATATTTATTATTTAATGGTCGTCTCATTATATTATTTGTGATATGTCTAAACATAAACGTAGTGTAATATACATAATAACCTTTATATGCAATATGGCATTGGTAACAATTGATGACTATACTAGGAATCCTATATATCTTCTTAATAAGACCCCCAAGACAAAACCTCAATATTTCTTCATGCAACCGTTATGTTAGTGAAACATAATGTAAGGAAAGCGATACATCAGATGATTTCAATCTAGATTATTATTGTCTGAACAGCTACATGAAAAATTCTTTCTTCGTAGCCTTAATTACACCATTAAAAATATTGTACAATAAATTTGCCGATGAAAGCAAGTGGCGTAATTAAAAATAACCCTTGCATAAGAAACAAAATAGGGGTAGTCTTAATAACCTTAGACTCATAACCACCGTCCCAGTAATAAGTAAAATTAATTAAATACTGTGAAGATAGTATATTTTTTAAATACACAATTCGAGCGACGAACGTTCATACACAAGTCAGATAGGCACAGCGGCACATCTTTATATGCTATGAATTGATAAAATTCCTTGATCTAATTACTTAAATTTTTGCAAAGGTAAAGTTTAGTTACGATATCTATCACTTTATAGTTAATATCGCAATTTTGTCAGTTTCTGTTCTATTTACAATTTTAAAATTATTTACAATAAACGTCTGCGATGACTATGATTGTTTAATTTAAAAAAATAATCGCTATTATTGGGGAGGTTCTCAAAAAGGTCACTTAGCGGTATGAAAGGTTTTAAGCGGATTGTAGATTGTAGATTTGCTTTACGGGGTCGTTTGGCTTCGAACAGCCTTACTTCACTTGGACCTAAAAGATCTTTTGTGATTTACCCTATATCTAATGTTTTCCCAGGATTCCAAGACTTTTCACAAAACTTGTCATTTTCCTGGGGGCTAATTTCCCTATGTCTTCAAGCGTTAATTCCGGAACTTTAGCCTAGTGCGGACTAACACCTTGCATTCACAAAGTATGTGTTCCGCAGTTTCAGCTGAAGTATCGCAACATCTGCATTTGTTGTCCACCTTGCTCATATTCCTGGAATGACATCCCAAGGGGCAGTGGTCAGTTAGAAAGCCTGTTTTTTTGCAAGGCTGTCAGCAAGTTCATTTCATTGTACTCCCTCATGCCCTGGCACCCACATCAAGGTAACCTTGTTGTTGTTGGCCAGCTGCTTCAGGGATTGTGTACATTCCCAGGAAATTTTAGACTAAAAGGCATAGGACCTTATATTAGAGCCTTTAGTGCTGCCTGGCTATCTGATAATATATAGATCTTTGCCCTTCGGATGCCTTTATTTAGGCATTCCTGCTCACACAGATCTGTAACGTAAATTTCTGTCTGGAAGATGGTGGGGGTGTTACCGAGGGCTTTGGATAGCCTACATTTAGACCCTGCTACTCCCACTCCTACCTCTTCAGCCATCTTAGATACATCTGTGTACCAAATTAATGCCCCTTGTTCCAATCGTAGTGCCTCTATCTTGCTCGTCTGATGACTTTCAATTAGCACCTCAAACGATTAGTCAAAGTCTTGTTTAATTGGCATTGAGTCAGTGGGTTTAGTCATGGACTTCAAATGGAATAACTCCAGAATTCTTAAGTGACCAACCAGATCGCCTGGTTTAAATTTATGTGCCTAGTGCAGTCGTAAGGCACTGAGCGCTGGCTCTTTGCTTACATGCAAGTGCAAGGGAAGTAGGTCAAGTATAGCCTCCATAGCTGCTGTGGGATACGAGTACATTGCTCCTATAGTCCCTAAACAGACAAGGCGTTGCAATTTCTACAACTTTTCCTATGCTACTTTTGCCTCTGTTTTGGCCACCATACGCATGATGCGTAGGTCACCATAGGTCTGACAACCGAAAGATAAGACCAATGTATCATTTTCGGTCTTAGACCCCAAGTCTTACCAAACAGCCTACTGCACGTCCATATTGCCGCTGTTGCTATAATAAGAATTCTTTACAGATGTGAGTTCCAGGTAAGTTTTTGATCCAGGATTACTCCTAGATACTTGACTTCACTAGAAAAGTTTAGCATCGTTCCATTCAGTATAGAAGTTCTAAGTTTGAGTTTTCTCCTTTTATTAAGCGGATAAATAAACACTTCTTATTTAATAATGGACAGATTAAAATTAATATTTTGGCGATTATTGTCGGCAAACCTCCTCATAAGTACTCTTGCGCTGAGTAGAAAACTTGGAGTTAGCTAAAATCCGATATCATGTTTTATAAGAAAACATGAATTTTACCTTAATCATTTGTGACTTATAGTACTCATGAAGATGGGATTGGATACTTATGTTTAAATCGGTTAATTAAAAAACGTGATCAGGTAAAAACTTTTTATATACTTACAATTATCAAATTTGAAAACTCGTCATTGTAAAGAAAGTACGTAATAAGCTTCAATTTCTTGATGGACTGAAGTAAATTTAAACATTAAACTCTTTTCTCTTTCGACAACAGCGATCAGATGTTTACGAGTATTTAAATTATCGTCTACTAAAATTTCTTCATACATTTTTTATGAATTAACATACAAAATGTGCTTTATCAAGGAATGCCATCAACCTTGAATGATATGAAAAAGTACATTTAAAATTATACGAAAGCGTAGAACGGTCATGTAACGTTTTATTTTTATAATTCCCAGTTTAAATTGTAAATTATTCTAAATTCCTAGTTTGGACTGTAAATTTAATTAAATTCGCAGTTTGAACTGTAAATTCAATTACATTCCCAGTGAACTGTGAATTTTGTTAAATTCCCTGTTAGGACTGTAAATTACACCAAATTGCCATTTTAGACATTGATTTCAGTGTAATCAAGTGTTATTTGTCGCAGTGAGTGCCATAGAAAAAATATTAAGTTTGCTGTAAAATTGGTTATATTGTGCTAAGCTGTAGAAATGGACGATGTAATTTCATTTTCTTTTTCCTCGGGATTTCACCAGTCAGAAATTACTTCATATTTGGCTATAAATCATAATATATTTATAAATGAACGTTATTTAAGAAGGAAGTTGAGAAAATTCATTTTGTTTAGAAGAAAATATTTTACTGACATATACACTGTCGCGTCGCAACGCAAGATTTATTGAAGAAAATGTGGCTATTTATGGTCAATTACGTGAATACCGATGGACGCACCTGAAATATTTGCAAACAAATCTAATAGTTACACAGGAAAGTGTTCGCTTTCTTTTGACAATAATTGATCTGATAGGAGCTGAAGTCCGCAGAAGACGTAGTCGTAGACAACAGAAATAAGAGTCCGAATTTTTTATGGCATGTGGACAAGTTGAAACCTTTTGGAATATGTATAAGTATGGTTGTATGACTGGTCGAGAGGTGAGCCCACTTGCCTCTCGCCCAGTGAAAAATTCCGGGTTCGATCCCCGGTCGTGGCAGTGGAAAATACTGTGAGAGGGATTTTTCCACTATACACGGATATTGGGTTTGTGTCCTTTGTGTCTAAATGTGTAGCCCCCTCCCACACAAGGCTCTTCTAGAGCCTTCCGGGAGGGGGTCGTAATTACCTGTGGTGTTATTTATTAATTATTTATTATTATCGACGGCTTTTCCAGGCGGATGATGTGGTTAAAAATTGGAAAAAATAGTAATGATCCTAAAATAATTTGTGCATATTATCTAAAGACTGTAAAGCAAGTGGGTGGATGTCCTCGCTGATATGGAAACAGAAAATGGCATAGTAGAGTAAGTTCAGACTCATTTAAGGGAATGCCGAAACTATCAAGAAGAGCATTATAAAATTGCCGCCCTTTCTCTATGGCACTAGCCCAACTAATTAAAGAATTGGAGCTTAGTGTTTTCTATTTTAAGAAAACATCACATCCAGTTTTGGATGAATATATTCCATAAATTAAAGGACGATGGACTTTTCTCTGGAACATTCATTGATAAGGCGTTAATGCGATTTTGCTTTCGAAAAATATTTCAGGTAATAAGTAAATAAGTTACTAATACAGCTTAAACTGTTAATTTAGCAAAATTTACAGTTTAAACTGAGAATTTAGCAACGTTTACAGTTTAAACTGGGAATTTAATTAACTTGATAGTTTAAACTGGGAATTTATCAAAATTTACAGTTTAAACTGGGAATCATAAAAATAAAACAAACGTTACATGACCATTCTACGCTTTCGAAGAATTATAATTACGACTAGTCTGTCTTGAAAGGATTTAAGAAATGCAATAAAATGAAATTAAAAATATAATGGCTTCACTTTCAAAAGACGAGAGTATGCCACACCCGTTAAATAAAGGTATTTTAGTTTATTACCGCCGACACTTTAAAAATAACTATAGACACATAATTACTGGTCAAGAGGTTTTATAACCCAAAAATTTAAAATTAATATCGATGGTTCCTCCACGTATGTAGAGCTATCTTTATAATAGTAAAGATAACATTTTATCTTTCTTTGTGCACTTAATAAATCAAATATATATTTAACAGCTGTATTTGCTAGAATATTCTTAAAATTCAGTTATTATCAATCAATTTAATCAACACATTAACTTGTTCCATCTTAAATGACAAAAAATTATTTTCTTCCCGGTATATATTGAAGTTATAAATAATTTATTTTAAAGAATATTTAACTGTGTGGTGAAAGCCATGAAGTGGCTATACTTAAACCCTTGCTGAAACATTAGGTCCAAATTTAATTGTACCAGAGCTCAACAATAATCAACCCTCATAACATATACTAAATGAGAAAACAGCAAATGGAGTGCGTAATCATTATTCAGGGAAGTAGGGTGCACGATAATTAAATTTGAACTCAAACTCCATTTTCACGCAATAATTGAAATAAGGAAAAATAATAAAAAGAAAGGAAAGGTTTGCATTCAGATAATTATTTTCTATTTATAAAAAAGGAACAACAATAAAAATATTTAATTTCTATAACATAACATTCCTATTATGTTATCTAATACATAGAAATCAAATAATAACTAAATATCTGTTTCTTAATAATAGAACAATTTTTATTATTTGATGTTAGTCATTAATTACTTGATTATATAGTCGGGCGTACATTTACTGGGCAATCAAATAACGGAACAAAAACTTTACGACCTCATTAAAATACCGTTATTCTCTGTACTATCTCGCTTCCAAATTGAATCACTTATCTTTATAGGTTTTGAATGTACGTCGGCTTGTTTGATAAGACCATGGTGAATGGTTCACAGGCGTTAATAATTAGCTCGTAAAATGTTTGTTGCTTTATTTAATAATAATGATAATAATAATAAACGACTTTATTGCGATACTAAATATCAACAATGTAGGGCGATGAACGTAAACTATATCTAAAATTCAAATTGAAATATATATAACACACATACAAATTCCCAAACACGCACAATATTCGAGTAATACGTAAAAAATTAGTTTAAAATTTAATTTCTTGAAGTTAAATTAATTAATCTGCTCATCTAAAAGTAGCTTCTTAATTTTTAATTTAAACATTTCGACAGACAATCCTTTAAGATGACTAGGTATATTATTATACATATGGACCGACCAGTATGAAAAACTT
Organism: Leptura quadrifasciata; assembly: GCA_963675555.1. Taxonomy (NCBI): domain Eukaryota; kingdom Metazoa; phylum Arthropoda; class Insecta; order Coleoptera; family Cerambycidae; genus Leptura; species Leptura quadrifasciata. The sequence continues at coordinate 93,211,607 of OY776677.1, read as the reverse complement.
TTCTTATAATTGGTTGTTGAATGACGTAGTATAGTGTATAAATGAGCTAATCTCACATTACGAGAGTGAATAGTTTATCGTCTGATTAACCTATTGTGAAGATAAGGAGGTATTGAAGTTTTAACTATTTTATGAATAAATACAAGACTATGTAGTTTACGGCGATTTGACATAGATAACCAGTTAAGTTCTTTAAACTTATGAGAAATATGATCGTATTTTCTCAGATTGTAGATTAAGCGGCAACAAGTATTCTGTACTTTTTGAATGCGATTTTGTTCCAAAGAGTCTATGCAGTGCCCATAAATCGAATCACAATAATTAAAAAAGCTTAAGACTAGCGTTTCACATAAAACTTTTTTAAGATTTAAGTTTAAGATGTCTTTGTTCACATATAACAATTTTAATGAGCTGTAGGCCTTAGTTAATAAAGAGCTAATGTGGGACGAAAATTTCAAGTTACTATCAAGAATAAGACCAAGGTTCTTTGCTGAACTTATTGGGGACAACAAGCTATTGTCAATTTTTACAGTAAAATTAGGCATTAATAACTGAACATGCTTTTTTTGTCCAAATAAGAGTAACTTACATTTATTGGGATTAAGTCGTAAATTGTGATCAAAAGATTTTTGCCTAATTATTTCTAGATCACTGTTTATTCTATCAATTGCTTCAGGTGCTAGTTCAACAGAGAAACTATGATACAATTGTGTATCATCTGCGTATGCTTGTAACTGACAATATTTGACTGAGCTTAATATATCAGATGTATAGATAGTAAACAGGAGAGGTTCCAGCACTGACCCCTGAGGCACACCTGAAGTAACAGATACCGCAGATGATCTATTATTATCCAAATCAACCATCTGCTTACGATTGGATAAGTAGGACTTGAAAAATAACACTGAGATATCATCCAGGCCGTAAAATTTTAACTTTAGTGATATTAAGTCATGGTGTAAAGTATCAAAGGCCTTAGAGAAGTCGAGTAAAACTAATGCTGTAACTTTCTTATTATCAGTATTTTTAAAAATATCATCGGTGACTCTAGCAAGAGCTGTTGCTGTACTGTGACCTTTCTTGAAACCTGATTGGAAAGAGGTAATTATATTGTTGGTAGTAGCATAGTCGTGAATTTGTGCGTATACAACTTTCTCTAAAACCTTAGATAAAATAGGTAAAATACTTATAGGTCGTAAATCAGCTACCGAAGAAACGTTTGCAATTTTTGGTATCGGTAAAATTAAAGCATTTTTCCAAATGTCGGGAAAGCAACCCTGTTCGAGGCAACAGTTAATTATATGAGTAATATAGGGGACAATATATTTTCCACAAAGTTTAACCATATTTAGCGATAACTGATCATATCCACTTGCATTTGATTTTAAATCAGAAATAATATTATTTACGTCATCTATTGAGACAAAACTGAACTTAAAAGATTTGTCATTGAATTTGTTGTTTTCATAATACGACATTAGAATTTCTAGTCTGGAATGACGATAGAAAATAATTATTTATTTCTTCAACATCAGCAATTTCAGAGGGGACATTTGAATTTTTGCTTTTTTTTATATTCATTGATTGCAACGTGTGCCATGTACTTTTCTTATCATTTAATTCACATATTCTATTAATGTATGCCCTTTTTTCGTTTCTAACTGCAGAAAACGTGGGATTACGTAAATTTTTATAGTGAGCGAGGTCCACAGGATTTTTTGTTTTTTTATATTTAGTTTTTGCTTTGTCCCTTTCCTTCATTAATTTCTTTAAATTATATGTTAGCCATGGAGCTTTTGGTTTACTAACCCTAACTTCCCTATATGGGGCATGAATTTGAAATAATTCTATTATCAGCTGTGTAAGTAAATTGACCTTATATTCGATACTATTACCCCGTAGAACATTAAAAAATGGTACATTTTCCAAATCACGCATAAAATTTTCATAGTTAAAATGTTTAAAATCTCGAAACCTAATGAATCGTTGAGTAAATTTAGGACATTTAATAGCCAATTCACTGTACACAAGCTTGTGATCCGATATATGATCAACATCAATTGTTCCGGTATTAATAAAAGTATTATGATCAGATACGAAAATAGGATCTAATCAAGTTTCTGTTCCATTGTTAGATATTCTTGTAGGCTCATTTACAATCTGACAAAAACCCGTAAGACCCAAAACATTGCTGCAATAAATTATTTGCATTTAATAAATTAACATTCAAGTCTCCTAAACAAATTAAGTTATCAACAGTTGGAAAAATTAGCGATAATATCTGATCAATAGTTTCAATACTCTCTTGCAAGTTACAATGCGGTGGTCGATAAAAAATGCCTACAGCGTGTACTAGTCTATTAATTTTAATTTTTAAAATCAAATATTCCAATGAACTATTGTTCTGCACATCTATTCAACATTAATATTATTACTCACATAAGCTCCTATACCTCCTCCTCTAGACCCAGTTGCACGATCTGATCTAAAAAATTTGTGCGCAGGAATGTTTAAAACCTTACTGTCTGTGGCACAGTTAAGCCACGTCTCTGTTAAAGCAAATATATTGAATTCTTCGGCCTCTACTAAGTCGATAAAATGGTTCAAATGACATAAAAGAGATCTTACATTTAAATGAGCAATTTTTAAGTTACTGACTAACATAGTTACATACCAGAAAAGAAAACACTATAAAGGTAATGACAAAAAGACAGTTATTAGTTCAATTTTACTTAGCGATTTTTGTAGATAAACTCTTATTACTAGAAGGCGAGTTGGATCTCAAAACCTTCTTCTTTTCTTCCGTGGGCATAGTTGATTTTAATTTCACCTTATTCGTTTCTGAGTGCTTAATTATCCCAATTTTGAGGGGAGGCAAATTTTTTGAAGTTTCCTTGTGGCTTCGAACTGGCGTTACTGTATTTTCAGAGACCCGGAATTCATTATTCAAAGGAATATAATTTGCTTCGGTTACATCCTCAAAAAAACCTGTAGAGTCGATATGCTTGATGTTAGGTGTGGGAGGTGCACTATTAGATTTAGTAGTTATTATCCATGATTTGAAAAGCTAAAACAGTAAATTAACTCAAAACACTTATTGAATTCTTTAGCATAAGATTTTAAAACAAAATCTTGTTTAATTTTAGTCAATAAAAAATTAAAATATGTAAATAAAATGGATCTGGCAACTGTTGGATACTTGTGACTCTAGAATTAGGTAATGGTAAATTCCGCTCAGTTTTTTTGTGATCGAAGGACTATTACGTCTGGTATATAATTAAATAATACCAATAGTATTAACGTGAGTGTTAAAATAAAACCAGATAGATAAAGAATAATTAAATATACGTAATAAATTTAAAAATCTAAGTAGACAAGTATTTCTTATGAGAACAAATTTTGACGGTATATATTTTTCAATAAAATAATAAAATATCCTGAAAACCTCTCGATAAAAAATATACTATTATATTTCAGTTTATAAGTACTGGCGTTCCGGCGTCTGGCACCAATGTCCTTTTACGGCTTGGTATTAAGCAAGATACAATATTGCAGTAAACCCCAAGCACTTTGAAGCTATTAAATCATTGTTCAAATGTGCTTTTAGAGTGGGGGATATTAAAACATAATATTTTTAGTCGCAAACTCCTCTATAAAATCCTTATTTTACTATAAGGAACGTAACCAGACTACAACTAATAGCTACTCTCCGGGCTATGTGCCCCGCCGAGCGCTGAATTACAAGTTACAAGCCTGGTGCGTTAAGTGTAATAATTGCATATTACCATCAAAACGCTAATGCTTCGATTGCAATAAACACCAGCCGAAAGAATGAGCCAACAGCTCGAAACTGCAGTCTGCAAGTGGTGTGTGATGATTGGCACGAGAGCTCCTTTAAGTAGGATCAGTCTTTCGGGTGGTGTTTGTTGCAATCGAAGCATTGGCGTTTTGATGGTAATATGCAATTATTACACTTAACGCGCCAGGCTTGTAACTTGTAATTCAGCTCTCGACGGGGCACATAGCCTGGAGAGTAACTGTTGGTTGCAATCTGGTTACGTTCCTTACAGTAAAATAAGGATTTTATAGAGGACTTTGCGACTAAGAATATTATATTTTTTTATTAAATCATTGCACTATTTAAATAATGATCTAGTAATTTCCAACATTATATGTGCATAACCTAAATGTGACAACCTCCTACTAATGGATGATGGCCATTATCCTGGCCTTGATATGATCTGTATTATTATAATGCATGATACTTTTCGGTTTATAATCAACAACTATCAATATTCCTATAACTTCCGCACGGCAGACTTTCCTCCTAGGTATGAAATGGTATTTAAGAAAATTAATACCCTTTACCAAAGTACTCGACGGAATATCATCTTATATAATCACAGACCGTGCTTATATTTTCGCAAAATTCACTAAAATATTTAATTTATCATTAAAGCTCAGCATATTCCCAGAAGCATGGAGATATTCTCTCATTACTCATATTCAGAAGAGAGTTCAATGTCGAAAATTACTGACCTTTTACCACAATTTGCAACTCCACTAAAGTTATAATTAAGATTGTGATATACCAATATGGTTTCATACGCGGTAAATTCACATCTGTTCCGCATAATTATTTCGGAAATATTAGATGTTAACGACATTAACGTGATTTACGATTAATAGTATGTTTTAATATTCTGCCCTGTAAAAGCACATGGCATATGTTGGATAGGTCGTTTAAACAAAAGAATAAGAGAAAAAGTCGAAGTATACTACTTTGAGATACTTCTTGTGTTATTGATTACATAATCAGAAAGTTATTTTTTGTTGAGTACGAACATCTCTGTCGCGTGCCTCTAACACTAATTCTACTCAACTTATCGACTAAATCAACTGCCTTGTGTAAGTCAAGAAATATCCCACAAATAAATTTAAATTATTACATGGTTCCAAAGAAAAAGACTCCACACAAGATGCAATAATAGATCTCACAAGTAATATTCATTTAGTATTAGATGAAGGAAGACCTTGTCTGTATACATTTATTTATTGATCTTAGTAAGGCATTTGACACAGTCAGTCATGAATTACTCTTACAGGCACTTGAAGATATTGGAGTCAGAGACACCTGCCTAAAAATTTTCAGAAGTAATTTAACCAATATAATTCAGCTTGTGAGAGTAAAGGATACACTGAGCGAGTAACTAAATATCGAGTACGAAGTACCACAAGGCACGGTGTTAGGACCATTACTATTTTCAGTTTATGTAAGCAGAATATTTTTCTTGTTAAGCACAGGCAAAATAATCAGCTTTACCGATGATACTGCAATTTTTTATAAAGCTGACACGTGGCATGAACTAAAAAACATAGTAGAAACTGATTTAACTGCTATAAAAAATTGGTTTCATCATAAATTGTTACACTCAATTTTGAAAGGACTTTTTACTTACCTTTTAGCTGTACCAGAGCAGGGTTTCCATTATTTAATCAAATTAATATTAATACACTCAGCAGGTTATTCTGCCAAAAACATAAATAAAATACTTAGGTATTACCATAGACCAACACTTACGATGGGATTCACACATAATTATATTATTAGAAAATTACAGTTTATTCTCTATAAGTTTAAATATCTACGAATATGTTGAACATTCAACAAATGAGAACTATTTACCACTGCTTAGTAGAAGGCCATTAGAATGGTGCAATATTAGGGCTTATATGATATTTCTCCATTAAAACATAACCCCTATTTATACATCTGACAATCCTAAAATAATCGACCAATAAGCCTAATTAATAATATTGCAAAAATATTTGGAAAATGTCTTAAGGAAAGACTAATTAACTTCCTAAAGAAAAACAAATTACCCTCTCCACACCAATTTGGATTTACAGAGGGATTAGACACTGACGATGCAATGCATGAAGAATGAACGAGGTAACAGATGACCTAGATAAAAGTAAAAGATGTATAGCTGTCTTTTTAGATTTAGCTAAGGCTTTCGACATGGTACCTCATGATTAATGATATTAATGTTTTTGAAAGCTATGGAGTTAAGGGCATCATGCTGGAAGTCTTTAAATCCTACTTAACAAATAGAACTCAGTGTGTTAAAGTTAGAAACGTATTAAGTGATCCAAAAAATGTACAGGTTGGTGTACCGCAGGGTACAGTATTAGGACCAATACTCTTTAATGTATATTTTACATTTTTAGTCAATACACATATTAACGGTAAAGCCAATTCATATCCAGATGATACTGTGCTAATTTTTAGTGGAACTTCCTGAGATGACACAAGGGATCGAGTAAAATCAGGAGTCAGAAAAGTAAAAGATTGGTTGGATACCTATGAATTATCATTAAACATAAGTACAACAAATTACATTGCTTTCTCTATAGCATCTGTAAATCAACATAATCATAATATAACAACATAAAAACAGACAACTTAAACGGTACAATAAAGGAGACCGCAAGTACTAAGTACTTAGGTATTGTTTTTGACAAAAATCTAAAATGGGTTTGGGTCTTACGTACTTAACAAAAAGAATAGGTGACTGGGTTTTATCAGCATTAAAATGTAATGAATTTTTAGAGAACCATTCACTTAGGTTATTAAATAAATAAATACCACAGAAATTAGACAACCCCCAATTCCAGAAGGCAGGGCTTGTGCGGAAGGGGGTTACATGTTGAAAAAACGCGGACATATAACCATTTTCTCCGACAGTACCAGTGCCAGAGATAGGATTCGAACTCGGTGGTGCGATGTCCGTGTGATTAATCGCGATTGCCACCTCGCGCCTTAACCCACTTGGCTATCGACCAGAGAATTGTTACGATTGAGTTCTAAAATTTGATCAGTTTTGTTTGAAATGATTAAAGATGTATCATCGGCATGCATCGTAAAATGAGTACTAGATGAAACAGAATCTATTTCGTTTATGTATAATAAAAACAACACTGGGCCCAAAACGGAACCTTGTGGAACTCCCATTGTTAAAAGTGAATAGTCAGAGGTAACAAAACCTAAACCATTTCAATTTTCATATCTTATATTAACACGTTGTTTACTATTTAAATAGGCTATATCCAACAAATTTACTATACACTGATAGAATAAACAATGTTCGTAGTTTATTCATCATTTTAACCTACTGTTTTGTACACGAGCACACAAAAGTTAAAAACAATATATTAATCATTGGTATGTCACCCGAATTAGAATAAATCAATTCTTAGCCATACCAATAAATAGAAAGAACATCAATAAAATGTTCATAAATTATTTAGAACCTAAATTCTATAATCCTCTTCAATTAAATATCAAAACAATAAGCAATATAAAAAAAATTCAGGAGTGTCAGTAAATTGTTTGTTGTACATAATTATAATTCATTTGCTCAAATTTTGTAAAAAGTTACAAGCGCTCCATCACAAACTTTCTGTAATATATAAAAGACCTGTCGATGTCAGTATCTAAATCATAATCTTCATTATTTATTTTTATAGCCTAAACATTTTAAACATTGGTACATACGGGCAGTTATGGTCTTATAATTGCTTAGGTACCTAAAATTGTTTCTTACCTTTACCTGTACACTACTTATTCTATGATAATTTTGGTTTATATTTATATTTTTACATTATTATTATTATTACAGTTATAAAAATTCTCCCTGTTTATGAACACTTTTATTTACATCACGGCAGTTAGATGTGAATCCGTAGAAGCATTATCAAAGATTTTAAACAATCAAACGCTGTGTTAAACTTTAATAATTACCGTGAGTAAAATGTAGAATGCAAAAAAAGAATAAATCAGACTCGCGAATACCTGAAATGGAAATATGTGCATTAAATTCCAGACATTACCATGTTTTATTTACATACGTGCTCGAGATAATAGCCTGGGCTTTTCCGATAACGAGATAACGTGTATTCCACATTCTGTTCCGATTCCTCTGTCGTTTTCCACGTTTACCATACTAAAATGTATCATCATCGAAAGTATGGGATTTGGTTTATGGGTGCAATAAAACCTGTGATAAATAGAAGTACGTAGTAATGCTTTAAGCCAGAGTCTTCTGGCAGTGTATTTTATCGATTTATTAAAATACTACTCATATGCCCATATGTTTAGATCACCTTTAATATTAGATACATTTTTACGCATAAAAGAAATTATAAAATAACATGTAATAGACCAGTCGTCAGGTAGATTGACATCGTTTTAAATCAGACCAAAGATTTTAATGTCGGAACCAGTTCATTATAGGCCTATTTTAGACATACTAATTTTTCTCCCTTGCCCGCTCCCCGGAATTTTGGTACAATATCGCTTGAAATTCATTTTTTTGCAAATATCTCGGTCCGGAATGGTTCTACAAAAAAAGAGATGGTTATCAAAGTTAAAAATATGTGATTTCTCTATCGAAATGGTTCAAGCACATTTTAACGTAGTATTAAAATTTTTGAAGTTATAGGCGGGGAAAGTCAAGCACCGTATCATATTCACTATGTATATCGACATTTTCCTATACACCTCCACATTTTCTACTTGCTATTACGTTTAATTGCCACTTTAAGTTTAAGTAAATATATTTAATATCAATTTTGAAATCACAAATGTCTACAACTATCGGTGGTTACTACCATTATGCGCTCGTTTCCACACCACCTTGCGGTAGAGCAATTGGCGGATTAAATCCACTTTTTGTTTATTTGGTTGACTAACTTCTAATTATTTTATTCTCTACAGCCAACACATTACATTAGTTTGAATTTTTTTGAAGTTGAAAGTCCAAAACGTTCTCTGCTTCAATAAAACTGGGCGTGTCGGTTTCATTATCATCTGCATCGTCTTTTTCAAATTCAGTCTCCTCATGTTTATCCTGTTCCAAAAAAGGTAATACCTTATCCTCCGGTTTCTTCGGCTTGATTAAAGTCATCAACATATATTCGACATTTGTACACGTTTGTCCTTGTCATACAGAACAAATAACAGAACATCTTAGTCCAGCTTTTCTACAAGTATATGCGGCTGTGCAGCCTTTTGTGCCCTTGCATCTCATTGTTTTCAAAAGTTCTTGTGAAACAACTTCGTTTTTGGTAGTAATGGGGAACTGACCAATTTTTTTTCATTCAACCCTTGTAGACTTTTGGTATTGTCGTATCACTTCTGAATTTTACAGTATGTTCTAAAAAAGTGTTGACGATGCAAGGTTATATGTACTTTATGCCACTAAATTAATAAAGCATTTGTACCTAAATTCATTCATTCAAATAATGCTGTTCGGGTTCTGCTCCGTAAAGAGCTAAGATAACTTTTTGGTCTGCTGTATCTATAACATCAGGGTGAGAATTCAGGCCTTTAAAACATTCCACGTATTTTTGGAATCCTGCGGATTTTTTAAATAATTTAATGAATTTTGTTTTGCCTTACCTAAAAAATGTAGAAGCTGTGTCACGTCCACTGAATGCGTGGAGGAATGATATGTCATCCTCAACTTCTTTTGGGTATTTTAAAGAGTTCGAAGAATAAATTCGTTCGCCTGCTTTCCCCTGCTTTATAAAATACGTGTTTGAACAACGTGCGGATAATACTGTCATAAGGATTAAAAGGTCAAGCAACGTCTTCACCAACTATAAATACCGAATCGTAATGGGGTGATGTACCTATCGCTAAGTTTATTACAAAAGAATCAGCATCTTCGGCAGCCTGCTCTACAACGAAACCTGCAGTGGTAAGCCTTTTACGTAACAGTAAGATAATAGATTTTTATTTTGATCGTTTGATAGATACTTCTAATGTTGCATTGTTGCTGTCATAGACTAGTCAAAATTTACGATTGCACAAACATTTCTTTGAGCCCGTCCATGACGCTCAGCATATTTTGTGCTTTTATTAGATGCTTCGGTAGAGTACACGTCGAAGACAGTGCTGCTATTAGGTCCTTAATACTTCTAAATATACACCTAGTTAGAATAGAAGTGAATGTTGACGCCACACAACTCGATGAAGTATAAACCCACTATCTACAACGTGTACTTTATTGCCAAAATTAATTTTATCAGTGCTTGGAGAAAATAGATCATAAAAACTCGATTTTTTTGTTTTTCGCATTCCACCTTCATCAAAAAGTAAAAAGCTGATAAAGGGCCCGTTCAAACTTTGCAAATCTTTATCAGATTTCTTAGCAAGTAAAATTCTTTGAAAGAGTAGCGTTGAATTAACTGGAATGACATCAACTTGTATTGTATTTATTCACGCATAGGTGGTAGAAAGCGTGGAAGTGTATAATAAAGTGTCGATATACAGAGTGAATGTGATACGGTGCTTGATTTCCCCCGCCAACTCCAAGAATATTAATACTACGTAAAAATGTATCTGAACCATTTCGATAGATAATTTTTTATCTTTAAATTTGATAACCATTTTTCTGTAGGACCATTCAGAACCGTGATATTTGCAAAAAAATGATTTGTAACCGATATTGCCCCAAGTTTTGGGAGTGTTCCGAGTAATTGGCGAGGGGGAAAAATTAGTATGTCTAAAAGAGACCTATAATGAACTAGTTCCAACAGTAAAATCTTTTGTCCGACGACTGGCCTATAAATAGAAATTATAATAGTAAAATAAAAGCTATTTTTAACTTTACTAATTCTAACATAAAATTTGGGGCGAGCGTAGGTGCGTCTTTACTATGTACATACTTCGGTGTGCGATGTAAAGCAACGACAGGCGCAGTTAGTACTTGGATTGTTGACCATTCCATCGGAAACCGGGTTCTCGCCTCACACAGCTTCCAGCGGCTTGTATATCAGTGTATGCGCGGAAGCTATACAACGTTAGGCGAGGGTCGTATAGGAGATATACCATCCTTCGGAGGGGATGCAAAGCCATCGGTCCCTTGTCTATTAAATGTTAGGCAAGTAAAAGATCCCTACTCTTCTTAAGGGAAGAGGTTCGGCAAAATTCCTGGTTGGGGGTAGCTCGTCTACAGGCGTCGGTGTTATGCCTCAGTAGCGGAAATAGGCCGACGTTAAATAAATGTATAAAAAAAAAACATAAAATGTTTTATTCATTTAACAATATTTCGGCAATATATTATTACAGTATATTCAACTTCAAAAGCAATTGTTTAACAATTAATGTTGGTCGATATATCCATGTCTAGTTGATGTAAAGGCCCTTAATGTCAAAAATGTTAATATAATTGTCTTATATTACAATATTAACGTGACATATTCTACACAATATAGAATTCGTTAGATAATTTGTGTCACATGTCCTTTTTACTTATAATAAGGAAAACCACTGTTCTACCTACAGTGAGTAATCACTAAAAATAACTAAACATAGCTTACATCCCGACATCTTCCTTTTTTAATAAGACAAACGAACAACGTTCATCATCATTAAAAACACTGTTTTCTCTCCAGGTAGGTATGCCAAGGCCTAGCCACTAAAAACAAGTAAACATGGTTTACATGCTGAAAATTTATATTAATCGTAAAATATATTTTTTGGTTTCATTATTAGTTTATTTACCAGACTTCTTTTATAAGACGTCGCGTAATTAGCATCCCCTGTGTGCCATATTTTATTATTCCCGACAGTAAATTTTCAACTTTTGTGATAAATTGAATGGAAATTGGGATTCATGATGTTCCACGGAAAATTAAGTAATCTTTCCAATCCCCATGCGCAACCTTATGATTCGATATATTTTGGACGTGCTTTTTCTACAAAGTTTAACCCTAGCCTCTATAGATAGGGCGGTATTGGATATAGCATTTGGCAATATATACGATCAATAAATTTATTTATTTTTTGTTGCTGCAATGTCGATCCAGCCAATGGCTCAGAAAGTTATAGGTTGTGGTAAATGCAAAGGTACTTATAAACTGTTTTACGATTTATGAAAAAGTGTGAAAAAATATCATCCAAATAAATTAGAGAAGTAGCCTTTAGAAGTAAAAATCTATAATTTTAATCGCAACCAATGAAGCAATAACTTTAATTACACTAAAAGCATAGTTTATAGTACCAGATCTCAAATTTGATTGTCCTCGGCATTGTGTTATAAGTACAATTTCAAGATGACTGAATATCGGGAACTGAGCTAGAAATCGATGAAATTTGAATGTAGCAAACAGAGCAAGCTAAATAAAAAGTCTTTGAGAATATTATTAAAAAACAGAAGGATATCAACGTGTTTGAAGTATAATTTTTAAAAAATAATTTTAAATACTAGTTTTAACCTCTCCACAATAAAATTGTGAGAGGTTACTAAAATTGGTTCAAAAACGAAAATTGAGATAACATCAGATCTTTACGTTTTGAGATCCTAGAAACCCAAAAAAGTGGTTTTTGAAAAATGTCTGTGTGTGTGTATGTGTGTATGTGTGTGTGTGTGTTAGCACGATAGCACCGAAACTACTGAATGGATTTGAATGAAATTTTGCATTTGCGTTTCTTTAGTGCCCTAGAAGATCTGAAAAGGTTTTGGTTGAGATCGGATTACGTTTAGTGCCATTTTGACGCAACAAGTTGTTTATTTTATAATTACTTTCAATTTGCAATAGAACCATTGAAAAGTAGTTAAAATTGTGATTTCAACGATATATCACACTTCCATCCTTTCGATTTGGTTTCCGTGAAAAAAATTAAAAACAAAACGAATATGAAGCATAGATCGCATTTCGCGTGACATGATCGATGCGTGTAGCCGTTACGTCGTGAAACTCGTCACATCACGTGTCAATTCACGTGTGAGGGTTTCTTCCCTGCTCTAGAAGTAGAGCGGATTACGTTTAGTGCCGTCTTTAAATATATATACAGACAAATCGAAGAATTAAACTACAAATATTCCTCTAAAATCTAGTAAAATTACTGAAATGCTAATGTTTCATTTAACAAAGACAGCCGCGAGTGATCGGATTGCAATGAGCAAATTTTGACGATTGTCATTGTCATCGTTTGTCATCCGATAACGTTGGTGTCAGATTTTGGCATATTTATAACTTTTAGTGGATTGTCACAAACTTTAAAGGTACTTGTAACAATATCAATATCATATGCTTTCTGTACCTTCGTTGGTGAATTTATTATAGATTATCACTTTACCAATTTTCAGTTTGTTGCTTTACAAATCTGTAGTATTTAGGATAACTAGACTTTCTTAGTCGTTCAAGTGATGTTGTTAATATCCTATTAGAATATTATTCAACGAGCGATAATGTAGGTAATAACTCGCATAGATGATTGTAAATTCATTAAGTTGAGGGTTTTTTTAGTGCCCCAGAAGATCTGAAAAGGTTTTGGATGAGATCGGATTACGTTTAGTGTCGTTTTGTCAAACAATTTAATGCTCTTTTCGGTTTCAAAGATCCACCGAGAGGGGAGGTTCCAGCCGCTTCCAGCAGCTGCCGATTTTTTTTATTCTTCAACTTGTTTAGTCATTGAAAAATTTAATCAATTTATACTGGACATGTTGTCACTTCTTAAGTTTACAATTTCATTTTCATATTTTGGAAATATCAGAAAAAGTTGATTCTATGAATACATTTCTGTCTTTGGGCGAAATAATAAGCAACCAGTAATAGGGAATTTGCTTCCTATTCCTAGTGAAGTTAAAATCCTGCACGTGGCCGTTCTGAAAGTTGATGTGCAGAGGATAGCCGCTAATCACTTTTTTCACTTGTTTGGAACGTATATGAACCTAAAGATGACGTTGACGATGTTCAGCAATGCAACTACTACTTTTTTATGCGGTAGCTTCTGGGAAACAATATTTCCAATCTGATCCTATTCAGAACTTGGGGCGACGAAAGATCTCCTTGGCTTCATCTGGGGTTGTTTGTGTAATTGAATGATCCATCTTCTTGGGGCCTGAAAAATTTTTTTATAAACAATTTTTTTTTGTATAATGTCCCAAAAAAGAGGGCTAAAATTTTCACTATCTATTTATATTCGATCATCTCAGACGAAATAGAAAATTTGTGCTTCGGTTTTAGCTCAACAATAACTCTTGAAGAATATATATTAACTGAAACTTTCACTAAACTTTCTATTGTCTAACACTTTTTTAATATTTATTCATAAGAAATAGAATATTAGACACAAATGAAAGATTAGGATTGGTATATTGTTTTCTTCCAAAATGTAAATTATACATTGTATAGAAGAAATGGATATTGATTAAAATAAACTTGGTATATTTCTGTTTCCAACTCTATCCAATAGTTTCTGTTAGAACACAATCGACTGACACAAAAATATTTGATATTATCAACTTCGGGGCTTCTATTTGCCTGTCTGGTCGTAATTATTAGTACAGATTTAGGTTCGCCCGTTGATAGGACTTAACATTTTTGAATTGCAAGGAATTAATATTTACGTTCAGGTAAATGGTTATTCGTATGTGGTATTCAAAAACAAGTAGACCCCGAATCACTGATAAACCCGATATTAGCAAATGCTTCGTTTAGCAATAGATTCCCACCAAAATTCATTGTGTATTTAAAAATTTGACCTTGAAATTTTTTACAATTTTGAGAAATCATCCCCCAGGGACTCTTAAAGCACTACCAATATATCCTCGTGAGAGATGCTTTGATTCTTGGAAGTATAAAATTACTGTTTGATGTAGTTTCAAAAAGAAAGTTTTTATACACTTTCTAACGGGATTTTTGACGCAGTCCCGAAAAGAATGTCTAAACTCGAATTTTTTTCTAGTTCCTATCGGGAATAACATGGATTCGAAATTGTAATGAAAATGTATCTTTTTGTTTCAGTTCTAAAAGAATTCGACATGCATTAATTTTGTGTTGCAATTTTGAAAGGATTAATTTTTAATAAATATTTTCCAAGTAGATTTCATTGTAGCTTCTATAAATCTCTCTGAAGAAGATTTTCAAGCCATTCGAACGGAATTGTTTTTGATGCATGATAGTAGGTTCTCTACTATGATCACATCTTCATTAGCCATGCACCATATCCTCTGAACTCTGCTTTCTACGTTGCCCTCCCATTCCACGTCTCCATATTCGATATGGTTTCCTTACACTGCATGTTTAGGCAGTCAACCCTTTTTTTTTCACTTGTAAGCAATACCTTTCTCTTTATAGATCTGTGGAATTGACTTTCGTATCCGCGAAGTCTTCTGGTTGTGGAGCGAGCGATTCTAAATAGCGTTGCCATCTATCCTGAAGATGTTTTGCAGGGTTGTCTTCAATCTACGAGTCAGCCGATGAAACTGTCTCTTATTCTCTCTCACTGCGAATCCTTGGAACTGCTTTGATTTCCTTTCTATTCTTGAACCTTGGAATGGTGATGATTTCTCTTTAAGGGGCTGCCATAATTTGCTCCTAATTCTTCCGTTTATTGGTGAAAGTACCGTTGTTCTCGTCTTCCCTGCCCCACAGCTCCAGGAAGGTGTGGCTGTGTTCTGGGAAACCTTCGTGTTTTGTCCTTGGGATGTCGTAGGCCATCTCACATAGCAGTGCAATATCTAAGATAAGTCTTCCATAGTGGTAATGTTAACGCTTCGCTTTCGCCTACAAAATAGAAATTTGCGACTAAAAATATGTTTTGCCCTCTAAAAGCACATTTGTACTATGCTAAGCCCAGTCAGGCTATTTATTTTTCGATTGCAACAGACACTGGACGCTAGATAGCACCTGCTGACTATTTTACACGTCTCTCTCTCAAAGATACTGAAATGTACTAAATAGTCAAGTGATCCTCGTGTCGATCGTCACATGCCTACATTGCACTGACGAGAGCCAACAGCTCGAAACTGTAGTCTACAAGTGGTGTGTGACGATTGGCACGAGAGCTCCTTTAAGTAGGATCAGTCTTTCGGCTGGTGTTTGTTGCAATCGAAGCATTAGCGTTTTGATGGTAATATGCAATTATTACACTTAACGCGCCAGGCTTGTAACTTGTAATTCAGCGCTCAGCGGGGTACATAGCCCAAAGAGTAGATGTTGGTTGCAGTCTGGTTACGTTCCTTATAGTAAAATAAGGATTTTATAGAGGAGTTTGCGACAAAAATTATTATGTTTTAAAATATAACTTATAGGGGACCAATACCATGTGTTAATCGAGGTCACCAGGACTGATTATGCTTGAGCTTAGGTGGGCCGGGGTAGAGCTTTTTGTTGTTTCTCAGGGCGCTCTCCTCACAGATAGAGTCTGGATAAATGGTGGAGTGGTCTACTTTAATGTTATGTTTATAATTTTGTAACTTGAATGTTTTTTGTGATTCAATATGAATATTATAATAATGTATTTTTAAGTAGGTTTTGGGATCATAAAACTGAACAAAATTTCCTTTTTTTAACTTGTCGACGTTTCGTTAAATTTATTAACTTCTTCAGAACAAGTTAAATTAAAAAAATATGTAATTAACTTTTTAAAATCACGAGACATAATATTAGGTATGTAGCTTTTGTAATAAGTAATGTTTCTATTACAGTACAACATAAATGTATAACTATACGCTGGTACACCTGGTTTTGGAGAATTGAAGAGCATTATTGCCGTGATTTTAAAAAGTTAATGACAATTTTTTTTTAAATTTAACCTGTTCTGAAAAAGTTAATAAATTTGACGAAACGTCGATAAGTTAAAAAAAGGAAATTTTATAGCAGGGAAGGGGTCTCTGATGATGCCTACTGGAATTGCAGAATCGCCCGTCCACGGGCATTGATAATTCTGTCATTCTCTTTTTGAGACTTAGCGTTGAAGCCTCCCATGGCGACAGGCTGAGGTCCTCCCAGGCTACACCATGCTGAAATAATTTCATTATCATTAATTATACTACAATACGTCTTTAATGTTTAAATTTATGAATATTTGCCAGCCACGGCGGAAATGTATAAAAGCAGATTTAATTAAATTAGAATTAGAAGCAAATTTTAAAAACGTTAAGTAAAAGGCAATATGGAAATTGTGTCCTTGATGTATAATTACGGGGGGAAATTTGTCGATAACAGGACAATAAAACAACTTTATACTATAGCCAACGTTTCATTTACTATGCGTAAACTTCTTCAGGGCTACAAATTATACACTAATTATCAAAAAAAAATTATGTAAAAGTTAGGAAGAAAGTTAAAAAGTTAAAAATGTTTTTTATTATTATTAATTATTTTAATTTTATGTTCCTTGTTCTTTTCTTTGTTCATCCCTTTACTTTAAATTTACAACTTAATGATAATTATATTAAAATATGTTTACCTCAGAATAAAAGCGAGGAGGGTGGCAACCTCATTTGTCACTACACTACACTATTAAATATGCCTCAAACATGGGTAGGTAACAAGTCCTTTAGTTAAAATAATATTCGTAATAAATATAAACATAATAATAATAATAAACATTCACGTTCCCGCAAACACATTAAAATAGATATATGTCTATGGCATCTATTGTTGAGTAAAAACCTTTAATAAAACCAGGAGTCGATTAAGTTATACAAAAAACTATGAAATAATAGAAATATCTAACAGTAAACAAAACTATATTAGGATTTAAATTATTGGTACCATTAATATCAATTTATTATATATAACATTTAAATTTCTTACATCAGTTCTGAAATTAACTACTGAATTATATGAGTTTGTTTATAAAAGTATTTCAGAAATTTCAGAAATTAATCTTTTTTGTAATTCGTTTCAATATCTAAAATATTAACATTATTAAGATTACATTTATGTTCAGAAATAAAGTGATGATTAGATAAGGCAGTTCTATCTTTTTTCTCATAGATAATTAGTAGGGTTACAATCATTTCTATGTTGATGAATTCTATTGAATTCGTAGAAAAAATAAATACAGTGAGGTTGCCTGATAACTACCAGATAATTTCTTTAGATCTTAAATCTTTATTTACAAATATTTCAAAATCCTCTAGTTTAGAAATTATCGATAAAATGTGACCACATATAAGTCAACACACAATAATAGCCCTCACCCATTCTTCCCGATGACAGATTTCTGTCATATTTATAAACAAGAACTAAAACAGAAATGGCAAGCTAGTTAGAGTAGAGTATGTGGCCAACTCAAAAAACCACTACACAAAAATTCATCCCGTGCTACCAACTTCTTTACCCCATGTAAGTAGCCATAAAGTTTCTAGATATTTTTCTACTACTGTCACTAGATTAAAATTAAACCACGGACATTTCCCACAACACCTTAATCGAATTGGACTTCTTGGTAGTCCTTTGCGTAGTAGTGATAATGAATCTATCGCAGATATGAACCACATTATTTTTAACTGTAATCGAAACACGCACGCTACAACCAAACTCATTAAAAATATTTCACTACAGAACGTTCAACTTCCTACTAATATTACTACCTTATTACACTACAATGACTTACAAAAAATTTTCAACACAATTTTAACTTTTCTGAGAGAAATAAAATTAGACTTGTGATTCAGTTTTAAAAGGCTATCATCATTGTGAAGTAGCTGTGAAGTTTAGCTTTGTTCCACCTCTGTCTCTATCCCTATAATATTTTTCCTCTGTTCCCTCCAACCGTGGTACATCTCTCTGTGGAAAAAAATGCCCTGATAGACCCCTGGGCGAGAAAAGTGTCGCATACCTTTTCCAGTTCCTGAAGTTTATTTCTATAGTTTTCGGGTTAGGTTAGAATTATCATTGTCTCTGTTGGGTTAATCCACGTTAAACTATTCTGCTAATTTTGATATTATCAACAGTTTGTGGTGTGTGAGCTTTCCATAAACTCGAAGCCAAAAAAAAAAAAATAGTCCCAACTAAATTTAGATCTATTATAGAATTTATATATGATTCTAGTTACTTTGTATTTGATGTTAAATTTTATTCACAAATTTTTGGTTGTGCCATGGGTACCATTGTCTCCGATTTTAGCAAATTTATGTATGAATGAATTCTTGATTAATATTTTAACACAATTACCTTTTCCTGTGCCCTTCTTATATATTTATGTAGATGTTACATTGACAAGTATCCACCAAGATTCCGAAAACGTTGTTTTGGAAATTTTTAATTCTGCTAACGATCATTTAAAATTGAAAAAGAAAATAATCAGTCTCTGCCTTTTTAGACATACTAAGAACTACACAACAATCATTAATTACAGATTGGCATCAATAACCATCCTGGTCGGGTAAAATTGTTAATTTCCGGTCAACACATCCTATGTCTCAAAAAGTAGCTACAATTATATCTTTAAAAAATAGAGCAGAACAATTGGGAATCATATGTTTTTAGAGAAAAATTTCAGTTACATTAGACAAGTTGCATCCAACAATGGTTATCAAAAACAACTCGTTAATTAACATTTTAAATAATAATTAATTAATTAAGAAAATTGACAAACCTAACCAACATCTACAAGAAAGTATAGAAATAAAATATTATAAAATTCCTTTAGTGAGAGGATTATGTAACCAGTTAATAAAGCAGTTAACATTGGGTAACAGAAAAATAATAACCTACCCAATAAAAAGTGTTAATAATTTATTTTCAAAACTAAAAGAAAATACAAATATTTTCGATAAATCGAAAATTGTCTTCTCAATTCCTTGCAGTTGTTGTAATAAAAAAATATATAGGTACTACTGAAAATAAACTTAAGGACAGAATTAGTCAACACAGAAATGATTGTAACCCTTCTAATTACGACAAAAAATATAGGACTGCCTTATCTAATCATCACTTTATTTCTGGACATAAATTTAATTTTAATAATGTTAATATTTTAGATATTGAAACGAATTACAAAAAAAGATTAATTTCTGAAATGCTTTTTATAATCAAACATTCACTCAGTAGTTAATTTCAGAACTGATGTAAGCAATTTAAATGTTATATTATAATAAGTTGATTACATAGTAGTTCTGTTTACTATTACAGATATTTCTATTATTTCTATTAACTTAATCAATTCCTGTTTTCATTAAAAGTTTCTACTCTTAACAATAGATACCATAGACATTTGGCTATTTTAATGTGTTTGTAGGAACGTGAATATTAATGTTTATGTTTATTACGGATATTATTTTAACTAAAGGACTTATTATCTGCCCATGTTTGAGACTTATTTAATAGTATAGCGTAGTGGCAAATGAGGTTGCCACATTCCTCGCTTTTGTTCTGAGATAAACATAACATATTTTAACATAATTATCATTAAGTTGTAAATTTAAAGTAAAAGAATGAACAAAGAAAAAACAAGGAGTATAAAATTGAAATAATTAATAATAAAAAAAAACATTTTTAACTTTTTTAACTTTTACATAGCATTTTTGATAATCTTAATTCGTGTATAATTTGTAGCCCTGAAGAAGTTTACGCCTAGTAAATGAAACATTGGCGATAGATAAAAAGTTGTTTTATTGTTCTGTTAACGACAAATCTCCCCTCGTAATTAAGTAAAAAGTGTAACGAATCACATGTCATGTATACCTTAAATAAATATAAGCTTGTTGTTAAACTGGACTTGAGCGTGCACTATCATATTACGCGTAATTACTCAAAACTTTGCTATAGAACGAACGCACTGAGTACCATTTATTTAAGAAAATTCCTCGGACGAATATGTAAATAGATCCTCCATGAATAGAATTCCCCGCCGGAGAATTACTCCACTCTAATTAACAGTATTTACTCTTTCCAGATAGCAACTTTGTGCTGGGCAATGCCCAGGTTCCTACGATCTATCCCATTGTCTACTGCTCTGATGGATTCTGTGAACTCACGGGCTTCGCTAGGGCGCAGATTATGCAAAAAGGATGTGCCTGTAAGTTCCTGCACGGACCGGAAACAAAAGATGAACACAAAGCCCAGATAGATAAAGCGCTGGAGTCGAAAAATGAGCTTAAATTAGAAGTTATTTTCTATAAAAAGAACGGTAAGTCCTGTAAACCTTTATTATGTCATATTTATTTTAAGTTGGTGCAGAAAAAACATAAAATAGAAGGAGGCCCTTTTGGAAAAAAATTTCTTATCACTATAAAATATAAATGCAACAAATTGGAGACATTATAATTATTATTGTCAAGACTGATGGTGCATTTAACAAAACTTTTCTTATAGTATTATAAAATAAACCCAATAATAGTAGTAATAATAATAACAGTATAATAACATGTAACATAAGATACTTGACCTAAAACAAAATAACAATAAAAAAATCGGCAGCTACTGGTAGCGGCTTTCAAATTGAATTTGAATACTGCAGGCGCCTTGAAAAAAATCAAAATCAGATTATAATGAAAATGTAGGTCTTGAAGTCGGACAATAACAAATATATCCGAACTGACATATCGTTGTGTGTCTGTCAATATATTTGTCTGACAGTATGTCAGTCTTTTCAGTGTGAATAATAAACGTAAAATAATAACTAAAGTTTTTAGTATAATATATTTATTTTAGACAATTATTTACACCTTATTATACTAGAACGCTGGGAAAGTAAATGAACGTAAATTAATAATTTAAAGTTTTTTATAATATAATAACAATGTAACAAAAATAAGCGAATTAAATTTTTTAAAACGTAATTTCACTTAATAAGTAGATACTACTTTAACTCTTATAATTATTGGACATATTAAACACAATAATAATTATAAACATTATTCGAATGAGGGTTCGAATGTTTTATTTTCATCCCATACTTTTACAATTTTATTATACTATTCATTAGTAGGATCAGCAGCACTAGTTTTTCTTTTTGTGGGATCTCTTTCAAATTGCCGGCGTTTCGCATCATGCGCAACTCTTGCTGCAGCAAACTCAACGTCTGGGAAAGGATTAAATTTGAGCTGATATTTGATGAAGCACATTTCTTGAAGTTGTTTTGCGGATGAATTCCATATAACCTGAAATAATATTACATCTGTAAATTATTCTAACCTCTCCATCTAATAAAAATATTTTAATGGCATATTAGTGGAGTCAGACAAGCAAAACATAAGGAATTGTTTCCAGTGTCAATTTTTTTTTATTAACATGTTAGTTACATCGAATACTCTACGAAATGGACTTTTTCTACCTCTAGCAACCGCCGCTAAACAAATTATCGGCCATTTTGTTCTTTTTAAATATAGATGAGTATATTTCGATATGTGTAGGTCCAAAAAAAGCGAAAAAATTGAGGCTGTTTGTTATGATATAGGATATCAGCGATTACAATAGAAATTTTTGTCTGCACACATAACCTCAAAAAAAAAACTGAAAAAACTGCTAAATTTTGGATTTTTGGTTATAACTTCGGATTTTTCAAGTGAAATTTGATGATATTTTCAGAAATTATACTATATAATGTGAACAATAACTCTAAGTCAAAATATCTAACAAAACTCTCAAAAATTGCCTTTAAATTTTAAAATTGATTGGCTAACAACTTTTGTGCATCGCATCTATGAGGTTCTTTTTTTTTAATGTGGATTTCTTTATGCACTTTATGATGGGAACAAGAAAAAAAAATTAAACTTGGAAAAAGTGAAAAAAATCTATTTTAAATTTTTATTCCTTAAAAATTCAATTATCCATTAGATTAAAAAAATGTTTCACTCGCAAACTTCTCTACAAAATCCTTACTTTAGTATAAGAAACGTAACCAGACTGCAACCAACAGCTATTTTCCGGGCTATGTGCCCCGCCGAGCGCTGAATTACAAGTTACAAGCCCGGCGCGTTAAGTGTACCAATTCCATATTACCAATAGAACGCTAATGCAACAAACATTATCCGAAAGACTGATCCTACTTAAAGGAGGTCTCGTGCCAGTCGTTCCACACCATTTGCAGACTGCAGTTTCAAGCTGTTGGCTCTCGTCAGTGCAAGGTAGGCATGTGACGACCGACACGGGGATCCTTTGACCTTTGACCATTTGGTACATCTCAGTATCTTTAGGATAGCGACATGCAAAATAGTCAGCAGGCGCCATCTAGCGGTACGAGAGCTCCTATAAGTAGGATCAGTCTTTCGGCTGGTGTTTGTTGCAATCGAAGCATTAGCATTATGTTGCGTCAAAACGGCACTAAACATAATCCGATTTCAACCAAAACCTTTTCAGATCTTCTGGAGTACTAAAAAAAATCCCGCATGCAGAGTCTCATCCAAATCCGTCCAGTAGTTTCGGCGCTATCGTGCTAACACACATACATACACACACAGATACATACAGATATTTTTCAAAAACCACTTTCTTGGGTTCCTGGGACCTCAAAACCTAAAGATTAGATGTTATTTCAATTTTCCTTTTTGGACCAATTTTAGTAACCTCTCACAATTTTATTGTGGCGAAGTTAATACATGTTTTGAATCTTAACATAATACACAGAAATAATAACTTTTACATAATTCTACATGTGCCGCAGACTGCTCTGTATATATGCAGTCGTTCACTATAGCTCCAAGCAGTCATCCTAAATAAAAATGACACCCTTCCACTCTAATCTACAGTTTCTATTAACTTTCCATTAAGTCAAGAAAACTTTACAAGAGAAGTAGGAGTTATTAAAGAAATTGGCATAAATAATGGCTTTAATAAAAATATTATAGATAAGTTAATAAAAAAATTAAAGAAAGAAGAAGTTACTTAGAGACTTATAGCTGTTCCTCACAGAACGTCAAAATTTATAAGTGTATTATTTCTCTTAGTCCAAATTAAAAAAGTTGGTTTAATATATATACAAGGTGGTCCAAAATTGTCTCCCAGTATTTCTGCGGCCGATAGTACATCCAAAAATAATGGTTAGTCTTTTATATAAGTTTTTAAGTAGTAATGTTTTTGTATTCTTTTCTTTATTCTAAAAGTTAAGCCATCCATGAGAAAAAAATTGAAACAGTTAATTGTCGAGAGTGACAAGTTAAGGTGTAAGAAAGTTATTACAGTGTCTAGTGTTAATAGTCATGGAAAGTCCAACTGTAAGAGAGAAAATAAAAATATTACCTACGTCTTGTTGGCGATAATGTGCGTACGACAAGAGAAGCTGCAATTAATCTGTATAATAGATACTCAAATAGACGAGTAAGTCGAAGTAATGTACAATGCATTCATAAAGTTTTCAATGAGACAGGTTGTGATTCAAAAAACTTGCTTAGAAGCAGGCATCATAAACGTCGCGACACTTTAAGAACTAATAATGACCAAATTTTAGAATATTTTAACAACAACCCCCTGGTTAGTATTGGAACGGCTAGTTTAAATCTTAATACCATCAGAGGAAGTATTGAAAGATGCCCGAAAAAGAAACAAAATAAAGGCTTACATACCAGAAATTTTGCACACATTGGAAGTGGGAGATGAGGAAAGATAATTATATTTTGCTATTGGCTACAGGTGAATACCTAAGTAGTCCCAATATTTTTAATGAAATTTTATTTAGCGATAAAGCCACATTTATTACAAGTGGGGTCAAGTCAAAATTGCCATCACTGGTCAGACAAGAATCCGAAATTCGTCATAAATGCGAGAGACAGTATTCGCAAGAAATTAACTTTTGGTGCGGAATACTAAATGACAAAATAACTGGTCGTTTCTTCTTTGAAGGTAATGTGAATGCGAATGTGTTTTTAATTTTTCTTGGGAACTAGAAATCGTTGGATATTTGCAAAACAGTCCTTTGATTGATAGCCGTCGAGATCCCCAGACATGACGCCACTCGATTTTTTAATCAAACACAAAATTTACAAACCAAGGCCACAAACTATATAAGAACTACGGACTCGGATAATGCAAGTCTGAGCAAAAATTACTTCAGAACAAAAAACACGAAAGGTTACTATGAATGTGCGTAAGAGAATAGACAAGTGTATTGAAATAAATGGTGGATTGGTAGAAGTGACGATAATCGTAGTTTTGCAACGGAATTATTTTTTGTTTAAATTTTGTTTTTTCCTGTTCCTATTTCTTTTTTGATTTGTTAAAACTAAGCATAAGGATAATAATAATACCATGCTACTAAAGTTAAAGAAAATGATGTATCGTGTATTTTTAATAATACCTATTTATTACTTAAAAATTCTCTACAAAATTTAGTACATGCCTGTTTTGAGTGGAGGTAAATCCAGTGCATTTCATAGATTTTTTCTAACAAAATCTCTAATATGAACTATTAAAATTGCCGATAAATAAATAATTCTTTATAAATAGTTTTTACTTATCATAGGATATTATAAACGGTTGTCAAACTTAAGACAAATTGTACAGAGTCTTCTCAAAATTAGAAAATATGAAATCGAATTTAAGAATACTACCTTTTTTACATTTTTAATGAAAATTTTATTTAACAATGTTTTTCAGTTATGAAGAAAAGCTTAAATATGGAGTTTTTGTTCAACTAAGTTGAAGACTATTCTACATGTAGACCTCCTACTGGTACATATTTTTCTAATCTTTGTGAATGCTTCATAGACACATAAGATCACATCTTCATTTATTGTTGTAGCAGTTTCCACAATTTTTTTCTTTGATATATCCAGTATCGACGTCGTCTGCGAAATCGTTTGAGTATAAGTACTGTCTGCTGTGAATACCCCCACAAGAAGTAATCTAACTAAGAACCTAAGTAATTTAATAATAGTGTAAATATTATAATAATTACATTGCATCTGCTTTATTATGTCAGTTATAATGGGATATAACTAAGCAACGACATAAACTCCTACTTTCATATCTATTGTACTCTGGAAAAACTCCTAGCAAGCTGAAATACGTGTAAAGTTATAACAAAAGTGTTTGAAATATTTCTGTGTATTAAAGAATCCAAACATTTTGGCCGAGTGGGTTAAGGCGCGAGGTGGCAATCACGATTAATCACACGGGCATCGCACCACCGGGTTCGAATCCTCGCTCCGGCACTGGCACTGTCGGAGGAAATGGTTGTATGTCCGCGTTTTTTCAATGTGTAACCCCCTTCCGTACACGCCCTGGCTTCTGGAATTGAGGGTTGTCTAATTTCTGTGGTGTTTATTTATTATTTATTGAAACTTTAGATATTTCCATCTAATTGCCGTTTTTATTCTTATTTTTGAAAATTATTTTGCTATTTATTTCTTTCTGTGAAATAGAAAATTTGTTGTCAATTTAAATACCAGTATAATATGTGGTTTTCTCAATGAGGGACCATAAAAGGGTATTCTGACCACAACTACTGATGTTTTGGTGATAATTAAAATTATTCCATATAACTCACTCACATTCAATATACTTTTTCTAACACATATAAGGTGGTTAGAGTTAACACGTTTATACGAAAAATTATGATCTAATAACGCGTGTCAGCTTAATGAAAATTATCAGTTCTAAAACATGCATTTCACTTGCTTAGAAAACTTGACGTCCTTCTTGAACGTTTGGTATATAATAACACAAATAAAATGAAATATATTCTGTACCAGACTACATATGTGCACATTGGAACTTCTATATTTTGTTTATATTTTTCATAATGTCAGTAGAATGTGAATCCGATTCATATAAAATTACAACCAAGCTATGTCTTACTTGTAACACAATTTCGAACTAATAACCAATCAATAAATTTATGTACCCAAAATAGATCTCTGAATATGAGAATTCACCCTACCGGCCATGAAAAAGCGTAGATAAGCAAAGAACAGAAATAAACGTCAATTGGTCGACTTAAAGATATACAAGAGATAAAAATACAATTAGGTTTAAGAGGCCCGATGAAATCGAAGCGAAAATACCACTCTTATTGTTAAAATTAACAACCACATAAGCAACAGACAGAATACTCTCACAGATACAGGAAGTACCTAACAAAGCCCTGGTGTTTTGGTATACAAAACTGGAACATTTAGGTCTATTGTGTTTTCGAGATTATGTTTAGTGATACTGTTAAATGTTTTAGTTAGTTCTTATTTTAGTTTATTTCGTTTTACTTTATAACCATTATACATGAGTCAACTCAGTTATAGAATAGAAGGGTAATAAAATGCATAAAACATATTTTCTGTTACAATTAATAAAGATACAACAGAATTATGGAAAGGTAAAATAGACTGCTTTAATATTTCATTGTAGAAGCTATACTGCACATAAATATATGAATCTAGTCTTAAATTTATGGCAAGTAACATGTATAATGCTTTGGGTATCAATACATTTTACAAAGTTGTAAAATAGATACTATTTTGGAAAATAAGGAGATGAAAGGACGTTAACGCAGATTACATTATTACTGAATATCTTAAATAAATGCATTATATAAGTTCTAAAACGTTCCCTAGTAAATAATTGATTTACAAATCTCGTTTGAGTTGGAGAAACTTAATCTAGGCCGTTTCCTGTGTCTTTTTTTGTAAGGTTTTTAACACTTATAGAATTATTCAATAAAACTTATATAAACATATATATGGTTAATAGTAAGTATAATTGTACATCCAGCGTAAACATAGAAGATTTAAAAAAATGTTTTGTAAAGGTAACAGTAAAGGTTCGGTAAATAAACCGAAACATTGGTAATTTATCGACAATTGATATTTTATTTTGCCCTGCATCGACAATCTCCTCAAAATAATTTTTGGCAATAGTGACTACAACAATCAACTTTAATTTTAAAATAAATTAAGTCTATATTGCTACTCTACAACTATTATTAGATACTCGAGCAATATCCACAGTACTGAGATCTGTCGGCATATTAGATTTCCTGGGTATACATATCTTGACGCTCCTATGGTGCGCAGTTGCCTAGAATATCGGTTTCATCCTTCATGTCTTCATGTCTTTTTTCATTCATATTACATGAAAGTGTTTGCTTAGAGGACAGTAGCTTGTTAGTAGACCTATTCTTTCCCTATGAAACCCAAGCAGCTACTTAGAGTAAAGTGAATAAATGCTCCTTTACATGGAGTATGGAGGCCAGTGTGGTAGTTCTGATGGAATCTCACGTCTTGGCAGACCAGGATAAAAGAAAAGAGTTTTGCTCCTTTTCCTACCAAATTATCTGATTTGTTTTGCCCTCTATGTCACTATACTTCAACATTCATCCAAGTTTAACTTAATTGCATTCGCACAACTCGGTCAAAATATTTTAAAAATTCAGCACCAGATCAGAGGCCACTATGATTCGATATCCAGCAGCATGGCTGCCGCTGCATGAGGTTGTCAGCGAAACATTTTCTGCGGGTTTCGTTTGCCAATGTGGCATATACCTCTACTTGGAATGGACTGAAATACTTGTCAAGTGAGGCGAATATACGAGCCCTTGGTTTGCATCCACATACAGTAGCACTAGTTCCCTTCCGAGCTTTTGATATGTAGTCCATGAAAAGGTTGAAGAAACCTCAAAAGTTCTGTGAGAGGGATTGAAATATGGGTACTGTCCCGTTTTTGAGGGTGCTGAACACTATGGTGATATTTTTGAGGTTTCCACCCCTCAGCAACTACCCCTAAATTTTTTTCGCTATTTTTTTCATCGTAGGATGCGGATCGGTTTTTTTATCAGGATTCGGGTAGGCCGTATAAAATTTAACTATGCAACATCTTATCCACTCCTGGGGTTGATACTATCCCCTCCACGAATACTAAAATATCCCCAAAAAAATTGTTTAACCCCGTTTTTGAGGGTGCTCAGCACAATGGTAATATTCATTTCTTCCCCACTCTCCACCAACCGCCTCCAAATTAGGAGTGGAGTGGGGGATGAAATAGTATTGACATCGTGTTTTGCGCCCTCGGAAACTATTTTGTATTTTTCGGTGGATTTTAATGTTAGGGGTGGTGGTAGTTTCAATCCCGAGGTTGATGGCATGTCTTGCAACTCAACTATCTTTACAATGTTAAAATCCCTTTTAAAAACCCCGATCCAGTGAATCCGCGCATGCTCAGTATCAATAAATATTTTAGGGGTGATTGGGGGAGAAATGAATATTATCATCCTGGGATAAACATATTTTCTTGCATTTTGATTTTTTTGGGGATATTGTAGTAAGGAAGGGGGATAGTTTCAACCCGGGGGTGGATAAGATGTTTGGTTAAATTTAATAAGGCCTATCCGATTCCTGTCCAAAAAACCGAACGGCATGCCTACGATGTGAAAAAATTTTTCGAGTTTAAGGGTAGTTGCTGACGGGTGGAAACCTTAAAAATATCAGAATTACGTTCAGCGCTCTCAAAAACAGGGGAGTATTCATGTCTCACCTCTCTGTGTGTGTTTACCCTTATTTTGCAACTTTGGAGTAATGGAGTAATATCCGTGTACTAGTCTAGACTCGCGAGACTCAAAAGACGCCTTTATTCGAGTCAGGCTCCTTGCTTGTCACACTACATATTTCATTCCAAAAAGTTTACTTGCTACTTTTGGCAAAAGATCGCTGAAGTGATCCTGACAACATTTGCTTCTAAAAATCCATAGCCTTTGAGCTTGACATAGGTGAGTTTTAATTGTAAAGCGCTCCTGGACCTTTATTCTGTAATTATGGAAAGAGTGAGCATTCATCGTGCGAAGCGAGAGCTCCCCTCACACAACCATCCTAGACTGCATTCCGTAAGTGCAGTGAATAGATGGTTAGCGTGAAGTGATTCAACGAAAATAGTCGAATTTACAACCAATTAGGTTGGCGTAAAAGCATCAGCTGTTCAGTTGTTGCCTTATTGTGGTTATTTAAAGTTTAGTGTCGTCACCTTCGAGCATATAACTGAAAAGTTATCACGTATCATTAATTAGGTAAAAGGTGGCAGAATATAGACAAATTTGGATAGTATTTACTTTATGCTCTATGATGATTCCTGAACGTCGTATGGGGGCTTGCATGAAAGGAGTTACTACTTCGACTATATCACGGGCAAATTCTTTGCTGACCCTGAATCTCCTTATAAATGCTTGGTCGGTTAATGATGCAAAAGGGTTAATCTTCTGAAGAACTTGCCGTTCTCCTTCCAAATCCTCCTCCACATCACGAAGATCTTGTAATAACTAAAATTTATTTACTGACTAAAAATTCCGTAAGGATGTACCCTCGTTATTGGTAATATATATTTAAACAAATATGACTATAATAAACTAAAAGAGTAATTTTAATATTTGCTAAGAATTATATTGTTATTACCTCATTAGCGATGAGCAAATCCACAATGTCAGTTACAGAATAGGTTTTTATTCATTATCAAGTGAACTCCGCCCAGTTCTAATTGGAATGTGCTTTCAGGTTTTTACAGAATAAAGGTCCTGGGAGCGATACCATTATTTGAACTTCCATGTGGTCCATCCATGAGGATTTGGAGTCTTGTGTTTTATCCCTGGATACTTCATTGTAAGGGAAAGACACAACATCTAACCATAAGAGAGGAAAGCTAAAGATCGCTTATTTTTCTCCTTTTCGGGAACAGAATTAGTTCTGATCTGCTATGGTTGATAGACAGCCCTCTATTAGGTGAATCCTGAACCATGTTAAGAGCTTGTGCATGTGCTTTGAAATAGTTACTTCAAATTGACCTCTTATTGCTCTTTCATATAAATATTTTTTTATTCATATAAATACTGTAAAGGATTTATTACTATTATTTGATGCAATTTTTTTCTTAAAGAATGCGCTAAATATGTCTACGGACTCACAAATGGCAACAAGCTGAACACGACTATTCGTTAGTGTCGTTTTACGCTCTCGCTATAATTATTGTATTTTCTGTCTCTGCCGAAATGGCCTATTAGGTATGGATCCCAGGAGTAATTATTATGCTTTAGGGAAAATATAATGGATTTTTTAAAATTTAATTTCCAATATTTGGCAATTGTAGATTTCCCCCTATGATGGCGTACATTTTCATTTTATCCTTATTGTTTCAATGAGCATTCTATATAGGTACTTTGTTCGCTTACTTGTCGACTAGTTGACACTTTTATGGTTATTAACCTCGTATAAGGAAATATTGTTGCCAGCTATCGTGTCATTTTTTGACAGCATTGCGTTTATTATCCCTCATGAATACGAATTTGCATTGCAATTCAAGTTTATGTGAATTTATTTATTAAATTATACCATATCTTTACTGCACTTTCGGCCTTGCGGCCATTATCAAAGAGTCTTAAAAACTTTTTAATGTTCTTTGTTAATGCCGAAACATATGTTAGACAAAACTGAACAAAACTCATGATACAATAAACCATGTGCGTATTGTAACTATTCTTTTCAATATATATAATTGTTCTATTGATTATGTTTCATCAAGAACCTACCGCAGATTCAATCCAATTAATATTTATTTCATCAAACTCAAATCTCATCTTCATCTGAATCAAAACTGTCTCGTGTGTTTGTACAGTCCTTTCCACAACAGATTTTACAAACTACTGAACATGGAAGTTCATATCGACGACAGTGTTACATGGTTCTTCAGCAGTAGTTTGGCAGGCACATTTAATCATATTTAAGAGTTTGTCTGGTGCTGTGCTCAAGTATGTTAATATCGGCTGAAATTCTTCATCAACCAACTGCCAAACCCCATCAGGGGTTGGCATGTTAAGATTTTTCCAAATAAAACGCTGCAAAGGCACTCGAAGTAGCTGGTATTTTGCTGCATTTTATGTTGGAGGCAAACGAGCTGTGTTAAATTTTTTTTTTAGCTGACGCTATTTTCCTAATGTATTGTTCATAACGAAGCACATTTAGGTTGATTGTGTCGATGTTACCTCAATATAGTGGCACAATAACTTTGCAACCAATTTTGGCCAAATCTCCCTTAGTAACATCCTTGGATGATCCGAATTGGGAGGCCCATTCGCATAAGATTTTGGATTTTATGATATTCTTGAAATCAAAAGATTTTTTGTCAAATAACGCACTAATGGTGTCACACCCTGTTAATGTGTGAACAAAAAGTAAAGTTTTGCAAGCCCCTCTCCAATAGGGGCTTAAATGGCTTAAATGTCACGAGCTTTATCAGATTGTGTGGCAGACTGCATCAAAATGTTCTTAGAAGAATGATAGTAATTGGATTAAAATATCAGTATCATCAGCTACTACAGTGGCATGTTTTCCTGGGCTATATTTAAAGCTTCTTTGACGATTAGTGTGTCTACGTCAGCTCCTGCATGAATGACGGAATGAGCTCTTCCTTGAAAATAACCCCCATTATTTTTATAAAATGTTATTTGTTTATAAAGTTAGAAAGCATTTTGTTTTTTTTAAATATTTTTCTAGTTATCGAAAAATCTCTAGCCACCAAATGGTCAATTAATCATTTTCATTCTTATCTGCAATTATCAACAATGAATTATTATTGCATATTTTTTACAGCGGTATATCAGCGCAGACAAAATCAGAAATAAAATAAAATTTTTGGAGGAAGCTTTCGATAATAAAAGGAGTGTCTCTTACTTCGACTAGAGCATTTTGAATATGCCTGGCGTTACAAACCACAATAATATGAAAAATCTCACGTTGATATATTTTGTTTTTTGTTATTTCTTATAAATACATCATAAAACATTATTTGTTTAAAACTTTTACAAATTTTAGTGACAACATTACATTCAAACACCAAGACACAAAATTACCAGAGTTTAGTGTAGTAATAAGATGGCAAATAACATTTTAAAATACTGTTACTCTCATTGTCCTCGGAGAATTTAATTGTAGGTTAAATTACTTGTGACAACCGTGCTTTCCTAATTACAGCGTTTTGTAATCTTTACTTTTAATTAAAAGCTTTCTTATATTTATAATTCAACGCCTTGTTAGCATTTATACAATTATACCATTAATTATTATATTATAAGTAGTACAAATTCGACAGCAAAGAATGTTTAAATGAAAGTTTTCTAAATACCTAGTTTTTGAATGAATATTAAAATTATCATTACGATAGAAGATTCAACCACTTAAAATATGAATCAATTTTTTGTCTTTTGCTTCAGCAGAATTTCTTGGCATATCTTTCTTATCACCTATGCATATTTCTGTAGTCAACTTATTACGGTAGAGTTTTACACGGGTTAGTAATTATGTAAAACTATGTTAAAGAGAAATGTTTGATAGGTCTTGATTTAGTAGTTTTTTAAGAACTTTATAATATAATTCCACTTGACCATATACCAGATTCATTTGCGCAAAATTTTAGGACTATTCTCCATTTCTTGCTGATTATTATTATGACCTATAGTCGGAATAAACAAACGAGATTCCAGATCTTACAAATCCTTGTAGTGAAAGCGAACAATAAAAAGAACAAGTAAAAACAAACACAATTTATTATAAAAATAAGCAAAGTACAGCACAAATAAAAAGTAAAAATCTTACAATAAAATGAATACCAGAATACAGCAAAATCCAGGGTTTAAAGCTAACGCTATGGGAAAATAATTATTAAATTTAAACAATTTTACAATAAAAAAGAAATACAGTAGTTACTTAGCTTTTAGAAAAAAAATTTGGAGAATTTCCAGGCGACTTGAAGGTGGTTGATCGAGATCCTTGCAGGTCGTAGAAATCTTCACAGCACAATTAAATAGGGTTTAGAAATCTTCACAATGCATAAATCAGGTAAATTCGTATACCAAAATTCGTGATCCAAAAGTCCAAAATTCAAATAATCCAAAAAAATTAACAGTAGGCAACTTCTGTACTCAAAATCTGGCCTTACCAAAATCGTTTATAATTAAAATTACAAAATTATTCTCCATAATTATTAACCTCTAACATGAGCACGTGTCTATGATAAATCGAAGAAATTCAAACTTACCTAGAATATTACTTCTAGACGATAACTGGCTTATTAATTCGAATAAATCGAAATTTCAATTAAACAAACCAAAATATTAATTGAAAATTAGGTTAAACTTAGTTTTTGATCCGGTAACAAAACCGGCTAGCAAACACGTGCATTTGAACTAAATTAATCCCTAGCAAAGTTTTCGGCTCAACTTCTTGATTTAAAAAGGAACTTTGACGCAATTTGAGTGATTTTATAACTCACAAAAACAAGGGGAAATGACTTAAACTGACAGTTCGACTGTCAGGATACCAACTTGTGAAATGTTAAAAACTAAATCGATTATTATGGACTTTCGATCATTACCATCTTTACACTATCATTTTATAAATAATTTTATACGCTAATTATAATAATAATATATTGTAGATTTACTAAGATACACCTCTATTTAATAAATTAATATAATTTCCTAGCGGGAGCCATCTGTTGGCGAAAAGCTTATGAGGTGGTATTTCACGTGGCGTGCCAGCTATCGGTGATGGTGCAACTTATTACTATAGAGTGGTGAATTGATCTACTTATTAACTTGCGGACACCAGCGACAAATGGCATGTCACATTATATTGTCAAAATGTAATAAGTATTACTAATTTTAGTACACCTACAGCATTGCAAAATTCAACTACATCAAGGCAACGAAATATATGAAATGTAAGCAACCAACAAGTTTAGATAGTGTATCATATGTATTAAAGGGCTATGGAATATCTTGAAAAAAAATCATCTGCATATTGACAAGGTGTGTATTAAATCAAATTCATTTCCATTATTAATGCGGACAAAAGATCTATTGTTAAACATTACAGGCTAATTGGTGTTTTATCCGATGCGCGTTTGAATAAATCATATATAATTTCCTCTTGGATTATTTAAGCACCTTCATTAATTTCTCTCATCTGTCAATTTATTCCTGAGAAATTAATTGAAAGAAATCTGTTGGCAGCAACAATTTGGTGCTCAATTCATTCGAGCATGGAAATTAGGTTAATGATCTTTAAACAAATTTTTGCAGCATTCTCAGCAAACTAAATCACGAGGTATTAATACGAAAATTAGAGAATTACACGATATCTCAAGTTATATTTAAACTAATAATTTCAAATTGAAAAAATAATGTTTTTCTGAAATCGGTCAAGAATGCCTACTTTGTCGACGCAATTTTAGATTCCAAAATACGCTACTCTATTATAGTATTTTAGTCCGGTGCTAAGCAACCATCAGAAAACAGTCCGGGAAAGTTTTTTCCGTCCCAAGCCAGGAAAGTAGGTAACTTTCCCTTACCGGTTTTTTAGACAGTAAATAAATACACGAAGACAACCAACTTACATTAAAAAATGCACTTCTTGGTAAATAGAACATTTATTGAACATATTATTACATATGGAATGTTTATTATAACTATTTGTTTATACTTATAGTTATGTTGCAGTTTATACAACTATAAATTCTGAAATGATATCCACATTCTAGTTACTTGGCGAACACGTCTCCCCAGTACAATGTTTTTTTATAAAAAAAACTCAACTACTTGCTTATCAACTCCTTTTATTACATAAGAACTCCAACCCATGGAAATTTCTTTATTTAAATATTTCACTAATTTCAGTAGAGGAACAAAAGAAAATAGAAACGTCAGTAATACATTATAATGTAATATAATTCTTTAGTGATTGACAGTGGAAGGAAACTAATTAATAAAAAAAATGTTAAATCGGGCAATGTTTGGTTCCTATGTTATTTATTATGGTTATTATCTCACAGAGCCAAGAAGACAGGAATACACACATTGTTTAGCTGGCCTACCTTCATTACAATAGTTCGTGACCATGATACTACGAAAAGTATCAAAGCATCATAGACCACAGTATAAATAATCTTTAAGATGACGTAAGATAATCAAATCCGCACATGCAGTACAGTAAGATATTCGCCAATTCCCGTTTGTACCTACAGAACAGTGACACATGCGTGAATTACTGTACAATTCAGTGAAACAATGAGCTATCATTGCAACTAGTGACGTCAGTGGCTAGGATTATAGCCCATACCATCCTCAAATGACATTTGCCACAAATCTATTAATTTGTACATTTAATACACCTATAATAAGTTTTAAAGTGACCAACTCTTAATTAATTTTTTCCCATTGAATCGTATCAGATTTGAAGCTATAAATCCAATATAAAACCCCCTTACCTACTTCAAGTGCCTGAGGATTATTTATTAGTAAATTGTGATTGACTTGAGAAATCTATACATAGGTATACTATCAATTTGAGTACAATTTTCAAAGGCGTTCAAAGTACAATTCTAATAGCAAAGAAGATTTGTTGTTGCCGATTTTCCTTATGAGAAACCACGCTGCTCTGGAATAATTATATGCTTTGATGACCAGGCCAAACACCTTGAAATCAACTTATCAAAGAGTTTAGATATTTCAGATTGAATTGAACTCAACGGCAATTCTTTAACTCATTTTCTCCAGATTCATGAATAAGAGTTATGAAACAATTTTTCCAGTAATTTGTAAAACATATTTAGATTGTCCACTGCATTATACATATTTCACTCACTGTATCATACGGATGACTATCCTCATCTTCACTAATGGGACCCATTTACATTTTTGTAGCTCTCATATAAAGAATATTGCTGTTTATTTAAGAGTTCAAACGTAAAGCAAAGAGTATATCTTCAAATAGTCTCTACAGTATAAATTGTAATTTTTCAGAATTATGATGTGTTCTATATTTAATGAAAATAAAAGAGACTAGAATGAAACCGTAACATCTGCCACAAACCCACTCGAAACATCCTTCGGCTTAACGCACTTAATTAGATATTAGATTGTCTGGGTTTCTTTGTCGTAGTCCGGCCGCTGTAGGCATGTCTTTATTTGGCAGAATAATTGCGGTGGGTCGTCGAAATAATATTAACGCCAGCGTTCAAATGTCGTGACCTTTTATGTTGCTATCAGTCTGTAGATTAATGATAGTTTGACTGTAAAGTGACAAACAAAACTGTTAAGTTATATTATCTTTGTAAAATTTCAGATTTAAAGTAATTTAATTTAGACAAAATATTAGTAATTATTTAGAGCTGATATTTTTTAAAAGTAAAGGTAACTCTTAGTTTCCATACCACTTTCACCTAGCGGTTAACTTGTGTAATGACGAATGTAATCAATGATGGGAAAATCCAGACAAAAATTTAAGGGACTGCTATCTCGAACTTCAATATTAGAAAGATAATACAAAGGGATTCAATGTCCACTATGGCTCTGTTTAGCACTCAATCCGCGTCCAGCAATATTGAATAACACCACCTACTTTCAACTAGATCCTAAACACGCAAACTGCTAGGTCAGATAGTTACTATATTTATGACTGACATCAAGCTCACTGACAACCCAAAACAACTTAAAATACGCGTAGCTAACGTTAAAACAATTTGCGATGATAAACAAATGAAACATTGACTTGAGAAATGTGCTAAAATATACGTCACTGAGAGAAAGGTAACACAGCATATGGAGAACACATCTGATTTGAAATCTCTTAAATGTATGTAGAAGAAATCAGAGGTACATCGGGATTTTACAAAATAGACGAATAGATCATGTAACAACTTTTAAATAAGCAATTCAACACTAGGAGCATGATTACAGCGATTAAGACACAAGGCGCACTGAAAACCCTAATAGCACCTGCACCCTTCTGTGGCGTGGTAAAGCCATGCATACGAGCAGCCATTGAGTAATGGGTGCAAAATAAATCTCTAGAATGGTGGAGGAATCTCCCAAGACAGAGACGGACCAAGGAGTTCATTAGAGAACAATCGGCCAAATTCATGGAAGACCTAATAAGCCAGAATAGGAAGGTCATCAGAATAATAGTGGGCCTTCTAATTGGGCACTGCAGGCTCGATAGACACATGAGCCTAATGAGCCTGGCAGAGGACGCAACATGCAGGTTCCGTCAAGAGGAAGAGGAAACCTCAGTTCACGTATTGTGCTACTCTGAAGCTAGCGAGGCTGAGATTCCAAGTACTCTGAGAAGAAAAACCAAAAGCGGACAGCTGTACAAAATGGCCCATGTCAAAGCTGTGGAATCTAGTACAAAGGACAAAGCTGAATAAGGTGCTATAAGTAATGTTTTCAATAAACCTCAAAAAGTCGCGGTGGTCAAATAACTAGCTCCTCTATTTATCTATCTATCTAAATACTAAGATGTAGACCTGGAAAAGCTAAATAGAATGACGAGAACTACTTTTACAAAGTTTAAGCTGCATCACACAAAGAGCGTAGTTGAAGGACTGCACATATCACGAGGGCATAATTAAATGGGGGATCTAGCAGCATTCATAAGATGTACAGAACTCAAGAGACAAACATGTGATCCTATTTATATAATTCGAGCAAGAAGATATTGGGAAGCGATAATACGTACCTAATGCTAAACCTTATTACCAAATCTCAAAGACCGACAGCATACTACGACGATATTCGGATGAAAAAATACCATGAGAAGGAGCTTAATAGGTCCCCATACACGGAAGGGAATTTTAAACGATTAGTCCCGCTGGCCGTCCAGTTTTGCCAGATCGCATCTGCCAACATTTTTGATTAAAATATTTATTCCTCAAGAAGTTTGAAAATAATGCTTTCCCCGTTTCTTTACTTGTTTTTTATTATATTCATAGAAATATTTTATTGCTCACATCTGTTAATTATTTTATTATTATCTAAGGATTTACAATAGAGGTAAAAAATAAATTATGATTTGTCAAGGTGAGAAATACTGAAATAACACATTTATTCTCATCATATTTAAAGATTTTTTATTCTAACCGCGGTTAACCCCGCAATGAATAAAAATGAACATATATGTGATGCTACATTAATCGTTATTTTTTTATATTACAGATAAGAGGCGATTTTTACCATACTATAATCATAATTATTATAAACACAGTTTTCCGTTCAATTATTATTTTGAGTGGAATCCCTTAAAGTTGGATAATCCTGAATACAATATTTTTTATGACGTTCTTTATAGAGTTGTCCTAATGGAACTTTCTCTGTTGTGTCTCGTAATCTTGATAAGTTGTTCATCCCCGACTCCGGATTTGACCAACGAACGTTTGTTATTTCTATTTCTTCTGCATCCAAGTAAATTTTTTTAGCAAATACGGCTGTCTATTTTGGTTTGACCAGTCGGCATATTTTTATACCCAGTGACGTTCCTAAAGCATTGTTAATGAGCTTGAAAATCTCAACCCTAACTATTCTTCTTAATATTTTCTATTTCAAAAGTAATCTTAGAAATGCTTTGTAGCATGAGAACCAAATAAGAATTATTTTGAATAAAATAAATTGTTTATCTCCTTTGTACCAGAAGCGACTTTTACATATGGGATTTATTGCCTGTAGTTTTGTATACTATTATTTTTGAATTAAGTGATAATAAATTTCTTTACTGAAAAGATGCATTGATACGTAAATATTTCAAAAGTTACACAAAAGTAAAACAATGCACCCGCAAAGGCAGTTCCTTGAATGTGTGATATATATTGAAGATATAGTAAGAATCCAGTTTCTGTATCAACGGTAAGAATTCCTTGCAGCAGCTTTACTTTATAAACTCAATAATAAGGTAGCTATTTAAAGCCTTTGCATTATATTTCCTGATTGGTAGTTAATATAAAATCATCCAAAATACAGCTTCAGCGATGAAAATTTTACTTTGTTTAAAGATGAACATTGTTAACAAAATCGTTAACCACTTCAGTGAACGTTATCGCCCTTTTGGCAGCCAAATATTTGTTTTACAAAGTAAATTTTGATGTCGATAATTGAAATAAACTGCCATTGGAGTTGCGTCGGCTGAACCTTTTCAATTAAACTTTTTTCAGTAAAAGATATCACATCAGATTATTCGTTCAATTCTGTCCTACCACCATGACCGGGTTAATGTCCCTCAAAGGTTGTTGCTACTTGGAAATAAAATCGTGGGAGTTGCATGATTACAAGTTTTTATTTCTAGTGTATTTAAAATCAAGGGAAGGCATGCAATAAATTGATGAATA
Organism: Leptura quadrifasciata; assembly: GCA_963675555.1. Taxonomy (NCBI): domain Eukaryota; kingdom Metazoa; phylum Arthropoda; class Insecta; order Coleoptera; family Cerambycidae; genus Leptura; species Leptura quadrifasciata. The sequence continues at coordinate 93,171,737 of OY776677.1, read as the reverse complement.
TTTGTACAAAAATATTCATTATATGAATATTTCGTGTTTTATGATACTTATGAGGATTATAAAACAATTGCAATGTTCTTAAAAATTGCATTAAATAGATCTTCTTTCCTACTTTCCGATATATGGATTATATAAAACATGTAAATATTGTAATCGCGCCAAAATTCGGTTTTAAGATTTTAGTGTTTTTTTACGCATTCAAGAGCCCTAAATAAATTAAGTGGCTAGTAAAAAATGTCTGTTTGACTTTTATTTTCTATCTGGTGTCTGCAGTCGTACTACAATCTAAACGACTGCATCGGTTTTGCTCAAATGGTAATTTATCAGTTACTTGGTTCATATTTGCAAGTTTCTACCATTATAAGATTAATTTATCCCAAGTGCCAAATTTCAAAAAAATATATTTACAACAGTTATAAAGAAATTTCGAAAAATAAAAAAATATCCATTTTCAAAATTGGCTGAACCAATTTGTATGCATGAAAAATATGTTGTATGGGGTATGAAGCAATGACCAGAGTTTAAAAAAATTATTGAAATCGCGTAATAATTTTTTCATAAATTTTTGCTGGAACACCTTTATTTCTTCCTCATAACATTGTTGACTGTGGGGTACCTCAAGGTACAGATTTGACACCTATATTATTCAATCTTTATTTGAATGATCTGTTAAGCTTTATCTTTACAGTGTAAAGAAACGTTGCTAAGCCTAGCTGATGACACGATAGTTATACATGAGTAAAGAAAGATATCCGAAGCTGGACCACCCTCCAGAATTTGGCTTTGATCTTGACAGTGCACCTGTGGTCTTGGTTTTAAAGGTCGTGCCGTCCCCTTAGCCGAGTATATCAGTTGCAGAAAATTTGACCTTGGCTGTACGCAATTGTTTTCGACTTTAAGGTCGAAGTACTTAACCGGAACGACCACTGCGGTGACCGTGGTTTTGGCTTGCACTATAAAAGCATGAATATGAAGGACAGAGCTCCCTATTTGTATATATCAGCACCGATTAAGGGACTAGGATTTTATTTCAGTAACAATGAGCAAATAGTGCAGCAGCCATCCGACGCTGAACCTGAGTCATTATTTATATTTGATGATAACATATGTGAGAAGCAAGTTGTAATTTTGAGCGTTTTTCTCATGTAGATTGTTTCTATTTGACACATACGTATTCTCGCGTCCATAAACAGCTGGTAAGGAACAACAGTAATTCAAATCATCATACTTAAATATGATGCTATGAAACTACACCACATTTTCTCCGATCATGTCTCACTAGATGTGTCCTTTAAACAAATTCAAGAAATGTGCGCAGGGTGCTGGAAATACAAATATTGGTTTCTCGTAATTGACAAGCCTATAGAAGTAGATAAAGAGCGATATTATAAGGGGGATTGATAGCTTCGTGTATCAATAAGGTATTGTAATTATAATCTTAATTGATCTTATAGATAGCATTGGGATACCTACAGCAGTCAGGTTGTATTTATTAGACATGATTGACAATGGCGAAAATAAACATCGTGGTAATATTGATAAAAATATGGGAGAAGAGATAAGACTGAAACTGGTCGAGCCCAACGATTTAGTGCGTAAAAAGTTCAACTCCATGAAGAGAATAAATGTTAACATTCGAGGAGATTTATGAACCTGTAACAAAACCTTTATAAGTTATATCATCTGCATCAGAAATAAAATCACATTAAAGTGCAACAACTCAGTTTCAAAAACCAGCACAGATTCAAAAGCCAGCACAATCGATGAAAAGTGTAAGTACTACTACATTTAAAGCAACACCTGAAATTAGTGACGAAGATGCTGAAAAAAATGCAAGTTAACAACATTTTTTGGAAACACCGCCGGGAACATCATTAATGAGCACTCCATGTTCAGAAAATTCCCTCGGCAGCACAGACAGAAAATATGATATAGTCAAAACACATTTAGAAAATATAGTGTTCGATAATCTCAAGTATGACGCTATATATTATGTACACTTAGACCCATATGCAGATATACTATGAATAGGTAACATAGCAATACGCTTTTCTAACTGAAATATCACATTGTGGCGTGGCACTAAGAAAAATGGGGACGTATTCTGGTAGCCCTAAGTTGTATGGTATGATATTTATGAAACATTCACAAATTTTGCGTAGTAATGAGCCTAATATTAGTAACCAAGTGCGTCAGTTATATGAAGAACTATTAAAACAAAGGCGCTATATAAAAATTATGATATAAAACAGGGTTTGAATAAAATTAAATGGACAAAATTCATTAATATTATAAAACTACTGGCGTCTTCTACAGTCATGACGCAATCTAAAACTAGCTTGGGTTTTCCTATTCATAAATTATACAATAATAGAGGTGTGGGTTATGTATGTTGGAATAAACTGATAGAATTGGTAGACCTTTTACGTCTGCTCTATAGTTCGAAAGTGGTAGTTGACAGTGTTGATAGATTAGATTAGATTAGATTAACGAAGGAGCTGGTTGTTTAGCCTTTACCACCGCGACCTTTTCAGGTCTATTGTGATGCTCCCAGAATATCTTCCTTATAGTATCTCATCCAGCTTTGTCCTTTGTACTAGACTCCACAGCTTTGATAGAGGCCCTTTTGTATAGCTGTCCGCCCTTGGTTTTTCTTCTCCGAGTACTTGGAATCTCAGTCTCACCAGGCCTTCACAGTGGCACAATACGCGAACTGAGGTATCCTCTTCCTCTTGGCAGAATCTGCATGTCGCGTCCTCTGCCAGGCCCATTAGACTGTGTCTATTGAGCCGGCAGTGGCCAGTTAGAAGGCCTACCATTACTCTGATGGCCTTCCTATTCTGGCTTAGTAGATCTTCCGTAAATTTGGCCGAACGTTCTTTAATGAACTCCTTGGCCTGTCTCTGTCTTGGGAGATTCCTCCACCATTCCAGAGATTTATTTTGCACCCATTCCTTAATGGCTGCTCGTATGCATGGCTTTGCCACGCCGCAAAAGGGCTCGGGTCCTATTGGGGCTTCAATTGCGCCTTTCTTTGCCAGTTGGTCAGCCTTTTCGTTTCCTCTGTGTCCCTCGTGTCCTGGTACCCATGCTAGAGTCACTCTGTTCTGACTTCCCAGCTCTGTAAGGGCTGTCAAGCAGTCCCACACCAATCTTGAGTTGATTTGCATGGAGCTGATTGCTTTTATTGCCGCTTGGCTATCAGAGAAAATGGCAATCGACTGGTTAACAGTGCCTTGATCTATTATCTCCCTTGCGCAACAGTGTATGGCGATCACTTCAGCCTGAAACACCGTTGCGTATTTCCCTAGACTTATCGGGATATTGGCTTTTGACCTTGTCCCGTAAATCCCGGCTCCGACTCCTTGTTCTATCTTGGAGCCGTCAGTGTACCAGACTGTTTGTGCTGTTATAACAGTCTGAAAGTTCTTGTTGAAGTTATACCTTGGGACCATTACATCCGTGGGCATGCCTAGAATGGGATCTGCCCTCATCTCCGAGTATAACTTCTGGTACTCCGTCCCGTGTTGTTGGCTAATTGGCGTTTGGCCTTGCATTAACCTGTGCACCACTGACCGAGCTTCGCCTTGTATGAATACATGTAAGGGTGGCAGGTCCAGGAGGACCTCAAGTGCAGCCGTAGGAGCAGTTCTTATAGCCCCCGTGGCGCACAGGCAAGCAAGCCTTTGTACGCCACTTAACAGCCTTATTGCTCCCGACTGCACCGTCTTAGTCCACCATACCACTGATCCATAGGTTATCATGGGTCTCACTACCCTGGTGTATAACCACAGGTTCATTTTGGGATTTAACCCCCAGTTTTTTCCACACATTTGCCTACACCTTCCCAGGGCGGTTGTGGCTTTCTGTGTGACTTTTTGGATGTGAGAATTCTATGTTAATTTTTGGTCAAAAATGACTCCTAAATATTTTGCCTCACAGGCAAATGGAATTTCCACTCCGTTGAGCCTTAGGGGCTTTAGGCCTTGCAATGCTCTTCTCCGTGTAAAATTGACGACTGTAGTTTTGTGGGGATTTATAGAAAGTCCTTCCTTGCAACACCATTTGTCGACAACATTTAGGGCTCTTTGCGAACGCTCCGTTATTGTATTCGCAAATCGCCCCTTAACGATTATTGCTAGATCATCAGCATATCCTAAGCAATAGAAGCCCTCTGTGGAAAGTTTCCGGAGGAGTTCGTCAACCAGGGTTGCCCATAGTAGTGGAGATAATACCCCTCCCTGGGGACAGCCTGTACTCACTTTCGCCTCAATGGAAATCTCACCTAGATTAGATATTATAATCCTATTATCTAAGCTGACTTTAATCCACCGGCAGATCGTTGTTGGGACTCCTCTGTTTGATAATGCACTTGTTAGTGAGTGCGTTGTTGCGTTATTAAACGCTCCCTCTATGTCTATGTAACTACTGCCATTTCCTTGTCCTCCAGGGACTTTGCTAGTAGTCTGTTTAACTCATCCAGCGCAAGGTCTGTCGACCTCCCTGGCTGGTATGCATATTGACGTTCACTCAGGGGATTTTCCCTAAGTAGTTCGTCTCTAATGTACCTATCTATCAGTCTTTCCATTGTTTTAAGTAGGAAAGAGGATAGACTTATAGGCCCATATGACTTGGGCGTTTGGTCCGATAATCTACCTATTTTTGGTAGATAGATGACTCTCACCTTCCGCCATATTTTTGGTATGTATTTCCAAGCCAAGCAGGCTCTGAATATTTTACATAAGTAAGGTATTAATACCTCTAGCCCCTTTTGGAGCAAAATTGGATATATTCCGTCCATCCCAGGAGATTTGAGTGGCTGGAACTTACTAATTGCCCATCTGATGATAAAAAAATTAATATTTTATTGGAAGAAATGAAGAAAGAGGGGAATCTATTAAAATGCATTTACTTTTATTTAACTAGTATAAAATATTTCGAAATGCTTAAACTGGATCAGACCTAAACAGAAATAGCAGTTATAAACAACACAATTGATAAGTTCAGTAGACGAAAAAGTAATAATAAATCACGTGATCCCCCAGGTGTTGGTTGAAATCTCAAGGTCAAGGTCAAGGTCGCTGCAAGTGATATAATAGGCTAAGGGGGCGCCACGACCTTGAAGACCAAGATCACATGTTCGATGATTTCTTGCTCTTGTTACATAGAACAGAAACCGATAAAAAATTTGTTTTATTAAATTTGCTTACTATCATTATTTGTAGTTCAAACTGAGTATTGAGATTTTTGGCTTAATCGCTCCTAAAAATCATAAAATGTGATAATTTCACTATGCGCTAGGTTGAAAACGTGGGCTTAATTTTTATTAAACAAGATGTGAAAAAATTCCTAAAATTCCGTTTTTTTCTTCCTATTTGTTCAACTATCGCTTTTAGAGAAAAGTTGTAGAAGTGAAAAAGTTTTGTAATTAGTTGGTGACGAATCCAAACATTTATTTCTACTATTGCAAAAATATTAAAAATTGCAAAAAAAATTTTGAAATAGCAAGTTATTTGTGAAATTTTTTTCAAATAATTATATTATACGTAGGACCTTCATACTTGGCTAAAGAAAACTTTTCGGTATAATAAATCTTCCCACCAAATTTCATCAAGATCGGACTTATAGTTTTGCAAGTTTGTGGGAATAAATGTTTTATAATTGGTTAAATTTCTTTCATTATGTTGTTTATGTTAACACTGTATTAACTATATATTGAAAAACAAGTACTATAGATTAAGGCACGTGTAAACGAGAATAATTTGCTAGAGTTTTGACGAATGCGATGATATTATTTATTATTAATTCAAATTTCCAGGAAAAAATGTGAAATAACTCGATCTAAATTCATCTCCTTCCAGATTAAATACAATTAATTCTCTAAAAAAATGTCATATTTAACTATTTATAACTCTAAAAACACCCACTCGAGACATTTTAAGAACATTTGTCGCAAAAAAGATTTTAGAAGATTCTCTATAAGCTAGTAATATCATTTATTTATAAAAAAAAATCTATTAGGATTTACCAGAAAATTTACCACATTTCCACCTCCTCCTCCGCACGTCTAGTAATAAATTAAATATGTATATGCGCTCTAAGTTACCTTCAAGAGATGTATAACTTACCCAAGTTTAAATTAAGTCTATTTATCAGTAACTGAGCTACGAAGGTGTTACCGTCTAAAGTGAACACATTGTATGACAAAAAACAAAAAAAGTGAAAATTTAAAATTGCAGTTTTATGCCAAAATATCCGATCATGGCCGGATATACAGTTGTTAAAGTGTCTAAATATTCATTTATCGAATATAAGCATTGATCAAAAGAGTGAAGGATTTAACATATTTTTTTTTAAATAGAATTCCTATAATTGTATATAACAAAGAAATACAAAAAATAAACAATTATATCAAACTACCAGTTCTCAAGCATATAGTTTTTTACATCCATTTTAAAAATAATTTCATATGTTTAAGCAACTATCAAGAACATCTACATTCTGTTACGGAATATTTTTTACATCAACAACATCGACGATAAGGTGGAATTTTTGACAAAAAATATTATTTCAGTGTTTGACGTACACGCACCTGTGCGTTATGCGCGTATGAATAAACCTTATGCGCCGTGGATCACAGACAACATAAAAATTTTAATGAAGCAACGTGATAGTGCCCTACCGAAATATAAACAAAATACCTGTGCTGAAAATTGGGACAATTATAAAGAGTTGCGCAACTATACAACCGCCTCAATACGTAGAGAAAAACTGGCTTTTATTCAATACTCAGAACAACAAGGTTCCAAAGATTTTTGAAAATCATTGAAAAACTTAAATGTAGTTACAAAAAAGAACTACAAAAATGTACCTGATAATTTAAATGAACCTAATTTAATTAATGACTATTTTCTATCCATTTATAACAATAAGGGAGGCCACTAAATACTTTCTTTTTATAAAACTAATAAATATAATAATACTTTAAACTTCTCTTTCGAACCTGTTGCTTCTGAAGTAACTGCGAAAGTAATTATTGGCTTTAAGTCGAATTCCTCTGGTATTGACGAAGTTTCGTTGCAAATGGTAAAGCTGTATTGTCCGTTAATTATACCATATTTAACACATTTAATAAATGTCTGCCTTGTTGAAGGTTTTTTCCCCTCAATATGGAAAGAAGCAATAATATGCCCAATACCAAAGATAAATTGCCCATAGGAAATCAAAGATCTTCGACCGATTAGTCTATTGACAATATTTAGTAAAACATTGGAATAAGCAGTTTATTTTTAAACAGAAACATACTTACTAAAAAATAAGTTATTCCTAGAATATCAATCAGGTTTTAGAGCAGGATACAGCACTTGTACAGTACTTACCAATATATCGGACAATATTTTACGGGATTTGGATAATAAACTTGCTGATATTTTAGTTTTCCTTGATTATTCAAAAGCGTTTGATTCGGTTGATCATTCATTACTATGCGCAAAGTTACAATTTTATGGTTATAATAATGTATGTGTTAGGTTTTTAAAAGTTTTTTAATTTGTGGTTCCCAGAGGGTTAAAACCGAGTCTGGAACATCAGAGTAATAAAAAACCCGTGGTTTCTGGTGTTCCACAAGGTTCGGTTCTAGGACCACTTCTGTTTATATTATATATAATGGATCTTGGCGACAACCCTAAATATATGAAAATCCAATCTTACGCAGACGATGTACAACTTAAGTATAGTTTTAACGTAGACAATCTACCTGCAGCTGAAAGACATATAAATAGTGATCTCAATTCCCTAAACGTTTACGGCACCAATCACAATTTGAAATTAAACATAGAAAAGTGTTTTGCTATGGTATTATCTTCCAGATTTCGCTATAATTATGCAATTAACCATATAGAAATAGCAGTTGATAATTTGATAATTGCATTTGTAGAAGAGGCGAAAAACCTTGGCGTTATATTTATTTGATAATAAATTAAGTATTAACGCACATGTGAGCATCTTAGTTAAGAAATCTTATATATGTCTAAAGTTACTCTATGCCGACAAGCAGTTTCTGAATTTTAAAACAAGGAGAAAGCTGTGCGAAACGATTATTTTACCAATCTTTTACTACTGTGACACTATGTACTATCCATTTTTGGATACAGTTAACAAAAAACGCATCCAGAAAGTTTAAAATACTTGTTGTCGACTAATATTTAATTTAAGAAAGTTCTATCACATTAGCAAAAAATTCTTCGAGCTAAATTGGCTAAAGATGGACTTGGAAATTGCATTTCTTAGTTTTTATACATAGAATTTGTATCACGTCTTCTCTTGCCTGTCTTAGAGACAAACTAATTACTCGTAACCAGACGCACGATCTAGATATTCGTCACATCGACAATTTCACCATGCCGCATCACTCTACCGCAATGTTTCAGAAATCTTTTACATATAACGCTGTTAAATTATTGTTACTACTCATTATTGCTTTCTCATTATTACTTTCTAACTGCCACCGTTTTCACCTTTTCTCTTCTTTTTGTCTTTTATATTGTTTTTTACGCTTTGTTTATATCTACATACTTAACTTGTAATTACAGGGTTAAGTGGAGGAATAGTCTTTGGCTAAACTTCACCCTTTAAATAAAGACGTTTTATTATTATTATTATTATTATTATTATTACCTACATATATCGCCTAAAATCCTCTCCAGATACAGCTAACAAAACAGAAACAAAATTTCATGAATAATATCGATAACTCCCTTACAAGTGTTTCCTAAAACAGTTGTTGCATCATAATCTATCACAATATATTTTCTCACCAAACAGATTACGTATGTATAACTAACAGAGACGTAAACGCTTGAATTGCTGTAAACACATAAAGTGTTTACATTAATGAATTTTAAAACAAGGAAACAGCTGTGCGAAACGATTATTTTACCAATCTTTTATTACTGTGACACTATGTACTATCCATTTTTGGATACAGTTAACAAGAAACGCATCCAGAAAGTTTAAAATACTTGCTGTCGACTAATATTTAATTTAAGAAAGTTCTATCACATTAGCGAAAAATTCTCCGAGCTAAATTGGCTAAAGATGGACTTGGAAATTGTATTTGTTAGTTTTTATACATAGAATTTGTATCACGTCTTCTCTTGCCTATCTTAGAGACAAACTAATTACTCGTAACCAGACGCACGATCTAAATATTCGTCACATCGACAATTTCACCATGCCGCATCACTCTACCGCAATGTTTCAGAAATCGTTTACATATAACGCTGTTAAATTATTGTTACTACTTATTATTACTTTCTCATTATTACTTTCTAATTGCCACCGTTTTCACCTTTTTTTTTATACATCTATTTAACGTCGGCCTATTTCCGCTACTGAGGCCTAACACCGACGACTGTAGACGAGCTACTCCCAACCAGGAATTTTGCCGAACCTCTTTCCTTAAGAAGAGTAGGGATCTTTTACTTGCCTGACATTTAATAGACAAGGGACCGACGGCTTTACATCCCCTCCGAAGGATGGTATATTCCCTATACAACCCTCACCTAAGGTTGTATAGCTTCCGCGCATACACTGATATACAAGCTGTTGGAAGATGTGTGAGGCGAGAACGCGGTCTTCGTTGGAACGGTCACCCATCCAACTACTAACCGCGCCTTACGTTGCTTTACATCGCATATCGAAGTATGTACATAGTAAAGACGCACCCACGCTCGCCCCTCCCCCGTTTTCACCTTTTCTCCTCTTTTTGTCTTTTATATTATTTTTTACGCTTTGTTTATATCTACATACTTAACTTGTAATTACAGGGTTAAGTGGAGGAATAGCCTTTGGCTAAACTTCACCATTTAAATAAAGACGTTTTATTATTATTATTATTATTATTATTATTATCTACATATATCGCCTAAAATCCTCCCCGGAGACAGCTAACAAAACAGAAACAAAATTTCATGAATAATTTTAATAACTCCCTCACAAGTGTTTCCAAAAACAGCTGCTGCATCATAATCTGTCACAATATGTTTTCTCACCAAGCAGATTACGTATTTATAACTAACAGAGGCGTAAACGCTTGAATTGCTGTAAACACTTTATATGTTAACATTAACTAATGATTTATTATTTTCCCTACAGGAACCCCGTTCTGGTGTTTATTGGATATCGTGCCTATAAAGAATGAAAAGCGTGAAGTCGTGTTGTACCTTGCGTCTCACAAGGACATTACCAATACTAAAATGGCGGAGATGTCTGAATGCGAGCTCTATGATAGTGGTAAGGAACATTAGAATTTATGAATGTCCTCGTACAGACGCTTTATTTGTTTATTTTGTATTGCACGTAAAACATTAATATTAGTTATTTTAGAATTTAGAATTGTAGTTTTGATTCTTCTTGTAACAGTTTCTAACAGTGTTACTGGTTTACCAAAACTATTTTTTGGTGTATAAATATACTATTTACATATCTATTACGAGAATCCACTTAATTAATTTTGAAGACTATTCATAATACTAACAAATTTCATAGGTTTTATTATTCCCAAAATGATTATTAAGTTTGTAAATTACTTTATTTACGAACTAAAAACCCATGCAGTGGACTTTCATAAGAACTATTTATATAACTACCGGCAAATGTATATTTCTGTGACAGTTGTCATAAGAGTCTAATAAACTTAAAAAGGGTCCAAATAATGACGATCTTTAGAAGGTTGTCAAAGCTAAATGCTTACAGATATTACAAAACTTATTCTACTCATGGAGTACTTATCAAATTATATCTGTGAAAGCCTAGAGAGCTTGATAAAACCTATAATAAGAACATTTGGTCTTAGACGAAAGGGTTTATTGAGACTTTCATGATGCCATGAAAAGCTAAATTTGTCTTGAATAATGATCGTTTTATTTTAGAATATTTATTATTCCAATGATATTTCAGTTTATTGTTGCCTGTAGTATAACAGAAATGTATATATAAGTCGTCGAAGCACTTAACTTTTGCTTAAAAGTCAAAAAATTCACTTTAGATAAGTTGGCAGGGTAATTTTGTACCACCCTGTATACTTTTGTTCAGAAAAACATACTTGTTTTAAAACGAAACTAAAATTCTTTTATTTAATTCACTTCACAAATTATTAAAAACGTTTAAAAATAACTAAAAATATATTCCAGAAAATGTAACTTTTCGTCGAAAAGGAAAAAAAATAAACTCGTTTTATTTGTTGAAGATTTAAAATTCATTCTTTTGGCGAAGGAGCCGGTTAAACTTTAAATAAACACACTAAAATAATTAAAGGTGCACTAGGGCAGAGATTAGGGTTGTTTTTACTTGAACTACAAAGGAAGAACTCGAGAACGGTTAAAGAATGCGACACTGAATTGACTTGCTCGAGCCTCGTCGAGTCCGAGCTTACATACTGTCGCTGAATTTCGTTAATCGTGCCTCATCGAGTCAAGCATGATCGTTGTTTTGCTGTCTGGATAAGTCCCCGTACTCCGTGCGGGCTTGGTCTAACACTTTTCGCTCGCCCCAACAAGTCAGTGCGTGCACGTAACTGCGCAATTATGGAAATCGTTTGAAATTCTAATTGGAAATTATATCATTGAATAGAGCCTAAAATTTGAAGCATTTTGGTTTTCTGATGACCCCTGTATCTATTTTATTATAGATGTTATTTGAAGAATTGTGGGAACTTATTATTTTAAATTTCATCCTCAGGCCAGAACTTACTCACGGCCGTGGTCATACTAATTGCTATTGTTGGCGCGCTCGGACTGATGTAGATCTTTATAAATATAAATTATAAGTGCTGTAAGATGTAGATTTTATGTCTCGGTGAATGTTTGGGAAAAAGAAGTAAATATTGATAAGTGGCTATGGGAGGACGTGTAGAAAGATAAACAACCGTTTATTCTTTACGACGCGATTTCGGGTAGAGTTTAGATCGCGAGACTGAATGCATGTAGAATTTTTATTTAAACGAATTAAAATTTGATATTTGGGGTATTATGTGAAGAGTATGATGAGTGGTTTGAAAATACACAGGGCAATATTTTTAAAGTTGAAAATTTTGAAAGGTTTTTCTGTAAAATGGGCAGATTGAATCTTTTGAAGGTTTCGGCGATATTTTAGGCATCTTTAGGAATTATCAAGTGGGGCTGAAATTTTTCGGATTTAATAAGAAAAATTGTGGTTTTTGATTAATTCAAAATACAAGGACTCTTTTTTTATGGTGTTTGACACTGCGGGCGGAAAGATCAAGTACTTTGACAAATTCTGGAATTTTTCTAGTTAATTTTTTGCTGATACGTAGTATACACTACAACAGAGATGCCGTTCACCCGTTCAAGTGACGGATTCGAACAACGCTGATTATCTTCGCTGATCGAGGTCTCAGTGCTTAAACCGATTACGGTACCTCACTTCACATTTTCGTTAGATAATTTTTCAAATCTTCAGCTTTTATGAAAGTAATAAATAAATCATTAAGTACTTGCATACGTGTAAATAGACTCCTCAAGCTCTTCCTAGCCTAGATAAGTCAAATTGACCTTGAATAAATTCATATAATCCTAGTTAAAACGTTCGCATGTATAGAACAATATATACCTACTGTAAAAGTCTTATTATCCTGGTTAAAACTAAACTGTTTGAAATCAAAACCTTCATAAGACTGCTTTCCTTTAAAGTGGTTTTATGATTATCCGAACGTTTCTCGCCTTTTCTAATTTATTTGCTAGTGATTGATTGATTGATTGAAGCATCAATAAGAAGTTTTAAATTATTTGATTTAATTTTTGTTTTAACATTACCACTGTTTTTATTTTTTTTTCCACTTGCTTGTTGACGTTGACTTAGACATTCTTAATACGTCACCTCAAAATTCCTGTCAAATTAAAATATCATAACCTCATTTTCTTAAGAGATTTTTAATTTTATTCACGTATATTAAAAGCTAATAAGATTTATGGTGTATTCAATAAACGAGTCATTATTTTATTGCGTATTTTGACAAGAGCCCGCTTTCTTAGGATGAATAGGTTTTAAAAGAATATACAGAAGATCTGTAAAGCAATTAAAACCATTTAAACGCTAGTTCATAGTTTTATAGGTGCTTGAATTAATCAAACTTTCATTCGAAGGCTTTTTTAAAACCAAACTGTTTTGTTAATTCCTTTTAACATTAATAATAAAACTTTTACTAAACTACAGCTATAGAAAGCTCGAGAAATGTATTTGGTTTCAAATAAACCTAATTTAAAACTGATTAATCTGCCAACATACTTCATAAAACCTCTATAATACGATAGCCAGACTATTCAATTTAATTTAATAAGTATTTATTCATATTAGTATACATAGCAGTTGCCTAGCCAGAGCCTGCCCCGGAACCGACCGTGCAACCACCGCGCTAAATAGGTGGATTGCAGGGTCGAGCAGAGTACGTCGGTCTACAAAATCTACAAAACTTAAACTAACACAAGACTTATGACACTGTTGCACAACAACACTTTTTAATTTGGTATCTGACGCAAGCACCCCAACTTCGACCAGGGGCTTTCTGCGAGATACGTCAATGCAGGGCTACGCAGGGCTGGCATAAACTTTGATTTGAAAAATTTTTGATTTCGAAAAGAGGTTTTGATTTGAAAGATTTTAGTGGTGAAACTAATTTAGATACAAAAATGCACACAAAAAACTAAGAAAAAATAAACGCGACAAAAAGTGACAAACAGAAAGGAAGAGGGGGACAGGGAAGATTTAAAGATAGTCAAAAGGTATGAAATACTAGCGAAAGGTGTATAGGGTTTGCGGAAGTTATAGTTGATGGAAGTTTGACTATATAGGTTGTCGAAAAATAGGTAACGTCTGGCACGGTAAGGGGTGTTTAATCCTAAATGGCACATCATGCTGTCTAATTTGTGTTATGTGTCTTGTTAACGGACTATTGCCCAGCTTGAATGAATAGAAGTTTTGAGAGATATGCTGAGCGTAGTCTGCTATCGGGGTTATGTCATTCCAACGTGCGTAGAGATCTCTGAAGGAGGTGTACCTTCCTGAATTCGATATGAGGCGCATAAATTTGTGCTCACCACACCGGCGCCGCGTATGTGATAGACGACCTGAGCACAATCGTGTACAACAACTTTTTATTCTGTCGGTTAAATCTGCTACCCCTGCACATGAGCGAATACAGATATCTGGACAGGGAGTAGACCATCCGCATCATCTCATTAATATGTTTTTTAAACATCAGTCGTTGGTCCAGTCAAACCCCCAAGTAATTCATGCATCTCTTGGCTGAAATTTGCCTCCGACTTCTCAGCATTCACTCGAATCTTCCACCGGTCGTAATACTCCGTGGCACGAGCCGTTTTCAGCAGCATATTCGCCGCTCGCACGTTGTGTGAATACGCGTACATGGCTGTGTCATCGGCGTACTTGGCCAGATTTGTATTCGGGAACTCTGGGATATCGGAGACGTATAATTTGTACAACTTCGGTGACAGGCACGATCCTTACGGGACTCCCGCATGAATGTCCCGCTGTGTTGACAGTTTATTATTCACTCGAACTTGCAGGGGTCTGCCCATCAGAAACGGTTAAATGAATCGTGAAATTTGTAAAGTAACCCCGGGACCAGACGGTGTCGAATGCCTTCTTAATATCGAGGATCAGCATGATGGAGCGTCAGACTAAATAGCATTTAAATGTTACTTGGCCCCCCTCTTCTTTACGCCACTAATTGAATATCATTCTGCTGAGTACCATGAAATATTAACCCTTACTGATATTAAATAACGCACCAAATTTCATAGCTGTAACACAATAGGATCCTGTAATATTTAACAGGAATTTATTATAGGGCACTACATTCAAAGCGACCTAGCTCCCTTAGTAACCACTTCCGGACACATGTCGATAGTAACTTTTTCTCATATTTTTGAGTTACCTTAAAATACCCTTAATATGCTACAGTTCCATCACGCACATTTCTCGGTTTTGATGGCAAAATTTCACAGATGTGTAAATGTTTAGCAACAATTACGGTTTTCAGCTGTTTCAGTGCCTACTCTGATTTTAAGTTTTAACTGAAAATAATACTTTGTAAGACCTACGTGTTACCTTAGTTTCATTGGAATTTGAAACAATAATTTGTTTAAAAATACCTAATTTTGCAATATTTAGTTTTTTATAAATAATAATAATAAAAGTAGCAGCGAATTGTAGGATATATCTTTATTTTACAGCTAACAACTTACATTTTTCATCCTTTCCATTTATCTCGTAGGTCTTTAGAGATATAATTATAAACTCGGTGAAGAACAGGCTCTAAAAAATTTAATTGTTTAAATAAACAATACGCCGCCTCGCTGAAACTGCAAAACTTAACTGTAATCTCAACTTGGCCACTTGAACAAGTTCAAATAAAAAAGAGACCTAACCAAACACTTTACATTTCGCATTTTTTAAATCCCAATTCGGGGCGAGCGTAGGTGCGTCTTTACTATGTACATACTCCGGTATGCGATGTAAAGTAACGACAGGCGCAGTTAGTACTTGGATGGGTGATCATTCCAACGGAAACCGCGTTCTCGCCTCATACATCTTCCTGCGGCTTGTATATCAGTGTATGCGCGGAAGCTATACAACCTTAGGCGAGGGTTGTATAGGAGATATACCATCCTTCGGAGGGGATGTGCCGTCGGTCCCTTATCTATTAAATGTTAGGCAAGTAAAAGATCCCTACTCTTCTTAAGGGAAGAGGTTCGGCAAAATTCCTGGTTGGGGGTAGCTCGTCTACAGGCGTCGGTGTTAGGCCTCAGTAGCGGAAATAGGTCGACGTTAAATAAATGGTATAAAAAAAAAATCCCAATTTGAGCACTAAATAGAGCCACTATTTTCGTCTTCCTTTCTAGTATTTTCTAATTATGTTTTGTTACTACAACTTTGTGCTTGATAAAAATTACTTACTCATCATTTTCCTTAAATGTTTACTTAAAACAAATGTTTACTGTTATAAAATATAGTATGTAGAGAGTACTTTGTTAAGTGTAGATAGAACTTCCTTCAATATTTCTTTTACCTCGGCCTATATCATTTTTCCTGGGTACTAAAATATCTGACTTTAATTCTTCAAGTTAAATAAATAGCTTTTTATTACATGCGGTGTATGCTGAGAAACGCGAATTTATTATGAATACCTTCATTTCTATTTTTGTGTCTTAGAGCAACTCTATTCTCCTCTTTGTTGGAGTTAAAAAATGTTGTTTCAAATGATTTGTTTCCTACAAATATTACTAACTGGATTTTTGTCTCTCTTATAATATATTTTATCCTACCATTCTGGATTTCTATACGACTTTCTTTCAAAGTTCATCATTTCTTTGTAAAAACAATCAATTACTTCGTTTACATTTCAAATAGTTATTTTCTATATATGTAAATATCACATCATTGCTTCCATATTCTGTTATTACTTTTTCAGTAGGAGGAGAATTCCAAGTTGTGCAGAAGTATTTATACAGTTCTGGTAAAGTTATATGAAGAAAACTCTAGTTCGGTGAATAAAAGTCGACAACACAAATTCCAACAAAGTTGGTAAAGAAGTCAGAGATGGTTGCGTATGCTAAATCATCCAACTTGCTCATACGAAGTTTCATATTTATTATATATGTCAAGTCTATATTTTTTCGAGCACGATAACCATTATTTTATTTAATTTCTATACTTGCTTAATTATAATTCATTCCTGAACATTTATGTAAATATTATGCTCAACCATCGACAAGTTGATGTCGTTCCCTGAACTATTTTCTGTACGAATTTTCAACATCCCACTGTAAACATATATTTAAGATAAAAATTTCTGAATAAATAAGAAAAGTGAAACAAAAATTGTTTAAGAAATTAGAATTTAAAGAAAAATATACAGACCAAAATATGATTACGGCAAGAAGCAATAAAAATATGTCCAAAAAATTAGGAATATTTTTCTAAATTATCTCATAAGCATATTAGAGGATTTCAATTTTATTACTCACAAAATTCATTGACATCGACAAATACCAAAAATTCATGAAGGTTGCACTGAACACTACCTACACTTAAGTACTGCAGTTGAACATTACTCTCGATGCGCATTTTGCTGACCATGTTAGCTTCCGCAAACTCTAACAAAGTATCCTAGTAGCACTGTAAATATCACAAATCGCAAGTTCCGATATCTCAAAAATTATTAAGTTTAAATACAGGTCACAATGAAGAACAAAATACGTCCATAAGTGTTAGTAGCATATGCAGGGTGTTGCTTAATGACGTGTTAATATTTCAGGGTGCGATTCCTTAGGTCATTGCATGAAGAAAAGTTTATACGAATATATGTCCGCAATGGCTTAAGTCATGATATTTTAATATCTCAAAAAATACTTTAGACATTATTTTCAATTCTAGTGTATCAATAAGATATAAACCACATGTCTGGTCGATAGCTGAATGGGTTAAGGCGCAATGTGGCAATCGCGATTGATCACACGGACATCGCATCACCGGGTTCGAATCCTAGCTCCGGCACTGGCACTGTCGGAGGAAATGGTTGTATGTCCACGTTTTCTCAATGTGTAATCCCCTTCCGCACAAGCCCTGGCTTCTGGAATTGGGGGTTGTCTAATTTCTGTGGCTTTTATTTATTATTATTATTACATATTTTAGTTGGAAGTTATTTTATAGCTCCACCAGTGGCGTCCCTGCATTTTTCTGGTCAGACGCACGGTTCTTGATAAAAACAATTAAATTGAAACTAATTATTATTACAATTGTGTTTTTATTTGCTTTTCTTTAACGCACAATTAGTGGAGTAAAAAGAACCAAAAATAAGGTGATAGAAAAAATTTTACATGGAGCAACGCGACCAAAAAATAAAATTGATTTGGTAAAATGAAGAACCCTGAGTTTTCTACTTCAAGTAGGTGGTGAAACCTTTTCACGGAAAAGGGGAAAATTGGTCATTTTTAGGGGTGCTTTATCAGTTTTAATTTATTTTGGATCCTTTAAAATGCTAGTTCAGTGAAAATCTGTTCGCCGCCTCCAACGATATGTATATATGTTAGATAATCGATTGTTGAAATCACTTTTTAAAAACTTTATTTATTTATTAATGGAGTCAACGTTGACTCTTTATAAATTAGAACAATAATAATTTTGACTTGTTTATTCCAACATGAGTTTAAGACTGCCGTCTGAAAGTACACTACTCCCATTTATAACCTTTGGGAACAAAGGAACTGCAATTATGCAGTTTTGCAAGAATACAATCTTATCTAATTCTCGGGAGAGCGGATGCTGAGAGGAGTCGTTATTTGATATCTATGTAATATAATACCGCTGAGAGTGGTGAGGCCAATGTCTCAGAGATACAGGGTATATTTTCATATAACAACTTCCCCCTTATAAAAAAAGTTGTTGTTTATACAGCAACTTTTAAGTTGAACAAAATTTGTGATTTAACAAGAATTCAAAAATATAAAGTAATGTAAAATGGTAAAATTGTAAGATTGAAAAATATAAAAATATAAAATGTAAAATATAAAATGTAAAAATACAAAAAGCGTAAAATGTAAAAGCATAAAATGTAAAAAATGCTAGGCGTAAGACGCAAGCGTATTAGCTTGTTTGTGTTACGAAAAGCATGTTAAAATGTTAGTCATTTGAAACTAACAAAAAAAATAGGAATAATAAAATACACTAAATAAACAATGAAATGAAGTAAAAATTCACTGAAGAGTCTTGGTACAAAAAGTCAGTAAAAGGCACAAACAGTCTGGTTTAATTAAGTTCGATGTCTTCACCTTCTTCGTCCTCTCTTCTTAGTGGGGGTCGTCTTCGTTGATGAAATAGGCTAGTAAATGTCCTGAGGGGTTCACTAGGCCTTGGTGGAGATGAAGGAGTCGTGGAAACGTTGATGGCTAGTCTTCGTCTTCTTGCTTTACACTTACAGAATAGATACAAGAATAAGAGTCCGAAAATTAGCACTATGGTAAGGTAGGTAAACCAAGAAATGTGTCTCGTGATGAAGGGTTCCTTGATTAGGTCGTCTAAGTCTTTTGAATACTGGTCTAATTGGTGTCTGGCGATATCGAGGTCTTCGGTGTTCAGATCGCTTAGTTTTAGTGGTTTCAGATTGGGCACTCGAACTTTGTCCGGAACCTGGTTGCAACACTCGAAAGGGATTTGTATGGGGTGAGCGTCGTTCTTCACGTCTGTCGTTTCGTCTGTGCTAGCTTGGATCTTCGTGATGCCTATGAAGGCGTAGCAATTTGGTTGTAATTTAATTATAGAGTTTTTGAAGATGGTGTCGGTTTTCGAAGTCTCCTTCGGGCAATTGATATTCATTTGTAGTGGCTCTGTATTGATGATCATCCACACGTTTTCATCTAGTTTTTGGATGTTGTATCCTTGGCCGATGATAGTTAACGTTTGACAGTTTTCTGGTAGGGTTTGTAGATCCTTGAAAAGGCGGGCTTCGCATATGGCGTTGTTGTCAATTGGATATGCAAACAAATTTGGACATAATTTAGTATTGGTATGGAGTGGCTTGCATTCTCTGAGGTCAGCAACGGGTATGTACATCAAAGAATCATCATCTCTCGCGATATATTTTTGAGAAGTTGACAAAATATGATACAGACCAGTTCTACTATCTAAGATAGGAATGGGGTATAATTGGAAAACAGAGTACGTTTGAGGGTTTACTAGGGGTATATCTAATACAAATACTAATTCTGAGTTCATTTGGAAAGCTTTTAATTCAATAATATCTAAATACTGTGCAATATTTGAAAGTTTAATAGGGAGTGGCAAATTGTCCTTTTGTAGGTTTTGTGAAATTTCCTGCAATGAGTTTACCAAATCCTGGGGATTAATGATAGACGTATGAATTACTTTGAGTCTCGCGAAAGTGATCGAATTTAAAATATCGTTGAGGTTGTCCTCTATAAATAGGTAGCTCGCCATGAGTTGTTCACAAATTTCCAAGAATTTTAATTTTGTTTCAACTGCTCGTACGTTATACGTAATGTCTAAGATTGCGTATTCGATTTCTTTTATGTCTTTGTTGAATGTCTCCTCGTCTATTAGTAGTTTTTGAATTGTCGTGTTAAAATTTTTAATAACTGAATTTGTAACTGATATTTGATTTTTCATCAAATTTTCTATCTGACGTTCGTCTTGGTTTAGTTTATTGATACAGTCAGAGTAGTATTTACCGTCTTCTGCGTCTAAATTTCCGGTAATTGCTTTGAATATTGAACCAATTCCGTTTATGATTCCGCGTTTGTAGCGTTTCGTGTCGAGATGTATTTCGTCAAATTTAGTTTGTATGGATTTTGAGATTTGTCCTAGGAGGCTTAAATGCGTTTTAACCTCACTCGCGAATTCGTTCATGTTTTTGTATGCTGGGTCAAGGGTGGTAAGGATTGTCTGTAAGATTTTGTCGTTTCTGTCAAGAGCTGTCTTAAAGGTCGATATATTTTTATGTACGAGTAACGTCCATTTCTTGTGTGAGATGACAATGTCCGTGTCTTTGTGATAGTAAACACCGATAGTATTGTTTATTGGTGTTATTTCGTATTGAGAAAATGCTGATCCGAACAGCAGTAGAAACCTGAAAATAAATTTTAATCTTCAGTATATGGTTTCATTCTATCAAAATTTACCTTACTTGTTTGATTTGTCTCGGGATTTAACAAAGTGGCAGAATTTTGGAAAATTTCTTTGATCTCGAAAGGGCCGTTGAATTTATTTTGTGACTTACTTTTGATTTGGGATTCCTTTACATATACTTCGTCTCCAACGTTATACGTGGGGCGATTTTCTGGGATATTTCTGTCGAATCTGACTTTAGCTTTTTGTTTTTGCGCTTCGGTCCGACTGCGTGCAATTTGGTAATAGTGAGATATCCTATTATTTAAGTCCCTAACATATTTAGTTATTAGGTCTTTTTGGTTGTACAGGGTCTCTGGTGGTCTATTAGCTGTGTGTCCAAAAACCAGTTCGTATGGTGTAAAACCATGCGTTTTATTAACCGAATTGTTATAGCATATTACTGCATATGGTAATATGGTAAAAGGGTGTTCATTTGGGTTTTCAGTTTTGTGAATTCGGATCATTTCGGCTAAGGTAGCGTGAAAGCGTTCTATAGAACCGTTAGATTGGGGGTGTCCTACGCTAGAATATGTCAGTTTTATATCGTAGAGGGTACAGAGGTCTTTTAGTAAGTTGTTGTCGAATTCACCGCCGTAATCACAGTGAATCCTTAGTGGGGTACCGTAATGTTGAAAATATAACAATAGGGTATTTACCACAGATTTTGCGCTTTTATCCGGTACTGCGTAGGCTTGTGTGAATTTTGTAAGTTCGTCGCGGATAGTTAGAGCGTAATTTCGTGTAGGAAATTCGAATAGATCAATGTTAATTCTTTCGAAAGGTGTTCTCGGGGTTTCAGTGATTACTAGAGGGTTGTTAAGATTTTTACGGCAAACTTTAGTCCGTTGACAAATTTCGCAATTTTTAATGAAATTTTCAACATCTTTGGTTAGTCCTTGCCAATTGTATTTGTTTTTGATCCTACGCATCGTCTCGTTTATTCCGCGATGTAGGTTGTTTTTGCCGGTATGGTTTTGGTCAAGAATTATCGGTCTTTGGTCTTCGTCAGGTGTTTGTACTAGGTTTTGACAGATAATGAGCTTTAGGTCCTTTTCTGCGAAGATAAATGACAGAATTTCGAGTATGGGGAGGTCTAAGTTATTTTCGACATGATAAGTATTAGAAAGATCTAATTCATTTTGATTTTTGTATATTGCTAAGAACAAATGTTCTACTACAGATTCAGGGTCAAAGGGTAGAGGAATGATATAGTATTTCCTATGTCTAACCGATCTACTAGAGAGGATATTTATTTTGTCGTCGTAAAATTCAGGGTTTTCCTCGAAAATGTCGTCAATAATTTGGTGATGAAAATCTCTTAGGTTATTTTGTTGAAAGAAAGTTATGATGTGTTTGTTTTCTCGGTCTAGGAGTTGTTTATTCGAAGTTTGAATTTTAGAGTAGTCGATTAAAGATTTGGTCTTGTATAGTCGGGAGAAAGTATTAAATTCTTGAATTATTTGTTCGTTTGTGATTTCATCGTCATTGTCTGGATTTCCGTCATCGTCTGTGTCTTCGTTCGCGGCTAAGATTTTGGAATGGAATTTAGAACATTTGGAAAAATGGTTTATTTTGATTCTAGAGAGGGCATCGGCATTTTTATTGATTTTTCCGGGCTTGTAAACGATTTCGTAGTCGTATTCCTCTAGTTTGAGTCGCCAGCGGGCAAGTCTACTTCCTGGGTCTTTTATTGAGAATAACCAGGTAAGTGGTCGATGGTCGGTGACTAGTTTGAATTTTCTACCGAATAAATATGGTCTAAAGTGTTTTACTGACCATACTATGGCCAATAATTCCCTTTCAATGGTGGAATACTTTGTTTCCGCACCGCATAAAGTTCGGGAAGCGTATGCAATTGGTAGATCTTTGCCTATATTTCCCTGAGAGAGTACCGATCCGATGGCGAATGCGCTCGCGTCGGTAGTTAGGATGAAAGGCTCATCAAAATTAGGATATATTAATATCGGAGTCGTCGTCAATGTTTGCTTTAAGTTGTCGAACGAATTCATACAATCATTGTCAAAGTTAAAGGGAGTGTCTTTTTGTAGTAGCTTGGTCAGGGGCTTTGAAATCTTAGAGAAATTTGGAATAAAGCGTCTATAATAGCCCGCTAAACCTAAGAAAGATTTAATGTCCTTTTGATTTTTCGGATGAGGAAAGTTTAAAATGGCATCTACTTTACTGGGATTTGGCTTAACACCGTCTTTTGTTATAAGATGTCCTAGATAAGCGACTTCTTTGCGTAGAAATTCGCACTTGTCGGGTTGAATTTTGAGGTTAGCTTTCCTTAAGCGTTTGAATACTTCTGTCAGTCGGGAAATATGATCGTGAATAGTAGGGGAGTAAATGATAATGTCGTCCATGTAAACAAGGCAGCGTTCATTCTGGATTCCTAACAAGATATTATCCATCACTCTTTGAAACGTTGATGGAGCATTCTTTAAACCGAATGGCATTCTAACGAATTCGAAATGACCGTTTTCGACTGTGAAAGCAGTCTTTTGAATGTCTTTCGCGTCAATTTCTATTTGGTGGAATCCAGAAGCTAAGTCTAGTGTGGTAAAATATTGGCATTTGCCTAGTTGGTCTAAAAGGTCAGAAATATTTGGGAGAGGGTATTTATCGTCAATAGTCAATTCGTTTAATTTCCTGTAATCTACTACGACTCGCCATTTTTGTTTGCCAGAGGCATCGAGTTTTTTGGGTACAACCCAAACGGGAGATGACCAGGGAGAAATTGAAGGTCTGATTATGCCTTGGTCCAGCATTTTAGAAACTTGTGTTTTGACTTCTTGTTTATGGCATTGAGGGTAGCGATACGATTTTGTAAATACAGGTTTAGAATTGTTAGTGTCGATTGAATGTTTAATCTCGTTAGTGAAAGTCAAGTTGTCTCCTTCCAGGTAAAATATTTCAGAAAAGTCTAGGCAAAGTTGCGTAATTAGTTCACTTTCCTCGTAGTTTAGATGATCTAAACGTAACTGATTAATAATTTCAGATGATCGGTCGGTCTGTATGTGTGAGTCGGAATTTTGAACATTTAAATTAAAAATCGATTTAAATTTTTGCAATGGTTCTAATTTTAGATTAGAAAAATTTATAATTTTCGGAATGGCGTTTGCATTAATTACGGTTGTCAAAAATTCTCCATTTTCGTTTACCCTAACAAGAGCATTAGGCAAACGAACTTTTTCGTTTTCCTGCGCTGACAGTACAGCGTCAGTGTTTCTAAGATTGCATTTTAGTTTGTAAACCTTTTCCGTGCGACCGTCAATTTGGATGGTATTTTGGCTAGAATTATAATTTTGTCGGATTTTGTTGATTTCGGGTGTTGGGGAATCGTCAGTTACTTTGAAGATGGGCAATGTTTTAAAATTTGTAATTAGTTGCCTGGTTTTGAAATCTATTCTACATTCGTAGTGTTCCATGAAGTCGGCACCTAATAATCCGTCAAAGTCTATGTCCAAGTCGTGAATATAGACTCTGTGCGGGTCGCGTGCGTTAAATGGTATAAGAACAGATTCGCTAATTTTAATTTTTTCGTCGGTTATGCCTTGTATAATCGCGTTTTCTGGAGATCTATTTTTAAAATTTTCCGCCGTCTTATGCTTAAAAATCGAAATACCTGCGCCAGTATCAATTAAGAGTTTAAATTTGTTCGAAATGTCATTTATGAAATAAAGATTACTAGAATTCACGGTCAATAGTGTGTGTGTAGGCCAATTTAAGCGAAGTTCTGGTCTGAGAAATTCAGTAGGGGGTTGTAATTGTCGTTCAGGTTTAATGTTTGGATTTGGTTGGACATTTGGTCCACTTCGAAATTTATTTCTCGGGTTGGAGTATTCATTGAATACTCCGGGCCTAATGGAAAATCCTGAGGAGTAGCAGTATAATCCTGCGACATCTGAGAATTAGTTGTATAATTCTCATTTTGGTATGGCATGTTATCGTCGTTATTTTGCGGGAAATGGGGGTAATCGTCATAATTTACTTGTGGCATGTTTGCCATATTATCAAGGCTAGAATTAGTTTGATAATTTCCGAAGTTATGGAATTGTGGGTCGCTGAAATTATCAGTTTCATGGTAAAAATTAGTATCATAATTTTGAGAGTCGAAATGATTGTCAAAATTAACGTGATGTGTTCTCTGCGGGTTTTGTCTGTTAAAGTTAGGATTGAAATTTGAATTTTGTTGATTTGGGGATCTCTGAAAGTTCGGATTAGGTCTTATTACAGAAGGCCTATTCTGTTGAAAATCTTGTTGCGGCGTGAAATTTCTTTGATATTGATGGTTGGGAGAATTTTGGAAATTCGGTCTAGAAAATTGTGGAGGACTGGCAAAATTGTTTTGTCTAAAGTTCTGATTTTGTTGTGAGAATTGTAGTCTTGTACGGCACTCATTAAAATTGTGCCCGTTACGTTTGCAAAAATTACAGAATTGTTGGGAGTTGGGACGCCTCTGTTGGTTCTGGATGGGGTTTTTGTTGATAGTTTGTTTTGGGAATTTTTGTGACTCGAAGTAGGACAGTTGGAGTTCGCGTTTGATTCTATTGATTGCTTCTAGCATGTCGCTGGGATTTCCGGCACGGATTATTTGTCCAAGTTTGGGTTCTAGTCCGGTAAGTAGTGTTGTTAGAGTCATGGTTTCAATTAGGGATGATTGGGCTGTCTTTTCTTCCAACGTCAAAGTCTGTTTTTGCACAGCAGCGTGCATTTTGGCATTATGTGTTTGTAAACGAGATACGAATGTCAGGGCAGTTTCATTAGGTAGTTGGTGAATCCGTTGTAAGTCCTGTATAAGGGCTGTCAAGTCGCGTGAATCACCGAAGTGGGCCTCAAGTAGGCTTTTAATTTCTGCCCAAGTGGCAGGGTTCCTCGAATTTATTAATTCGGCAGCTTTTCCCCGAAGTTTATTTTTTATGTGTAGAGTAAGTAAAATACGCTGGTCCTCTATAGACATTCCGTTCGCGAAAACACACGCGGAAATAAAGGTTTGTAGGAAAATGGGGTTCCCGTCGAACTCTGGAACTATTGAGAAAATCTCACTTAACCTGTAGGGTTCTATGGTAAGGGTTTCGTCAGCGTTATTGGTATTATTTGCTGTAGTATTTGGTTGGTTCGCCATTTTGTATTATTAAGATTTGTATATAAATTTCAGATAAACAAACAAAAATTAATTTGGTACACACAAAAAATAATAAAAATTAATTGTAAAAGGTGCAAGAGTACGCCACTGGCAATAATAATGAATAAAAAGAAACGAAATTGTATTCTTTTCTGTATAAAGTATGTAACAAATTATTTTTGCGATGGTATTTGCACTTATTCAGATATTATAGTCATATGGTATAAGCAATACGTTAACCTTTATTAGTAGTAGTAGTATTAAATTGCAATAAAAACGTTACAAGATAAAGATTAAACTTGATATATGTCAAATTAATATATTGATTGCAATGAAAATATTTATGTGTTAAAATAAAATAAAATATCGGCTAAAGTAATACGATATTTAGATAATATATTCAACTAAATTAGATTGCAGAACTGTCGTGGGTTTAATGCAAATGTGAATGCAATGTACGAATGATAAAATATAAATGTTTAGTGCAGTTTGAAATAGAAAATAAATCGAGATGATTCTTAAATTACTTACATTACTATCTTCATGCCTGGGGTCCAGATGGAAGGTCGAATGCGGTTTCGTAAGCGTTGCTACACTGGGATGTACCGTCAGGGGTATCACTAGGTGTTCCTATCCACGGTGACGTGTTCCAAGTGCCGAAGACACCGACTTTCAGGGGCCAGGAATGTTTCTTACTTGCTAATTATTTCTCGATGTGTATATGATGCTTCTTGTGAGCTTGTTGAGACGTTGCTTGTCTGCTTGAAATTGTATTTTTCTTGTTTCTCGTAGATTCTTTGCTGATTGAAGGATTGAAATCCACCACCTCTGGGTTACAGGGTGTTTTTCAGATCCGTACGACTGCGCCAATGTTAGATAATCGATTGTTGAAATCACTTTTTAAAAACTTTATTTATTTATTAATGGAGTCAACGTTGACTCTTTATAAATTAGAACAATAATAATTTTGACTTGTTTATTCCAACATGAGTTTAAGACTGCCGTCTGAAAGTACACTACTCCCATTTATAACCTTTGGGAACAAAGGAACTGCAATTATGCAGTTTTGCAAGAATACAATCTTATCTAATTCTCGGGAGAGCGGATGCTGAGAGGAGTCGTTATTTGATATCTATGTAATATAATACCGCTGAGAGTGGTGAGGCCAATGTCTCAGAGATACAGGGTATATTTTCATATAACATATATACATACTGAAAACACGTAAAAAATTGAATTACTGCTGACTTGGCCGCAATTAAACCGAATTTTATAAAGTTTTAAATAAACGAAAGCAACATATATAACCAAGAAATAGTCTACCAAATTTTAGCAAAAAATATCCAATAGTTTGGCCGCAATTCCATATTTAGTCCAAATTCCACAAAATTTTCAAAACATTCCCCAATTAGTCCAAATAGTCATACGAAATTTTTTTTCTTCCATAATGAAGGTTTTTTTAATGTACTTTCACGTAATGTCACTAAAAAATATTTTTTTTTAATTTAGCCGGTTTTTTGTCGAGGCTTCTTAAAGGTTTGTGGCAGATGCCGTTGGGGGGACCTATTTGTACCATTTGTAAGTCGCCGTTATGGTGTTACTTGCAATGCATATAACATCGGGAGACCGCAGCATGGTCAGTGTCTGGGTCTGCTCTGCACTGATGAGAGCCAAAAGCTCGAAACCGGCCTGCAGATGATTCTGGACATTGCCATATATATATATATATATGTTTATATATATATATATATATATATATATATTGTGCTGTTCTACTTTTATTGAACTTAATAATTTGCAGTACTAATCAAATTTTAACTTGTTTATTTCCAATAGATAAACCCAAATAAAAAAAAAACTTTAAAACCAAAAAGATCAAATTAAAATCTCTTACCTTTTGATCCGAAAGGATGTCAAATTTATTTATTGGGCCGGCTAGCTTATCTTTTCCTTCAGCAGCAGGTTCAAATTCAGTTCCTGTTTTAAAATGAAATTTTATTAAAGTAAAATTTTTAATCTGATATAATTAATTTATTTTCCTTGATATTTAGATAATTTAGCAGTTTTATAACAGGTTCGAAAGTCTAATAAGTACACTATTTAAATTTTAATATACAACCTTGTCCAAAATTAAACACACAAAACCTTCCATCTTCGTAGCTATACTCCTCTTCCAAATCCAACAATTCTCCTTTCATTAATTCTTCACCTTATCTCGTCCTTATCTCCTCTGCAATTCCTATCCACAATAACAATAACACCTCTTCCTTCTTATTTACAGTCTATGTTTACTCTTCTTCGCTGATCTCCACAATTTCTGACTTTTTTATTCAATTTCAAATTATTAATCCCTGTTTATTATTTTTCTTCTTCACTCCCTAATTTTCACTTGTTTTTTTTTTCTTAAATTTGTTTTTCCAATTTTACAACCTCTCTTTTATCTGTTGTTTGTTGTTTTATCTCACTAAATATCAAAGTACTCAAAATAAACAAAACAGAACACCATATGAATTTTGATTAATTTCATTTCAAACATAACCTAACTTAAACCTCCTTGTCTTTCTCCAGGAAAACATTTATCAACTATAAAATAAAATTTACTACTTAAAAGAAATGTCATAATGACTTAAATGTCAGAAATTATTTCAACAACAACTTAATAACTACTAACATAGATGTCAGTATCAAACTTACTGTTGACATCAAATAAAAACTTAAAAACTATTAAAACAACTCTAAACAAGTATTAACATTCTAAAACACATACCTTTCGGATCTTTAGCTAATTTAAATAAATTTTGAAAACCATCTAAAGGAAACAAACAAATTCAAACCCTGATTCAGCAAATAACACAAACATGCAATCTTCGTATTCGTCCAATATTCAAACACATAGCATTCCGTCCCCAAATTATAAGCTGTTACTTATGTAAAACTGTTTAATTTTATTGAATTATGCCGTATTTGCAAAATACTTTATGTTTTCTTTGTGTGTTTTAATTTGTCAAATATATCTTTAATCTGTAGTCAAAATGTGTCGCATTGTCAGCTAAAATTTTTCTAGGAGTGCCTACAGTTTTAAAATATTTAGAAAGTATTCTACAAACCGTATTTGTATTACGGCTTTTTGTGGGATATACCTTTGTGAGTTTTTTGTAATGCGTTTTTTAATGATAATTTGACTTAACTGGAATGCATTTAATAACTTTAATTATAATATTGTTAAATTTTATATCATTAAACTCGGGAAATCCGTTCGAATATGAACCCATGTCAACTCCCGCACATGAGTATCATAATGAGAATAAACATTTTGTTTGAACCTTGGATACTTTAAAATTAAAATTGACCATATGTGGCAATTTCACCATTCATATATCTTTGGAGAACTGACGCATCTCCGCACGTATTACATTTTCATTTATCATTTATAATCATACTTATTTTCATATATGTTCCGGTAACTTTTGACCGTTTTATATAATTCATTATTTATTTATTCCGCACTTAAAACTACATTTACCTTGGTCCAAACAAAATATCTCTGCACAATATAACATCAAATGCTGAGGGCAGGCATAATGACCAATTCGTCTCCATTGCCATTGCTGTCAAATATCAAATTACAACGATCTTTATTTACATTACCCTTTACTACGTCATTACATATTATTTCAAATTTATATCCACGCTTATATATCACTAGTATATTTTTCATTATATCCCACCAATCCAAATTATCTTTGTTAATAGATCCGTGTTTGTATATAGTGTATAATTCCCTATAAAATTCCTTATTCATGTTCCTTTACGTATTTTTCTTATTGCTCCTGTTCCAATTATTTCCAGTGCAAAATTTCTTCCTCGTCTTGAAGTTTTTGTATTTTCTTTTTCCAAATATTTTGACTTTCTTGTAAAGTATTTTCTTTCTAATCTTCTTTTTTCTTTTCCTGTTTTCTTTCGTGGGTAGCTGTTTTTGTTTAATTACTCTTCCATTCCTTTTCCTCTTTAATTTTGTGTTAAATTTAATGTTGTTTCCCTTGATATTCTTGTTCGTCCATTTTTGTGTTTGTTGAGCTTTCTTCTTATTATATCTTCCTTGTCCTTTATTTCGACGTTTGAAGAGTATAGGATAAGTTTTACATTTAAACGGTTTACTTTCATCTACTATCAACTTGTGTACATAACTTTTAGCTATTCTCGGTTTGTCATTTATTAACGACATATAATTTTGTAACAATTTTCTTACTAGATTTTCATATTTAGTAGGACAATTTATCTCCAATCTTTTAGGCATTTTATAATTATTCATTTCACATGTAGGCTTATATTTTTCATCACTTAAATCATTTAAATTATTATTATTACAATTACCTATATAACCCACTATGTTTAACTTATTTTTATTAAATATTTTCACCGCAGTACCTTTTAAAACTAGGAACTTTTCCCCAAAATCTATTTTTGCCTTAAGTCGTGATAAAATATCTTCACTAATTATGACATCAAAACTCAAATTGTCAACAATTACAAACTCGCCTCTAAAACGTATCTCTTTTACTTCAAAATCTAAATTTGTGATTTTATTGCATTCTGTGCATTTCTTACCATTTGCATTCACTAATTTAATTTTTGAAATCTTTGTACATTTTTTTTTGATATCTCTTTTTTACTATCTATTATCTTTCCATTTATTAAACTGATTTCTGATCCCGTATCGATCAATGCTTTTAAATTTATTTCATTAACTTTAATGTTGATGATTGGTAAATTACTAATTCTATTATTATCTAAATTTGATTCATTCTCAATACCTATAAATTCTCGCATATGTCCGTATGTCGTCATCCCAATTAAAACTTCCCTATCTAAAAATTTTCCCTTGGAAAATGTGAATTTACCTCTGCTATCGTCTTAATTTGATTCATGTCATTCTGTTGATCAGATCTGATATTTGTATTGTTTACCTGTGCATATCTTACTGAATCACGTTTATTATCATGCCTATTCTGTTCTTTATTATAATTATCATTACCGTTGTACCTCCTATTTTCGTCATAATCTCTACCTTTATTTTGATTATTAAAATTTCTACTGTCATAATTTTTTTGATAATTATTATTATACCCATTTTGTCTATTTGCATAATAATTTTGTCTGTTGACATTTTGGTCATTACCATCTGTTTGGTTGTATGTTTTTCTATTAAATATTCCATCCCATATGTAGATCATAGATCACTCTCAAGTACTCATTTAAACCATCTAATGTCGTAATGCGTTGTGTAATGATTACTTGGTGGATGTCATCAGAAAAATGTCTTACTAGATATTTAATCATTTCATTTTCTGTCAAGTTTGGCTCTAAGAATTTAATATTATACATTTTACGCATGACATAATTTTCCCTAGACATACCACTATTTTCTGAATATTTTCCATTAAATAAATTGAAACGAATTTTTTCCTGACAATGTTCAGACCAATACTTTTTTAATAATAACTTTTAAAATTCTTCTAAAGTTTCAAATTCAGATTCTACAATTTGATACCAAATTTCGGCTTCACTTTTTAATGAATTTTGAATTTCATGTTTTAAATTAAAATTAAAATTTATAGATTTTAGATATTGCCTTAAACGTTCCAAAAATACTTTTGGGTGGATTCTGGAATCACCATAGAATTGATTTACCAGTGTATGATGTCGTGTAGCATATGTGTTAAATATAGGTGTGTATGTGTCCTTCAATATCTTCGTATTCTGTTCGATCTTACCATCCTATGCTTTTAATTGTGTTTTGATTATATCTTCTTGTTTTTTCATGCGTATATCTATTTCATTCATACCATCTACTATAACATGTTCTACTTCTACTCTTACTTCTTTTTTAAATTCACTTATCTCTTCATAAACCTTTTTTACCATTTCTTCTACTTTCTTAATTTTCTGGTCCACTTTATTGTGTAACTCTACTATACTCGTTTCCAATTTCCTATTGTTCTCATCCATTTTTTTGTTCATATCTTGTTTGCTTTCTTCAAATTTATTGTCCATTTTGTTGTTGATTTCTTCAAATTTATTATTCATGTCTTGTTTGTTGTCGTCCATTTTTTTGTTATTTTCATCAAATTTATTATTCATGTCTTGTTTGTTTTCGTCCATTTTTTTGTTATATTCATCAAATTTATTATTCATGTCTTGTTTACTTTCTTCAAATTTATTATTCATGTCTTGTTTGTTTTCATCAAATCTGTTCGCTATCATGTTCATTAATTGTATAAATTTATCATCATTTTGTGTTTGTTGGGATGTATCACCTTGTCGAGAAGTTTCTGGTGTTTGATTTTTATTCTCCGTTTTTGTTTGTTTTCCTGATCTTAATTTCACACAAATACCACACAATTAAGAATTAATACTTTATATACCCTTAATAAATGCAATTGTTATTGAATTTTAAAACTATGTACCACAATCATCAGTTCACAAACTTTCACCAAGACTGGCACACTTTATCAACTCAACAATTTTACAATCGCCACGCGTTGGGCGCCAAATGTGCTGTTTTACTTTTATTGAACTTAATAATTTGCAGTACTAATCAAATTTTAACTTGCTTATTTCCAATAGATAAACCCAAATAAAAAAAAAACTTTAAAACCAAAAAGATCAAATTAAAATCTCTTACCTTTTGATCCGAAAGGATGTCAAATTTATTTAATGGGCCGGCTAGCTTATCTTTTCCTTCAGCAGCAGGTTCAAATTCAGTTCCTGTTTTAAAATGAAATTTTATTAAAGTAAAATTTTTAATCTGATATAATTAATTTATTTTCCTTGATATTTAGATAATTTAGCAGTTTTATAACAGGTTCGAAAGTCTAATAAGTACACTATTTAAATTTTAATATACAACCTTGTCCAAAATTAAACACACAAAACCTTCCATCTTCGTAGCTATACTCCTCTTCCAAATCCAACAATTCTCCTTTCATTAATTCTTCACCTTATCTCGTCCTTATCTCCTCTGCAATTCCTATCCACAATAACAATAACACCTCTTCCTTCTTATTTACAGTCTATGTTTACTCTTCTTCGCTGATCTCCACAATTTCTGACTTTTTTATTCAATTTCAAATTATTAATCCCTGTTTATTATTTTTCTTCTTCACTCCCTAATTTTCACTTGTTCTTTTTTTCTTAAATTTGTTTTTCCAATTTTACAACCTCTCTTTTATCTATTGTTTGTTGTTCTATATCACTAATTATCAAAGTACTCAAAATAAACAAAACAAAACACCATATAAATTTTGATTAATTTCATTCCAAACATAACCTAACTTAAACCTCCTTGTCTTTCTCCAGGAAAATATTTACCAACTATAAAATAAAATTTCCTACTTAAAAGAAATGTCATAATGACTTAAATGTCAGAAATTATTTTAACAACAACTTAATAACTACTAACATAGATGTCAGTACACTTACTGTTGACATCAAATAAAAACTTAAAAACTATTAAAACAACTCTAAACAAGTATTAACATTCTAAAACTCATACCTTTCGGATCTTTAGCTAATTTAAATAAATTTTGAAAACCATCTAAAGGAAACAAACAAATTCAAACCCTGATTCAGCAAATAACACAAACATGCAATCTTCGTAATCGTCCAATATTCAAATACATAGCATTATATATATATATATATATATATATATATATATATATATATAACATAAAATTTATTGAGGTTGCAGTCAGTGATAAGGTATTTTGGCCAATAAGAAGAAAACTCTTTGTTATTGTCAAGCTTTCGCTAATGTTTATTAGTTTTCTCAAGACATTAACTTGAGGTTAATTTGATAAACTTGCGTCGAAAAACATGGCAGGAAAATTACTTAATACGTTACTAGTTGTCGATCCCCCACACATAGCTACACTGCTATTGTTATTAATAAAACATTTAACTTAATTTTAATTACACAAATTGATAAAATCTGATTAAAATTTCATTTAAAATAATTTTCAAAATGGACTCAGTTAGTTGAAAACTATGCTGAAGCCCAGAGATAAGAGGAAATAAATGAAGATTTCCATTTTGTAGGAAATGTATGATAATTTAATTAAAGTACGACTAAAAAGAGGAAAATAAAATTTAAAAAAAAATAACAAGCTTTTCTGTGAAAAGAAGTACTAAAATGTAAAAAATAATAATGTACAACTGCAAGAAAAGCAAAGCATGCGCACTTTATATGATTGTACGCATGATTGTATGAAAGGTGTGGAATCGTTGTACACATATTGCCTTCAATCATGCGTACATAAAGATGATACATATACTTATATACAAAATGCGCACGCCCTGCTTCTATTGAAGCAAGCAAGCAAGTTTAAAAATATATATATATTTTATTTTTTTAAATTATTGGAAATCTTCGCTTAATACCCATAGGCTTGCTTCCGCCAGTCTTCACATCGACGCACTCATTCAAATTCCTGGTGTGTTCCATATTATTTCATACGAGGCAATTATTCTCTTTCTTAAATCTTCTAATATGTTAATGGTAGTTATATAGACCAGGGTTTTAAGATGACCCCATAAAAAGAAATCCAACCTATTGAAATCTTGCTGGCCATTGCTGAGGTCCTCCGCGACTTATCCGTCGATTAGGATAAACCACATGTAAATAGTCGCGAACAATTACACTAAAATGAACAGGAGCTCCATCATACATGTACCACAATTGATTCCTAACGTAATTAGTATATATTCAAGCAACATAGGTAGTTCTTCTGGAAATGGAAGGAGATGTAGGTAGGATTGTTCATTAAGGCGTCTTTGCATAATAAAGGGCCTAAAAGATCATCACCAATATTCCTACCCATACATTAAACGAAAATTGCTTGTGGAAATGGATTTTGGCTATGGCATGGGAGTTTTCTTCCGCCCACACATGAATATTATGGAAATTTTGCATAGCATTCCTAGAAAAATTTGTTTCGCGTGTGAACATTTATTACTCAAACTGCGGATTTAGTGTAAACTTCTGAAGGTACCACTGACAGAAATTCATACGCTGCGGAGAGCCCCTGGAAAGTAATATCTGTACTCTTAAGATATGGAACGGATATAGCAAAAAATCAACCAAAAGTCGCCAAACAATTTGATGACAAGTATTCAGCGCTCTAGCGATCTTCCTCGTACTAACCTCAAGATGTTCGTCGATTTTCTGCAGTACTGCTTCCTCAATTTCGGGTGTTCTGGCAGTTCGAGGTCTACCTTCCGAAGTACCTTTTTGAAAACTACCAGTTTCACAAGGACCGAGATGAATGGACGAAAAGAATCGCCTATCTGGTAAGGCACGATTAGGATATCTTTCCTCATACATACTTCTTTTGTTTTTGGCTTTTGTTGCATTACCATCTACGAGACCATACATATACGTAATGCATTGTCGCCATTTCCTCATTCGTGCGTGCTGGAATGGAGGCCCTGGATTATTAGGTTAAAAGTATTAAATTATTATTTTTCTTGTAAAATGGTGTTAACTATTTTGATTAAATTTGCCACATGGATACTTCCTTCGCATCAGCAAAGGATGACTAAACTAGTTACTTCTAGAAAATTCAGGAGGGGATGTTGCAGGAGGTGTAATTTAGAAATCAAATAATTTTTTCCTCCAAAAAAAGCTGTGAGGTTTAAAAAATTAAATTAATTATTTTCTCCAAAACTTCAGTAACTATTTTCGTAAAATGTAATACATATTATGACCATTAGCACTATTAAAATGAGGTGACATGACTAATTACTCCCAGTTACCCCTAAAAATACAAGGAGGGAATCTGTGAAGAAGAAGGTTGAAAATATATTAAAAGTAAAATTAGAAAAAAAAATCTATAGTATGTGCAGAAATTCAACTTGAGTCCTTTTAAAAATTATGTTTTATCAAGATGGCTGAAAAACAAAAATTTAAAGAAACTAAAATTAATTACGGAAATGTTAGTTCTTCAGATTTATAATAATTATTAAAATTCATTTATCCCTAATTAAGAAAGTTTTTATCGAATTGTCCTTGACCGAAATATTTTCCTACATTCATTATTTTTATGGAATAATTTATTATCAATATAACGTTTTCAATTGCCATTTTCTCGAAAACTGTTAAAACAGAGATGTGTTACGTGTTGTATGCTTGGAATTTCCTGAGTAATCTAAATTTTCTATAATACACAGGGTGGTCCACTAATAATAACAAAATCTGTACTGTTTCCGGCGAAATCGGAAATACAAGTCAGATGACAGACCAATCAAACTGTGCATCTTATTCATTCATATGACTTCCCAAAATTTTAAATAAACATTTTCTTTACAAGACAGTTATAGGCCTGCTAGAAATATTATACAGGGTTACTGGTAATTCGATACATTCCTTTGGAGATGTGATGGGGCATAATCTAAGGAGTAAATTTAGTCCTAACATACATTATGCAAAACTCGATAGTTTTTGAGATATTTAATTTTTTTTGTTTTTCTCAAAAAGTAGATCTTAATGTCCTAAAAGTTAATTTTCGAAAAATCTATTTGACATTTTTTATTTTTTTTTTACTGGATTACTTGTCCAATATTATAGATATCCGTTTGGAATGAAAAATATCTGGAAACATTTCGATCATGTGATCATCTGAAATAAAAACTTTAAATTTTTTTTTTTAAATCAGTTATGAAATTTACCTATTAGGTTTTTTAAAAAAAATATTAACATAACACGAGTATAAATTATTAAAAAACTGCCTTATTTCAATAGCTATCTAACAAGGTACAAATGTTCAATGTACCCTTAATAGTTCTAAGAAAATACTAGTAAAAATAACACAAGTAGTACGAATTTTATTTTTAGATAAACAGTAAAAACATTTTAAAAGTAGAGTTTAATTCTTCATTAATTTCAAAGTTGTACTTTATTTTTTATACGTCTTGCTCAAAATGGGAGCCCCTATTCCGTATACAGACACGGCAGCGTCTCCTTATTTCCGTCCTTGTTACTCTGGTTGTCAGATTATGCCTTATGTGTTGGGCAGCATCGACTATCCTTTGTCTAAGGTTTTCTATAGTATTGACTGGCGTGGCATAGACCATCTCCTTCATATGACCCCATACGTAATAATCAAGGGGTGTTAAGTCAGGGCTTCGCGCTGGCCAAGGTATTGGGTCCGCTCTTCCAATCCAACGGTTAGGGAAACGTTGATCAAGTAACTGTCGTACTGTCAGCCGATAATGTGCTGGACAACCGCCGTTCTGAAACATCATTCGCTGTCTAACGGCGAGAGAAACATCTTCTAAAATCACCGCCAGATCATTTCTTAAAAAATTTTCATAGATTTCCCCGTTTAAATTTTGAGGAAGAAAGTGTGGCCCTATTAAATAGTGGCCAATGACTCCCATTCACACATTAATAGAAAACTTCATTTGGAAACTAGTTTCACGTGTTAACTTGGGATTTTTCTCTGCTCAATAATGTAGGTTGTGGAAACTTGTTATACCCTCGCGATTAAATTTCGACTCGTCCGTCCATAAAATACTTGTTAAAAAATTTGCACTTTCTGCATCTGAATTTAACATAAAGAGGCAGAATTCCACTCTCCTTCCAGGATCACCTTCCTCCAAGCCTTGGACAGGGGTATAGTGGTAAGGATGACATCCAACTCTACGTATCGTAGACCAAACTTTCCATTGTGACGCTCCGGTTAGTCTTGCGACTTTATTAGTTGAAATAGTTGGGTCTTCCTCAAAATACCTCAATATTTCTTCCTCATCATCTGGTTCATAAACGGGAGGAGCACCAGCGTCACTTCTTCTACATTTCACGGAGCCAGTTTCAGAGATATTTCGATATGCCGTACTGAATACCCGTGCATTTGGTAAGCGGCGGTTAGGGTACCAAAAACCATATTCTCAGCGAGCTTCAGCAGCGTTGCCGCCACAGTATCCATAGACAAACAAGATATCAGCATATTCTGTGTTGGCATATGCGGCCATGGTACAGAAAATACAATAACAACAACTAATAACAACAACTACGAGCAAAATCAAAATCTTCGATAACTAATTTAACAAGACCAACAAACTTAAAGGACACGAAGATAAGAATGTCAGTTAATGACATATATGCACAAACGTCAAAGTCAAGGACTGACTGACTTAAATGAAAATGAACGATTAGTCGTTTAATAAATTCCGCCACCAGCATTATCTTTACCAATTTTTTATTAGAACTATCAAGTGTACATTAAACATTTCTACCTAGTTAGATGGCTATTGAAATAAGGAAGTTTTTATAATAATTTGTACGCGTGCTACATTAATATTTTTTTGAAAAACCTAATAGGTAAATTTCATAACTGATTTAAAAAAAGAATTTTACCAAGTTTTTATTTGAAATGTTCACATGATCGAAATGTTTCCGGATATTTTTCATTCCAAACGGATATCTATAATATTGGACGAGTAATCCAGTAAAAAAAATTTAAAAATGTCAAGTAGATTTTTCGGAAATTAACTTTTAAGACATTAAGATCTACTTTTTTGAGAAAAACAAAAAAATTTAATTATCTCAAAAACTATTGAGTTTTGCATAATGTATGTTAGGGCTAGATTTACTCCTTAGCTCATGCCCCATCACATCTCCAAAGGAATGTATCGAATTACCAGTAACCCTGTATATGGCATTATTCATAAGTTTCTCATCTGTTTCGATTTTAAGACTATGTAAATGCGTAAAAATTTATTTCTACAGATTCGGCATTTTTTAAAAATTAAACGAAAAATTATAGATAACAGTTACATGTAAAATGAATAATTTTTTGAATAAAAAAAAATATATCAACTTATCAATGTAATGGGACGTTACCAATCACCATCATTAATTGGATGAATTATCCGTGAAACTTTCTCGTTTCTGGCGAATGCGCCGGTGTATATTGAAAATAATTCTTGTTTTCGTATACTTAATGTATTTAGAATATTCGTTTTTTATAGAAACATTGGTTAATCAATTGACAAGATAAGATAGTTATAACTGATAAAGTAAATAACAATAGTTATTAATTATATAAGGGGATCCTCGTAGATTAAAGGCTTGTTAATCCCCGAATGTAATTCAACGTTTTATCCACGACCATAATCAAATTAGAAGCTTGAAAGCCGTATGAGGGCAGGTGAAAAATTCTGATTTTGAACAAGTTTATTTTGATTAAGAATCTTTTGATTTTGAGCAAAGCAATAGAAGGTCTTTGAATCGTTTCTATAACAATAAAATCGAAGCGTGGTGTTACGAATTCTAATCCACGGAAAACAGACGTATTAGACTTTTCTAATACAGTGGTCGTGGATAGAAATAATAATATATGCGCCTTTAACTGATGTGGAAATTAGCTATGATGAAGCAGCGGGAATGCAAACTTAATATTTTCCTCATTAGCGCAGTAAAATAGCACAAAAAATCAATATAATGGAACTTTTTCCATAAACAATTTTATCGTTGGATCCTATTGGGGAGGTGCTCAGGAGTAGCCAAAAAATGTTGTACTTCAAATACTCTGTGCTGTAATTGTTATTAACAATTAAATTATTTTAACCGCGTTTTCAACCTAAAAATATGAATAACTCGAGATATATAGGCCCGATCGGGACAATATAAAAGAAACAAAGTCTTTGTAATTAAATTTTCTACAAGTCTGCGTTTAGTGTAGGTCTTAGGAGCGCAACCATAACCTACAAAAGTGATAAAACTGGCAAAAAATTGTTTTTTCTTCATTTTGATGCCCAGAGCCGCTGGGTGAACCGATCAGCTTCAAACTTTCAGAAAATCTGCCTTTTGCTCTAACAACAACAATTGTGCAATTGAATTTGATATATAAAATTTGAATTCGCCGCCCTTTTATGCCATTAAGTCCAAAACGGATAATTTTTATTAGAAAGTTAGGCCTCGATGCTTTTTAATGCCGTAAAAAAAAAATGTTTAAACCTATTTTGGTCATTTTTGCATTTGTTTAAAAGCCAGTAAACAAAAAATGTATTTTTTCGGACATTTTGAAAATTTTTAATATCTTTACTTTAATAAAAAATATAGTTATCTGAAAATTTGTTTCGAAATGTCCGATAAAATTCATTTTTGTTAACTGGGTTTTTAAACAACAACAATTGCAAAGAAATGGCCAAAATAGGTTAAATTTTTTTTTCTTACGGCACCAAAAAGCTGGTGTCGAGACCTAACTTTTGAAAAAAAAAATGGTCCGTTTTGGACTTAATCTCATAAAATGGCGGCCAATTCAAATTTTAAATAACAAATTCAATTGCGCACACTGGGTTTAATATTCAGGGTGTTATTGTTAGAGCAAAATGCAGATTTTCTGAAAGTTTGAAGCTTATCGGTTCACCCAGCTGTTCTGGGCATGAAGAAAAACAATTTTTGGCCAGTTTTTTCACTTTTGTAGGTCATCTTCGCAGTCCTAAGACCTACACTAAACGGAGATTTGTAGAGAATTTAATTACAAAGATTTTGTTTCTTTTATGTTGTCCCGATAGGAGCTATATATCTCGAGTTACTCACATTTTTAGGTTGAAAAACGCGGTTAAAAAAATTAAACTGTTAATAACAATTGAAGCAGAGGGTCTTTAAAGTACATAAATTTTTTGGGTACTCCTTAGTACCTCCCCAACAGGATCAACTCTAAAATAATTGCTTATGGAAAAAGTTCCACTTCATATCCTATTTTGACTGTATTACATTGTTGCTTTAATTGCGTCAAAATATCGAAAGAATTTATTTAGGATAAACTATTTCTGCTAGAAATGTCGGACACTGATGAAATAATAGCATTATGAATAATTGATGTCAGTTAATTGTTTAATATTCATTAACGTTATATATTACTATTTGTTAGTAATTATGCAGGAATCATAGCATAGGAAATTGAATTAAATTTTAATTAAACCTGATTGCCATACTATTTTGTAGAACTAATTTAATATATGTTTATTGTTACAATGCAATTTCATGCTTATTTATGTTGAGTTACTGGTGATTGAAATAGAATCTAACAGCTTCGCATTAAGTTTTAAAATTTTCAACATTTTGTAGAAAATATACGTACCCTTTTCTCATAGAAAAATGCTGTTTTATTTCCACCTTCAAAGGGCTACATAAGTTATTCGCAGTCACCCATATTCATTTTCTTCGTTTAAATTGCACTACAACGGATGGAAAGCATCGCTTTTAATCTTCTGATGTGACATCATTCCAAGTACACGTTTATAACTTTTAGTTATATGACGAAAGCTTTCATCTTTCATAATTTCTCCAGAATATAAAGTTTTCTATATACAAATTTCATGTTATGTGTGCACTAAAATACTGACAATTATTACAAACGTGGTATACGCGCGTTTACGCTATCTACATATGATTGTAATTATTCTTTGACTTAATTGACCTGATTAGCCATATAATTGTATTGATCTAAGCACTACATATAAGAAGATTATTCACGATATAACTAAATTTTAAATATTGTAGTGTTTCCGATGTAATCCAAAATAGTGCCCGTTGAAGGGGTGGCATAATTTAAATATTAAAAGAGCAATTCTTGAGAGAAATTTATCTCACAATCGATTTAAAACTACCAGAGAAATATGCACAAATAAAGGAAATTTTGCTGTAAACGTATCAAGAGAAAAATTTACGATTTTAACATAGTTTTTAGCGAGTGGTCAAAATTGTTAACACTCAAAATGAAGTTACTATCAACACAATTAATGTATATAATACTGAGAAATTAAACTTTATCCAAAATTTGTAACGAATATTTTGAAAATACTGCAGAAACTCTATGTACATTCAATACTAATAAACTTAATGATGTTTCATTCATTTCTGAAGTCAACCTCTTTAAATTCAGAAATATTGAATTGCCAGATTTTAGAGAGACAATTGTTGGGCATCAAAATAATAATTCAGAAGTTGATTAATACACTTTTTACATTTTCCAAACATTTGAGAAACATCAGTTACTTTATCTGTTGGCGAACCGCAGAGCATACGCTTTCTTAGTCATAAGGGCCTACGATACTCTACCAAATTGCATACAAAAATTGAGAGCTTTCGTAAATAAATTGTCGACCTAAAAATAAATAAAAATTATAATTTTACGCTCAACAGTAAACATAAAACCCTTAATTTCCACAAATATTTACAAAGATCGCAGTGCATTTTTAAAAAACACACCCTCTTGAGGGATATTGTTGAACCGCAAATATTTCTGCAAAATTTTATTAGGCAGAATTCATTTCAATTTTAGACAAGGAATGAACCGTTAAATGTTTTGCACTTTACTATGGGTTACCATATGTTTGAAGTTTTACATAACAATTCATTATTAAATCAATGGAAATTGCACTGTTAAAAGCAAATAATAGTTTATTTGTGTACATATACGAACTTAAAGTAAACAAGTTGCCATTATGTTTTGTATTGAAAATATAATTATAGAGACGTTGGAATTTCAATTAAAATCAATAAAACCTTTTGAGCTGTAATTCTGTTTGTATAGTAAAAATATGTGAGAATAATGTTTTAAATAAAAATCAATTGAATGGTAGATATGATATAACCTTGCCTTGATATAACCTTGTACAATTTTAATTATTTAACTTAGCACTGAAATTTAGTAACACAGTATCCAGCCTATGTTTCTTTTATATTTCATAAACGTCATCAGATCTTGATAGTCTTACACAGTTTTATGACTTTCCCTTTCGTAATTAACGAG
Source organism: Leptura quadrifasciata (assembly GCA_963675555.1). NCBI lineage: Eukaryota > Metazoa > Arthropoda > Insecta > Coleoptera > Cerambycidae > Leptura > Leptura quadrifasciata. The sequence continues at coordinate 93,129,065 of OY776677.1, read as the reverse complement.
AAGCTATCCAGTAGAGGATACAAAAACTTATGAAATGCCAAATGTATCTTTCAAAAATAAAAATAATAATTAGACCTAAATCATCCTACCCCTTGAGGTCCTTACAACAGCCCAATGAGGCCACCAAGTGGTGGTTCGTTCAAAAAGCAAAACTGACAAGACAGGCATCCGATTGGGAGTCATACAAAACCAATCTGAAAAAGTTTAAGAAACTAGTCAGACAGAGACAAAGAGACGCGTGAAGAACTTACTGTAAGGAAATCGAAAATTACTCACAGGCTGCTAGGTTATGCAAAATCATCGCCAAAGACAAAGACCATGACCTCTGCTTATTAAAAAGGAGTGATGGCACAAGAACCAGCGACTTTCGTGAAAGCCTAGAGTTACTCACGGAGACTCACTTCCCGGGATGTGTGATAACAGAACGGAAGGAGTGGCCAAACGAAGTCGACACCCAACCCTCGGATTTGGATTGGCAAATGGCCAACCAAATAGTGAGTGAGGACAGAATTAAATAGGCAATACAGAGCTTCTCCCCTTTTAAGCCGCCAGACATTGACGGTATCTATCCCCTACTGCAATGGGGACTGGATGAATTACTGCCGCACCTGGTTGGAGCATTTAAGGCGTGCTTAGCACGCCTTTATATTCCAGAGACATGGAGAGAAGTGAAAGTTGTGTTCATCCCAAAGGCAGGGCGGATGGACTATACCACCCCCAAAGCCTATAGACCTATTAGCTTAACCTCGTTCTTACTCAAGACGATGGAGAAGCTATGTGAACGATACATAAGGAATGTTGTAGTAAAAGACAATCCATTACATCCTTACCAGCACACATACACCCTAGGAAGATCCACCGACACCGCCCTCCATGCAGTCGCGAGTCGGATTGAGAGATCCTTGGACAATAAAGAGTCCACCCTAGGTGTCTTCATAGACATAGAAGGTGCGTTCGACAGAACTACTTTTCCAAAAATTACAGGGGACCTAGTGCAGAAGAATATCCCCACGATCATGGGAAGCTGAATATCCAACAGGATCTCGAAGAGAACTGTACAAATAAATGTGGCAGGGAGGTGTAATATCACCACTGCTATGGAACCTCGTTCTTGATAGCCTCTTGTGTCGCCTCAATTCAGAAGGATTCCACACAGTTGCCTACTTAACAATCATGCTTAGCGGAAAATTCGAAGGAGTCCTTTATGAAAGAATGCAGGGGGCCCTAAGAAAAATCGAAAAAATGGTGCAAAGAACACTCCCTGTCTGTCAATCCCAGGAAGACGGAGACGGTTCTCTTCACAAGGAAAAGGAAACTAAGAGCATTGAAAGCGCCTGCCTGCCCTCCTGTATACAACACTAAGTTTCGCATCAGAAGTGAAATGCCTTGGGGTAACCTTTGATGCCAAACTAACATGGAATATCCACATAGATAGACAACTAAAGAAGGCTTACATTTCTTATGAGCAGTTCCGCAGCACCATGGGGAAAACCTGGGGAATGAAACCCAAAGTGGTCATGTGGATATACACTGCCGTCATAAGACCAATGATAACCTAAGAAGCTGTGGTTTGGTGCCCTAAAAGCAAATAGACTACAGCTAAGATCAAGCTCAGCCAAGTGCAGAGAGTTGCCTGCCTAAGCATAATCGGAGCTATGCGAGCAACGCCAACGAGAGCTATGGAGGTAATGCTGTGTCTGCCACCACTAGATATATATCTAGGAGAAGTGGATCTGACAACAATGGTACGCCTCATATCCGTTGGCATACAACCAAGTGTAGGCTGTGGAGAGGTCAGAAGTCGCCTGTCGAATGAGGCTGTCAGAAAGACACCTATTCTGCAGGCGTGCATTGATGGCATTTCTCCCCGCTTTGTCTTTGATAGACCCTACATAACACAGACGAATAATTCACAGACGGATCAAAAAAGAAGGATGGGGCAGGATGTGGAATATACTCCAGAAGTCTGCAAATTCAATATAAATTGGCTATGGATGTGCGAGCCAGTGTAGTACAAATGGAACTGGCGGACATAACTATAGCTGCGAAAGAGATTGTCCGTAGACAAATTACGGACAAAACAGTCAGAATCTACACAGATTGTAGACAATCATTACTAGCCCTGAGAGGTTACAAAATTACCACAGGAGCAGTATGGGAATGTCACCAAGCACTTGTGGGTGACTCCAGCATGAATAACATACTGGTATGCTGGGTGAAAGTACACGCACAGTGTAGTGGCAACAAAGTAGCCGACAGACTAGCTAAGAAGTCAACAGGCCTAAGTATCTTTGGACCAGGCTCGGCCAGTCTGTTACCGATCACGGCGATAATACAAATAATTAAAGAGAACACCCACAATGAATTTAAGAAACTGTGGGATGAAATAAACAGCTATCAGCTTGCTAGGGAACTACTAAAATATCCCAACAAGAGTACAGCATTGGCCTACCTGGCAATGTCCAGAAGAAACTTACTTTTATAACGGGAATCCAGACTGGACACTGTCCGTTAAGGAAACATCTCCATAATATGAGATTAGGCGAAACATTTATCTGTAGAGGTTGTGAACAAGAAGATGAGACGGTTCAATATGTACTCTGTGACTGTTCTGCCGTCTCATCAATCAGAGAATCCAATAAAACACAAATCAGTAACAAAAAGGTCTTTGTTATCGGCATAGGTGCCGATTCGCAAATTATATAAAAAAATTCCCCTCACGTACATCAAATGACGTTCCATGAACTTTCATTTTAAACACGCTGTAACTTTTTTGCTTATTCGAATTATGACATTATGCAAAAAACAACTTACAGATACGTATTTCCTCTTTCTAAAATGTCCACTACTAATAGATGCATAGATATGCATGTCTCTGCCATGCCACAAAAGTACTCAGGTCTCCTTGGGGCTTTGAGTACGCCTTCTTTGGCTACTTTATCAGCCTTTTCATTTCCTTTTTCTGTCCTGGTACTCACGTTAAGGTCACTTTGTTCTGACTTCCCAGCTCTGTAAAGGCCGTCAAGCAGTCCCACACCAATCTTGAATTGATTATCATGGAACTGATTGCTTTTATTACCGCTTGGCTGTCAGAGAAAATGGCAGTCGACTGGTTGACAGTGCCTTGTCCTATTATCTCCCTTGCGCAACAGTGTATGGCGATGACTTCAGCCTGAAACATATTTGCGTATTTTCCTAGACTTATCGGGATACTGGCTTTTGACTTTGTCCCGTAAATCCCGGCTCCGACACCTTGTTCTGCTTTGGAGCCGTCAGTGTACCAGACTGTTTGTGCTGTTATGGGAGAATTGTTTTTACAGTTTTCCATACAGCCTGAAAGTTCTTATTGAAGTTATACCTTGGGACCATTACGTCCGTGGACATGCCTAGAATAGGATCTGACGTCATCTCTAAGTATAACTTCTGGTCCCGTGTTGGTGGCTAATTGACATTTGCCCTTGCATCACTGACTGAGCTTCGCCTTGTATAAATATGTATAATGGTGGCAGGTCCAAGAGAAGCTCAAGTGCAGTCGTAAGAGTAGTTTTTATGGCCCCCATGGCGCACAGGCAAGCAAGCCTTTGTATGCCACCTAACAGTTTTATTGCTCCCGACTGCACCGGCTTAGTGCACCATACCACTGATCCATAAGTTATCATGGGTCTAACTACCCTAGTGTATAACCACAAGTTCACTTTGGGATTTAGCCCCCAGTTTTTTCAACTCATTTGTCTACACCTTCCCAGGGCGATTGTTGCTTCCTATGTGACTTTTGACTCCTAAATATTTTGCCTCACAGGCAAATCAAATTTCCACTCCGTTGAGCCTTAGGGATTTTAGGCCTTCCGTGCTTTTCTCCGTGTACAAGTGACGACTGTGGTTTTGTGGGGATTTATAGAGAGTCCTTCCTTACAACACCGTTTGTTGACACATTTAGGGCTCTTTGAGAACGCTCCGTTATAGTATTCGCGAATTCCCCTTGACAACTATTGCTAGATCATCATCATATCCTAAGTAATAGAAGCTATCTGTGGACAGTTTCCGGAGGAGTTCAACATCCACGAGTGGAGATAGTAAGTACTCCTCCCTGGGGGCAGCCTGTGCTCAGTTAGATTGGATATTATAATCCTATTGTCTAGGCCGGCTTTAATCCACCGGCAGATCACTGCTGGAACTCCACTGTTTAATAGTGTCATCGTTTGTGAGTGCGTTGTCGCCCCTTCTATGTGTAGAAATGTCACTACTGTCATTTACTTGTCTATGTCTAATTCATCCAGCGCAAGGTCTGTCGACCTCCCCGGCTAGAATGCATATTGACCGTTCACTCAGGGGGTTTTCACTTAGTAATTCGTCTCTAATGTACCCATCCAACAGTATTTCCATTCATAACTAATATAAGTGTTAAAATTAAGCCTTGCAGAGTTTGATTATAATTATTTTCTATTAATCCATTATGTTCTCAAGTAACTGTAAGACCAGAAGTTACTAAGATTAAAGTATTTAATAGAGAAATTTCGGTAGGGTTAAAGGGTTGGATGCCTTTTGGTGGTCAAATTATTCCAATTATGAAAAAAGCTCAAAAAACCTAATAAAAAAATACTTCTGAAGTAATTAATAAAATTATTCCTCATCGTAAAACCTATTGTTGCAATAAATGTATGTATAGGCCTATATGACTTGGGTGTTTAGTCCGATATTTACCTATTTTTGGTAGGTAGATCACTCTCACCTTCCGTCATACGTTTGGTATGTATCTCCAGGCCAAGCAGCTCTGAATATTTTACATAAGTAAGGTATTAATACCTCTAGTCCCTTTTGGAGCAACCTTGGATATATTTCGTCCATCCAGATTTGAGTGGTTGGAACTTACTAATTGTCCATCTGATTTTATCACGTTTTATGACATCTATGGCTAGCCGCGAATTTGGGCCGTTCTGGCCTGGATAATGCCTATCCTCTAGGTCTCTTATTATCAGTGAGCCTGGAAAGTGTGCCTCCATGAGCAATTTGATATTTTTCGTCATTGTTTCCGTTTCTTTGATAAAACTTACTTCATTTTCAGTACAACCCACTACTAATAAATTTCATGTATAATTATTATTATTTATTAGCCTTTACTCGAATCCGAGTATAAAAAATGTTACAGTCGATAGATTGTGTGTAATAAAAAACAAGTAAAAAGTGTAGTCTATTGTAATTCCCATTCATCTACGGTGCACACGACTATGGCTATAGAGGCCAATTCTGGAGAGCACATGTCGACCGCAGTCAGGACAGACATAGACCTGGTTAGGTCTTGGATTCGGCCTTCTTACAGCAACATTTCCTTGATAGCTGGCCACAACCCCTCGCCATTCGGTTCTGTCCGCTGCAAGTTGTTCCCATTGCTCGTCTGGAATATCGCAGGATTTTAGATTTTCATGGAGAACGTCTTTGAACCTCTTTCGTTGACCGCCACACCTTCTTCTACCGCTTAGCAATTCACCATAAAGTGTACATTTAGGAAGGCGGTTATCATGCATACGATGAACGTGACCTGCCCATCTTAGGCGTGCTCTTGAAATAAGCACCTCAATTGGAAGGCTGTTTGCTCTCCTGAGTACTTCCACGTTTGATATGTGATGGAACGAACGGATTTTCATCATACTTCTGAGGTGTCTTTGCTGAAAACGTTCTAATTCTTTCACATGACGACGGTAAGTGACCCAGCTTTCACATCCATATAGCAGTGTTGGAATGACAAACTGCTCTGTAGACAGCCATTTTCGTTGACAAAGCAAGGTCGTGGTTATCAAATACTCTCTCTCTCTAAGTCCCCAGAGTGCTCTAGATGCAGCGTTAATTCTATTGCGAATCCCGCTGTCCATATTTGCTTTGTCATTAACAACGTTGCCTAAGTAATTGAACTGATCCACCACTTCAAGAGAATTTCCGTTAACTGTAATGTCTATTTGGCTCACTTGATGAGGAGTTGACATAATCTTAGTCTTTCCAATGTTGATTTTAACTCCCAAGGAATGATAACTCTGGTCATACACATCTAAAAGTTCTTGAAGCTCTTCGGCGTAGAGGTTAAAAGTGCACAGTCATCCGCATACTGGAGATCCCAAATGAATCGTGTGCGTGTCTTAGTGAAAGCTCTAAAGCGCCCTATGTTAAAGAGACCGCCATCAGAACGGTATCTGAGACCTATTCCTCTGACTGTCAGTTTGTTGTCAACAATAATTGTTAGAGCAGTGGTAAACAGATTAAAAAGTAGGGGTGCCAGGACACATCCCTGCCTAACTCCAGTGAGGGTTTGGAAAGGTTCGGTTGCCTCATTATTATACACAACTAGACTGCGCAGTCTTCATGTATAAGAAAGTACCGTAAAAAGCAGATTAATGGCGACGTGCATTCTTAACATTAAAGTCCCTTTTTACTTATGTAAGGTGTTTGCGTCGCTTAAACATAATTTATTGAAACCCCGTCAACTAAAGAAGTCAAGTATTTACCTTTAAAAGGCAGAACCCTGTATTGGACAAAAAGTTTCAGACTCATTTTTCCATAAACTAAAAATCATGCCATCTATTGACGGGAATCCGTCCCGAATCAGTCATAATAAAGAAAACTATTTTATCCAGTCCCAGTGGCGCTACTAACACAAAAAGTCAATGCGTAGTCTTAATGAGTCCAAGGACACCAAAAGCCAGCCGGCTAAAGGTATAAAAATCCGAGAAAAACTAGAATCTGCCTCTCTTGTTTCATCGATGTCTTCGTAACAGTACCTAGCAGCTTCAAAACATTAAACTCATAATGCAACTCCTAGTTTTAATCATGATCTAACAAAGCTACGCAATTTCAGTCAGAAAATCGTTTATTTTATATTTTACGTGTTAATTAGATTTATTTTACTTTAAAATCATTTATTCGTGTGTGAAATAACGACTTATTTCTTGTGTTATACAATTTCTTTCTGTTTCTTATACCCAACTTACTAAAACGTCTTAAAACACCTACAAAAAGCCAAACTGGCGTTATCTTGAAGAATGCACAAGCAGCAAAATATGGCAAAAAAGTAAAGAATTTATTTTTTGAAGTACAAACTTTACTGTTGCGTGTTTAACTGTTCAAGTCGAAAATGAAGTTTGGTGAATCGAGGCACCGGAGGCCAATGAGCATTCGAAGCCTGAAAAGACATTTACTCTTCGAAGATAGTAAATTAGTTTGTAGTATGCTTGTAAATTGTCCAAACTGCCCTCAAATGTGAGAATACCACATAAGCATTTAAAATATGAGTCTTCTGCAGTAAATTCGAACACATTTGCTTACACACCTCTTTATGTACTCCCATTGTATTTTATTACAAGATTTCGCATCGAATTGTGGTTACTTCAACCAAATAGCTATGTTATATAAATATCAAATATCATTAAGAATTATCAACACATGCTGCAAAATTGCCCTCGTAAGTTGCAAGTCACCTACCAGGATCAGTGCCAATAAAATATTTCCATTAACTTAATACTGAGGGTATTAAACTGAGGGTTTAAATTTACAGTAGCAACTTCTTATTTTTTCAATACTTGTATGGCCGTCCCAATTTTAGAGGCAATTTATGTAATTTATGGATATATCGATTTAAAGATTGTAAAATAGATTAAATGGAATTTAACATAATGGATGTATGACTAATAATGTCTTGGTATTTATGAAAACCACTTCAGTATCGGTGTACGAACGCCTCTTTAAAACTTCTCATTTTTGCGTAGAGATCTATAGTAAGTTAAACAGAAAAATTGTATAAAGTACATGTTATACGTTTACGTACAAACTGAGATAAAGCGCGAAATGACAAACAATTTTGCGTTACTTTCTCATAAAACGAATGTCATTTGGAGTGAAATATCAGGCAGAAATGTACTCTATTCAAACGACAAATATGTACCGATACAAAGAACGTTCCGGAATTCTTCTTTAATGTAACTTTTAAATCTTACACTTATATAAGGATGACACATTGAGAAATACAAAACCATTTTAAACTTAAATTAAATATACTAAATCCAGATGAGATTTTGATAATCGATGTATAATTAAGTGAAACAGAATACGGCTGTAGTAGTTTATTTAGACTGGTTTCTATTTGAATAAGATGCAGTCAAGTTTGTTCATTAAGTCATTAAATTTGTTGCAACATTTAACGTCCTTTGTTAAAATGTTTATTAAAGATTTTACTGAGGACAGCATGAATTCATAGGTTGGTCAATTTTAAGAAAAATACTTGAGCGTTGGTAGAAAGGAGATTTCTTTATACACTTTATTCGGACTTTGTCCCTTTTTTGGGATACAGCAAAATTTCACTTTTAAATATAAATATCGAATGAAAAACGGGTTTTAATATATAGTAAAGGAAATTAATATTGTCAGAAGAAGAATAACGCAATAACCGAAATTATTAAATAAAAATAATCTTTCTTTAAAGAGTGAATTATATATTCGCCAGCGCAATAAAATTCTAGTGCATGAATATTGATATGAAAATGGCTACTAAAATTAAAATACTTATTAATGACTCATAGGTAATATAAAACTAAATAATGTATTAGCCATAATCACAGTGACAGTATTGGATGCATTAGAGCTGCATGATTACCAACCTCTATGTTTTGAATCAGTATCATGCTTAGACTTTTTAATAATACTATCGTGTATATACTCTCGGATATTCCGCTGGGACAAATTCTTCGTTATGCATCGCTTCCTTGAAGCGGTGCCCGGGAATGCGTTCTAATCGATTAATATAAAAATCTCTTCCTGGAACGCCAATAGTATAGGTAACAAAATTCCTTTTCTTATTAATTATATGATGAGGCATAAAATGGACATTATGTTTCAAAATGAGACGAAACTTTTTAGACGAGACGAATTGCAAGACAGACGGTATACAGTACACCGAAAGGATAGGGCGAACAATAACAGAGGAGGCGGGGTAGCTATACTCATAACGACTGATATTAGGCACACGCACCATTCTGTACGGAACACCACCGTGGAGAATATGTGTGTGATACTGGAGGGCGACATGAGTATCATTGCCGCGTATAATTGACTTTTGAACAGCTTCACAGTGGAACGGCACCGCTCTGTTTGACTATGTGAATAGTCGAAATGTCATTCTGCAGTATCCAGGATCTCACGCATTTTCCAGACAACGGCACAACGGCCACAACCCTTGACACAGTAGTCAACAAGGGCGTGAAGAACTTCACGGCCCCAGTGGCCCTGGTGGAATTCGCGTCCGACCACAATCCTATTGTGGTTGAGTTAAATGGTATATGTCAAGGGAAGACATAACACGAACAGTCACGTCCTACAGAGGCGCCGATTGGCATCTGTATAAGGCACACATAAACAACAATTTAACACTTAATAACACTATCGATACACCCGCCCAGCTGGAAAATGTGGTGGAGGAGTTCACACGGTTGCTGCAGGATGCCAAGCAGACTGTTGCCACCACTGTGACCATCAGTCAAAACAGAAACCGACTCGACGAGAGGGTCATACGAGACATACATGAAAAAAACAGACAGAGACTGCTTTGGCAGCGAAATCGCGATGTGAACGCTAGGGCCGAGACAATCAGACTGCAAAGATGGATCAGAAACTCTACCAACACTGTTAAGAACCAGAAATGGGGGGACAAGCTGGCAGCGCTGAAACCTCATGACAACTCGCCGTGGAAGCTGACGAGGGCCTTCAAGAATACGCGGGAGGCTATACCCGCTCTGACAAGCGCGAACGGACAGACGTGCAGAAAGCGAACGACTTAGCTGACCATTTTCAGATAATACATAACACCAACGTGCCAAACAACCCGGAATACAACCGCATCGAAAACGACATACAAGAACTAATTGGCCATGACATACAATTGACGAGACGTGAATTTCTGAAGGTCATGACCAAGCCCTCGGAAATAGCACAAATTGTCAAGGACCTACCCAACAATAAAGCTCCGGGGAAAAACTGCGCCGAGTATAACTGCTCAAATATCTCCCGAGGAAAGGCATTGTGCAATTGACTTACGATCCTGCGACTACAGCACTGGCCTAGCCAGTGGAAAGGTGCCGTGGTCGTTCCCATCCTGAAGCCGAACAAGAACGCGAAGTTGGCGGGCAGCTACAGGCCCATCTCGTTACTGTGGGCGATCTCCAAGTTGGTGGAGAAGGTCAACCTGAATGCTATTCAGGAGAAGCTTCACATCGACGATGAGTCACAATTCGGGTTCAGGAAGGGCAGGAGCACAGTGCAGCAGGTCGTTATGATAGTTAACGACGTCAAAATATCATACAACCTCGGGAAGAACACTGCCATGGTTCACTTCGATATCGAGAAGGCGTTCGACACCGACTGGATCCCGAGATTACTCTACAAACTTAACAACTATAACTTTCCGACTCACATCACGAAACTTATTCACTTGTTCATGACGGGCAGAACCCTACAGGTCCGGGTGAGTAACAAGCTCTCAATACGGCGAAATATTTGTGCGGAAGTCCCACAAGGATCGTGCCTATCGTAGAAGTTATACAACCTATACGTCTCCGACTTCCTAGAATTCCCGAATACGAAGCTGGTCAAGTACGCCGATGACACAGCCATGTACGCGTATTCGCATAATGCGCAAGTAGAAAACATGTTGCTAAAGGCGCACATAGCTCTTACCATGGCTTATTACGACCAGTGGAATATTCGGGTGAACGCTGAGAAGTCGGAGGCGATAGTCTCCACGCGTCGCTTCACCAAAAACAGAATTATCACACCAATTTCGATTAGGGGAAATAAAACTCCAACCAAAAGATGCGTGAAGTACTTGGGGGTCAGATTGGATCAAAGACTGACGTTCAACACCCACATCAATGAGACAATACGGACGATCTAGTCCAGGAGTCTGTATCCGCTCATGGTCAGGGGTAGCAGTCTCGACAGACAAAATAAAAAACTGTTGTACACGATGGTGGTCAGGCCGTCCATCACATACGCGGCGCCGCTGTGGTGCATCACACCGGCCACGACAATGAGAAAACTAAAAATGGTAGAACACAAATTTATGCGCCTCATCTCAAATTCTGGCAGGTACACCTCCATCAGAGATCGCTACGAACGCCGCAACGACATAACCCCGATAGCGGACTACGCCCAGCAAAACTTCATTCATTCATCATTCATTTAAACTTGATGCTAGTCCGCTAACAAGACACATAACGCAAATTAGACAACATTATGCCCCATTTTGGATCAAACACCCCTTACCGTATCAGACGTTGCCAATTTTGCGGCAGCCACTATAGTCAAGTTTCAACAACTATACCTTTTCTTGTACTTTCCACCTTTCGCTAGTATTTCATACCGTTCAATCATCTTTATCCTTTCCTGTCCCCCTCTTCTTTCTGTTTGTGTATTTTTGTCGCGTTTGTATTTTCTTCGTTTTTTTGTAAATTTTTGTCTCTAAGTTCACTTTCCATCATTAACCTTGAAACCGAAACAAAACTACTTTTAAATTAAAATCTAAAACTCAAAGTTTAGGCCAACCCTGTGCAAGCCCCTCATTGGAATATCTCGCAGAAGACACCTTGTTCGAGTTGTGGTGCCAGCATCCAAAAATCAAAATCTAAACGAAGTTCACGTGTGTATTTTAAAAACTGTGTATTTTGTTGATTTTAGTTAAGTTTTTATAAAAGATGTTTTAACGGTTTTACCCATTTTAATTTTTTATTTGTAAAGAGTTTAGGTTTTTAACTATTGTTTTTAATTCTTGTTTTCGCCGAACCAGGCCTTCCCCGCCCGATCCTGCAATCCGCCACAACGTCAACGCGGTGGTTGCGCGATCGGACCCGATACGGGTTCTGGGGGGGCAACTGTTTTATATTTTAATATTAATAAAGTTATTTTGAATTGAAATGGATACTCCACCAAATTTTAGAAATCGTTATTTTTGGAGTGTGATAACAGAATAAAATACTTTTTTCGGCGACTATTAAGTAATTAATTTATTGTAAATATATTATTGATCAATTAACGGGGAGCTTATATCTGTTTCTTTTCAGCATATTATCTGATAATTTCTCTTCCCTCTATCCTACATAGGCGACGAGCCAATATTTTTACGTGCGCGAATACTGTATAGAAAAAATAAATATTGATCATTATAAACAAACTATTTCGGTTTCATAACACACATGACGAGTACGGGAGAACCCCGTATATTTCAGTTTCTAACTACCATCCAGTAATTTTTGTTAGACTAATCGAGCAATGATACGAAGATTAAATTTAAAATTTAATATTAGCAACTTTGGAATTTCCGCTAGCTTGTCTATTCGTTATTAATATTCTTAATTTTGGTTCGCCTATGGATATCTACATTCGGGGAATGATGATTCCCATGCACGTAATACATGGTATTCAAGGATAAGTAAACCTCGAGTTATCGAGAAACAACATGTGGGCAAGCACAGCATTAAAAGAGATAGATTTCCATCTTTTTCTTCTTCTTCTTAGCGGTGCAATTATAAATCATGGTACTCAGGCCTTACGGCCCATTGTGCATCTGCTAGCTAATCAGTAAATGTCCCCATCCAGGTCGGACTCCAGACCAAAGGCTAGAATCCTTCCCAGCGGGGCATTCCTTACTTCCTCCGGCATAGTGCTTTCTGCCTAGACGCAGTAATTGTTCCGCCCTCTTCGGCAAGGGTCCTTGGGTCCGATAGATTTCCGTCAAAATAAAATGCAAATTTTTTTAAAATTTGACCTTGAAATTCTGTACGTCTTTGAGAAATCTTCATTCAGGGACTTTCTTGAAGAACTATAAATCCATTCCTGTAACATTGCGTAAGTGACAGTGTTACACAACCTTTGATGGAGGAATTTTTTTATGGAGTTTCTGACAGAATGTTTAAACCCGAATTTTGTTTTAGTTTCTGTCGGGAACAACAAGGATTCAAAATGAAAATGAAAATACATATATGTCCTTGTTCCAACTGAAAATGGTTACAACATATCTGTTAAGCAGATTTCATTGTAGTTTCTGAAAATCTCTTTCAAGAAGATTCTTGTGGCATATCAATGTGGCAGTTTTTTGTGCATGATGGTAGATTCTTTACCATTAGAACCGATCACAAAAAAGTAATAATAATTTATGAATCACAGGCTAGGACCAATCACAAGAATTCGTGTCAATTATTGAACTTTTGGCATAAAATAAAAACACGTAACTTTAAATTGATAAGATAAGTATAAGCTGAAGGACCGTGCAATGTTGATTTCGAAGGAGGAGCTGTTGGTGCCATACCCTTACTTGTATTTGATAAAATTTGCATCGGCTTATTATACCAGCGGGTTTTTTTTCTCGGGTGCCAGTCTCTGTATTTAAGTGGAAAAAGTCACAGGAAAACAGAGTTATTCCTAGAGGTCGAATTTTGACTGTCGTTTAAACATTTTCAGTTTTTTATAAAAATAAGAAAAGATTCGGAAAGTTTTTTACAAAGTGTATGTACAGAGTAAAAAGAAATTAATATTGAAAAATTCTGTTGTGGAAACCGTTACTTTGTTATAGTCAATCATGGCGATATATTAAAACACTTTAATTTGATTCTATCACTAATTTATTGTAACTGCAGTTTCGGTACTTAATTAACAATGTTCAAATTTATTTTATCAAAACAACACATTTTTCTAAACCAAGTTCTGAAAACATTCACAGTTACCCGATAATTCTCAAATAATCATAATTCGTCAGTAAATTCACAAAAAAGTTTCAAACATAAATTTTACAGCCCCGACGTTTTAAAACAATCAGCTAAAATCACCTTCAATATACTCTCCAAATAACCGGTCAGAATATTTTTAATTCCTTTCAAAATTTTTTTGCTTTCTCATCGCCTCCCGTATATGACAATAGCAGCCTTTCTCATTTCTTAGTTAACTTTTATTAGCCTTACTTTCTCGTCGCCCCCGTATACAACATTGTAACTTTTGTCTATTCTTGAAACATAGTTTCCGTTCACTTCGTTCAGCCTGCCGGCATCGGCATTCAAATTGGATTCAATTTAATAGTACGTGCGTGGCGCTTTAATACTGCATTACGGGGTAATCCGAAATCTTCTCAATTTATCGATATAAAAACCGCAATAACTTTTTAACCGAAATCGATTCAAACATAAATCTTAATATCAAAAAATTCGTCTTTTTATGCCAACACGTTCATACAGGTTTCCTTTCTAAATTTCAAATTTTTTACAGTATTGCACAATATTGCGCAATATTACGCAACGAGGATTCATCCTCGCCCACACGGAGCGATATCCAGACTTTTCCAGACATAAAACGGGGGTAGAAACGGTCGTATGAGACTCGCGAAGCGTGAAAAACGCAACAGTTCCTAATCATATAAAAGTCCGCTCGCGGCAAGCAAATGCAATTTCTGTTCCGGAAGTAATTCAAGTGTTGTGAAGTATAACGAGTGAAATAGTTTCCTTTTAAACTAAATAGTGTTTAAAACTGTAATTAGTGATAATGCTAGAATTTCCGGAGATTTCTGAAATAACTTTTTTCTGTTTTTGATGGCTAATTTTTTTTTTATACATTTATTTAACGTCGGCCTATTTCCGCTACTGAGGCCTAACACCGACGCCTGTAGACGAGCTACCCCCAACCAGGAATTTTGCCGAACCTCTTCCCTTAAGAAGAGTAGGGATCTTTTACTTGCCTAACATTTAATAGACAAGGGACCGACGGCTTTACATCCCCTCCGAAGGATGGTATATCTCCTATACAACCCTCGCCTAAGGTTGTATAGCTTCCGCGCATGCACTGATATACAAGCCGCTGGAAGATGGGTGAGGCGAGGATGTGGTCTTCGTTGGAACGGTCACCAATCCAACTACTAACCACGCCTAACGTTGCTTTACATCGCATATCGAAGTATGTACATAGTAAAGACGCACCCACGCTCGCCCCATGATGGCTAATTAGTTTCCTAGTTTTCGCGCTTTATTTTATTGCCAGAAAAACTCCTAATGACTTGCTTGGCTCAACCAAGTAAAAAAAAGTCATAATTTTAATTTCTAACTCAACTCTGCCATCGCGCATTAATCTTAAGTAAAACTTTTTAAAATTTGCCTTCGCTCAACAAATGTAGTGAATTTTTTAAGACTTTTAAACAAAACCTGCATCAGCGCATTTAATTTAACTTTAAACTAAAACCTACCTCCGCTCATTAACTTTAAGTGATTTTTAAACCAATCTATGAAACCATATAATTCTTTCAAAATCCCGAATTCTTACTGTCAAAGACAGTCGTTAGTAACTGTACAAAAATCGAAATAAATTTGTTAAAAAATAATTCGTCGAAAGTTCTTTTTTTCATTAATCTACATCAAATCAGTCATTCAGTTAAAATCCAGGGGCTACTCAATAATTCACCATAAACATGGTGATCAAGAAGTGTCTACAAAAAGCTAAAAAATTACAAATTTCCAAATAAATTAATCTGAAACCAGCCTAGATATTCGAAAACAGTTCTACTTCGGAAAGCAATATACAGGTTGTAATTTTACCTGACAAAAACTCAAAATTAAAACAAAGTGATTTTAGACTTTTTAATCAAACTTTAATCTAAAGCACCAAATGCTTAAAATACAGGGGGTTGGTTTCCACCCAGACACATTATATAAATACCGTGATAAATAAAAACTTTTGAAATTAGAGTCAATGCGAAATACATTACTGGAATTTATACAGGGCTTAGCGTTGGCCCTGTGTAATCACCCATCTTCTCAAATCAACTAAATAAAGTACATCTACGTCCTCAGGTGTCTTAAGCTAAACGATCTAAACAAAAATCAATTATTTTTTCCGTTCAAAGGGGCGTGTAGGTGTTCAGCTACTGTAGGCATCCCGTATATTTATTTCACAACTCGTTGAATATTTCTATTTTTTTTCTCCTAGGATTTGTAGATTTCAAAATAATCGATCAAAAAAACAGCATCAATTTTTTTATTTCTTAATTAATCAATACATCTGCTTTGACGAAATTGTTAAATTATCCTTGGATCTGTTTTACATATTTATCTGACAGCGTATTTCGATATAACTAAAAAATGCCACTTACAGGATAAAGGCATAAAATTTACCACAAAATTATAGTTTTTGAAATCATATACTTTGTAAACAATTGCATATAGAACGTCTACAGTTTTACTTATAACTTTATGCTCTTTCATTTAAATGTTGGGGGCACCTTTGAAATAGTTTTTTTTTCAATAAAGGGAAATCCTGAGATTAGGGCTTAAAAAAATATTGAAAATTATCTATTTTCTGAGATCATAGATATGCGTTAATGATTTTTATTATTTTTAGGATAATGAGTGTATAATTTGCCTCAGCAGTTTAGTTGGTATTAAAAGCCACGCAAAAAATCACCAATCACACTGCTCGTGCGTGGGCCTACCTATTGGCTTAAATGACAGGCCGCGTAACACATTCTTCCTTGGCGGTAATTTTACGACTGTTTTATGACCCTATTAAAATGCCACAGGTGCTAATATGGTACAGAATCGGCTTCGTTGCGTACAATATACAGCGAATTACTGTTAGCGAGGAAACATTAAGACGGTCGACAAAAAAATAAAGCCAGCCCTCCTCATTTCTAATTGACTAGCGAACACGGCATCAGTCCAATTTACGTGTGAGCAAAGGCATTTCAGAGAATCTAAAGATTACAATTTTCGGGCTAGAAGGGGTAAAAAATTTAATTTGTCGAAATTTTGAATATTTTTAGAACTAGAATAGTTCAAATGTGCTTTTAGAGGGCGGAATATTAAACATAATATTTTTAGTGGCAAACTCCTCTATAAATCCTTATTTTACTATAAGGAAAGTAACCAGACTGCAACCAAAGTTACAAATCTGGCGCGTTAAGTGTAATAATTGCATATTACCATCAAAACGCTAATGCTTCGATTGCAACAAACACCAGCCGAAAGACTGATCCTACTTAAAGGAGCTCCCTTGCCAGTCGTCACACACCACTTGCAGACTGCAGTTTCGAGCTGTTGGCTCTCGTCAGTGCAAGGTAGGTATGCGACGACCGGCATGAGAATCCTTTGACTATAGTACATCCCGGTATTTTCACAATAGCGACATGTAAAACAGCCAGCAGGCGCCATCTAGCGGTCCAGTGTCTGTTGCAATCGAAAAATAAATAGCCTGACTTGGCTTAGCATAGTTCAAATGTGCTTTTAGAGGGCGGAATATTAAACATAATATTTTTAGTCGCAAACTCCTCTATAAATCCTTATTTTACTATAAGGAAAGTAGCCAGACTGCAACCAAAGTTACAAATCTGGCGCGTTAAGTGTAATAATTGCATATTACCATCAAAACGCTAATGCTTCGATTGCAACAAACACCAGCCGAAAGACTGATCCTACTTAAAGGAGCTCCCTTGCCAGTCGTCACACACCACTTGCAGACTGCAGTTTCGAGCTGTTGGCTCTCGTCAGTGCAAGGTAGGTATGCGACGACCGGCATGAGAATCCTTTGACTATAGTACATCCCGGTATTTTCACAATAGCGACATGTAAAACAGCCAGCAGGCGCCATCTAGCGGTCCAGTGTCTGTTGCAATCGAAAAATAAATAGCCTGACTTGGCTTAGCATAGTTCAAATGTGCTTTTAGAGGGCGGAATATTAAACATAATATTTTTAGTCGCAAACTCCTCTATAAATCCTTATTTTACTATAAGGAAAGTAACCAGACTGCAACCAAAGTTACAAATCTGGCGCGTTAAGTGTAATAATTGCATATTACCATCAAAACGCTAATGCTTCGATTGCAACAAACACCAGCCGAAAGACTGATCCTACTTAAAGGAGCTCCCTTGCCAGTCGTCACACACCACTTGCAGACTGCAGTTTCGAGCTGTTGGCTCTCGTCAGTGCAAGGTAGGTATGCGACGACCGGCATGAGAA
The DNA here is from genome assembly GCA_963675555.1 of Leptura quadrifasciata. Lineage (NCBI taxonomy): Eukaryota > Metazoa > Arthropoda > Insecta > Coleoptera > Cerambycidae > Leptura > Leptura quadrifasciata. Next base: position 93,111,047 of record OY776677.1, on the reverse strand, counting down.
TCCTTTGACTATAGTACATCCCGGTACCGGCATTAGCGTTTTGATGGTAATATGCAATTATTACACTTAACGCGCCAGATTTGTAACTTTGGTTGCAGTCTGGTTACTTTCCTTATAGTAAAATAAGGATTTATAGAGGAGTTTGCGACTAAAAATATTATGTTTAACTAGAATAGTGTTACTTGTTTTACGCAGAATTTTAACAGTTTTTTACATAAAATTACTTTTAATGTAGAACGCAAAGAAACAATGGAATCCCCTATTTTGTGATTTTATACTCTGTTCAACAGAGCTAAAATTCACAAACTTAATAAAAAGTTTCAACCCCTATATCACCTATTGTCTACATAATGACCAGATATGATAGTTGACGAAGGCAGGATTTCATTTCTGTTTTTAAACATTTACTCACCTTAAGCAGTTAAATAAGAGAACACTTGTCATCCATTATCACACTGAGACTCCAAAATACATTTGTACATAAATCGCTTTACACGAGTATTTCTTGTAATTTTTTCCTTTGTTGGCCTCTTCCATTAGTACCTTATAGTCTTAGTTTAGTATTGTATGTATATGTGCGCTAGTGACTTGTGTGTTGTGCACAGCGGCGGTTCTTGGGGCTCGATTCCGCGGTGCTGACTCTTGCCTCCTTGCAGACGCCAACGGTAATTTGGATCCGGAGGCACCACCCGCCAACTATGGTCGTCGAAGATCTAGGGCCGTTCTTTATCAGCTCTCTGGGCACTACAAGCCGGACAAGATGAAGACGAAGCTCAAACTCAACAACGTAAGTCAACGACTTTTATATTTTCTGTGCTTAGCTACCCACCAATTTGTTTCAAACTTATTAAAAGCCTGTTAGATTGGCGAAAGTAACAATATACAAAAATATATTATTCAAAAATCATAATGTTAATTAGATCTTTCTAGTTAGTAAAGTGCCTGTTGATTTTATATAAAATATGTACTATCAGAAATATAGGATAGCAAGTTCGTAGTGATTGAGCACGACAAGTCATTCCCTACATAGGCTGTATCTAGATCCCAATTCGAAAAAAATTAAAACATCTTTATTAAATTTAAGGTGTAAAAATCCGAAGATATAGATGAAGGCCTGGATGAAATAGATTCTGTGTGATGGAACGGCAAAATGATAAATTGGTTAATATTTTTGCTCAGTAAATTAAAAAAAGTACTAAAATCAAAACTTCCAATAAAACATAAAACAATTAAGATTTAAAACTAATAAAGGTAAGCGCATACAATTTCAATATGGGTAGCTGATACGGAAAAAAACAGAACGAAAAGCCCATTTGAGACAGCTACCGGGAGGACAGTATCCCAACTGCCATGTACAGGGTGAGCAACTAAGAATGGAGGTTGGCCATATCTCAGAAACCAATCATCACACAAGTTTAGGAAAAAATGACCTTAAATAAAATGACCCTGAAAAATTGCTGGAAAATATTTTCGAGGTTCTAAAATGGTCGCTACGGGGTATAACAGCTATGATCAAAAATTAGGTTTTTCTCCGTATTTTACTGAACTAAGTGGTATTGAAAATATATGCATTTTAATTCTGAGATAATTCCGAATCTTATTAGTTCTTCATTTTTTTTTGTATCTTCAAAAATAAAGTGATGGGGTGATGCCAAAAAAAATATCGCGCTTTTTCTAAAAAAAATTAAATGGAATGGCATGACAAATAGTTGGGCCTATTATTTTCAATGAAGCTCTTAATGAAGAATGTTATCTAAATTTCTTAAGAAACAAATTGCCACTTCTTTTAGAAGACGTACTTCTAGCAATTCGTCGTGACATGTATGTCCAACATGATGAGTGACCGGCGCATTTCTCTTTGAACGTTCAGGATTTTTTTAGACCAGACATATCTTGGCAGATGGACAGGACGTGCAAGTCTATTTCATTGGCCAACCAGGTCCCCAGACCTGATTTGTCTAGATTTTTATTTGTGGACGGCGAATAAAAGATCTCGTTTTTGCCACCAGACCCACTACAAGGGATAACATGGTCGAAATAATAAGAGATGTCATTCAAAGAATTTCGATAGAAGTAGAAACTTCTATTTAATCCACTCGTCAGAGAATGACTTCTTGAATTGAAAATGATGGACGACATTTTGAACATCTAGGGCGCTACTAATTACATTCTAAATTTTTTAATGTGTTGTAGTGTGCTTTTGAGTTTACTTTTTTGGACGTTTGATTTGCTACATTGTTTACTGCTATTACCATTAGATTTATTGTCATTGTTATTAATTACTAAGTTTTATATTATGTTATATATACCCAATTGAATATTTTTGGCAAATGTTGTTTCTCCGTTGTGTCATTTTCACAGCTTATTTGTTTTGAACAACTACTTTGCAAATTCCGTCGCTAAGATCTGATAATAATTCATAATTTCAAATTTGTTTGCTAATGTTTACTGTTAGAAAAAAACAATCGAGTTGCAGTAGTCACTGGCATCTGTAGCTTTTAATTCTCTATATTACCATGTAAAAATAAATATAACATGCCATTTAAATATTTTTAGAATATTTGTCACATAACGCCCTCTAGCGATGCCGATAATGATCAAATAAAAACAACGTAAAGCGCACTCGGTAGGCTAAGAAAAGCCCTTTGTAACGAGACCAAGTTTTTTAAATTCCGTTAAGGCTAATCGCAGTAATCAACATATAAGAAAAAAAATTAACATCTCCCACCACTTTATTTTTGAAGATATAAAAAAATAGGAAACTAGCAAGATTCGAAATTATCTCAGAATTACTATGCATATATCTTAAATACCAGTTAATTGAGCAAAATACGGATAAAACCTAATTTTCTATTCGTTCATATCTACTACGCCTCCTACGGACCATTTAGAAACTCAAAAATATTTTCCAGCAATTTTTTAAGGCCAGTTTACTTAAGATATTTTTTTTCCTAAACTTGTGCGATGATTTGTTTCGGAGATATTGCCGACCTCCATTCTTAGTTGCCCACCCTGTACATAATTTTTTGACATTCGGATTTAAGACAGGTATTGATTTCAATACTGTTGGACAGTGTTGATGAAAGGGAATTTAGAAAATAGAAATAAACAAACATGACCGAAGAGGAGAACACGAAAGAGTTAAAGATTTATAATTTTGTTACGCCTGTCATTAAAATTCGAAAATAAAACATAAATCGAAGATCAGAAAGGCGAATGATTAGTCGACCTGTTGGGAGATTTAGTGAGTTCAGAAAGTAAACACTTAAGACTTTCAAAATACTATACTATAATAATAATATAATTAGTCCATAATTATTCTTTTAAAATATTTAGCTGTACCAATTTCCTTTGCGACTTGAGAGGATGTAGTAAATATGAAATGAGCACGATTTTATCTAAATAAAATGGTGCATCTAAATGCCACCCGCAAAAATATTGAATTTGTTCGGAATTTTCAATTTCGATTTTTGGTAACAGATTCGTTATCAATGACCTGGAAAATACCTGGATACCAAATTTCATACAGGTATGTACTAATTTACCAATCTTGCCGCCATATACTATTTTGAATTTTGATAACAAGTTCATCATCAGTGACCTCAAAAGCCTCCGAATACCAAATTGTATGTAAACCAGCCTTAATTTATCAATATTGTCCACTATGTTGGATTCGCCATTTTGAATTTTAATTTTTGATAACAGAGTAGTAATCAGTGACATGAAAAATTCCAGAGTATCAAATTTCATGAAAATTTGATACAATTCTGAATTGTGATTACTGTTATCTACATCCTGGCTCACTATGACCGTTGCTATGTGGCGCAATCGTTTCATCCATACCCGGTAACATTATGGGGCTGGCCGCACCACGCCTCAATTTCACTCATTAAAAGTGGTATGTTTCGTAAACTGCAGATTGGGTTGAGTTGGACATTTCAGTATTATTCAATTTTATGAATTACTTTGACTACTTGAAGTGACAACTGTCAAATAAAATTCATTAAAAGGGCCAACTACTATGATTCAGAAAATAACTAATAGTCGATTTGCAGTCATAAGTGAGGTTGTCGACTGTAGGTCTAGTTCAAATGTGCTTTTAGAGGGCGGAATATTAAACATAATATTTTGAGTCGCAAACTCCTCTATAAAATTCTTATTTTACTATAAGGAACGTAACCAGGCTGCAACCAACAGCTACTCTCCGGGCTATGTGCCCCGCCGAGTGCTGAATTACAAGTTACAAGCCTGGCGCGTTAAGTGTAATAATTGCATATTACCATCAAAACGCTAATGCTTCGATTGCAACAAACACCAGCCGAAAGACTGATCCTACTTAAAGGAGCTCTCTTGCCAGTCGTCACACACCATTTACAGACTGCAGTTTCGAGCTGTTGGCTCTCGACAGTGCAAGGTAGGCATGTGACGACCGGCACGAGGGTCCTTTGACTATTTGGTAAATCCAGGTATTTTTACAATAGCGACATGTAAAATAGTCAGCAGGCGCCATCTAGCGGTCCAGTGTCTGTTGCAATCGAAAAATAAATAGCCTGACTGGGCTTAGCAAGTGGTGTGTGACGACTGGCAAGAGAGCTCCTTTAAGTAGGATCAGTCTTTCGGCTGGTGTTTGTTGCAATCGAAGCATTAGCGTTTTGATGGTAATATGCAATTATTACACTTAATGCGCCAGACTTGTAACTTGTAATTCAGCGCTCGGCGGGGCACATAGCCCGGAGAGTAGCTGTTGGTTGCAGTCTGGTTACGTTCCTTATAGTAAAATAAGGATTTTATAGAGGAATTTGCGACTAAAAATATTATGTTTAATATTCCGCCCTCTAAAAGCACATTTGAACTATGCTAAGCCCAGTCAGGCTATTTATTTTTCGATTGCAATAGACACTGGACCACTAGATGACGCCTGCTGACTATTTTACATGTCGCTATTGTAAAAATACCGGGATGTACCAAATAGTCAAGGGATCCTCGTGCCGGTCGTCACATGCCTACCTTGCACTGTCGAGAGCCAACAGCTCGAAACTGCAGTCTGCAAGTGGTGTGTGACGACTGGCAAGAGAGCTCCTTTAAGTAGGATCAGTCTTTCGGCTGGTGTTTGTTGCAATCGAAGCATTAGCGTTTTGATGGTAATATGCAATTATTACACTTAACGCGCCAGACTTGTAACTTGTAATTCAGCGCTCGGCGGGGCACATAACCCGGAGAGTCGCTGTTGGTTGCAGTCTGGTTACGTTCCTTATAGTAAAATAAGGATTAGTTTGCGACTAAAAATATTATGTTTAACTGTAGGTCTGTCCACAAAAAATTTAAAATAATTAAAAGTATTAAGAAATAAAGATTTTTGACCTAATAACAATTATTATTATAGTTATTTCAGTTAGATAAACGCGTTTTGATTGGTTTGAGATCACATGCTTGTTGGTTCGCTAGGCGCCAGATCATCTGTGAACTGCGTTAGGTTTATTTCGTGTCATTCTCGTTAGAACAAAGTTCACGGCAGTAACAGTGCCTTTACCTTTCAGTTTGTTTATTGCAGTCAGATGTGGAAGAGGATTTCCAGAGAGGAGATTCACATAATTTTCTGAAAGTGGACGTGATTATGGTATCCGTTTTTCTCGCTTCAAATGCTGATTTTAACCAGTCTCAATCCAGTGGTGTCGAAGCTAGTGCGTATCTGTGTTTGAATTATCACAGTATGATTGGAATAGGTTTTTATCACAGGTTATTAAAATGTCTTTTCAGATTCAGATTTTATGGGGGACGTAGCTATATTTTTGCGTGAGTTTGGAAAAGAAATTTGACTACTCTTATTTCTATAATAAGTTAATATTCAGAGTTTGAGTCGATGCATCACATCTTACCTACTGCCAAGTCAGTTCTACTGTTCTGCGGCTCTATGTCTTCTGCATTCTGAGAAGTTGACGGTTCCGGCACGGGTTCCAAACATTTGGTAGATTATTTTCACAGTAACTCTCCAACTTTTCTTTTTCGCACCCTCCTTTCACTAGTTAATCGAGTTGTTCTGTGTACTGTTTTATCTGCTTGATATGCGAATATATGAAGCATCACATCACCTTTCATACGTGCCTTTACTTTGCTAAGTTTATATTGCAAATAATTTTCCATGTCTTGTTCAAACAAAAAAAACTACCATTATATGCAATTATGTTCAACAACGGATACATCCTACTTATATAGATGTAACTTACATTAGTATATATACAAAGTTAATACCGAAGAAACTTTTTTTAATGTCCGTTCTGTCTTCTTATCGTCGCAAACTATTTGTTTTTTATTAATTGCATTGGTACGCTTACAAATATTTTTGTTGGCGTCCTAATTGTTAATCTCTTGTGGAAATGCAAAGACCGCTAAAGTTCTGAGAATGCAGCAAAAGACATCTCTCTCTGTTTTCGTGGGTGAGAAATACGATGATGGCAATAGTTTACACCCAATTTAGCGCAAACCACCCGTCATTCAAGAAACTACGCCCTTCTTTTTTTATTTTTTCGGGTCTTGGCATGCAAAGGCTTGTCGGATCGAAAATTGTAACCATCGTCTTTCTCGTCCACGAAAATGGTGGTATACCCATTTCTGCTCAAATTCTAGTTTTCTGATTGTATTGCGGTTTTGGAGATGAGGGTGGTGTCAACCCCTGGGATCGGGCAAGATGACTTGGGGTCGAAAGTTGTTTAATTTTCTGGAATTAAGAAAAAGAACCGATCCGACAAGTCAGAGCCGGGAAATCTGAAAAGGGGGTGTTTTTTTACACACATACATTTGCGCTAGATTGGGATGTAAACCATTATCACCGTCATATTCTTCACCCTCGAAAACGGAGAAGGGAGATGTATTTTGCTGCATATCCAGTACTTTAACGTTTTTCGCCTTTTTCTGCAGATCCACAGGGAACTATGTTGTGTTTGCATGTACAGGCACAAAACACCATTTTCTTGCCACCATATTTCTTTCAAGGCTTAGATAAATATGACTACGAAAAATATCGGTTAAAATATCTGGCCCATCCTGGCTCATAACAGTTGCAAAACTAACTACATCACATAACAACACACACAATGCGTAGCGCATAGCGCGTAGCAGGCATGTGACGTCACCCGTCTAGACTCGCGCCATGAGAGTTGCCAATCCTCGACGCGTTAGGGTAATTTCTATTACAAATAACGCCAAAAGTAAATGACTACTTTTTAAAAAACTGTATAGGAGTTTATAATACGCATAAATTTATCGTTTTCAATTAAGAACCAAATTTTATGGACACACCTATTTATTATATGTCAATTATCAATGTAGAAATATTTCGACAATAGAGACGACAGTCTACGGGTATATTTAAAAAACTTCTTTACGTACAGAGAAATTGAAAATATGTAAGTCCGCCAAAAATACGAAATAAAATTTTTGCAGGATCATCACACTTTCCCTATACCGGGTGGCCACGAGTCAATGTACGCCCCCAATATTTTGGTTGTTTTTGTATTTAAAAATTTGGTTTTTGGTACACATGAATTAGACAATAATGGGCTACTTTTAGATAAATAGGGATGAAAACATCACTTCCGGTTGAACCGGAAGTGACATAAATTTTTTTTTTATGGAATGACTAGATTTTTTATGGTTTCTCATTAAGCATAAATTTCTAAGTGCAAAAGTTTTCTCAGATGTAAAAAATTCCAAAAAATAAGTGAGATATGAACAATTTTTTAATTTTTTTTCAAAATGGCCGCGTCAGATGAATGCGATGTAAGAAAATTACTAAGTAGGCTATGGAAATTATTAGTAAGGTTGTAGACTTGTCTGTAAAGAAGAACATAGTTGTTTGAATTACTGATAGGTACGAGCATTTTTAGTTTTTTTCAAAAAATGGAATTTCATTTTCATTTTCATTTCCATAGGGGTCTATGGAAATTTCTTTAATGGAACTGTGCTATTTTTTTTTAATCAAAAATAATGATTCATAAACTAATAATAATTTAATAATTTTTTCGCCATTAATCATTTCTTAACGATATCCTTCGTAATAATAGAAATATTTTTAACACGCTTTTATTAGGTTCACCTGTATGTTTGTTTGTTAGTTTGTTTGTGGTGGAATCTTTGAACGTGATTCTCACCCACTTCAAACTGAAACTTTGCACACAAGGACCGATGACAATACAAAAATTTGACAACTTTGTCCTAATTTCTTCACCAGGATCATCAGAATAAAATAAAATAAAAAAATTACCAATCTCTTTCGAGATTTTGCCGGAGAAGCCGCTGTTATTAATATATATTCTAACTAACTCGAAATACAATAATAATAAAAAACGTGTTAATTAAATGATTTTTAGCAAGTTTTAAAAAATTATAGTTTAAAAAAAATTAAAAAAACATGATTTAATAGCAAACCGAACTAAAAAGTAAAAAATAATGTTTAAATATTAAGATTCATCAATCAATTGTTATAAACCCCACCCTTTTTACAATAAAATGAATTCTAATATTTAAACATTATTTCTTACTTTTTAGTTCGGCTTACTATTAAAGCGTGTTTTTTAGTTTTTTTAAACTATAATTTTAGAAAAATAAGCGCTAACAAATCATTTTAATAAGGTACCTGTCTATATTTACATCCAAAATTGCAGGTAGCCATGAAAATTACAGACATTCGCAACAATTCAATTATTCTTGACCTACTCACTAATTTTCTGAAGTAAGTGTATTAAAGTTGTTATAAGCAAGAAAACTAAAAACTAATATAAAATGGCTGAAAAATATTCAAGAGATGAAAAAGTTGACATGTTCATTATTTATGGAGAGACTCGACGTAATGCAACTAGAGCACAAACTCTGTATGGACAGAGATATCCAGAAAAAAGACAACCTCTGAGAAACTATTTCGTCCGGTTGGAGCATCAATTTAGAACTGAACCTAATATAGAAATTGAAGATAGATTTATTTTGGATGAAGAAACGGAAATTAATGTATTAGCTTTAGTGCATGTTGACCCAACCATTTCGGTAAGACAAATTGAACATGAATTACCAGTTTCCAAAGAATCAGCCAGGAAAATTTTCTAAAAAAACACGGCTATCGTTCTTATAAATATCAATTGCATCAATTTTTGTATCAGAATGATTATCAACGATGATGATTATTTTGTAAGTGGTTACAGTTACGCCAATTAAGAAATGAGAATTTTATCAAAAACATTTTGTTCACTGATGAATCGAGATTTACAAACCTTGGGTTATTTAATCGAAACAACACTCGATATTGGGCAATTGAAAATCCTCATCTTATGAGACAGGGGCGGTTTGGCTTCAATGTTCAGTTAGGTGTACTGGGCGACCATATGATAGGTCCAATAATTTTTGACGGAACTCTAACTGGACCAAGATATCTAGAATTTTTCAAAAATATAATAGTTCCACAGATTAATAAAATTCTCAATACCAATATTGACGGGGTTTACTTCCAACAAGACGGGGCTGGACCATACAATGCTATTATCGTTAGGGATTACTTAAATCAATTATTTCTAGATCGTTGGATTAGGACCCAAGGTCCGGTCAGGTGGCCTGCAAGGTCGCCTGACTTAACCCCACTCGATTTTATTATTTGGGCGCAAAAACCTTAAAATTTGGTACTTATCAGTAATTCAAACAACTATTTTCTTCTTTACAGACACAATCTACAATCTTACTAATAATTTCCATATCCTACTTAGTAATTTTCTTATATCACATTCATCTGATGCGGCCATTTTGAAAAAATTAAAAAATTGTTCCTATCTCACTTATTTTTTTGGAATTTTTTACATCTGAAAAAAACTTAGAAAACTGCACTTAGAAATTTATGCTTAATAAGAAACCATAAAAAATATAGTCATTCCATTTAAGAAAAAAGTTGACGTCACTTCCGGTTCAATCGGAAGTGATATTTTCATTTCTGTTAGTCTAAAAGTAGGCCATTATTGTCTAATTTATGTGTACCAAAATCCAAATTTTTAAATACAAAAACAACCAAAGTATTGAGGGCGTACATTGACTCGTGGCCACCCGGTATACTGCGTATATGAGAAAGTAAAAAATGCCGGCAAGAGAGACTAAATGGCGTAACTATATTAACTGAAAATTTTCATAATTAAATTACCAATACGAATTTTACATTGTTTTGTAGATATATAGCAAATAAATCCAATCTCCAACTTTGCAACTTTAACTTTGTTAAATGCAAATATGTGGTCAGAACAGTCTACCTTGTTTCAGTAATTCATTTCGTAGCCAACTAGCTACTGAATACGTAATAAACAGAAAACTCGATAACTAAATTATGTTACTGAAAACAGTGGCTCTTATGGGAGAAAGGATATTTAATAGGTGTTAATGAATATTCATTTAAATGTGATGAGTTCTAGTATCGCATTTATTTCAGTTTAATTGTTAAAATATGAAATATGTTTTTAGTCGGGGGACGGTAGCTCAGTGTGCTAAAGCATCTGGCTAGCAATCTAAGTTGCTTAGTGAAGTGGGTTCGATATCCGCAAGGCGAACAAATTTTTCATTAAAAAAATTGCCCCAAAAGTGGTTCGGAGTCCATAATAAACTGTAGGCCCTCATCTCTTTTTACCTAACACAAGATCCTTGAGATCATCCAGGGGGTTACCTCGGTAACTTGAGAGGCGGTTAAGAAAACATTTTAAGAAAAACATTTTTAAGTTACCCGCAATTCATAATATACAATAATTATTAATACTAACGTCTAAGGTTTTATGTCAAGTACTCGGTTGTATAATAAGGTTTTATTGAGGTTTTGATGGTTTAACCGTAGGAAAATTTGTCAAGTGGCAAATTCAGATAATCTCTGCACGTTAAGATTATTCGATGTGCTGTATTCTGCTATGCAAAGTTAAATTGGGATAATCATTTTCAGTAAATCAATACGTACGGCAAATGTTATACGAACTTAAGAAAACATTTTGCATTTAGTAGATAAAAGGCATTATGGGAGAGGTTACTGGACTATGAAAATACAAAGCCAGCTTTCATCTATTGTTGTATTATAGGAGAATATTTGTCAATTTCTGAAGAATATTTCATATAGAGGATAACACTCAACGTACAAAACTAGTCTGGACTTAAACATGTACTGATATTGGCATTTACACTCCGAAGCTCGAATTTTTTATCAGTTTATAGTAGTAGTAAGCCAGGGACACAATTAAAATTGTCAGTATTAAAAAACAACGTACTATACATTATTTATTAACATAATTCGAACCGCAATTCAAACAAAAGAAATGGTATTCAAATATTAAAATATAAAATTACCGTAGTCTCTTTCACTTAGTCCACCTTCTTCAAGTATATTGCATTTTTCAATTCTTTTGCGGTTGTTGTTGGCAACTTTCCTTAACTCTGCTACATTTATTTCACAACAGGCCTACCTTATTCTCTCACAAACTTCTTCTCGATTTCGAGGCTTTGACTTGTAGACCTTATTTTTGAAATAAACTCTAAAGGTGTGATGTCAGGGGAGCCAGGAGGTCCCAGTTCAACGTAATGGAAAATGTTGATTTAAACATTCTCAAATCAATCGAGAATTATGTAGGGATGCACCGTCTAATTGGTTGTATATTTCTTGTCGCACGTTGATCGGTAAATTTTTAATAATATCCCAGAACTCATTGTTAAAGACATTAAGCAATCGTTTAAGGTGTTGTAGAAGCCCTATTATTGCATCACGTAGAATGTCGCACCATACGTTAACTTTTTGTAAGTATTAGTTTTTGTAATTGATGATGCAGCGAGGATTTTCCATAAACCAGTATCTGCAATGTTGAGAGGATATCACCCTATTGGTAGCAAATGTTGCCTCATGACTGACTCATTAGCAAACATTACTTTCCTTAAAAAAATTCTACCATTTAAAAATTTCCTTGGGCCTGGAGGCAGTAATCTAATCGTCTAATTTCATCATCTCAAAGTGTGCAAGAATTTTGGCTTGAATGACTTTATTTTGTGATGACCACACCTTATAATTTTTTTCTGCTCAAATTGAATTCTACAGCCCTTTGACATACACTCATTTGGGGATTGGCACGAATTGATGCTATGATAATATTATCATCATTATATTCGATTTTCAACTGGACCAATAAACATTCTGTTTATTGGTCGCAGTATGGTCCGTTGTCTCTATTAATTGTAACAAGTTTTTAATTAATTTTATTTCTTAGATTTCTTTCGTATATTGTCACTTTTCTAACAAAATTATTGCACTATGTTGAAAAACATTGAATATTTTTATGATCCTTGTTTATTTTATTAAAATTCTTGTGTCTGATGATATGAACTAAAGTTTGTTCACAAAACTGGTTGCATAAAGAATTTTGCGAGATTTGATCCTTTTTTCCCTTGAAATAATTTGTTTGTAAATATAATTTTTAAACATATAAAAAAGCTTTGAAAATATTTTACAAACTAACATACTACATAATTATTATATCTCATATTGTACTGACTAGCATTACGTCAACCAAGCTGGCATTATTAGGAGATATTAAAATTATAAATGTTGCAATTATATATAAACATAAGTCTGTGTTTAAAAATTGACATAAGTATTTTACAGAATATTATAAATAACAATTATATAAAAATTTTTACGGTTATGGGAAGGGTATGTTTATTGTTATTTTAATGTTTCATGCTGCATGGAATTATTCACATAAGTACATCATAAGAAAACTCTTATGAGGAGTTTTCTTTTGTACAGCCGACGATCTAAATGATCTCCACTTTTATCAAGTACGGATGTTCCGTTTATTTGATGTGTTGATTTTTATTCTGTGTGCTTCCAGTTAAATCGAGCGTTAAGACAAATATCTGTTTCTAAGCCAAACTACTTTACGGCACTCGCAAAGAAAGTATCAGAAAATACTCTTTCATGTGTATAAGAATTTCTCTTTATTGCCGATTTACACTAACTAATGATATCAAATGCTTGACACTTTATAGCCAGTTTACATTTTATAATGAAAAACACACTTGTGCTAAAAAATAAAAAGCTACTTACTTTCATTTGTAGTATTATTATTTTTTTGTTTAAATGCAATGAAAGTTGGCATATGCATCTGACTTTCAATGCAAAATATTATATTCAAGCAAAATTTTTTCGTAAAATTACCAGTAAGACCAGTTTAACTACAATGATTTATTTTCTTGTTAAGTTAATTCCACGAGTTAGATCCCATTTGAGCTGTAATTTGGTAAAAATTCATTTTACGTCAAGCAGACCGAGACTGCAAAAAATGAAAACCATACACATTTTTTTTTGCACATTACACCTATGTATCGGAAATTCAATCCGAGAATACACTATAATTTCTCAAAATCATCAAAATCTATTTTTTATCCGAAATTAAAAACATTGCAATGCCATATAAGAAATCGTCCGGTTTAGATGAGATGCCTATGATAATAATAATAATAATGAGAATGATTTTATTGATAAGAAATGGGTACGAATTAACAAAGTAATGTATAAATCATGGTAGTAATAATTGATTACCTATCAAATGGCAGAGTTCAAAAGTTCGTTCAACGGACATGGGTTTGCTCCTCTACTCAACCATAAGGGCACCTGAATAAGACAAGGACAAACACTGTGACGGACAATGAATAATATTTACACAAATATCAGCCGCGTTCGAATCCGGGAAGAAAGTTATAACGCTAATTTCAGTAAAATTACATTAATACAAAGTAAAGTAAAAATACGAAAATATATCGGAATAAAAACAGAAACAAAAACCTTAACCTTAAATGAATAAAGCTGTGAGTGCAGTTATATGTAAAAAGCACGATCACTAAAATGACAGCGGTTTAAAACTTAAGAGCTAAATGAGATGGTGCCCTGTAATAACTCATTTCTAATCTTACGTTGAAACCAATTTATTGATAATAATTTGTAACTGTCGGATAGCCCGTTGTACAGCTTGGTTATCTGATATGAAAATGAACATTCGAAGAATGAGCCCACATTTGAGACGAACACATGAATTTTGTATGCGCTAAAGTCGACAGGAATCCAAATGTAATATCCAAGGTCCGTAAACTATATCTGCGTAGTTTAGATGCAAGCGAACCAAGGCGTTACATTGTATTTTAAATTTTTTACTTAGTAAGGACCTTTTTCTTATGGTGGAGGGGAAATCCTACATGGACACCCGGCGCTAGGGTCTGCCGCGCCGGGTAGTGTCGGACTCCTACCGACTAAAACCCCTCCTGGATCAGTGTTTCCACGTAACCTGGAACTGCTTTCGCTTTCCATCAGGCCGCGGGTCATTCGTCTTTTATTGGTGTTAGTAAAACTTCCCACGTGTTCCCTTACATTCCCCATCTATTAAAGCAATTAGGGGTTCTGGGCTAGAGTTCTTCTATCCTCTTCCTTTGTCCTCATTATTCGGTTTAGAGCATGTGCTACATTTTCCCAGTTCTCCTCTGATTCCAGCATATACTTAATTAGGTTATCAGGGTTCCAACAGTATCCTGATCTCTCGGTCCTCCACCGGTTGCAGTAGAATACGGTATGTTCTGCGTCGTCGTTCTCCCCGCAGTACACACTCCCGTGTGTCAACCTTTCCTATATCAAAGAAATATTCCAAAAAGCAACCATGTCCCGTGAGAGCCTGGGTGAGGTGGAAGCTCATCTCTCCATGCCCCCTCTCCATCTACGTTCTTGTGTTTGGAATAAGTCGTCTCGTCCACCTCCCTTTAGTTGAGTTGTTCCAACTAGTGTGCCATCTCTCGAGGAGTCTCTCCCTTGCCTCTTGCTTCCCCGTCCCTTCATATACCTCTCTTCTCTCCTTGGCCAGTAGATCTATCGGGGGGACCCCCGCTAGCACCAGGACTGCTTCATACGACACAGTTCTGTAAGCACTGCAAACTCTGAGTGCAGCACTCCGCTGTACTCTCTCAAGCCTCCTTCTGGTGCTCTGTACCGCCATCGAACTCTCCCATACTGGGGCCACATACAGTAAAATGGAATGCACTACACTGCATAATACCTTTCTTTTGCTAGCCTTGGGCCCATACGTGTTACTCATAAGCCTCCCTAAGGCAGAGGCGGTTTTCCCCGCCTTTTCTGCTGTCTTCAGTGCATGTAACCCATAGGTTAGTCGCGGGTCTAACCATATTCCTAGATATTTTAAGCCTCTGCTAGGTCTAATCTCCACCTGCCCTACTCTTACTGTGAAGGCTGGTAGAATTCTTTTCCTCGTAATGATGATGCACTCTGTTTTCTCTGGGGCTAGTTCTAATTGCACCCCATTTAACCACCGCTCTATTCTCTTAATGGTTTCATTTACCCCTGCCTCTACTCCAGCCACCCGGTTTCCTGTAGCCGTTATGGCCAAGTCGTCGGCGTACCCTGTCACTGTAACACCGCCCGCCAGAGGCAGCTGTAAGACGTCATTGAACATTAGACTCCACAGGGTCGGGCCCAGGACCGATCCCTGTGGAACCCCGCAGGTCACCTTCTTCCAGTGTGCGCCATTTTCTGCCTCCCATCCAATTCTTCTGTTCTCCAGATAGCTCTTAATGATTTTGAGCAAATAAGGAGCTACTCCCATTCTCCTCAGACTACTGACAATCTCAGCCCATCCCGCCATGTTAAACGCATTTCTGACATCTAGAGTCACTACTGCACAGATCTTTTTATAGTTCATGGCCTCCCTTGCAATCTCCGTAATCCTCCTTACAGCATCCACCGTCGATTTGCCTTTCCTAAAACCGTACTGATTATCCGCCAATTCCCCTTTCTGCTCTATTTCAGTCTCTAGTCTTCCCAATACAAGGTATTCTAACAATTTGCTCCATGCGTCCAACAAACACAGTGGTCTATAAGAAGACGGTTCCTCTGTCGGTTTATTCCTTTTTGGTATCAATACCAGCCTTGCTTTCCTCCATCTGTTCGAAAAAACCCCACTCTCCAGCGCCTGATTCATAATTCTCAGGGAAACCATGGGATACTCCTCTGCAACTATCTTCACTATCTCGGGTGAGATAACATCTGGGCCCGGAGCTATTAGCATATATATTAATTTTAAATTACAGAAAGTACGGCCCAGTATTTTTTGAGCAGTCTTTTACAGGAATGCTTTCATTGCTCACAGAAATTTTGATTTTTTCGGAGCATCCATTGCGTGCTGAAATTCTGCCGAACAAAATCACGTTAGACTTTGTGGGGTTAATAGATATCAGTACTATTCAGACAAGATCGATCCACCGTATCTTCTGTAAAAGAATAGTATAATTTTGTGTCATCAGCATAGACATGTGCGGAGCAATATTGTAAACATCTACCGAATTCATGGGTGCATAAAATAAAAAGTAGCGGCCCAAGAATGGACCCTTGACGCACCCCAATTTCACATACATACTCAGACAAACAGACATATATCAACGCCTGGAGGCGGCCTACCAAGTAAATTTTTATTAAATTCACTGAGTTATCTGCAAATCCAATGTAGTATAGAATGGAAAGAAGAAATTTATGGTTGATTCTGTTGAAGGCTTTAGTATAATCAATCAGTGCAAGAACATATAGCTTATTCTCATCTAATGCGGTACGTATGTCATCCATGATCTTGAGAAGGGCTGTGACACAACTATGAGCATTGCGAAATTCAGACTGATTACGAGGTAAAATATCAAAAGTTTCCAAATAAATCTGGATTTGAGAATTGATTATTTTTTCAAAGACTTTTGATATGGTACATAATATGCTAGTCTGATATTTTTATAATATCCCGGTGGGTTAGTTTTAGGAAGGGGAATATATTTTGAAAGTAGTAATTAGCAGTTTCGTGGTCAACAACAGTATCGCCTTTAGATGCTCTGATAAAGTAATTATTTATATCGTTCACATCTTTTAGATCATTAGGTATAAGTGTGTATTTTTGTTTGTTGTATATATCTCGATCCATTAGTACTTTACATATATGTTTGTTATTACTGCGTAATGTAAATTTCAAATATGTTTTTTTCTCGCGCTTGATGGTGCGATTACAACAGTTTTTATATGGGCATGAGAATCAAAGGTTTCTGGCAGTAAACTGTTGAAGACTTCAATTTTGTCATCGATATTATTAATATGATAAATTTATTGAAAATTCTTGTCAGTTAGATCATTGGTGAAATTCCTTTCTTTGAAGTTTTTGAAATCCCCGTATATATAATTGAAGGGTTGATGGGGTTGCATGTGTCCATGCGATCGGTACAGTGAACCAAGCAATACTCAGAAAAAGGTTCAAAGACAGAAGGCAATATAATATTTAAATATTCTGTGCATATGATCACATCGAGCAATTTCATTGTAGTAGAGCTAGTACATGTTGGTTGGTCAATTACCTGCTTCAAGCCGAATGAACCAATGACATTTTTAAGCATTATGCACTCTTTGCCCAGAAAGTCTAAAACATCAATGTTCAATTCTCCCGCACATAATATGTAATCATTTAGGAACACCTCAAAGAAGGAAGCATGCGGGGAGTAAATGGTGCCTAACGCGTATTTTTTATTTTTAAATTTAATTGAGAGCCACAGTTGTTCAGTAAAATTTCTTTTCATAATAGATATTAGGCTGGCGTTAATTGTGTGCTTAATATATGCGGCAACACAACCTCCACGATCTAATCTATCTTATCTAAAAAGTCTATAGCCAGAAGGAGCAACCGTTTCATCTAATATAGCTGCACTTAACCAAGATTCTGATATAATAATGATATCGAATTTGTTGTACGCTACCTCTTTGAACTTGGTGATGTTTTTACTAATGATCTTGTGTTAATGTGACAGATTTTAAAAGACTGATGCATATTGTGACAATTGCTATTGTATTGCACAATCAAATCAAATTGATAAGTGGAATTTGCAACAACTTAACTTAATATGGAAAGATTATTAATTAAGATTAAAATGAATAAGCGATAAAGTAAAGCATTAACACCACGAAAGGTAGAAAAAAATTGTACATTACTTGAGTTGACTATCAATGGTACTTATTTATTTATTTGCTCTTGCTCTTGCTTCTTATAGAAATTATATCTCCATAACTTTTCCTTGTTTTCTTTTTGTTGTTTCGCCCATCTATAATAGTTCCTTGATTTATCCTCCCGTTTATTTTTGTTTTTTTCCGATTTCTATTTACTTGGTTATTTTTATTATCTGTTCCTCGTTATCTGTTTCTTAGATATTACTACTTCCGCTTTCTATTAAAACATCTTCCAATTTTTCCAAATCTCTAACTATGTAGACTTCTTCATTAACAACTAATTATTCCCTCTTATTTTTGTATCGCACTCTTGTGCTCGAGCTATTCTGCCTTAATATCTTTTGTTCTAGCCTGTCTTTATAACACAAGTCATTGGCAATTGAAACTCCACCCTCTTTTAAAGTTTTTAACTTTCCTTTATCCTTGAACAGTCCCAGGCAGAACACTAATATTGAACCAATATTGGTTTAATATTACAGAAACGTTGGCTCAATGTAAAAAACGCAACATTGAACCAATAAAAATGTGAACATTTTTGTATATAGACTCAATATTGGTTAAGCTATATTCAACAAATATTTAAAAATCATGTCATATAATATTTTATTTCAATATAAATTATTATTTGAAATCATATATTGGCCCAATATTTAATGAAAATTTAGCCTAATGCCCAAAGATGGTAAAGCTATTACCATCAAAACGCTAATGCTAATGCATTGGCGTTTTGATGGTAATATGCAATTATTACACTTAACGCGCCAGGCTTGTAACTTGTAATTGAGCGCTCGGCGGGGCACATAGCCCGGAGAGTAGCTGTTGGTTGCAGTCTGGTTACGGTCCTTATAGTAAAATAAGGATTTTATAGAGGAGTTTGCGACTAAAAATATTATGTTTTAATATTTCGCCCTCTAAAAGCACGTTTGAACTATGCTAAGCCCAGTCAGGCTATTTATTTTTCGATTGCAACAGACACTGGGCCGCTAGATGGCGCCTGCTGACTATTTTACATGTCGTTATTGTAAAAATACCGGGATGTACCAAATAGTTAAAGGATCCTCGTGCCGGTCGTCACATGCCTACCTTGCACTGACGAGAGCCAACAGCTCGAAACTGCAGTCTGCAAGTGGTGTGTGACGGCTGGCAAGAGAGCTCCTTTAAGTAGGATCAGTCTTTCGGCTGATGTTTGTTGCAATCGAAGCATTAGCATTTTGATGGTAATATGCAATTATTACACTTAACGCGCCAGGCTTGTAACTTGTAATTCAGCTCTCGGCGGGACACATAGCCTGGAGAGTAGCTGTTGATTGTATTCTGGTTACGGTCCTTATAGTAAAATAAGGATTTTATAGAGGAGTTTGCGACTAAAAATATTATGTTTTATTATTTTTCCTGTTTATCCTTTCAAGGAGCAAATTTCTCAGTTTAAGTTTTTTACGTCTTTGTTTCTGTGTTGCGGTATGAATTTCACTTTTTAATTCTTGTGTTTGCTTTGTATTGGCTTTTAAACGCAAGTTATATAATTATGCGGTAGTCAGTTCATTAGTGACAGTATCATGTGGCATATTTAGCTAGATTGATTATTTATTTAAAGATGATGAGTGAATTATAATAATCCAATAAAAAACGACCACTGGTGCTAGAACAAAATGTTTTTAGTTTTTCTTTCAGCTGATGAATTTCTATTTAAGGATAAGAACTACAAGTTTTTATTTGTTCTTTTAATTGAATATTTGTTAAGTTCACTGTAATACTTTTAATTAATTTTGTTTATAACTAGTTAATAAAAGATTTAAACTTGCTGAGATTTTAATAAGGCGAGGGATAGTTCATTAAATACACTTTATCGAAAATTCAGTTTTAGGCACAAACTTTACCACTCAATATAATAGCAATTACGTAGAGCACACGAATAAAACGTATATTTCAATACCATGATTGCATCATTTTTCATTATAATAAAAAGAATGTTTTTGAACTTTCAAATATAATAATTATTTATCTTTTACAAGATGTATTCCCATTAAAATTATAAACTAGCGAGATTATATCAACATATAAAGAGATAGTAGAGAAAACATAGAAAATTACAGGGGTTCCATCTTGTTTCTCTACGATAACCGAAATTATTTCTTTTCGAATGATCTCTTTCTTTACAGAACACAAAATTATTAAGGAATGTCAGTTTGGTTTTATACCAAATTGTTCAACTCAACAAGCTATTTACCATTCTCTTTCTGGAATTATTTCAGTACTTGACCTAAATAATAAAGTTGCTTGTCTCTATTTTGACATGTCAAACTTTCCATACTATAAATAACTCAATTTTGCTGGATACACTAGAATAATTCTAAAAAATTAATTGAATCTTACCTTACTGACCGATTTCAAGTTATATTTTATACTATTGATATACAGGAAGCTTTGAGAATAAATCATTCATTTCAATACATTGTAACTGAGGCTACTGCAACAGGCTGCGTAAGCAAACTTACCAGTACAGTTTTTGATATGACAGCTTTGTAAATCAAATCGCCTTAATCTAATTGGCAGTAAAACTTCCTTGTTATGTTTTCTTCCACTATTATTGCTGATTTTTCGTTGTATGTACCTTTGAATGGTTTCTCAATTAGACAGGTAGACCATGTGAAATTTAACTCCAGACGGCAAATTAAATTAGGAAAATTATAAGGATATTTTAATACCTAGGTTATACCTGTCATGTTATTTATTCCGATTTTTAAGAAATCGATCCTCGATAGATAGTTTGTCAATATTTTATTTTTCATATACAGGGTTACTGGTAATTCGATACATTCTTTTGGAGATGTGATGGGGCATGAGCTAAGGAGTAAATCTAGCCCTAACAAACATTATGCAAAACTCAATAGTTTTTGAGATATTTCAATTTTTTTGTATTTCTCAAAAAAGTAGATCTTAATGTCTTAAAAGTTAATTTCCGAAAAATCTACTTGACATTTTAAAATTTTTTTTTACTGAATTACTTGTCCAATATTATAGATATCCGTTTGGAATGAAAAATATCCGGAAACATTTCGATCATGTGAACATTTAAAATAAAAACTTGTAAAAAATTTTTTTTTAAATCAGTTATGAAATTTACCTATTAGGTTTTTTCAAAAAAATATTAATGTAGCACGCGTACAAATTATTATAAAAACTTCCTTATTTCAATAGCTATCTAACTAGGTAGAAATGTTTAATGTACCCTTGATAGTTCTAATAAAAAATTAGTAAAGATAATGCTGGTGGCGGAATTTATTAAACGACTAATCGTTCATTTTCATTTAAGTCAGTCAGTCCTTGACTTTGACGTTTGTGCATATATGTCATTAACTGACATTCTTATCTCCGTGTCCCTTAAGTTTGTTGGTCTTGTTAAATTAGTTATCGAAGATTTTGATTTTGCTCGTAGTTGTTGTTATTAGTTGTTGTTATTATATTTTCTGTGCCATGGCCGCGTATGCCAACGCAGAATACGCTGATATCTTGTTTGTCTATGGATACTGTGGCGGAAAATCCCAAATTAACACGTGAAACTAGTTTCCAAATGAAGTTTTCTATTAATGTGTGGATGGGAGTCATTGGCCACTATTTAATAGGGCCACTGTTACAGTTCAATTTAACATTTATACATTATTTAAAAAAATCTCTAAATCATTACTTTATCTCTTACGTTTAATGCCTAACGAATTCGTGTTATCCGTCGTCACGCGTAATATTTATTATTTAGTTGTCTATATGAATTCGCAATTGTAAGGAATCTGTTGCAGGTATAGGCATGGCGTTATACATTTTGTTGTGTAGCGTGTTGCATATACTTAAGCCCTCTATTTCTGTAATTCTTAAGCCAGGAAACCAATAACTTTTAATTAGTTTATAGGTAGATTCCTATAACCTACTGACGATCGGTAACACAGATTATTTCTTCACAATAGTTTTTGGCTTAGGTTTTTTTAGGTTAATTTATTAAATGGTATTTTTACGTGCTCGTTGCGATTTTTGAAACAAGTAATTTCACCATTTTGGGATATTTTCGCAACGTTACTTTTCGATTTTCCATTTATGTTTGGACGAGTGCATATTTTTATGGTATTGGAAATCGATTGTCTTCATTGGAAGGATCTATACGTAAAAGCCATTTTTACCAAATTTACACGAGGCCAAGGACATCCAAGGTCAACAACATTTCTCTAAGAAAACCCTCCGAAACGAGGTAATTACTTTATTTTTATATTCAAACTAGCAAAATATCACTTGTAGTACATTGTTCAATGGTAAAAATTTATTTTTAGGGTTTTATTTTCACCTACGGTTTCGTTTAGGAATTCGTAGTTTTTTCATACGATTTTTTTTGTCTCCCCTGATACGAACGAATAACTTTTTTTCTACTGGTCTACACGTACTTATGTTACTTCTCCTTGCTGGACTGGAATTTCTTTTTTGTGGAGGAGCCATCCATTTTCTGGGTTAATTGATAGGCTGGAAGTTGCCATTCCTGAAATTTGAGCCGAAGCTGAAGCCCTGCTGCCTGCAGTTTGTATCCTTCTTACGCCATACATATATTGATTTTTTTTTAAATATATTGTATATTTTGCTTAAAAAAATTTCACCGCTGTACCTATATATGTATATTTTAAATTTTGCTAAACATACTATGAAAATATTACATTAATTAATTATAACATCTATGATATTTGTTGGGGGTTTAAGCACTTACGTAAAACGCGTATACCCAGTTAGATATATTTTTTTATGTGAATTTCTCTACCATACCCTACGTTATTGTACTCTTGAATGTTATAAAGTTACTTCGTTTATTGTTATTAAAAGATAAAACTGAATTTGAATTTTTCATTATCGTCTCGCTAAGTAATTTATTTAGTAAATTTAAGGTTACATTGTACTTGAGCTGGTATTTGGAGTGAAAAAAAATTTACTTGGCGCCCTGATACATCAAAGTAATTTAGAACCCCGACCATCTCCACTGTTAGTCGGCCGGCAAATACTGTTAGTCAACAGACGACGACCAACTAGTTACGTCAGATTGTAGTTTTGAAATTTGACGTAGCAGTTTTGGCGCACCAACGTGGTTTAGTTATATTACATTTTTTTTTTCAATTTATTTGTTTTGAAATTCAAGAATACATGACGTAGGGTTGAGTTGGCAGAGAGAAAAATAGTATTAACAAGCAAAATATTCATTTACATAGACATATATTGGTATAAATTTGATTTTGTTTAAAAAAAAAAAAATTTTAAATTTAAAATGGCAGGTAGGTTTAAGCTTGACGTAGATAGACTAGTGAAAGATGAATTAGAGTATGAGTTACGTATAAGAGGACTTTCTGAAATAGGTAATGTCGAGACGTTAAGAAAATGTTTGCGTGGTGCTTTGATTTTAGAAAAAGCTGGGACGGTCATACGTAGTCCAGTAAAGTTAGATGCTGAGAAAGAGTTGAGTGAATGTGAGAAAAAATTGCTTGATATTGAGGAAGATATTAATTCATTTTCTGGTTCACCTACTCAAATTTAAAAAATTGAATGCAAATTAACGCATGTCTTAAAAAGAGTTGAACGCATATCGAGTAAAGATGAAGCATTAACTGCAAGACGTTGTAGAGCACTCACTCATGTGACTGAACTAGTTTCAAATTATACCGCAAAATCAAAAAGTTTTGAATCTGATCCTAAACCGGAAGATGTTACGCTTGCCAATAATAGTGCAACGGGTAGCAATACAGTTGAGGAAAACATAACACCTCCTAATTTGAATTCTAATAATTTGGATATCAATTCGAGAGTTTTACAAATTCCAAATTACTTTAACACTGTACCGGTGCACAAATGGGGTCTAAAATTCTCCGGAGATCAAGGACTTCTTAGTTTTAATGCATTTTTACAGCGTGTTGATGATAGTAGTAAAGCCTATAATTTAAATAAGCAACAATTATATTATAATGCTTCTCAATTATTTGATGGTGATGCCTTAAAGTTTTATCATTTTGTTGGGAAAAACGCTTCTAATTGGGATGAGTTAGTTCAGTTAATGAGGGAGCAATTTACACCGTCTTCAGAAAAACTCTGGCGTCAAATCGAAAAACGCACCCAAGGGGATGAACCTATTGGTATTTATATTGCCACGATGTCTAATTTGTTTGATAGAATGCCTTACACTGTACCAGAGCATAAACGTATGGAAATATTACGCAAAAATATAGCACCTTTTTATCAAGAACGTTTAAGCACTAACATTGATAATATAGAATCTTCTTATGAGTTAGTTAAATCGTGCAGGAAAATAGAGAAAATTAAAGAGAATATTGATGAATTTATACCTCCAATTCCAGGTAGTCTTACTTGTGAACCTGACTTAGATTATAAATTACCAGTACTTAGTAAACCACAAAGTAATAAACCAGTTGTACATGAAATACAAGTACAAAAAGTAACACCTAAAAATTGCTTTCGTTGTGGTAAACTAAATCATATAGCGCGTAATTGTAGAACGAGATTAGACATTAAGTGTTTTAAATGTAATAAACCAGGCTTCACTAAGAACACTTGCCCTGACTGTAATTCGGGAAACGGATCAAGAAGACAGAACTAGGCCAAATTCTGCCTTCTACGGATGCCCAGGCCATTGGTATTGAAAATAAATTATCCACTGTACTTGATTACATTTTAGCACATGTTGGTGACAATGAATGTCCATATTTAAAAGTAAATATTTTAAGTCAAGATTTCTTTGGTTTATTGGATTCGGGAGCAAACAAATCATTTTTAGGTAATTCAGGATGGAAAATTCTACAGTCTTTAGGTGTTAAATTAAATAGTTGTAATATTTCGTGCACAATAGCTAATAATGATTTATGTGAATGTATAGGAGTAGTTACCATTCCGATTAGATTACGTGATATTGTAAAGGTTATGGATTTATATGTTGTACCAGCGCTGAAGCACAGTTTAATTTTGGGTATAAATTTTTGGGTTAATATGGGTATAGTACCTGATATGAGACGTGGTGAATGGTATTTTTCGTCCGAAAATTTGGAAGTACCTGTAGTTAATTCCATTGAATTTAATTTAAACGATAAACAACAAGCAGACTTGGATAAAGTCGTGAATGATTATTTTTCTAAAATTGGCGACAAAAAAGGTTGTACCACCCTGGTAAAACATAAAATTATTACTTCTAGTCCACCAATTAAACAAAGATATTACCCGGTTTCACCTTTCAAACAGAAAATTATCGACGAAGAACTAGATAAAATGTTAAAGCAAGGTATTGTTGCACATAGTAAATCAGGTTGGTCTTCTCCTGTGTTATTAGTACCAAAGAAAGATGGCAGCCAACGTTTCTGCGTTGATTTTAGGAAATTAAATGCAGTAACAGAAAGAGACGCTTATCCATTACCGTATATAAATTCGATTTTATCAAAATTAAGCTCTGCAAAATATCTAACCAGTTTAGATATTGAAAGCGCTTTTTGGCAAATTTCTTTAAGTGAAGATAGTAAACAATATACGGCATTTACAGTACCTGATAGAGGGCTGTATCAATTTACTCGCCTTCCTTTTGGATTGTATAATTCACCTGCTACATTCCAAAGACTGATTGACACTGTATTAGGTCCTGAACTCGAACCTTTCGTTTTTTGCTACTTAGATGACATTATCGTTATAGCCCCAGATTTTGATAAGCATATTGAAATTTTGTCAGAGGTTTTTAAACGTCTATATGAAGCTGGATTAACGCTTAATCGTGATAAATGCTTTTTCTGTAGGCCAGAATTAAAATATTTAGGTTATGTAGTCAATAGTGATGGTCTACATGTTGACCCCGAGAAAGTTAGCTGCATTTCAAATATGCCTGCTCCTACCTCAGTTACCGAAGTTCGTCGAATCATCGGTATGGTTTCATGGTATCGACGTTTCATACCAGCATTTTCTGACTTGATAGCTCCGCTAACTAATTTATTAAAGAAAGGCTCTAAATTTATTTGGGATAAAAGTTGTGAAAATTCTTTTAGAAATATTAAAAATGCTTTAGTATCAGCTCCTATATTAACGTGTCCAAATTTTGAGTATCCTTTTATATTGCAAACAGACGCATCTTCATTTGCATTAGGCTCGGTTCTCACACAAAAAATTGGAGATAGCGAGCATGTTATTTGTTATTTATCGCGTACTTTAACCAAACAAGAGCGTAAGTACTCAGCGGTCGAAAGAGAGCTATTGTCGGTGCTGTGGAGTATAGAAAAGCTGCGTTGCTTCTTAAAAGGAGCTAAGTTTTCGGTAGTAACAGACTGTTATAGTTTACAATGGATGGATAATCTGCAAAATCCACAGGGTAGTTTAGGCAGATGGGCACTTAGATTGCAACAGTTTGACTATACAGTAGTTCATCGTAAAGGCAAAGACAATGTAGTGCCAGACGCTTTGTCACGTTTAATAGTAGATAAAGATAATGTCGATATTGTGGTAAATAACATGAAGGTCGAGGTAATACAGGATAAATGGTATCTTAAAATGTTAGAAAATGTCAAAAAGTTTCCTTTAAAATTTCCTAAATGGCGAATATTAGACAATAAATTGTATAAATATACTGAACTTGACTTCCCTGAACTACGCAGTAACAATGATTTCTGGAAATTAGTTGTTCCTAAAGAAAAACGGCGCGAAATTATGCATAATAACCATGATTTAGAGACAGCAGGACATCTCGGAATATTCAAAAGTTTTAGTCGTATGGCTCGGTTATATTATTGGCCACGAATGAAAGCTGACGTTAGTAATTATGTAAGATCGTGTGAGATTTGGCAGAGAATAAAACCGGAACAAAAACGACCTGCTTGATTGATGGGTAAGAGGGTAATAGCTGACCGTTGTTGGCAAGTTATTAGTATGGATTTATTTGGCCCATTACCCAAAAGTAAGAAAGGTAATATGCATATTTTCGTAGTAACTGACAACTTCAGTAAATTTAATTTATTTTTCCCGATAAAACGAGCTTTAGCTAATAAACTCATTCCTTTACTAGAAGAACAAGTATTTCATATATTCGGTGTACCACAAATCATTCGTTGTGATAACGGAGTACAATTCACGAGCAAAGACTTTGCTAATCTTGCTGAAAAATACGATATAAAAATTCTTTTTAACCCAAATTATCATCCTGCTCCGAATACCACTGAAAGATATAATCGAGTAATGAAAACTATGATGTCCGCTTACATTAAAGAACATCAAAGAGATTGGGACGTAAATTTAAGTGCACTAGGTTGCGCATTACGCACTGCACGTCATGAAGTTACGGGTCAAACACCATATTTCATAAATTTTGGCAAAGAAATGTGTATTCATGGTTCAGAATATAAACATAATAATATCGATAACGACAATGATAATTGACCCTCTGTGTCAGAAAGATTTGCTGCTCTTGTGAAAATGCGTACCTCAGTTGCGGAACGATTAGAGAAAGCTTACGATAAATCTCGAGAAAAATATAATTTACGGCGTAGAGAAGTTGAATTTAAGATTGGTGACTTAGTTTGGAAACGAAAGTATGCACAGTCAGATGCTGCAAATTATTTCACTGCCAAACTAGCAGGGAAATTCGAGGGACCTTATAAAGTTAAAAAGAAAATAGGCTATTGCGTGTATATTTTAGAAGATTTATCTGGTACAGAGTGTAATGGTAGCTGGCACGTTAAGGATTTAAAACCTTATATAGAACCAGACGAGCACTTAGATCCAGTATAATAGTTATAATATGTTACCTTGGTTGGTGTTTCATATACCGCCATTAGATAGATCATTTTTGGAAAATAAAAGCTTTCCAGATCTTGATCTCTTGTTTGTCTTGAGTATGAATGTTATTGCCATAGTAGTGGGTTAGTAAGGGATTTTCGCTTAGTCTCTACTAACAGTGAAATATTTTTGTGTGTCGTAGGTCGTATATGGCCGTAAGTTATTTAATTTCACGTCCTTTTGGATATTGATCTACTAGTCAGTAATTTCATCTAGTAATTAAATTTATTGTAACATTTTGTTTACCTGTTACTGGATTTTAATGTGCCTGTCTATCTGTAGAGTGTCTACGAGCTAGAGTATTTGATTAGTTAGGTCTTCTTTCTTGATTTCAGGATTTATTATAACTTACTTAGTTGGCTGGAACCCACTAAGTAAGGTGTCATATTTTTTTAACCTCTGTGGTGAGGGGGTTGTAAAAAGAATCCTACCACCATGGGATAATCCTATGTGGGGTAAAAGCCCCCTGAACGGCCACTTAGTTTTTTTGTTTTAAATACTTAGAGGGACTCCGATCTTGCTGGGAGCGGTGACATTTCACTGGCTGTCTTAAATGGCAAACTGGATGCCAGGGGGTCAGTCATTGAGCTGGGGATCAGCTTGCCATGGGTCTTCGTTTTGGTTGGCTTGGTCGAGGTCGGTCAACACTATGGCAAGTCCCTCAGTGCAGTGCTCTGACGTGACTGTCATCTAGTTGCTGGTGGAAGGGTGGCCGCTGTGGCAGATAGGAGAACACTCCCGCAAGTTTTGGTTGCAAGTGGGTTGACTGTGAGGTGAGGTAACCCCAAGCATTTTAAGCCTCATAGTGTTAAGTCATATATATGGTTGTGCGTATGAATTTATTGTGTGCGTCTTTTATTTTTTTTTCTTTTTGGAGAAATTTACGGGGTAAATTCCTTTGTGAAGGGGGGTGGTTGTTACAGTTCAATTTAACATTTATACATTATTTAAAAAAATCTCTAAATCATTACTTTATCTCTTACGTTTAATGCCTAACGAATTCGTGTTATCCGTCGTCACGCGTAATATTTATTATTTAGTTGTCTATATGAATTCGCAATTGTAAGGAATCTGTTGCAGGTATAGGCATGGCGTTATACATTTTGTTGTGTAGCGTGTTGCATATACTTAAGCCCTCTATTTCTGTAATTCTTAAGCTAGGAAACCAATAACTTTTAATTAGTTTATAGGTAGATTCCTATAACCTACTGACGATCGGTAACACAGATTATTTCTTCACAATAGTTTTTGGCTTAGGTTTTGTCTTCCGGTAGTCTGTCACTTTTCACGTGTAATTCGCTCGAACGCTTGGCAATTTATTAAATGGTATTTTTACGTGCTCGTTGCGATTTTTGAAACAAGTAATTTCACCATTTTGGGATATTTTCGCAACGTTACTTTTCGATTTTCCATTTATGTTTGGACGAGTGCATATTTTTATGGTATTGGAAATCGATTGTCTTCATTGGAAGGATCTATACGTAAAAGCCATTTTTGCCAAATTTACACGAGGCCAAGGACATCCAAGGTCAACAACATTTCTCTTAGAAAACCCTCCGAAACGAGGTAATTACTTTATTTTTATATTCAAACTAGCAAAATATCACTTGTAGTACATTGTTCAATGGTAAAAATTTATTTTTAGGGTTTTATTTTCACCTACGGTTTCGTTTAGGAATTCGTAGTTTTTTCATACGATTTTTTTTTTGTCTCCCCTGATACGAACGAATAACTTTTTTTCTACTGGTCTACACGTACTTATGTTACTTCTCCTTGCTGGACTGGAATTTCTTTTTTGTGGAGGAGCCATCCATTTTCTGGGTTAATTGATAGGCTGGAAGTTGCCATTCCTGAAATTTGAGCCGAAGCTGAAGCCCTGCTGCCTGCAGTTTGTATCCTTCTTACGCCATACATATATTGATTTTTTTTTTAAATATATTGTATATTTTGCTTAAAAAAATTTCACCACTGTACCTATGTATATATTTTTTAAATTTTGCTAAACATACTATGAAAATATTACATTAATTAATTATAACATCTATGATATTTGTTGGGGGTTTAAGCACTTACGTAAGACGCGTATACCCAGTTAGATATATTTTTTTGTGTGAATTTGTCTACCATACCCTACGTTATTGTACTCTTGAATGTTATAAAGTTACTTCGTTTATTGTTATTAAAAGATAAAACTGAATTTGAATTTTTCATTATCGTCTCGCTAAGTAATTTATTTAGTAAATTTAAGGTTACATTGTACTTGAACTGGTATTTGGAGTGAAAAAAAATTTACTTGGCGCCCTGATACATCAAAGTAATTTAGAACCCCGACCATCTCCACTGTTAGTCGGCCGGCAAATACTGTTAGTCAACAGACGACGACCAACTAGTTACGTCAGATTGTAGTTTTGAAATTTGACGTAGCACCACACTTTCTTCCTCAAAATTTAAACGGGGAAATCTATGAAAATTTTTTAAGAAATGATCTGGCGGTGATTTTAGATGTTCCTCTCGCCATCAGATAGCGAACGATGTTTCAGAACGACGGTTGTCCAGCACATTGTCGGCTGACAGTACGACAGTTACTTAATGAACGTTTCCCTAACCGTTGGATTGGAAGAGAGGGCCCAATACCTTGGCCAGCGCGAAGCCCTGACTTAACACCCCTTGATTATTACGTATAGGGTCATATGAAGGAGATGGTCTATGCCACACCAGTCAATACTATAGAAAACCTTAGACAAAGGATAGTCGATGCTGCCCAACACATAAGGCATAATCTGACAACCAGAGTAACAAGGACGGAAATAAGAAGACGCTGCCGTGCCTGTATACGGAATAGGGGCTCCCATTTTGAGCAAGACATATAAAAAATAAAGTACAACTTTGAAATTAATGAAGAATTAAACTCTACTTTTAAAATGTTTTTTACTGTTTATTTAAAAATAAAATTCGTACTACTTGTGTTATTTTTACTAGTATTTTCTTAGAACTATTAAGGGTACATTGAACATTTGTACCTTGTTAGATAGCTATTGAAATAAGGCAGTTTTTATAACAATTTATACGCGTGTTACGTTAATATTTTTTTGAAAAAACCTAATAGGTAAATTTCATAGCTGATTTAAAAAAAAAAATTTAAGTTTTTATTTTAGATGTTCACATGATCGAAAAGTTTCCAGATATTTTTCATTCCAAACGGATATCTATAATATTGGACAAGTAATCCAGTAAAAAAAAATTTAAAAATGTCAAATAGATTTTTCGAAAATTAACTTTTAGGACATTAAGATCTACTTTTTGAGAAAAACAAAAAAAAATTAATATCTCAAAAACTATTGAGTTTTGCATAATATATGTTAGGGCTAAATTTACTTCTTAGATCATGCCCCATCACATCTCCAAAGGAATGTATCGAATTACCAGTAACCCTGTATACAATACGTTTCGGAATACGTCATAATATTTTCAGGATCTTCCGTATACTGACAGAGTTATCGTTACTCAAAGACGACTCGTTAGATGTATGATAGAAATTTCGTATATTTCATCTCTGTACACTTATAAACTTTTTTTATTTGTTAAAAAGAATCCCAATATCTTTCTTAGAAACATAGTGCAGTCAAGTAGTACTTTCTCCTGGAAAAAATGCACAGTCGAATTTGTCATGCTCATCGTTATCAGGACCACTTAGAAGGTCTAAAACCAAAAAGGTGACTTCCCCCTTTTTGCTTTAGCCGCCATCTTGAAAATTTTTTGAATTATTTTTATCTCGTGTTCTATTGGTCCCACCGAAAAAGTTATTCATCAAAAAGTGTTGTAAATAAAATTCCACATATTTTCGGCAATTGTCGTGATGCCGAGAAGTTAATATTTTAAGCGGTAGAGGGCGCCGAAGTTATTACTAAGAACAGTTTTTTTCAAAATTTAATTTTAAATCTAAAATCAGTGGAATCGAATTTATTTGGATATGTGTGTATGGCTAACATTTTTACCTAAACAGCTAGTAAGTTGAATTTCACAACACTGCTTTCAAAATACTGCTTTTGATCACTTCTGCGCCGTCTACCGCTCGAAATATTAACTTCTCAGCATCTTGGCAATTACCAAAAATATGTAAAATTTTCTTTATGACATTTTTTGTTCAATAACTTTTTACGTGCGAACAATAGCACACGAGATAAAACGATTCAAAAATTTTTCAAGATGGCGGCTTTTTTGGTTTTTAGACCTTCTAAGTGGTCCTGATAACATTGAGCATGACAAATGGGAATTTTCGGTACATTTTTACTGCACCAACAACGAAATATATTAGTCAATGTCAACACGTCATGGGGCCGATCTAAGAATATCAATTGACCACCACACTTTTTATGAAAAAGTATCATATTATAATGCTATTAAATTCTTTAATGCTCTGCACAACAAATTAATTTATTTAAAAATCGAGCTAAGTCTTATTTAGTTTAAAATTTATTTTATTCCTTCAGTGAGTTTTTAAATACATAAACTCTTTTTAAGAATATTTATATGTTTTGTATATATATTTTTTTATTATATTGACTTTCGGTCGAAGACCATACTGCCAGTCACAAATTATCTAATTGATATATGATTTTTTGTCATTCTATTCGCTACCATTATCAGGTATTTAACGTTAATCTGACTATCAATTAGATAGTTTGTGACTGGCAGTATGGTCTTCTAACCTAAAAACGAAGAAAAAAAGAGAACATAAATTGAAGACAACAAAAAGGGATACAACAGGGATTGTATATTTTTATTTCTCGGCTTTATATTATTATTTTCATTATATTTCTAAACCCATTGTTTTAACTCTTAGTATTTTGCGTTTTTTTGTGCTCTACGGTCGCTCTATTTGATTATTACTGTAGTTTTCAGAAACGTAAAAAAGTAAACTTTTAACAATGCTAATGTCTTTTGTAAAAAATCTACAGTAATAAATAATTTTATTGTTATTTATTTTATTATTATTTATTGTAAAATACTCGCGTTTATTTATCCATCTAAGACCGGTAAAGCGTTCATAACAAATTTAAACTTCACGAATTTTCTTATTTTCCATATTCAATCTGAATAACCACAAGGCCAGAAATCTCGAGTTCATCTGAATATTTTCAGCTAACTTAATTTCTCCTTGACTTCAAGCAATCAGCAAGGGAGGATATGAGATAGGATGGAAGCCAATATCTATATATTACAGACGTCTTTGATTTTGTCGGTGGAGAAGTTTTTGTAATAATTTAATATTTTGCTACTTAGTATAAAGTAGCAATTCGTCTGCAAAGATTTGCCCAAAGACGGGAAGTGAAATCATATTATTTTGCTTTACCATGAAAAAGAAATAAAGCGGCAAAGACTAAACAGTCTAGTCTGGGACATAGAGTTTGTTTGCAAAATTCAATAATTTCAGATATTCATATAATACTCAATCAAGTGGCATGCTATATTATTAATTGGACACAGATTGTCACTAACCACTGATTTATTAATCACTAAATTATAATAACTAATCCTTATAATAAAACACTAGTTATAACTTTCAGCTACTATAGACTCAGTAATATAATTCGCAACTTGTTACTGTTCTTTACTTTATCTGATTACTTAACTCATTCAAAACTGTACTGAACTGATTCCGTGCGTTGGATCCGTTCCTTATATAACCGTGGCGCTTATTCTCGATCCGTCCATTTCTCGTCAGACTGTCATTTGAGACATTTCTACTCCTTCCAGTGTATTCTATGGGGCAGCGCCACCCTGGGCCGACTGGTGAACTATTGTTTTGCAGGTTGCACATTACGCAGGCTTCCTTTTACTCTGTCTATTATTAAGGATTAAACCTCTCTCCGTAAGATGGCGTGGACGTGCACATAACAGTATCAACAATCGGATTGATAATAGTATACATTTATTCACTACTGATGTAAGTGTGTCCGTATTGCCCATTACTGTCAAAGAACATATCATTAATCGATAGTGAATATTTTCTGGAGCTGCAACGAAAACTGTCCGCGTGCGTCATATACAGGGTGATTTATGTAAATATGCGGAAAATAAAATGGTATACAAGTCTGTTATGTGGGAAAGCCTCTGTAAAATTTTAAAGCGATCCGAGGTAATTTATTATATTTTTCTGCATTAAAACCTGCAAAGATACGCTTCTGAACGGGTGAGTTATGCTATCTCAACGCGTTCACACACATGTCGCTTGTTTGTTTAGCAGGTAATACCAGCTGTCTTAGTTGTCTAAGGTAAGGTCAATGCGCCACGCGTTCACTGTTCAGTTCAGTAACTCTTCGACTTCCGTTTAGAGCATTTCCCATTTTTGTTAAATTTTAAACTGCATTCGAAAATATCGATTATGCCAGAGTTCACGTCGCAAGAGTACTGCGATATGATATTAACCTATGGTGCAATGAATGAAAGTCTTGCAGGGGCTATTCGAAAATACGGAAAAAACTTCCCCATAGGCGCAAATCTAATGAGAGAAAAAATTTAAGTGCAGTGCAACGAGTTCGTGACGCCGGGTTTTGTTTACCAGGCGACAAGGAATGTGTAATAAATCGTCCTGTTGAAGTAGACGAACAAGTTCTAGAATTACTAGAACAAGACCCTTCAATAAGTACTCTATACGCGAGAATCGTTTTTACCCATACTACATAAGAAAGGAAGTGATTTCGTTGCACCGTATTACGTCAGATTGGTTAGTCATAGGCAACGCGCACTTCTACAAAAAAAAATAAGGTAATTTTTTTTTCAATTTTTTTTATTTTTTAATTTTCTTAACTCCTTTTGATGAGGACAACTCACTGAATAATTTTCCGCATGTTTATGTAAATCACCCTGTATAATTGAAATCACAAATGTTGTCGTTCACGTCATCAATTTATGTACTTATCAACGACATGCGATTTTTCTATATTTGAAAATACAAAGCACAGAGAATGTGAATAGCAGAAAGTCACATTTGCTGAGGCTACGACAAGAGTTCCAAGTGCAACGATTCGTTTTACACATGAATATTACAAGCGTCAGTCGTAGCCGCAACTAACGTTGAGCATTCTCTCAGTTCTCCGTCAACTCCGGTGGATAAAAGAATAGACGTAGTAGCCAGAGATATAGTGGCGAAATTAAACGAGTGCTTTAATCAGGAGAAACGTAACGGATGTTCCCATTTACCTTTGAAAGAAATCCATGAGTTGAATTGTAAAATTAAATGCAGCAACAGATGTTAAAATTTATTGTATCGCATACTATTATTGACCAGATATTTTCATCACAAAATACTTGTTTCTTGCATACGTTGATACGCCCATGCGTGCCATTCTGCGTGACCTTGAGATGACTTGATTCGGAAATTAAAGGTGTTTCCCGTACCAACCACCAAAATTGATTCAGCGTTCCGCCGCCTTTATTAGTTTTTAAGCTTTAACTGTTTTGATCCTACTTTGCAAATTTTAATGTTATCAACTTTTCTTTTTATTGAACGCCCAGATGCAATGTGTCAATTTATATCTTCATAATTTGTTTCTCGCCGAACCGAACTCGCTGCGTCCAGACCTTCAATCACCACAGCGCTCCACGCCATGTTTAACTGGCTGGCTACAGACGCAGACGGGGAGAATTTTGCTATTAATTAATGTTAAATAAAACTCTGCTCAATTCAGTTCGGTTCCAATAAACAATAAATAAAACTTGTAAACTTTTGTATTATACGGTATTCTTGCACTACAAGATTTTCTCATCCATCGGAAAATGCTATACTGTCCACAGTGTGACGATAATATAAGCAATATAAGTCATAAATGTTTTACCAGGGTAATGAAATCTGACTAACACTTTTTTAAACTGTTGTCCGTTTTATTATGTGTTGTGTTGTAAATGTCTTTCTATAATAGTATAAAATTTTACTGATGCATATGTGCATCGATTTTGTTCAAACTTATGAGCTTGAACAAAATCGATAACTAGAACGTCTAACTGAATGGCATTTAGCGGCTTATATCCTTTCATACAAGAAATTCTTCGTACACCATTATCTGAAAATCTGTTTTGCTGTGTTAAAACCGTTCTGCAATCTCATTACCAGTACTTGTTGAAAGTTTTCCAATTATATTTATTGAGCATTTCTTGAAATTCTTTAGAGGATTTAAACTTATCGTAAATATTTCTTGAAAAAGTGAGTGACATAACAGTGTTGAATATTTATTGCTTTCGTAAGCTATGCTGTTACTGAAGAAACATAAAGTAACTATTTTTGTTATAGCATGTCACTAACTCGAAAATTACTTTATCCACTCTACCCGAAAATCGCTGTATGATTCATTTTTTTCTAAATCAGTTGCTCAGATTTAAGAGAATTGACATCTCCAAAAATTCTTAAAATTTATAAACAGGGAGATAATTGTATTCTGAATAAAGAAAAACAAGGTTTGCTCAAATATAGATGGTACTATTTTCCAAAAAGCACATTACAATTAAAAAACTTTTTACATGATTTAGGAACAAGTGGACCTCGAATTACTGAGTAACCACATATGGGCCATTTCGGTATAAAACATCACATGTTGGCGCAAAAAATTTGACCTTGAAATTTTTAACGTCTTTGACAAATCTCCCTCCAGGAACTTTCTCGATGAACTACAAACTCATCCTTGTAACAAATAGTACGAGAACTAGCAACGTCACCAAAACGATAATTTTCAGATGTCTAGTTTTTTATATCCCCTCTCTTGCACTATGTGGGTAAGCATGAGGGCGGTCTGGCTGGCGGGAGAGGTTGCGTTTACCTGTGCGCCTAACATTTATACAGGTAAAAATTTTAATTTTTAAAATAATGTTAGATATAATTTTTTTTTCATTGGTTTTTGTTGACTTTTAAGAACACAAATTTATTATTGCCAGGCACTTTCTTATTGGTAACAACGTGCCAGATGCTATTTTATAATAATAAAAAATATTTAAAAAAAATTTCAGTATTGCTAAAATTTTTATATGATGTAATTTAGCAATCAAGATATTTAAAATTAATTTGCCAGACAATAATTCGATTGTATAAAAGAACCTAGACCGATTTAAGTCGGGGAGAGAGCAAATGTGCTAGAAGACTATGCGTCGATTATGCATTAGTAGCGCCAGAGTTAGGCAGTGACAGTTGTTGCGGCTGCTATTTTTTAAAATGTCGTCGCCGTTGTCCCTATAACTGCGTGTCTGAGTTTGTTGTGATTTTCAGTGTTTAAATTAAAACTTTCTTGCGATGGCTAATGATAAAATAAAATATGTTTTCTGTAATAACAAGAATGGAAAAATAATAAATTTCGTTGAAGAAAAATTAAATAAATTTCAACGCCAATTTTGAAAAAGATTCAGAAATTTCGATTCGTCAAACATACCGTCGTGTACAGCTGAATTTCGGCAGAATTTATTACGAGTTCGTTACTTTACAAAATTTTGGAGAAATGCTCACTTGAAACATCTTACATCTTTATCATCACTAGCTTGTGGTTCGGCCATCAACGATGATAAATATGATTTCGTCTGGTTTGTTGGATACCAATTACCATCATTAGTTGCAGATATTCTTATTGAGGGTACACTTATTTAAAAAATTACAAATGTAACAAGTTACCTAAATTTAATAATTACAGATAGTCAAATACTAGAAAACGAAAATACATCATAAGACAATGTTGACAGTGATGAAAGCAGCGACGATGACTTTGCAGATGCATCAGTTATATATGACACGATGATATAAGGAACTTAATTTAATTTGCGCGTAATTGTCTACATATTTTAAATAAAAAATATGGTTTTTTATATTTCAAATCATTAATTTGTTTCATATAAATCTAGTCTGATTCTAATTCTATTCTTTTATCTTATGATCAAATTCTATTGTATTCATTCTATAATACTAAATTAATTAATTTTAATGTTTTTCTGTCGCTTTTCAGCTGTCTCTTTTGCAACTATCTCTCTCTCACTACCAGCAGATTATCACCGTACTATCCCAGACTTAAGCGATGTGACTCCTAATTAAACAATCGAATTATTGCCTTGCAAATTATTTTAAATATTTTAATAGCGAAATTACATCATATTAAAATTCTAGTTATACTGAAATTCGTTGAAAATATATATATATTTTATGAAATACCATCTGGAATGGTTTTATCATTGACGAAAATGTCTGGCAATAATAAATTTATATTCTTAAAAGTCAACAGAGAACAATGAAAAAAATAATGTATCTACCATTATTTTAAAAATTAAAATTTGTATCTGTATAAATGTTAGGCGTGCAGGTAATCACAACATCTCTCGCCAACCAGACAGCCCTCATGCCTGCCCAGATAGTACAAGAGAGGGGATATAAAAAATTAGCATTCTTAAAATTCTCTCTCGAAAACGTTGGCAGCTCTTAGACTAAAACACCTTGCGTGAGTTGCATTGCTACATACCCAACATTGTGGAGGAAATTTATTTTCGACGTACCAAATGATTCTTTTGGGGAAAGATTTTAAAAAATATACATAACATAAACACACCACATATAGTAGACAACCTCAAATCCAAAACCAAAATTTGTCTGGAAGAGGGTTGCAAATTTGAAAAAGCAGACAACGTTCATTTCTATAATTTTAAATAAAGCTTTTCTCAAAGTCACATATTAAATTATAACGATCCTATATACGACTGATCTATGACAGTAATACGGATCGATAAACCATAACTGAACTGTTAATAATAAGGAAGTTGTAAGGATACAAGTATTTATTCTTTGTGTACGTATGTAATATTATAATATATAATTTGCAGGAAATAACTACTCAGCGGGCAAATACCCCGACCTGCATTGAATTACACCTTACAAATCATGAAAGAATGGTAACCAATATCATTTGTCAATTCTCTGACCAGACATAGACCGGTTTCGAACTTATTAGTTCTCATCAGTATGCCATAGGTCATGGAACAGACAAATGATAGTGGCCAACCTGCTAGTTTTATACAAACTACAGTAAATTGAGTAGCGGTGAGAGGTAAGTGAAACCTCTCAAATGGTCAATTGCTACCATACACCATAGATCTCTCCATGGGCGTATAGAGACTTGCGATTCTGCAAGTACCTGAGAGCGGCGAACTTTCAGTTCTAGGTGAACTTAACCTACTGTTATAATATATGATTTGCAGGAAACAACTACTCAGCGGGCAAATACTCCGACCTGCATTGAATTATACCTTACAAATCATGAAAGAATGGTAACCAATATCATTTGTCAATTCCCTGACCAGACATAGACCGGTTTCGAACTTATTAGTTCTCATCAGTATGCCATAGGTCATGGAACAGACAAGTGATAGTGGCCAACCTGATAGTTTTACAACTATACTCTCAATTACACTACTCAATTTACTATACACTATAATACATAAATACATACACACACGCACCCTCACACACATACACACACATTCTTAAAATTATTCACAACTTTTATATTTTTTTATCATTTCCAAAAAGAAATAAGTTCTTCCTCTACCTAACACTAGATTTATGTTTAAATTTCAATAAAATGGAATTTTTACTTCCTTAGTTATCCTGCTTAAAGATATTTTGAAAGTTCAAATCTTCGATAACTAACAAACACAGTTTTAGAAAAGTGCCCTGTAAATGCAATATACTTTTCATTGAGTCAGATTTCCCAAGAAAAATATTTATTTATATTTCCACTTATCTTGGGGCGAGCAACTCTTCGTAAATAACCATCAATTCAGATACACAATATGTATTCTTTTTGTTAATATTTAAACAGCACTTTTCTACTTTTCCCATTAATAAATACAAAACAAACCGCCTTGGGGCCCATTTAGAATTTAGCAGGAACTCTCTTTCACTAAACGCTAACAAAAGAAAACTCCCCGTAGGGC
This sequence comes from Leptura quadrifasciata, assembly GCA_963675555.1. Classification (NCBI taxonomy): domain Eukaryota; kingdom Metazoa; phylum Arthropoda; class Insecta; order Coleoptera; family Cerambycidae; genus Leptura; species Leptura quadrifasciata. The sequence continues at coordinate 93,071,179 of OY776677.1, read as the reverse complement.
AGTAAACAAGAATTTGTAAATTGTTAAATGATATAAAATTACCTTTATACGGACTAAAAATAAAATGTATTTTGAAGTTAAGTTCATCGGGATGTTTAAAAAAGCAAATTTATGACTGAAATCATTTTGTTGACATTTCAGTGGAAGGAGAAACATTCATAATTTTTGGACAACTCTTTTTCCTAATATATACAGTTATACAGTGCATCTCACGTTTCATAGAATCGCCCTCGCACCTTTCTTATATGAAATCCAAATGTTCTCAATTGACGATGAGGATGAAAGCTGAATTTCGAGTTCCAATGTTGTCTCTAACACCACACATATAGTGTGAAATTGACGGTTTATTTTCAGCAGATTAGTGAAAAGTGTTGAAAATCCGACCAAACTGCTGAAAATTATGATTTTTCATAAATTTGGGGAAAACTAAATCCTTTGAGTATGAAAAAATTTTCAAACCAACATCTGGCTAAATATTTGTCCAATAGTGTGCATGTCTACTGTTTCATTATTGTAATGATCATAAACAATTTAGGACATTCAATTTTCATACTACTATAATTTTATATAATTCTTTCAGCCGATTCTGATTATGTACAAGACATGATAAAGGAGATTGAAACTGTTAGGTTGATAGTAGTGACTAGGTTGGTAATGGTGATCGCAAAATATAAGCAGGAGATGCTTATTGCATTCACTGGCAAATGAAGGAGTTGGCAATGAAGAATAAAAAATAAGAACAAAGGTGTTGTTCCCGTTTTGGGCCATAAAAACTGAGTTAATCGCGAATCCGCGATTTCCGCATCCTTCCGAAGCGATTTTCACGAATTCCTCTAGTTGTATGGTGGCGTAACTACCAAGTGTTATTTAGGACGTCCAAATAAACACAATAAAAGTCTAAAACGCCTGGATTATTGACATCTAAAATAAAAGATATTGGTGCATCTTACAAAGATTATACAGTGTGTCCAACTAAGTCGGCACCATATGGGAAACTGTTTTATTATTGGTTTTATGAAAAAAAGTAATTCTTGATAAAAAGTTCTGCATGGCCTAAAACCCAAAATGAAATAATTAGATATCAATTTTTTGCAGTCGTATATGAGGTACGTCGAAAAATGTAAATTTTGCTCAAGAGTAAAGTACCTTTTTTTATTACAATATCGACAAAGGTTATTAAGAAAAGTTGATTCTAATTGCAAATTACGGTCAGATATCCAATATTATCTATCTACCATGAAAAAACGATTTTTAATAATTTTTGGCTATAAATTATACATAATTTAATTTTGCAAATCATAAAGCATTTATTGTATTGAAAAACATGGTAAACTTTCGGTTCATCCTGTATTAAATGTCAACGTAGAGACAAATTACTACTATACAGAATTTGCCAGTGCATCCTAGATTAAATGTCGATCTGTAGACATAAATTATCAATGCTAATTACAGAGAAGAGTAAAAATAACAAAATCTGTTTTTTCATGGTAGATGGATAATATTGGATATCTGACCGTAATTTTCAATTAGGATCAACTTTTCTTAATAACGTTTGTCGATATTGTAATAAAAAAGGTACTTTACTCTTGAGCAAAATTTACATTTTTCGACATACCTCGTATACAACTGCAAAAAATTTATATCTGATTATTTCATTTTGGGTTTTAGGTCATGCAGAACTTTTTATCAAGAATAACTTTTTTCATAAAACCAATAATAAAAAAGTTTCCCATGTGGTGCCGACTTAGTTGGACACACTGTATAAGAACTGCTGAAATAAATATGAAAAACGATCCCAGCAAATTTTGGTCTTTTATCAATAATAGTACAAAGAGATCGCCTAGCATGCCTTCTCAAATGTCTTACAACTGGAGACAGTTTGTTGATTCTAATGAAGCCTCAAACGCTTTCGCAGATTTTTTCTGTAAATCTTTTTTACCATCACTTAGGTCTACTAACGAGTCCTCGAATGAGTAAATCGTCACTACAACTATTTACCTACAAGAATTTGATGAAGATGAAATTGCTGCTGCCTTAAAAAGACTCAAGCCTAAATTGACTGCTGATCCTGACGGAATACCTGTTTTTCTATTGAAGGATTGTGCTCACATTCTTGCGTATACTCTAAGTCATATTCAACACGTGCATTCGTAATTGTTAGTTGCCTGTATTATGGAAACGGTCGAAAGTATGTCCTATGTATAAAAAAGATGATAAGTTTGATATTAGCAATTTTAAGCTTATATCCATTATCTGCAATTGTTGTAAAATTTTAGAAATCTTGCTACATGATTTTCTATACTATCATGTGTCCAACAAAATCTCAGTCTATCAACACGACTTTATGAACGGCCGATCTACTGCGACAAACCTGAGTTGTGCTACTTAATTTATAGTAGAATCTATAGATATGCAGACAAACTGATGTTATTTGTACAGATTTTTCGAAATCATTTGATAGACTAGATTACAGCTTACTACTTCACAAACTGCATTTATTAGGCTTATCTGATTCTCTATTAAGCTTTTTTAAGTCATACTTATATGACAGGACTCAATATGTTGCATCCAATGGTTCTAAGTCTGCTGAATATACCGTCAGTTTTGGCGTTCTACAAGGGTCCATCTTTGGCCTCATGTTCTTCATTATTTTTATAAATAATATTGTAGATGTGCTGGATGTGAATTATCTCTTTTATGCACGTGATTTAAAGATCTATGCTAACTTTAATAGCCACAATGATTGTCTCCGTCTTCAAAGGAACTTAGACAGTGTAAACGCTTAGTGTCAGGAAAACAGTTTCCCATTAAATGCCACCAAATGCAATGTTATGTCTTTTTATACAAAATCCAACACCATAACTTTCGATTACAACCTAGATAATGTCAATCTGAACCACCCCTCTACCGTTTACGTTCTTGGCGTAATTTTTGACACCAAGCTTTCTTTTTCCACTCACCATTTCCGTAGAAGTCAGTAAGACATATGGGTTTTTGGCGCGATATTGTCGTGATTTTACTCGGTTAGACACAATTAAACCTGTCTATTTTACCTTTATTAGATTGTTACAGTTCAATTTAACATTTATACATTATTTTAAAAAATCTCTAAATCATTACTTTATCTCTTACGTTTAATGCCTAACGAATTCGTGTTATCCGTCGTCACGCGTAATATTTATTATTTAGTTGTCTATATGAATTCGCAATTGTAAGGAATCTGGCGCAGGTATAGGCATGGCGTTATACATTTTGTTGTGTAGCGTGTTGCATATACTTAAGCTCTCTATTTCTGTAATTCTTAAGCTAGGCAACCAATAACTTTTAATTAGTTTATAGGTAGAATCCTATAACCGACTGACGATCGGTAACACAGATTTATTTCTTCACAATAGTTTTTGGCTTAGGTTTTGTCTTCCGGTAGTCTGTCACTTTTCACGTGTAATTCGCTCGAACGCTTGGCAATTTATTAAGTGGTATTTTTACGTGCTCGTTGCGATTTTTGAAACAAGTAATTTCACCATTTTTGGGATATTTTCGCAACGTTATATTTTTCGGTTATCCATTTATGTTTGGACGAGTGCATATATTTATGGTATTGGAAATCGATTGTCTTCATTGGAAGGATCTATACGTAAAAGCCATTTTTGCCAAATTTACACGAGACCAAGGACATCCAAGGTCAACAACATTTTTCTAAGATAACCCTCCGAAACGAGGCAATTATTTTATTTTTATATTCAAACTAGCAAAATTTCACTTGTAGTAAATTGTTCAATGGTAAAAATTTATTTTTAGGGTTTTATTTTCACCTACGGTTTCGTCTAGGAATTCGTAGTTTTTTCATACGATTTTTTTTTGTCCCCTGATACGAACGAATAACTTTTTTTCTACTGGTCTACACGTACTTATGTTACTTCTCCTTACTGGACTGGAATTTCTTTTTTTGTGGAGAGCCATCCATTTTCTGGGTTAATTGATAGGCTGGAAGTTGCCCATTCCTGAAATTTGAGCCGAAGCTGAAACCCTGCTGCCTGCAGTTTGTATCCTTCTTACGCCATACATATATTGATTTTTTTTTAAATATATTGTATATTTTGCTTAAAAAAATTTCACCACTGTACATATATATATATTTTTTTAAATTTTGCTAAACATCATATGAAAATAATCTGTTAACGAATTAAAACACCTATGATATTTGTTGGGGGTTTAAGCACTTACGTAAGACGCGTATACCCAGTTAGATATATTTTTTTTGTGTGAATTTGTCTACCATACTCTACGTTATTGTATTTTTGAATGTTATAAAGTTAACCTACTTCGTTTATTGTTATTAAAAGATAAAACTGAATTTGAATTTTTCATTATCGTCTCGCTAAGTAATTTATTTAGTAAATTTAAGGTTACATTGTACTTGAGCTGGTATTTGGAGTGAAAAAAATTTACTTGGCGCCCTGATACATCAAAGTAATTTAGAACCCCGACCATCTCCACTGTTAGTCGGCCGGCAAATACCGTTATGTCAACAGACAACGACCAACTAGTTACGTCAGATTGAGTTTTAAAATTTGACGTAGCAAGATCTAAGCTCGAGTACGCGTCTCTTGTAAGGTCCCCATATTGACATCACTTATGTCAATAATTTAGAATCAGCCCAACGCCGATTTTTAAATTTTCTGACTTTTAAATCGGACCGTGTTCCCCCACCCTTAGGTGTTCCGTAAGAGGAACTGCTTGATAAACACGGCATGACAGTTTCGAGGCTAGGTGTAGATATTTTTCTCAAGCATTCCTTTTTAAATAATCCATAATATTGTTGACTGCCAAGAATTGTTGGCTAAATTAAATTTTATGGTACCTGGGGTAAATTCAAGGATTTTCTATTATATACTTTAACTTTTTATCTGTCAATGTCTCGTACTAATGTTCTTAAATAAATAAACGAATGAATGAATGAATAAAATAATGAGTGAGTGAATGAATGAATGAATGAACGAGAGAATGGACGAACGAACGAATGAACGAAAGAAGAAACGAATAAATGAATAAATGGATAAATGGTTAAATCGATAAATAAACGAATAAAGGATTAAACGAATGAACAAATAAACGAACAAACAACAAACAAACAAATAACTAGGTAAGCAAGCAAGTAAACAAAGAAACAAGCAATTAAATAAATAATTACATAAATAAATAAAAGTAAATGAATCAGCGTACACAGTGAAAAATTCATGGGCACTTAACAAGAAACTGAGACAATATTTGTCCGGATATTTTACGACTTCTAAAATAACGTAAAACGTCATAATATTCTTTAAATATTTACCCTTGACAGTCAGGAAACTTGAGCTCATTCCGTTAAAAAAATATAATTGTACTTTGTAGTCATTTTTAGTTTCAAATTCTTCTTATAAATTCGAAAAATATTTCTCCTCAATTTTGATTGCATAATTATTTTCTACACATAATTTTAATATGCAATTTCGACGTTTTATAATTCGATGTACTGTGGTGTTGTTATTTAATGCATGCTATTATATACATTAAATATTTATTTGTTTGGTAACATATTTTCTGTGACTATTTTGTATTATACATTATATAACTTTTATTTCATGACTTGCGCGAAATACTTTTGTATTATTAGGACCAATAAATTATTATTATTAATGATCGTTGATCAATCGTCAGTCATCATCAATCATCGTTAATATTTCATTTATTTAAAAGTTTATGTCGACCACAAATTGACTTAAAAAAAACAAACTTTTTATTTAAATTATATATAAAAATTGATTATACCTACTAATAATAATTCCAACAATACTGTCCTAAATTATTTCTTGGTAGCTTGAATCTTAATATGTTATTTGCTAGTATATATTTTTTTACGATGATAAAAATAAATTGAAGGTAACGGAATTAGTATTCCGGCTATTTATTTATGGCCCATCGTTTTTGAGTGAAATAAGTAAAGTTGATAATAAAATATGCTTCTCAGAAAAAAATTAGAGAATACCGCAAAATTATCCCAGTTTATTTCTATCGTACATAAACAAGCAAAAAAATACAATTAAATATTATTTTAAAAGTTTAAAAAAGCCCTCTTAAACTTAACTTTAAAGGTAAATATATAGTAATGTTGTAATTATTTGTTTGAAATTCTAAAGGCAAAGTGAATTTAAAATTGTTATTTCAAACTAAATAATAAAATAAATAATATTTTCCGGTCTTACTTGCGCCCCTTAGGTACAGTTTATTTCATAGCATAAATTTATTTCAGGAATATCTTCATAAATTATTAATCCTTAATACGAGATAAATATCCCTATATATAAACGCAAGCTCATATATTTACGGGCTGTTACAAAAAATATGTTCGGTGTAAAATAAATTTGCGGCTATTTTGTGGTACAATATAGAAAATGGAAGTGTAATGGCTGCATATAAAACAAAACTTTAGTATAATAGCGCTCTTCTCTCTATAATGTAAGTTTCCAAAACTCGCAAACTTTCTCATTTTTCATTATATCCAAAAAAGTCGCTTCAAATCCCTGAGGCTGTTGACAAATAACTACAATTATTATTTTCTTTTACAGAATTTACTGAGTTCTACGGCCGCCCCTTTGCCTGAATACAAAACTGCAGCCATTAAGAAAAGTAGATTTATCATATCACATTATGGCATGTTTAAAAGTGCCTGGGACTGGCTTATTTTAATTGCTACGTTTTATGTAGCAGTGGTTGTGCCATATAATGCTAGTTTTGAAACTGAAAGACCTTCTGTGGTATTAGATGTTTTCGTTGAAGCGTTATTTTTTATAGGTAAGTAGTTTAAAGCTGTAGTTATGGTGTTAAATATAAATTATTTCTTTACCAAATTGTAAAATATTTGTATCGGTAATATTGTAATCTAGTTGAGTTAGCGCAAAGAGGGATATAGCTCCAACTCAAAATGAACAGCATTTTGAACAACTGTTGTACTGTTTTGTGTTAATTTTTTGCATTCCAAAACCACCTTATATGTAATAAGGTAATAAGAATAAAATTGTATTTTCTCCTAAATTTCAATCAATTGTCTTCAAAACTAGAGAAGAAAAGGATGGTATACCATGATCCTGTTACACTCGGTATATCAAGAATAAGATTGATCTAAGCAATGTTCCTTGCGGTACCTCATGTGTTGTTTCTAATGATAAAGAAGTCGGATTTTGGAAGGTAACTTTTTGGAATCTTTCACACAAATATGATTGGAACCACTTGCAAATACCCATTTTTTTCTAGTTTTCTTAGTAAAAGTGTTCTATTCACAGTTCCAAATGTTGTGCGAAAGTCCAAAATTACCGATATAACAATACCCCACTTTAATAGCCTTTACCTAAATATCACATATATTCACTAATACAGTTTCATCTATTCATCCTTTACGAACACCAGATTGGTTAGTAACAATTAATTTATCTGTATCACAGTGTTACAGGAGTTGATTCTTCACAACAATCTCTAGGAATTTTTCTAAGGGAGGTACAGTATTTATAGGTCGAAATTCCTCGCATAGTACAGCGTTTGCAACTTTTGGTACTGGAATATTTACTGAAGTTTTTTATGTTGGTGGAAATACACCACTTTCAAGAGATGCATTTATGACATCAAGCAGGCTTTACCTATAACTGAAAATGCATTTTTTTTAAATTCTACTGAAATTCCATACTCAACATTTTTAAAGATTTTACTAAGTCTGATATTTCTATTTTATTAAAAGTTGAAAACATTGCATATCTGTCTGTCATATTCATCGTTTGTTAAATGTCATGGAATCTTTTTATATTGGAAACAATTACATCAATGCTTTTTAAGAAGTAAAAATTAAATTTTAATGCGATTGTTTCTTGGTCTTTAGTTTCTACATTATGAAATTTTGTTGTTTCTCCACTCGGCATCCTAATACTGGGAAATATTGTTTTTAGGTTTTTCTAAAGTTTTCTTGTCTTGTTACTATTTTCATCTAATATCTTGTTATTAATATATTATTAATTCATCTTTTTAATCATTTATTTGGTTTAATAACTGCATTTAGATAATTATATTTATTTTAATATAGTATAAAGCTTATTTAGTGAATTTTCAGAAAAGCTAAAGTTGAAATAAGAAAAGGAAAACCGCTTTAATACATTTTGGGTTGGTTGGGTCAACAGTCACAAAAACTGTTTTATTTTTTTATAAAAATCGTTGCAGTAAACAACCAAATGAAGCTAAACAATCCAAATATTTAAGACAATTATTTAGATAATTCTTTAAAGATTTTATTGGAAACAATAATGACCATACGACTACTATAGATTATGCATACAACAAAAACCCTATTATGCAATCCAATCTCCCTGTTGTTTTTGTTTAAATTAGAGTTGCGGCAATCGCCAATATAATCATATAAATTGATGCAAAACAAAGGACACGAGCCATATCAGTGTTTAAGCAATATCAAATTTATTATTCGAAAGTTCTTCTTCCTCTTTTATTTTATCGCTTTATTCAGATTACCGTCCTGATCTAGTTTAAATTTAGCTATTCTACTACTCAACCGGGACACATGCGCACCGACAATTACACAACGACCGTCCCCTACAACATTGCATCTGCCACAACTGAGACTCGAACTCAGCGGTGGTACAGCGACTAGCTGCGTTGTCTCTCACACAACCCCATCTAATCTACTGCTGCCATCTCCGTAACACATGAAAAACGGCACTAAACATCCATGCCCTAGCCAGGATTTGAAAATGGGCCTCCTTGAACTCAACCCTAACACGTAAGCGTTGAGCTACCGAGCCGAATATATTTTTTTAATATCCTGATTCAGATTAACGTGCTGGCAGAGTTTAGCTTTTGCTATTCCACCACTCAGCCAAGACACCCGTACACATAAACACTACACAACAACCATTCCCTACAACATTATCATCTGAAGCAGTTGAAGCTCGAACTCAGGAGAAGTAGCCATGTTGTTTCTCACATAGCCGAGATCTAGCCAACTGTTACCATCTTGACAATAATTGCAAAATGGTACAAAACATTCATACCCTGTACAAATTTTGAACCCGGGACTTCGTGGTCTCAAGCCTAACATTTAAGCACTGATACAGGGCGAGTGTAGGTGCGTCTTTACTATGTACATATTTCGATATGCAATGTAAAGCAACGTTAGGCGCAGTTAGTAGTTGGATGGTTGGCCGTCCCAACGAAGACCGGCTTGTATATCAGTGTACGCGCGGAAGCTATACAACTATAGGCGAGGGTTGTATAGGGGATATACCATCCTTCGGAGGGGATGTAAAGCCATCGGATCCTTGTCTATTAAATGTTAGGCAAGTAAAAGATCCCTACTCTTCTTAAGGGAAGAGGTTCGGCAAAATTCCTGGTTGGGGGTAGCTCGTCTACAGGCGTCGGTGTTAGGCCTTAGTAGCGGAAATAGGCCGATGTTAAATAAATGTATAAAAAAAAGCACTGATACATTGATCTAACTATTAAAACCTTACCAGATATTTATAACCTTCTAGGACCAATAAGATTTACTGTTATGCCAAATATACCAAAAAGACACATGTGTATATATGTAAACATATTTATATTGTATCTTACGTCGATGCTGGTACATCAACATGTCATAGATCTCAAAAATATGAAATATTCTTACCCCATAAATTGGAAAAATAATTTCAGCGGATTGTCGTTAATAAACTGATAAAAATGTATATAGATACGAACATAATTTTTCGGATATCGGAAGTGAAACCATAAATAAAATTAAGCTGCGCAGTATACTAAACGAATTGGCGCAATCTAATATATCCTTTGTTTTGCCCACGTGGGCTAATTTAAATAAATGTTTAATTCATAACTAAATTATTGGGGTATTAGTTTAGCGATTTTCGTTTGAACTTGGTGAAATTTCCAATTCAAATTGGGGTTTAAACGTTTTTTATTGCTACTTAAGAGGCCTGTCGACTGTTGAACGTTTATTAATAAAATGGCCCTGTACGAAACGTATAAATTATGAATATAACCTGCTTAAAATAAAATGATGAATATCATTAAATTATGTAACAAGTTTGTGTCTGTTCAAAAGTAAAATTTAATACAGTAGCAATATTATGTTTGGATCTGAGGTAATTATACGTAAATTATTTTATTAGCAAAATATCTAAAAGTTAGAGTAGGAGTTGGTACGAAGTTTACAATAATAGCTGTCAGCAAAATTTAAGCGATTATTTCAGTGAAAAGATATTCTCAGTTTCCCTCACTTGTTGCTTCTAAAGTGTAATACTTAATATAGACAAATATTTTAGGTAGAAGTATACAAAAAGTTAATCTGTAGTAAAATTTATCTAATATGAGTTGAAACACAGATATATGATGCTTACCACCTCCAGAGTAGTCGTGTGGCTTTTTATAGCTTTTCAACCGAGTTTATAAATATTTTAATAGAAATTTGTCGAAGACTTAGATAAACAGCCTCTTCATTCTCAATTTTTGGTAGTATTATTCTACTTATACATGTAGAGAGTGCCAAGAACGTCAGGCCAAAAATTTAGAGGATAGATGGGACCAAAATAATGCCAGAAGTTCATATAGTCTTATTCTGCAGGTCCTCATTATTTACTTACAAACACAATTTTTATATTCTGCTCTTGCTTCACTCAAAAACAATTTTTAGTATGTTAGACTTTAAAATATTTATAGAGGGCTGAAACAACTGAAAAATAAAAATCGCGTCAGATAAAGTGCCTCTTCTGTACGAAATTTTGAAAAATTGTATTAGAGACACTTGCTCAGAATCAAAAAATATGCACGTTATAACCAAATTACAGAACTAAATACATTTTAATCGCCTTATCTTGGGTCTTTGTGACAATTGTTGCTGCTTCACCTTTCGGCTTTGAGCTCACCTCTCTCTTTACCCCCTGGCCAACGAAACCTCTGTCAAGGGATCCCGTCCCATCCCCTCCCTCCTAAAGCCCATCGGTTCTAATTTTCCCTTTTTTCCAAATTTATTCCTTTTTTAATATATTTTCTTGCCTGTTATGTACAATCAATCAGACCCGACAATTTTAACGTTTCCTTTAGACAGTGCTTATTAAAACTGAGGAGACAACATGCTTACCTCCAACATATGATCACTGTACCATTTGTTAGTCCCTCTGCTCACTCATTCATTCTTCTTACTTGCTCCTCTTTCTCTTTTTTCATTTGAACTTCCAAATCTCTCCACTGTTCCAGTACACACCTCCCTCGATGCACTCTGTCCTTTCTCTTACATTGGAGGTACCAGTGCCCCGTGGCTACATCCCTTTGCAAGATAATGCCAGTGGGTTGCAACCAACAGAGCGTATTCCATACAAACTCCGAGTCGTCCCATTTTCCCATTACGCCCTTCATAACTCAATCTATCTCTCTCTCATTCTATTCCTTCTCCCCTTTCTACTAATCCATACTCCTTTCTCTACCGCCCTTTCTGTTCATGTCGCCTCTTTGGCTAACCATGTCGGCCATTTGATCGCTTTGTTTATTCCCTCCCTTCTTTCTTCACGTTTTATATATTCGATCCCCCCTTTCTTCCATATTTTCCACTCATTTCCTTACATTCGTTATGTCTCTTCCTTTCACACTATTATTTTCTAATCTCTCCGGGGTCAGTGGCTATGATAGCCCTCATCCAGGATTGCCCCATCTACCTGTTCTCAATCATACTGATTGCAACCCCCCACAGCGGCTGTCTCAGCGACCACCACAAGGACCTCATTCCTGATTGTTTCACCTTCCATGAAATTTCCAATCAATCCATTGCCTGTAACTTCTGCCCCAATCCTTTTATTTTCATATCTACTCGCATCAGTATATACCACTATTTCTTCCTTTGTTTCTTTCCCCTCCGTCCATTCCTTGTCGACTTTGACTCTGGAGGCCGAATGTGGCCACTACCGCTCCGTACCCATTTCTTCCCGCCTTTCCCTCATTTTTACTTCCCTTGATGCAAGCTCCAGAAATGGTCCCCAGCTGATAATTTCTAGAGCGGTCGTAGGCATCGTAATAATGTTTATGCACATCTTTTTGTATTCTTGCTTCTAGAGTTGTTCATTTGAGTCCCTCTGTTTCTAATTCTGATCGCGCATCTATTATTATGGTTTCGTTTTGGCATTCCTCTATTTTTCTTGCCATTTGTTCCTAGTGAGTTTGGTATTTTTCTAATTCCATAACATATAACTTCAGGAACTGTTGCTACACGGATGTAGAATGCTGTTTCTATATTTATAATACTTCCTTCAGGAGATGTGATGGGTACTCCCTTTTTCACCTGGTTTCCAGTATTTCATTGCGCATGGTATTATTCTTGTATAATAGTTTATCCATCTATTAATGTCCAAGTTTGTTGATGTTCTTTTAGTCTTATTATTTTTGGGAGTAGTTGAAGTGTTTGTATGGCTATATCCCATTTCCGACCCATGATGCATTTATTGCGTTGTCATATATTGATTTATTGTTGTCGTTTGTTTTTATAGATTGCATCATTTTGAAATGTGTTTAATTTTTAATTCTGCTGACAACAGTTTTTCTATTTCCCTTTTTTGTTTTGAGCTGGAGTTTTATAATAAATGGATATTCTAGATTAGTTTGTTGATTATGATCGGCTACAGTTTTTTAACAGTGTCGATTAACTGCTCCACTAATTCTTCTATTGTCTCCGAATTTAATTTTGGGTATATGTCTAATATCGTCTCCTTGTTTCGCGTCAGTCGAATTTTGGTAAATAGTCCTATTGGTGAAAACGGGATCATGATGAGAAGCATCGACAATTTTTAGACGGTATTTTTCATAACGAAAAATATTTGCGAATTTTTCAAATGACCGATTCAATCCGAAATTGACCGATTTTGATTTTAAATTTTAAGTAGAAATTTCATTAGAGCTGCATTGTCCCTAAGTTTCATTGAATTTTTATCGTTTTTGTTAGAAAGGATAATATTTTATTTAAAGACACCTACTTAAATGTTCTTTAGGAAATAATAATTGAAATAAATTCTAGTCTATATGTATCTGATATACAATTCATAACGAACGTTTCCCATTTTGATTAGTTCCCGTAAGACTTTTTAAGATATCTCGAGATATCTTAAAAACCGAGGGAAAATGCGCTCTAATAATTAATAAATCAGTCAACTTACCTATTAAGAAAAAGGGTGATCTTAATTATATGAGCAGTCTCGTCCAAGAATTATAACACAAGGTAGTGATTGCTGCACGAATCGTTCGATGTTCAAACAATAAACTTTTTGAATCCTATCCTGGGTGCATGGATACCAGTTCGTCTTTATATTCACTCCCTCCATCTAGCTGTTATTCATCACATATATCACTGGTTTAAAGTAAATTAAGTTTAGATTGCTTTTATCAGGGGTCGGGTTTGTACTTTTTGCTAGAATTGTTATAATCCTTCGACGAGACTGCTCATATAATTAAGATCACCCTTCATTATAGGTAAGTCGACTGATCATTTAATTATTTTCGCAGTCTCGTCTTATAACATACATTTATGCGTGTTATACATTATAATACTATGTAGATGTTTAATGGACTATGTAATCTAATCTTATCTTTGTATTTGTATTTCTTACCTATTAATAATCCCTAAACATACCTGCCCACAACTATTTGATTAAAAAGCTTTCTAATGAAAACCAAACAGTCTTAGAATTTACGTTAGTCCTGCTTATAATTATATTAGACTTTATAGCTTATACTAGCTATTAGTACTACGACTAGTTTTCGAACGCGATGTGTCAAATTGTTTTTTTTTCATCGATTTGCAAGTCATCCGAATTACCCCCTTAAGTCTAGGAGATCTAGATTTGTCTGAGTGAGGAAGGTGGAGCCCTATAGTTTGTAGTGGGATCCGAACAACTTTTTGGGGATAATTTATAATAGAAAATTACTAGGTAAGTAGGGCTCGAACCCATATCGCTAGGTATGCTCAGAGGGAAAGCTAGACTCGCCAACCCACTGAGCTACCGTCCAGTAATAATCAAAATTAATAACTAATATTATATATAAGGGTATTTAAAATCCTCTGTGTCCAATGTATCTGAAAGAATTGCCAAAGGTTCATTATAAAATCAACAAAACATGTTAGATTACTCATATCAACCAGCCGTGTTCCCAATTACCTCTATCAGCTCTTTCGGCTGCGCATGTAGCTACATGCCTTGTATAATATATTCTTTATAATGCTTTGTATCAATTCCACACGCCTTTCACACATTCTAAATCCACTCACTTAACGTTTGACTGTATGCATGGCTTACTGGCATTTTAATTTTTTTAAATAAGGCTATTTTTGAAGTCTATATTTTGCGGTTTTTGATAAATAAGTAAAAATAAAGTCGTTAACTTTAGATTGGAAATTGGTACAAAGATTAGGAATATTCGTAAAATGAGGTAAAATGAGTACTGGCTGCTGTGTACTTTTTCCAATATTAATCATGTTCCTTATTAATATTTTAATACAATTTTCACACTGTAACATATTGCTTATTTTTAATCACACTTTGCATTCTATAAATAAGAACTAATAAGGTTGCTGGTTTTATTGCCATTGTTTCCATGGTCAAATTATCTACCGGATACAATTTTGACAAATAAAATAACACCAGATCCACACCCTGTCCCATGTTACTTCAAGATATTATGCTAAAAAGGCCTTTAAAAACCACCTCAATATGTTCTCGTGATCTATACTCATTGGCAGAACAAGCCTTAAGGCTGACCTTTTTTTTTTTTTTTACGAGGAGGGGAAACCCTCATGGGCTCCCAACCTGAGTTGGGTCAGTGTTAGACTCTTACTGACTAAAACCCCTCCCCACAGGGTCGTCTGTACACTCCGAAGGCACTGCAGCCTCTTGGGCTTATTGTGCACTCCCTGTTCCGATTTACACTGCCCATTTTAATACTCCTGTGCCACTGATAAGGTGATACAGGTCTGAGAATGGGCGAGTTTTAACGCTTTGCGGGTCTGTTTGTGTTTGCCCGTAAATATTATATCTTCTGCGGGCCAATGCCTCACATTCATATATGATATGGTCTATTGTCTCTGGTACCTTGCCACATAATCTGCAGTCAAGGTCGCCATCGAACTTGCCAATTATGTGCAGGTGCTTCTTAACAGGAAAATGTCCCGTCAAGAGGCCTGTTATAATTCTCAACTGTAACCTCTTCTTTGGGAGCAGTTCTGCAGTTTGTTTTGGGCATGGTCCTTCAATAAGTGTTTTCCCATGTCGATTACCTGGTATGTTCCTCCAGTAATAATTGTGTTTATTCCTGACCCAGTCTTTAATTACCCCTCTAGCTGAGCATTTGGTAATGCCCAGCACGGGTTCTGGGCCATAGAATTTGTTAGCTGCTCCTTGTCTAGCAAGTTCATCAGCTTTTTCGTTGCCGTCTATTCTGGTGTGTCCCGGCACCCAGAGTAGTTTAACTCTGTTCTGCTCACCCAGAACTTCGAGCTCTTTATGGCAGTCCCATACCAGTCTGAAGGACACTTTGTTAGAGGCTAATGCCTTTAGTGCCGCCTGACTGTCAGATGCAATGCAGATCTGCTGGTTCACATATCGTCGTTTGACATTCTCACGTATACACTCAAGTATAGCCAGAATTTCAGTTTGAAATACAGTGGCGTGAAGTCCAAGAGAAAGGCTTATACTTGCCCTTGGTCTCACTCCATGTATTCCTGCTCCAGCTCCTGATTCCATCCTGGACCCGTAGTAACTCAGAAGCTCCTGTTGACCAATCCCCTCTCTCTCCAATAGAGATACTGAAGGGCTTGTTAAATGTGATTTTTGGCTGGCCGACTTATTGTATTCATTAATAACAAAATAAGATCAGCCTCCCTCAATATTTCGTTTGAATAATTAACCTCCGATTCTAAATTATAAATATATGGATCCAACTGATTTAGGGCACAACAAGTCCACCGTTTTTTAAAAACTGATTTTTTTCTTACCCATAGTAAGATTGCTGTAAATTTTGTTGCTGGAAAGAACTTGCGTATATAAGCTTCCAAGTCAAGTGTCCCTGTGTTTCTCATACCTAATTGGTGAGGCTGTCTGAAAGGAAATAAAATTGGATCCCTACAAGAACCGAGACACAAAAACTCTCCAACTAATAGGTTTCTAAAAACTGGGTACTTTGGTTTCACAAATCATTTTGGAACCATCTCAGTACATTCCACCTGATCATTAATCATTTTCTTTAAAACTTTGGATATGAACGTAACAGGTGAAAATGCATAAAATAATATATTATATTCACAAGGCATGCTGAAAGCATGAACAGAATAAAAATATGAATCTGGTGTGGAAACATAATCTGTACATTTTGCATGTAGTTTTGTAGCAGGTCCTTATGTAGTACCCCAAAATTGTTGCAAATAGCTTCAAAATAACTAACGGGTAACTCATTTTCAGTTTAAATAGATCTAGACTATATGCTATATAAAATATATATATTATCTGTCGAATTTACCGTACGAGAACAAGCATATAAATATTTTTCTCTTCGCAATAATTAATTACAAATTTTTATAGTAATAAGATTCAAATCTTAGTATTTGATTCCATCAATTCGATTTATACAGCTACCGCTGTATTGTTATCAATTCTCGTAATTTATATCACGGAATACATACGTTTTGTGAAACATTACAAAGTGTTAAAGGCTGCTTTTAACTCTAGATAATTGATATGTTTATCCAATTTCTAATAGGTCCCTACAAATTTCTCAAACTCTTAAAGAAAAGATATAACTCATAAGACAATTTAAATATAAAATATTTTCTAGCAGGTTTGTCAATAGTAACTAAAACGTGCATCTTAAAGTTTCACTGAACGTAAATAATAACCTTTACGTAATTGACTTGGCCGTGACCTACATAATATGTCGACCATTACATCGTATGCTCGGTTTTCCTCCTGGTAGACTTTACTCAAAATTGTTAGCTACTTCCATTTTTTGTTTGATATTTAATTAATTTCATTGAAGGGAAAAACTATATCAACGATTTTTCACCATACTCAAGCGTGTAATGCATGGCCCTTCTTTTACCTTAATTATATTAAAATATTCCAATTCACCATACTAGGCCTTCATTTTATCCCTTTTACTCTTTTTCGATCCGAATCAAACTAAACGAGTTATGTCCGAAAAACTGATTTTCCCTATCTTTACATGTAAATTTTCCCCCCTCCTTGTGAAAAGTTCGACCAAAAAAATTTTCCGGACGATAGAGGGGGTCCGATTTCATAACATCACAAAAAAATCGAAAAAGACGAGTCCGTTTGCAAATCCAGATCGACTCCACTAGAGGGTTATATTTAGGTTTCAGCCAACATTTTTTAGACTGCACTCATGGCACAACATATGGCGACCATTACCTCGCATGCTTGGTTTTTCTCCAAGTAGCTGTTACCTAAAATTGATTACTTACGTTCATTTGATATTTTATTAATTTCATTAAAGCGCAAAAGCCTGTCAATGGTTTTTACGTATTCAGACTTATAAAGCATAGAAGGGCTATGCTTTTTATTCAATTATGTCAAAACATTTCAATCATCACACAGTAATTAATAAAATATTATTATTTATTATATATTGCGTGGCATATACCAGCGATTTGACGACAGGTACGTCTATGTTTCGGACTCTTGTGAGTCGACATTTTTTAAATCACACTTATGATACGATGGCATACGTCGCCCATTACCTCATACGCTTATATAGTCTTTACCTAGAATAGATAACTATTTGATCTGTCAGATTTGTATTCTTGATTTTGCTTTTTAATTATTTTCTTCATGTTGTCTTTCGCTGTTCGTTTTCTCTGTCTTTTCTCATCTTTAAGTCACTAGCCACTTTAATATGTCGTTCTCGATTCTTACGACAAACTACAGTAGTCTATGTGATGAATAACAGCTAGATGGTGGGAGTGAATGCAGAAGCGAAATGGGTAGCTACGCACCTAGAACAGGATTCGAATAGTTTATTCTATGAACGTCGTACGATTTGTGCAGCAAGCTATAACTACACATGGTTTTATAATCCGAGACGAGACTGCGAAACATAATTTAATTGCTTGAATAAACAATACGTCGACTTCGCCGAAACTGTAAAACTGAACTGTGAACTTAACTTGACTCTCTCGACACGTTAAAGAAAAAAGTGCCCTGACCGAGCAGTTCATATTTCGGATTTTTCAAGTCCTAATTAGACTTCATTAAATTTAAATTACATTTTAAATTTCTAATTTATTTTTGGGGATGTCGAAAATGTGTAGTAAACTTGGGCCTTGTATATTTTGTAGTTGAATCGGTACCTAGTTAAATTAGTACATTAAAATCATTAGAATAAGTGAATATTGCATGAAGCCATCAATAAAAGCCAGTATCACTCATAAAACTGCTCCTAAGAGAAAATGCATAGAAGTTTCCTCTGACGAAAAATAAGATAAGTATATTAGGTTTACAGAGGAATCCACTTACACAATGAAATGTCGTTAGCCTCAATGGTAGTAAGTGGAAAGTATATTTTACAGCGATTCTTAAATTAGCCTTGATATAAAAATATCTGGTAGAAGTGCTGAGAAGTTGCAATTTAAAAACATAAGACAAAATATAGAATCAAGAACTTGTAACTATAACCAAGCCTTGCTTGAACAATCGATACTCGAAAATAAGAAATAAAGATAAATATGAAAATAAACCGCTAATATCAAACCCAAAGTAAAAGTGCATAAATCAATTCGAACAACAGATATTACCCAACACTCCTTCTTTACTGATCAATTGGATCATTCGGTTATGAACTGACAGAATACGATAATCTCTCAATACACAACCAAAACCTTCCTTATTTTTCATGCGACTGCAATGTCTTATCTCTACAAATACCAAAGTGTACTCACAAAAAAGACATATTTAATTGGCCTTCAATGACAACAGGATACATAAATAAATAAATAAATATCTTCATCTACGACAACATCAAAATATGTTTATTTTAAGAGTGTAAACTCAATCATAAGTATCTGCATTTTGCACGGAATTTCATTTCGCATCGGTTGCCAGGCAAGTTGCTAAGTGACAAATGCGATATGAAATATTTCGTATTAGATTTCACTCATTTTAACTGTTTTTGATGACAAAATTTTTAAGGCGGCTTAGAGAATATGACGTCCAACGACGGAGTAATGAAATGTCATTCTAGATTGTTTCTGTCAACATCTTTGTACATTTGCAGATAATTTCGGAGTTATTTCTAATAAATTTGATGATTAACATGGAAAGTAATAGTGATAATGACTTAGAATTGACACCCCCAAACATAAGAGAAGCGGCAAAGTTAACAACACTAAATTTATTACCAGAAACGTCGAAGAAAATGTATCAACGCGCTTACAACCTCTTTTTGGATTGGAGAAGGGATCAAAACGCAAAATTGTTTTCCGAGGACGTTTTAATGGTTTATTTTAGCGATTTGGCGAAGAAATTCAAAAGTTCTACTTTATGGAGACAATACTCAATGCTGAGAACGACTCTTAGTATTCATGAAAATATAGATATCGCCAAATATTGAAAACTGAAAGCATTACTCAAGCGACAATCCGAAGGCTACAGGCCCAAAAAGTCAAAGATCTTTATCTCAAATGACATCAAAAAATTTATAAATGAAGCGCCAGATGAAATATATTTAGCGACAAAAGTAAGTTTAATTATAGCCATTATGTGATAATAATAAGTAATTTGGTTAACTATTTAGGTCGCATTAGTTATGGGCGTAATGGGTGCATGCAGAAGACATGAGCTATATCAAATGAAAATTACTAATTTCAATGATTTGAGATCAGCTCTTTTAGTAACAATACCAGACACTAAAACCAAAATTGTACGAAATTTTACTGTAACCGCTCCATACTATGAAATTTACAAAAAATATGCAAATCTGCGCCCTCCAAATGTTAATGGTCTATGGTTTTTCATTAACTATCAAAAAGGAAAATGTACTGTTCAAAGAATAGGCTTGAATAAGTTTGGAGCCATGGGCAAAGACATTGCTAAGTATTTAAAATTGCCAAATCACGAATTATATACCGGGCACTGCTTTCGCCGATCTTCCGCAACTATCCTTGTTGATGCTGGTGGTGACATAACCCCGTTAAAACGCCACGGTGGTTGGAAGTCCATGGCAGTCGCTGAAGGATACATCGATGAATCCAAGAAAAGTAAGCTTGACACAGCTAATAAAATTGCAAATGCGATACACAGGACATTTCAAACATACCATCGACTTCAGGAATGGAAAATCGTGAAAGGCCGTCGACTTCAACAACGGAAAATTGCCAATATCAAGAAAATATTGGTATCAAGCATTCCACAAATTCTCCAAAAATGATTTTCAATAATTGCAAATTTATCTTTAAAAAATAAATAAAATAGGTAGGAAGTTATTTTATAGTTTATTTTTTCTCAACTAGTTGGGCATTGCTGTCCAGGCACTCTAACTTATGGTTTGTATTCAAAGCAATAAAGAAAATATCTCCATATTTTTTGTATCGATTATTATTTATTTAGTATATTACGCGTGAGCAGTGAGTTGTCGTAGAAAAAATATAGTATGCAACTCGCGCAACATATGCATCATTTTGTGCTCATTACTTAATATACTGTTATGTCCGACCGCGTTATAAAGGACTGTTTATGATATAGTTTTGCGGCTATAAAGTACCTCTTTATTGTACTAGTAAAATAGAGTTACTTTATTTTACTATTATGTTGGATTCATTAAATGAATTCTTTCCAATAATGAGCTGATGTCAGATTTTGACGTTTTCAAATAAATATATACAACAGTCATAAAAATGTCAAAAATGTCATTGAATTAATTTTTTTCGTTAATAAGACCAAATTTAGCAATCAGACATGAAGCTTTGTATGCAACTCGTCCATAATAAGGTTTCATTGAGCTCGCCCTCGTACAATAAACCTTTGTATTATGGATACATAAATAGTTATTATTAATCCCTTTAGCCATAGTACAATATAGATGAGACACGTCAAACAAGGTGCCGAATTAACGGCTAGGTAGTGAGATAAGAATTCTATAACAGAAAGTAATGAAGTGAGTATACAAACAGTAAAAAAATACCTACATATACAGTATCCAAACAATAAGAAAAAGTAAAATAATATAATATATCAAACATATAAGTAATATCGTATTAAGTATAAATCATCATCATAAAGACAATATACATACGCATAAGAATAGGACAAAAAACGCATACATGTACTATCGTGCGCAAAAAAATGGGACAGGCCTTATAACGTATTTTTGCTAAAATCTAGTTGTGTACATCTAACTTTATTTTTTGTGACATTATCATTGTCATTTTCTGCTACTCATTACATATTCAAATAGAGACAGATTTAGATTAGAAACAAATAGTTGTCCTATTTTTTTTTGCTCACGACAGTACTGCGTCCAAACAATAGTAGAAAATGATAATGAAAGAGGAATCTTTTTGGAATAAGGGTTTTTCCAGTACTTACGTGATCAACTAATAGCATCTAGTTGTGAATTAACATGCAAAAGATTGAATACACAAAATAAAGTTAAATAAAATTATGTTAAGTAAATAAAAATAAATTTGTCATTTACACCTATAATACACCGCTTTGTTGTGGACATATTGTATATGCGATTATTGTTTAAAGTAGATATGCATTACTAAACCAACTAAACACTTAAACTCGTTTACCTAAAGACATTAAAATTTACTCATAATATTACCACCGAACCAAAAGAAATATCACAAGTGTATTTAATAAACTTTCTAATCGTTTCATTTCATTTAATACCTTTTGCCTAAAGACGTAAAAAAGGAGGGAAGGTATATATTACAGTTTTATATGTCACAACTTCCATATTTGATCTTGATCGTCAAGGATTTATAACTCCTTCACAGCGGCTTTTTATTTATTTCTAAAAGCTCTGAAGGATATTCAGGTCATAAACGGTAGCTAATGTAAAAAATATTTAGAGATTCCTACTTTATTATATATTATCTTTTTACTTGCCACGACGCGAAGTCATTGTTCTAATGAAATATAGTGAGATGTTAAGGTGTCAGCATTGTAATAATGTTGTTTAATGTTCCTCTTAGTGATTGTTAAGAGAAAAAGAAACTGTCTATTTAGGAAAGCTGCCAGTACAAATTTAAAAATGACAAAGAGGAATTTAAAAGTCAGAATAAATATTAAACATTAAATTAAACAGTAAAATCAGTCAGTACTAGTATCAATAAGTAAAATTAAACAAATTAATAACTATGTTACATAATAAAAATATATAATTACTTATTTTATATTAGTAAACATATTTGCATTAACGCAAGTTATTATACACTGTCATACCTTTAATATGTACATTTTTCTCTTTTTTCATCAATGAAGCCTACTTTATATATTAGTATATTAGTCCAGCAGATAGATATATATTTTTTTGTATTTATGTTTTAGAGATACTTTTTAATAGACCTTAAGAACATACATCCCACACCCATCTTTTCAACTTTGTCAACTTGTCTTCGGGGTATAAAATGATGGACTTTATTTTTTGTTCCTGAACGTTTTAGAGATACTTGGATAGCCCAAATATGGTTTACCCATATACATGTCTATGGTAATTGATATTTTTAATGTATCTATGGAAACTGTAACTTAGATGATGTGTTGATTAAATTCGGTAGAGAATATCCAACGTCAAAAATCAAAAGTTTATGGCTAACTGGCCTTGGCTAACAGATCAAATTAATGATCAAACGAAATTAGGCGCAATATTTATTGGTATGTCAAAAATTATACCACGTTAAATTTTTTGTCATTCTGTAAGGTCGAGTGAAGTGTTAAGTAAAAATGTTGCGTTTTGGAACAGAAAATCAAGACAATATTAGAAAAGAAGTTGAAAATTTAGTGCCACAAAATACATGGAGGTGTAAAGAGAGCGTGTGGAGACAATTTTTGCAGTTTTTCTATGAAAAATCTTATGATATTAATAATCTATTTTTCTTTCGATTGAAGCACTGTGTCAATTTTTTTTTACCCAT
Source organism: Leptura quadrifasciata (assembly GCA_963675555.1). NCBI lineage: Eukaryota > Metazoa > Arthropoda > Insecta > Coleoptera > Cerambycidae > Leptura > Leptura quadrifasciata. The sequence goes on along the minus strand of OY776677.1, from coordinate 93,047,967 downwards.
TTTAGTTTAATAAAACTAATAAAAATTGTTTAAAATAAATCTATTTTACAGTTATAACCTAAGTTATGTTCACTAAAATAGGTGAAACGTTGTTTTTTAATATTTTATTATTTTTATATTATATAATATAATTGCAGGTAACAAGTATCTAAATAAAATTGTGAATATGACAGAAAAATTGTTTAAAACAAATCTATTTTAAAGCTTTAAACTAAATTATATTTAGACTTAAGAAATGTAATTAATAATAATTAAATTTAAAAAAAAACGTTATAAAAGGTGTTTTACTTATTTAATTATGATTTGCACAGAAAAAATCCTATTTTCATTTTTAGAACAAAATTTACGGGCGGTTTTATACGTTCTGTTTAAACTTCGGGTGCTGGTTAAACTAGAGTTTATCATAAATGAGCGTTTTATACGTCTCGTTGATCGTCAAATCAGGTTTAACCATCAATCGGTGGATAGGGTATAGTTTAAACTTCAGTCTGAAGATTTAGGGCCGGTTTTATAATGTCGGATTAAACTACAGAGTGCCGATTAAACTACGGATTTCAAAAAAAGTCTGTTTTGTAATGTTAATAATCCTCAGTTTGCAGATTAATTACGTCACACTGAAGTTTAACTTCAAACGGTAGATCGGAACCGCTTAAACTGTCGAATGTCAGATTTCCGAATATTCAAACGTCATAATTGATAAAATTCAGTGTTTTATTTTTTTATATAAAATATGATGGATGTATTTGAAATATTCGATTATGTACTTTCTGATGACGACGAAGAAGTTATTAATTTAATCAAGGGTGCTCGAAATCCTAGGAATTTTAGAAGCAGACCTAGTCACATGGACGAATGGAATGAAAAGTAATTTATGAATAGATTTAGATTATCTAAACAATCAGTTATAATGTTATTGCAACAAATTGAAAATGTGTTATTACATCCAACAGAAAGGTAAATATTTCATTACTTTATGGTGTGCGTACTTAATGCGATGTGCAGGGAACGACAGGGAAATATACAACGAAGTTTAAAAGCGGGCTGTATTGACAATAGTTAATTCAAGTTCCTTTTATCCAGTGTTTTTGGTATTATAATATTCAGCTGTTATTATTACATAGTTTTTTTTTAGAAATCGTGCTCTAACACCTTTGATTCAGCTGATGATTACATTACGGTTATATGCATGTGGAAGTATGCTCATTGTTGCTGGAGACTTTGGAGGTGTACATAAATCAACTGTCTCTCATATAGTTAAAAATGTTTCTCGAGCCATTGCTTCATTGGCTCTTACTTACATACGAATGCCTGAAAATGCTAATGAGATGGAAATTTTTTTGAAATTGCTAGATTTCCAAATGTAATTGGAGCACTAGACTGCACACATATTCGAATTAAATTTCCAGGTAAGTCGATTGTAGAAACTGAAAATGTATACAGCCACTTCAACAACTGAATTTTATTTTTCTTTGAAAATCCTTTCTTCTATATAAATATATATGGATAAACTCTTCCAGGTGGGGAAACGGCAGAGCACTTTAGGAATAGAAAAGGATTTTTCTCCTTAAATGTGCAGACTGTTTCGAACGCAAGGGGCAAAATTATGAATATAATTGCACGTTGGCCTGGAGCTAGCCACGATAGCACAATTTTTAATAATTCAAGATTCAAAGCACAATTTGAAGAACAGAGATATGGAAATGCTGTACTGGTGGGAGATTCGGGTTATGCTTTAAGTAACTTCTTATTGACTTCACTCGAGAATCCTCTGTCACCAGAGGAACATTTATATAATGAATCCCAAATAAGAACAAGAAATGTTGTGGAAGGGACGGAGATTTCCAATTTTGAGGCTGGAGATGAGATTAAAACTAGAAACAGTAAAAACCATCATAGTAGCTACAGCTGTAGTACACAATATCGCTTCAGAAATGATGGATGGTGAACCCGATGAATATTTAGAATATGAGAATGAAGAAAACGAAAGAGCTGATGCAATACCGGCAGTTCTTGATAATGGATTAGCGTTTAGGGAAAATTTAATAACTCAGTATTTTGCTCATTTATTATAGTCATAGGTCTTATTTATCAGTCACTATTTTATGAATAAATATTATTGTAAAGCATTATTTTTTATTAAAATAACAAAACATAACAGTCTAAATTCATAAGTTCATATCTCTATAAACTACATCATAATAAAAAACTAACAAGTGTTGCAGCGTTACATCACAGGCATTGAATTATATGTAATATTGTGGCATTAATCATTATTATGAGATGTAATTTGCCTTAGTCTTAAAATCTCCAAATTCATTTGCTGTATTTTTAAATCGTGTAGTTGCTTGTTTTGTTCTGTCTTAAGTAAATGTTCTTTCTCTTTTATTTTCATATCTAGTTTTAGACTTTCCTGTTCCAATTTAATTAATTCTAATTTGGCTTTATATACAACATTAATTTTTAGTCTACAATCAACGGTCAACTCATTTTTTCTTTTTTTCCTTAACGGATAACATTTTCCTTACTTATTGCTAAGGGAGTATGTTTTACATCAAGAGTACTGGATATTGGTAGTTTTAAGCTAGTCGGATTCCATGATGCCCAGGCAGTATTTCCTAAAAATAAATATAGAAGACATATTAAAAGATTACAAATACATATATAATAGTTAACGACAATAATATATCTCTGTTCATATAATAATAAGCGATATTCAGTTTAGTAGGCCTGCCAGCTTACCACCTGTTCTTACACTTAACCCTTAAGTTGAATGATAGTGGCTATTTTTGTCATATAATATAAAAATACGTATGATTGTCCCATATGTATTTTTATTTCATATTACTCGTGCGTAGTTTAATAATTAAAAAAGTAAATATTGGGCCACAGGAACTATTAAAAGTAATTAGTTTATTACTTACTGGTAGTGATATTCTTCACATCACCCTCGCATTCAATATTTTCTTTTGTATGGGTGTCCGCTGTTGTCTGGCAGGCAAATGTTGAAGCTTCCTTGTAGCAAATATTCACATTTTGGCTATATGAATCATTCGCGCAACTCGTGCTATTCTCATCGGTACGTTCATCAGCAATAATAAAATAATTATCAGTATCGAATTCATTAGTTAAACCCGTTACACCAACGGTTAGTATATCTTTAATGGCTTTATCAGTCTGGGTTAATTCTATTACATTGCAAATTCCACCGCCAGTCTTGTAAGTTTCGCGTTTCTGAGAAGCAAATTTCCTTTTTGTTACTTTTAAATTTTCAAATTTTGTTTTTAAATTTTTTGCTGACCTCGGAGCACCACCACTTGTGTTGAATTCTTCACATATTACGTTCCAGGTATTTTCTTTTCTTTTCCAAGTTACGGCATCTGTCACTTTGCATTCGACAATGGCACTGTACTTTGTTACTAGTTTTACTAATAAGACAATTTCATTTTCAGTGGAATTTGTCATTCTCTTCTTATCCATTTTCGCTTGTCAAAATATTATAGGTTAGAATCAAATTACGTGAAGTTGCAATTTCTGTTGAACAGTAGTGCCAACTGTATAAATTTAAGTTTGTAAAGTAAAGTTTAAATCATGGTTTAATTTTAAGTTTAAACTTAAGATAAACATGGAATCTAACATTATAAAACCGGCCCTTAATCATGCGCAGTTTGACATTTTGAGAAATATGGCTGCCACAGACCAGCTGTTCTATCGATATGTTGAGGTTTTCAACTTATAACCTAACTTGTTCACGCAAAAACAAAAATACAAAATGGACTTATTTGATGCTTTTGAGCAGTTATTAAGACTTTATTCAAATTGTAGAAGCACCACGTCGTTTGAGAGTCTTTAGAGCAAGACCTAATCATATTGAATATTGGAATGACTTCATTTTTAGATTATGATTGTACTAAACTAACTCATGTCATGCATGACATAAGGAGAACTTAACCTCTGATACAAAAATGCAGACACTTGGACTACTTGGATTCTGTTATTATTTTATCTATCAGTAGATTAGATTAGATTAGATTAACAAAGGAGCTGGTTGTTTAGCCTTTACCACCGCGACCTTTTCAGGTCTATTGTGATGCTCCCAGGATATCTTCCTTATAGTACCTCATCCAGCTTTGTCCTTTGTACTAGACTCCATAGCTTTGATAAAGGCCATTTTATATAGCTGTCCGCCCTTGGTTTTTCTTCTCCGAGTACTAGGAATCTCAGCCTCACCAGGCCTTCACAGTGGCACAATACGTGAACTGAGGTTTCCTATTCCTCTTGGCAGGATGTGCATGTCGCGTCCTCTGCCAGGCCCATTAGACTCATGTGTCTATTGAGCCGGCAGTGGCCAGTTAGAAGGCCTACTATTACTCTGATGGCCTTTCTATTCTGGCTTAATAGGTCTTCCGTAAATTTGGCCGAACGTTCTTTAATGAACTCCTTGGCCTGTCTCTGTCTTGGGAGATTCCTCCATCATCTATCAGTAGCTCTGATGAACCCATGAGATAGCAGATATACCAGTACTATCTGGCGTAAAAACTAAACAAATCTATCACAGTAACAAGCACCTATAAAACTTCCTACGTTTAAACTTCAAGTTAAACTTATGTTTAAGCTTCAACTTAAACTACAGATTGACTTTTAGGTATAAAACCGCCCGTTAAAGTCCATCCCATGTGTCATTATTTTGACATAAATATTTCCACTTATTAATATCGTCCAGGATACCCTGGATGATGAATATTTCCGGAAATATTTCGGGTTGCTATGGTAACCAAACTAAAACCGAGTCTTTGATTGGCTTAAAAATGGCGTGAAATTTTCATTACAAAATACTTGTGTTTTGCAAACATTGATACGCCTTGCCATTCTGTGTGATCTTGAGTTGATTTGTTTCGGAAATTAAAGAATGATGACGTAATGGAAAACATGATTCTATTATATTCTATTCTACTATAAATAGTGATTCTTTTGTATCCACAATTATGTTATTTACATGAAATCTTTTTTTTTCAAGTTTTCTTTTAAAACTAATATGTTATACTTATTATTGTAATATGTAAATTGTCTTAATTAAGTGGAAGAACAGCTAACTGAACTTCGCCAAGACAATGTATTATTATAATTAATTTCACTTTCTGAATGTTGATTTTGTTGTTTAAAAATTACTTCATTCAATGTTTCCGAACTTAAATGGATTGTTTTCAGAAGAAGAAAGCCATTGGGTTTGATATAAATTTATGAGTCTTGAATGTACTAGTTAAAGCTTCCACACTGTTTATAAAATATTCGTTAAAAATTCGGAGTAAATTTTTATTTATGCGAATACCATTTACGTTCATTGCGTTAATGATAACGTCATTTTGAAAGTTGAAAATTTATTAAAAAGTTTTCCAGACTTGTTGGGAGTTACGTCGTTGACAGATAAACTCTCTAAGAAGCCTAACCGGCGAGGGTCGGATATTTTAAGACTATACTTCCTTGTCATCAGCTTGAGGATTGTCATCAAGTCTTAGTGTAATGAAAAGGTATTTGTAATTTGTTGCCGTGACAGTAACACTTGATCATAACCTTCAAACTATTAACAAAGGCTGGTGAAATCTCGGATCCTCACCCATTTCGCTTCTCAGAGGATTTATCACTCGAGGGTTATATTTAGCATCGCAATGTTTTCCTCAAAGAATTTGAATATAGTTTCCTTTCGTCACTCGTTCCAAATATTCGAAATTATTGTAATCTGAATTTCCTCAACATTCGAGCTAAATAATCCACGGACGGGCATATTATTCTGGATTGCATTGGACACTATATTTAATATTGTTATACGTTTACGCCTTCTAGTAAATACACCAATCATAAGTTGTATAATTGCAACACGAATTGTTACTAACCACTGATTTATTTAACACTAAATTAACTTACAATAATTAGTCCGTATAATTACACACTACTTCCAACTTTTAACTACTATAAACTCACTACCATAATTCACAAATTGTCACTGATCTCTCTTTTCCTCTATACTCTCCGACTAGAACTGAACTGCCCCTGGCGCGATGGCTCTGCTTCTTATATACTTCATGGCACTTACTTATTCCAGATACATTCATTTCACCCTAGACTGTACCGGACGAATTCTCCTCTTTTCTAGTACATCTATGGTCGAAAATATCAAATCAGACAAGAAGCGCCAGCTCTGGGCCGACAGTTGAACTATTTCTATTGCTCGCTTCTCTCTACTGTGTGATTAATCCTCTCTCCGTAAGAGGGCGTGCCCGTACACATAACAATATTTTAGTTATGTAGTGCACGAAAAGTGTTAGGATTAATAAAATTATACGACCAATCACCGTATAAGCAGGCTTATAGAATTTTAGTATTATTAATATTTCATAAATTGGTGAGTTTATTTTTAATTTAGATATTATTATCGAGATAAATAGGTATCATAATCTGCAACTTGATATTTTCTCGGTCTTACCCGCACAATCATTATTGTGCACTTACATATTCTGTAATATTATTGGAAAATTAGTAAATTGTTTAAAGCCATAAATACTACAAATATACAAATAAATATAAACTGCACTTTAGGATAAAGCGTCACATTTTTTAAACAAGAACCAAAGCCTCTGTGTAATTTTTGAGGGTGAAAAGTCATGAAATCGTATTAGCGATTTTTTAAATAAAAAATCTAAGTACAGTACTCGATTAAGCGCCCTCTGAAATGGACCCGTACAAAATTTCATAAACAAATATTGCATATTGTCTGGTCGATAGCCGAGTGGGTTAAGGCGCGAGGTGGCAATCGCGATTAATCACACGGACAGCGCACCACCGGGTTCGAGTCCTGGCTTCGGCACTGGACCTGTCGGAGGAAATGGTTGTATGTCCGCGTTCTTTCAATATGTAACCCCCTTCCGCACAAGCCCCTGGCTTCTGGAATTGGGGGTTGTTTAATTTCTGTGGTGTTTATTTATTATTTATTTATATTAATGTTTCTGTTGTCAAACTAACACAATTGCGCAACCTGCAGCTCTGTAATTACTTTTATTTTTTTGAATCCAATATATTTTATTATATTATATTCTGAATTTTTTCATTCATTTTTTGTTCCTTAAACCGCATTTTCTATTTTTTTTTGTTGGTGGTGCAAAATAAGCTTCTTATACAGTGTTTTCCCTTTTTTATTTTAATATCGACTATTTAAATATTTCTCTCATTGAGGAAAATAACCAAAATAGCTATTAGCTCTCTCACTCCTCGAAGAGTTTTATTATTGCTTCATAGCACAATTCTCGGTATCTAATAATCCATTACAATTTTATATTTGAATAGGATTATAGTTTTTAGGTTTGTCTGTCTGTTTTCTGTCTGTTGTCTGTCAGTTTATCTCTCTGTTAGTCCCTCTAACTATAAAATTATTTAAGCTTTACTTCTTAAATTACATACTTCAGTCTTCCATCATTAACCAAGAGAGCCCATTTCATTGATCCTAATTTAATCGGTTAATCAGAAATAACTGCTATATCTCTGTGGTTTTTAGGTTTCTTGAAAATATCACCAACATTATTTGCATTTCAAGAAAATATAAAGAGACAACAAATATTCGAAACATTCATTAAACTTTGTTTCCCTACTTCCTTTTCCAAGTGTTGGTTATAGAAAGAAGTTAAAGTGAATCACGTATAGGCCTACATCTCAATTTTATACACTTCATTTGGTTTTCGTTATGAAAAGAAAACAAGTTTGGTGATTTTAATTTTAACTTTTACCACATTTTAAAAAATGTCATATCTAATATAAACTTTTCAGCCGTGTCAAAGTGGAGATACATTTTTAAATATCAACGTGAACGAAGTGACGAAGTTAGCCTCGTTAAAAATGTATTATATCTACATCCAACTCGATACATAACTTTTTTAAACTGATACTGTTGGGTGTAAAGTTCTTGCATTAAATGTTTCACGCTATGCCAAAATAGTAAATTAACTCTTGTTATGAGGAAGTTGCATGATTTTTTTTTATATCATAGATAGATAGACGACAGAAAAATATGCTTCCTCGTATTTGTTCTTTTGCTTTTTTGTTAAAATTGAGGGTGAAAAAAAAAATTTATTTCGGTTGCGAATTTAAAACCATTAAAACGCTCTATCCCTAACGAATAGCGTCATTCGTAACTTGTAGCGTCACGTCGTTATTGTTAGAACGTTGAAACATCTAAAAAGAATGCTGTGGTTATAGATTAACGCGTTAGGGATGTTATGAAATGATTGTCCGTCATATTAACCAATAATTAATAACAAGTTTAAGAATAACAACGTAAATTAGCAAATTCAGGTCCAATTAGTGACGTCAAAATGACGTCAAAGCAATACTATAGCGTTTTCGGTCACGTGGTTTTGTTTACACAAAAGTTCAAATTTTAATGTGGCATATTTACGAAGCAAAATTTTCCCATGAGTTTCTTTCATTATATTATCAACTTATATAGTACATATTATGGAAAAATAATAAAATTAAGCATTTTTAAAATCCATGCATCTTCCTCATTTTGAATTATTGAAATGTATTTATTTTACGCTTATAACTGTCCGTTATTCGTTAATGATGATTTGTAAACACTCTAGAGGGCGCATTTCTCGACGGATCAAAAAAAATTGGCAGGCATATACTTTGGGTCCATATCTCGGTTAAGTTCAGATGGGCTAAATCGCCTTCTTTGTTTAAAATCAATTTTTTTTAAAATTCTCTAAATTTTTTTTCGAATCAAATATGTACATGTGACACATCGTTGGATAGTGCCCATTTAGCCCTACAACTTTTGTCTAAAACATTTTTTGCTACAGCGCGTAGGAAACATAAAAATAACGGCGGCGGTTTAAAGTCCCAAAATTTTATTTCGAATCAAATATGTACGTGCGATACATTGTCGGATAGTACTCATATATACGTACAACTTTTGTCTAAAACACATAGAAATTCTTTTAAAAAAAGCGTGATTTATTTATATTTTGAAGACTACACAACAACAGAGGACGAAATCTACCTTTCCGACTGGCCTCTGCCATCGGGGTTTTTCCATCGTTCTAAAATGTTATAAATATCTCCAATACCATTTGCAACCTCTGTCCTATATTCATTTTCGACCGAATATATTCTAAATTTATTATTGTTTTTAATTGTGCAAAGAGTCAACGTTGACTCCAACAAGTTAATAAAGTTTTTAAAAAGTTATTTCAAGAATCTAAAATCTAATGTATATATATATATATATATATATATATATATATGTGTGTGTGAAAAATCGTTAAAGGAAATAATGCTGGGACTTCGTAGGATTGGGTCGATTCCGGGGTCACAATCTGCCTACTCCCCAGATCTCATCACGATCCGTCTCTAAGGCCTCAATCTCCCTACTCCTTATAGCGAACTCGCTGGCAGTATCTGAGGAAGTGTTATTTATTCGAAAGGTGTCTGTGGGTGGGAGAGTGGTGGGGGGTTGAGGGTCTGTTGATGGAGGCAGCAGATCAGAACGGCTGCTATCAGGATTATGAGGTGTGGATGAATCATCATAATCATCATTTTTAGGCCAGTTTTTCACGTTTGTAGATTACGGTTGCGTTACCTACACTAAACGTAAATTTGAAGAGAATTTAATTACAAAGATTTGGTTTTTTTAAATATGCATAAATAAATCTCGAGTTATTCACATTTTTAAGTTGAAAAACGCGGTTAAAATAATTAAATTGTTAACATTTTTTGGGTGCTTCTGATCACCTCCCCAACAAAATCGAACCATAAAATTGCTGATGGAAAAAAAACCCACTTCAAATCCTGTTTTGACTCCATTATATACATATTGCAATACATTAGATATAAGTACAAAAACAAGAAACACACATACATAAAGGTGGCGTCGAGACCTAACTTTTGAAAAAAAATGATCCGTTTTGAACTTAATGGCATAAAATGGCCGCCAATTTGAATTTTAAATAACAAATTCAATTGCGCACACTGGATTTAATATTCTTGCACCAAATTTTCAGGGTGTTTTTGTTAAAGCATTAGACAGATTTTCTGAAAGTTTAATGCTGATCGGTTCATCCAGCGATTTAATTTAATTTATGCACGAGGGGAGATTAATTAAAAATAGAAAAATCTATTTTACAAGGTTTCGGCCTTGGAAGCAGCACGGGCACTGGATTTTTGTATCGCGAGCTACACCGTTGAAAACTTTTATTTAAATACTATTGGTCACCACTTGGTGAGGGAGCGTTGAGTTCGTTCTTTTATACTATTCGGAAGGGTTTCGTTTTTCGTGCCCCGTAAATCGAGCCGGAAACGTTTTTACCTCCAATAAATTCTCGAAAATTGGAGCCAGCCATTCTGTGCGGGCTATAATGACTCATCGATTGCACAATATTGCGTAATATTGCATCATCTCTGTAGAAAAAGGAAATTCGAAAATGAAAGTCACGACTGCCAAGGTAATTAAAAAGGAAGTTAATTGATAATTGAATGAAATTTGAGTCTCTTTTAGTTTAGGAAATATAGCATGATAAAGAAAGCAAAATATATTGAACTCGTCCTCGTATGGTCATATTTTACGCACTCACGTGCTATGGCATTTGAGTTGTCGCGCGCGATGATGTTTTGAGGGGTAACATGAAGTGGAATGTGTGTTAGCACGTAGAAACTAGAATAAGCCGTGACATTGTTTTGGAAATGTATACTTAAATACTGACATAAGAATAGTTCGGGAGGAATCTGAGAAAAGGTTAAAAATGAATGGAAAAAGAGTTATAGAAAATTAGCGAATATGAGTTTGAGGTTTTGTACCGGGAGTATGTTGGGTGACGAATTATAGTATTTTCAAGGTGACTGATTTGAAAGAATTTTGTTATAAAATGAATGAATGGAAATTTTTTGAGTGTTTTTTGATTGTTTTGGATTATTTTGGAATTTTCGTCGTTTCTTGAATTTTTTCAGATTTTTGACGATTGATTTGTGGTTTTTGATCGAAATGAAAATGTAGATGAACCTTTTTTATCGATGTTTGGCCTTTTGGACCGGACCATTGAATTTTTTGGCAAATTTTTACATCTCGAGTTTTGTTTTTCTTATAGGGAGTGGAACGTACTACGACAGGGACCATAATCGAAGAAACTATAATGAAATTTTCCCGGAGATTAAAAGATTTTTGGCCAGTTTTTTCACTTTTGTAGGTTATGGTTGCGCTCTTAAGACCTACACTAAACGTAAATTTGTAGAAAATTTAATGACAAAGATTCCTGAACACCTCCCAAGAAAATGCAACCCTGAAATTGCTGATGGAAGAAGTTTTGTTGTTATGTTGATTTTTTTGTGCTATTCTGACTGTGCTAATATGGATATATTTTTTCGTCCCTTCCTGTTTTTTGTCAGTAAATAGGGCTATAATTATTCAACATAGTTGTTGAAAATCAGATATTTTTTTGTAATTGTGTATGCAGTCCTCAAAAATCTTCAATTTGAGTTGAATATCATAATATTTTAAGAATCAAAACCTAAAGTTTAGTACTAATTTACATTTTTTTTCTTAAAAATTCACATATTTGGGTAACATAATCACTTTAACAACTTAACCACCTGTTATAGTACAAACTTTTGTCTTGAAGCATTCTAATATTCTACGGCCAACGGTTATGTTCATCCAATGCATTACTTTAAACCATTTGAAGTTCACTTTTGACCCGCAAAAAGAGCGCCCCCACTAAAGTGAAATGGACCATTAAAGTTTATGTGAAACTGTTAAACGAAAAACACTCGATGCTATTCGTACGAGGTTAAGAATCATGGGCTACAGTAAATGTTTTATGAATAAAATATGAAAAACCCTGTGCGAAATTTGATATAAAGAATCCCGCAGGGATTATAGGTGTATTTTAAGGACCATGGGATTTCTATAACATTCCGATTTATTATATTGAGCTACTAGGCTCTATCTATATAATCCAGTCAAACAGCAATTCAACCTCGGAATTAAATATAATAAGCTATAAATATTTGTTTTGACATTTTATAAGTTAGCTCAAATCTCGTGTATGCGAGTCAAGATATTCAAGGTCATAGGTCGCAAAAACCAGTTTTTTGTAAATGTCTTATTTCCATTGCTCTAAATGACATTTGGAGTTATGAGAAAGGTTGTAGAGCGTAAAACTCTTTACAAATTCGGTCTTAGGCAATATTTTATATAATGAACCGGTCTCGAGATAGATCGCGAAGAGTGGGAAGCGCTTAGCCATATGTATGACCATGCTAGGTCAACTGTGGAAGCCAATCTTCTTAGCGTGTATGTACAAGGAGTTATGAATAGATCCTTTTTCAAAAGTTATTGGTGAACTATCTTCGTAGTAGAAATTTAATTTCTTTTGTACATGTCGTATATTGTAGTTGTAATCATTTTGGCGATCGATGGTGTCAATTTCTTTCATGTTTTGTAGTCGGAACGTTTCCTTCTCTTATATATCCTGGTCGAAGTAATTTCTTTAGCGATGATTCTTAAATGATTTCTTTACCAAACGTTAAATCTAAAGCCTAAGAATATTTTTATAATCTAATACACTCTTAAGGAATTATAATACAAGTATTTGTCAACACCGCCTATGTGTGAGACAAATTACTTCTGAATCCACCCCTGTTTAAGAATTTAATGATCTTCAAACACAATAAACCAAGCTGCCAATTTTGCCCGCCGCAGAGCTAATAGAGGAATTCCGGATTCTGCATATAGTCTGTCCACTGGAGAGGCTCAGAGGGCCCCAATGACCAGTCTGATATTCATATTATGAACCTTATCAAGTACCTTAAAGTGGGTATATTGAGATGCAGTATATACAATGGAGCCGTAATTTATTTTAGACTGTACGAGCCCCGCACACAGTTTTAGATTAACCTCCTTACTAGCACCCTAATTTCTGTTAGCCATACATTTTATTATGTTTAGGGCTTATTTACGCCTTATACTTAATTCAGAGAGATATGTTCGAGGAAAGTTAATTTTTTCCTATGATCGTGTACGCAATAGCGAATAATAGTCATTTTATACTTCATACTATTTACCAGCATATTAACTCTCAAAATACTCATGATCATTTTGATAGCAACCAAATAACGTTCACATTTTTACAAAATACAGAATACGTCATTAAGTTCTACGGATGCTTGTTTACTATCGCCTCCTTTCACCCAACAGAGCTGGACGTTGGCATTATCAGATATGAGTCGTCCTACAATTTTTAAGGCAAGCAGAGCCCCTCTGTCGTTCGTAGATATGTGCGCCGTTTCCCCACTAATATTTCCATTAATGATTTATATTCCCTCTAGCTCCACCTGGAATAGAGTGGTATAAGTACATACCCAATTATATTGCTCTGTGTAAATCCCAGCTCCGGATCCGTATTCCATATTTGGATCATTGGTGTAAATCGACACATCTGATTTGTCATTTCCAGAAATGTTCAGTTTTACCTGGAAATTTTGTTGAAAAGCAGGGATACGATCAGTTCCCATTCCTATGGGGATCATTTGTATTGTATCTCCTCCAGTATACTGCCATGTTCATAACCTCAGAGCAGTCCACAATGTCATCTGCATTTCTCCTTTAAACATTTATGTGTTCAAAAGGGAAATGCACAGTATAGTTTTCGTTGGGGGGCGAGCGTAGATGCGTCTTTACTATGTACATACTTTGATATGCGATGTAAGGCAACGTTAGGCGCGGTTAGTACTTGGGTGAGCGACCATTTCAAAAAAGACCGTGAGCGGAAGCTATACAACCTTAGGCGAGGGTTGTGTAGATGATATACCATCCTTCGGAGAGGATATAAAGCCGTCGGTCCCTTGTCTATTAAATGTTAGGCAAATAAAAGATCCCCACTTTCCTTAAGGGAAGAGGTTTGGCAAAATTCTTGGTTGGGGGTATCTCGTCTACAGGCGTCGGTGATAGGCCTCAGTAGCGGAAATAGACAGACTTTAAATAAATATTTTTAAAAAAGTTTTCATTGCGGCTGTAGATTTCATCGCTTCACTAACACAGAAGCATACCAATCACTGAACATGCTTCAGTTGAGATACTGTTGTTCTTCGTTTTGTAGATTGTAGATTGTTTTATGGGATCGTTTGGCTTCGAACAGCCTTACTTCACTTCGACCTAAAAGATCTTTTGTGATTTACCCTACATCTAGTTGTTGCCCAGGATTCCAAGACTTTTTACAAAGCTTGTGGTTTTCCTGGGGGCCAATTTCCCTATATCTTCAGGCGTTAATCCGCCTGTTCTAGGAATTTTAGCCTAGTGCAGACTAACACCTTGCATTCACAAAGTATATGTTCCGTAGTTTCAGTTGCAGTATGGCAATATCTGCATTTGTTGTCTACCGCCTTGCCCATATTCTTGAGATGATATCCCATTCTTGGATCTCCTCCACTATGTGTCCCTTGGCCAGGCCATAGAACGGTTCGGGTTCAATGAATGGTGCTTTAGATCCTTTTTTTTGCAAGGCTGTCAGCAAGTTCATTTCCTTGTACTCCCTCATGCCCTGGCCCACATCCAGGTAACCTTATTGTTGTTGGCCAGTTGCTTCACGGATTGTCTACATTCTCAGGCAATTTTAGACTCCAAGGTATAGGACCTTAGAGCTTTTAGTGCTGCCTGGCTATCAGATAATATATAGATCTTTGCCCTTCGGATGCCTTTATTTAGGCATTCCTGGGCACACAGATCTATAGCGTAAATTTCTACTTGGAAGATGGTTGGGGTGTTACCGAGGGCTTTGGATAGCCTACATTTAGGCCCTGCTACGCCCACTCCTACCCCTTCAGCCATCTTAGATTCATCTGTATACCAGATGAGTGACCCTTGTTCCAATCGCAGTGCCCCTATTTTGCTCGTCTGACGGCTTTCAATTAGCACGTCAAACGGGCAGTCAAAGTCTTGTTTAATTGGCATTGAGTTAGTGGGTTTGGTCATGGATTTCAAATGGATTAACTCCAGAATCCTTAAATGACCAACCAGATCGCCTGGTTTAAATTTATGTGCCTGGTGCAGTCGTAAGACACTGAGTGCTGCCTTCTTCCTTACATGCAAGTGCAAGGGAAAGTAGGTCAAGCATAGCCTCCATAGCTGCTGTGGGACACGAGTGCATTGCTCCGGTAGTCCCTATACTGGCAAGGCGTTGCAGTTTCTGCAACTTTCCCTGTGCTATTTTTTCTTCTGTTTTCGGCCACCATACGCATGATGCGTAGGTTACCATATGTCTGACAACCGGAAGATAAGACCAATGTGTCATTAGACCCCAAGTCTTACCAACAACCTACGGCACGTCTATATTACCGCTGTTGCTTTAGTAAGAGACCTTTCCAGATGTGAGTACCACGTAAGTTTTTGATCCAGGATTACTTCTAGATACTTGACTTCACTGGAAAAATTTAGTATCGTTCCATTCAGTACAGGACTTCTAAGATTGAGTTTTCTCCTTTTAATGAACGGGACAATAGTTGTTTTGCTCGAATTGACATTGTGCCCCTCTGACGAGCACCATTTGGATATTATATTTAAGGCAATTTGCATGAGGTTGGACATCATGACCTCATTTTTGCCTCTCACAGTGACGACCAGGTCATCTGCATATCCCTGGACGTTGAAGCCTGAATTACTCATTTTATGTAGGAGATCATCAACCACTTGACCACAGCAAGGGCGAAAGGACTCTACCTTGTCGACAACCCGAGACTGAAGTCACCGCAGCCGACTCATCCCCCACACCTGTAGGAATAATTCTGCTTCAGAGCATGGATTGAATCCATTTAATTGTAGGAGACTGTATTCCCCTTTTTTCTGCGGCGTTTTGTATATTCTTCGTTTTACTCTGGGTCACTAAACAGTAGCCGCATAACAAAGCTTGGGCTTTATCATGACGACATATAAACATAGGGAGATTTTTTGTGAAAAACTCTGGCACCCGCCAGAAGGCCGCGCATGCGTTATTTAATTTTACTTCCATATGTCTCTTCCAGTTTACAGTGCGATCAAGTATAGCCCCTAGATATTTGACCTCACTCAAATAGGCTCCGAGGAAGACTAGCGGATTAATAATTACTTCCTGGTAGTAATAACCTTACAACTCGACTGGCTTTAATTTAACCAAAGGTATGTCGGTGATAAGCTATCGGGTAAATGTAAACAAATAGCCGAGAGTGACTACAGTTATACTACAAGACAATATTGACAAGAGCGAAAGGGCATTAATTGAAACGTACACCCAGAGAGTGTATACTACTATAATATCGGGTTATGATCAAGGTTTAAATGCAATTGAATGCTGTTTTGTATCGAATTGTAATTATAAAATGCATTTGATACATTAGTGAAAATTTCATTATATTAATACTAGTAGTTGGGATACCGAACGAGACTTCCATAAGGATATATGAGAAATCAATGAATTCAATTGTCTGAAAATATTATCAGGATGAACTTGCTGCGGGAGAACTTTCGTGTTTTAACTGCGAATGCAAAAATTTACAATAAAATGGAGGCCAGCAATATCATTAACTTGCTTCTGAAGGGTGAGGAAACAAATTCTAAAATTTTTATAATATTCGTTATATTGAAAAATTGTTAAAAATAATTTTTTCTAGTAATTTTTCTCAATTTACTTCAAAAGTAAATTTCGAAAAATATCTTGGATAAAGCTAATAAGGAGAATATTACTGTTTTCGACATACCTCAAAAATGAACAGAATTATGAATTTCTAAGATTGCTTGCAAAAACTTACCTTCGAATTAGGATACCTAATGAGCTCAGCAACTACAACCTGCTTATGGTATTACGTCTATGTCAGATTGATTTAATTTGATCTATGAGATTTAAGTAAATTTTCCTGCTTGTACTAATTATTATATTGTTAGTAATATAATCATTAACGAAATTTATCTTTTTAGAGTGAATCTCTTTACTAAAACTTCATAGTTTGATATTTTCATTATCGATTTTTCTTTTCAAATATATATTTGTATTGGGCAGCAGTTTAGGTTTCCTCGTTTCTTTTCTTTCTCATTTTTAATATTAGTATTAGGCATGATAGATGAAGATAGAGACTGCTTCTTTATTAAATGGAAAGCCATTTATGCATCTTGTGTATCAACATATTAATTATGGACGATATTGGGATAAAAGGTTTAACCATTATAATTTCATGTACCCTGCAGAGATATGATTAGCTCAAATACAGTCCAGAAGGCTAGTAAAACATCTTAGATTCCTAAAGAAGATCTTTGGTCTCAACAAAGCTCTACTGACGTTAAAAGATTATGCTGGTCAAGACCCCAATGATATGTGGTATTCAAGCATGTATAGAAACCAAGAAGAAAATTTGAGAATAGATGAATTGTCTGAGGAGGAAATATCACAATCCTTATGGTTACTTATGAATATTACAGATTTATTATAATATGAGCTGCTGCACCCAATTCTTGCGCATATGCCATTTTTAAATTTATTATACTGTAACTGCAAAAATAATAATTGTTTGCCTTTGTCAGTTTATTAAATATTTTGATATGTGCAGTAATTACCTAGATATAAAATTATAATATTCTAATGCTAGCAATATTGAATGTGATGATGAAAGCAAAGAAAATATATTTCAAAAATATCATATTTTAATCAAATTAAATGCTTTATTCACCTTCTTTGCCATATACAAAGATATAGATGAGGTTTGCCACATGTTGGTGAATGGCCGCCAAAAGGAGTAAATAATTAATTATTATTTATCAGATAATGTATATAGAGAAGATGAAAAACATTGATCACTGACTAGTTGTACTTATTACTATAAAAATTTTTGAGACGTAACAACAGTTAAGAAATACAAAAAAACAGAAAACAAAAAATACAATTATTTTTTATTATTGTTAGAAATAAAATACAAAAGATGTCCAACTGCTATTTTTAATGAAGATTGGTTAGTTGACAGTTTCTAGAAAAGATTCAAATTCATTCAGGCCATAAAAACAGTTGTCTAGCAAGACGTTTTTTAATTCTCTGCTCTATGGGGAGCAGATTATAATAAAAAAATCCGGCGTGATAAGGCGGTTTTTTATGACAAGTATGAAAAAATTTATTGGTATAGATATTATTTTTATTTCGTGTTGAATATGAATGAATATCGCTGAACTTTGTGATGTCACTCCTTTTGTTATGGATGAAAGCCATCAGTTTTAAGATATAAATTCCTGTCACATTAAGTAACTTTCTTGACTTAAAGGTGGGTCTGCAAGATTGCATGTATGTCAGATTGAACAAAAGCCGAATTATCCTTTTTTGAAGGATGAGAACATGGGAAAGTTCAGTGGCTTGTCCCCATGGCAAAATATTGTAAGAAATTTTCGGGTATACTGTAGCATAGTAAAAAATATCAAAAGTGACTCTTCGTTAAGCGTATTCTTTAGGGTTGATAGAGCAAAATAGGATCTGTGCAACCTGGCACACACACCATTGATGTGTTTCGTTCCAGCTCATTGAACTATCTATGTAGGTTTCTAGAAACTTAATTGAATTATTTATTGGTATATTTGTATTGTTACTTTTAAATTGTGGGTTTATTAGCGCTCTGAGTAGCCCTGTAATTTCTTGACATGTGGTTTTTCCAGGTTTATTACAAGATGATTTCGTGCACATCGTTTAGAAAATTGTTTTATTGTATCGTTTACTTTTGATTTTAGCTCATCTTTAGTCTTTGCACAAATTAGGATAGTTGTATCATCTGCATACATGAACACACTACCATCTTGTACATAAAGTGGCAGGTCGTTCATGTACAGCAGGAATAAGAGTGGTCCCAGCACATCTCCCTGAGGAGTGCCTATCTCAGAGTCGAAATCGTTTGAGTACAAGTTTTCAATTTTAACGTTAAACGTCCTGTCTGTAATATATGATATCAACCAGTTATTAATAGGGCCTTGTACGCATCGGCCTCGTATGCATCTAATTATTTTGACACAAAGTTCGAATCCAACGTATCCAAAGCACGGGACAAATCAAAGAAGATTCCAACTACACGAGCCCCGTTATCTAATTTGTTGTTTATAAATTGGGTGAGTTCTGAAGTAGCAAACTCTATGGAGTACCCTTTACCAAAACCGTCTAGGGTATTTGTTAAAATATTATTTTTAGTTAAATAAACTAAATGTTATCGCTCTATAATTTTCTACCTATCTATTACACACAGACTACAGATAATTTCCATTCCTATTCATATAAATTCAAAAATCCATTAACCAACTTATGTTTTACACTTCACGTTTTATCAGCTTCGTTGGCATTTCATTTACAAATAATATGTCACGTAGTTTTTAAGATAGTATGTGAAACTTCTTATTTCCACTTCATTTCTCCAAAATTTTTAATTCAAAATCTGCATTACTTCGTACTGAAATGTCTTCACAAATATCTTGTTTGCGTAGTTGTGCAATATTACTACGAATGTTACATTTTTTTTTTTTCGATTTACTTAGCCTACAAATTGTTTTCCTTATTTTACGTCCAGTGGAAGTACAGTAACGCAAAAAAAATAAATTTTTTTTGTTGAAATAGGCTTAAAATGTCATGAAACGTCAAGATTTTAAATTTGAGCGAAAACAAATTCCTCTCTGTCGCTCTGTCGGTCTGTTTGGCTGTAACTTTTTTTTTGTGCGCACGTTTACTCTGGAACCGTTTATCATATTGACTTGAAATTTGGTACACTTATGTATTGTAACGAGATCTGGAACTAGATTTTATTTTGAGCTATTCCGTTGAAGGGTTCGGGGGTAAATGGGGCAAATAAAGGTAAATAAGCAAAACTAGCAAGTAATAGTCCATAAAATTGCAATTTAGGCCATGCACGAAATCAGCCACCCCCCTACCCCTACTATCACCCCCAACAACACCCCCAAACTATTATATAAGGGAGTAAAAAGATTAAAATGTGATTTAGTGTATATACAAGAGCGAAACGTCTAAAATAATTTTTTGGAGCTAGCTACCCCCTCTACCACCCCCATTTCCCACCCTATTGTTTAAGGGCATAAAAAATTAAATTGAGATTTAGTGTGTACTAGAGAACCAAGGACTTCTATTTTTTTTTACAAGCCACCCCTACCACCCCCACATTATTATTAAAGAGAATAAAATATTATAAAATATTACGTTGGGATTTAGTGTGCCTAAGACTTGGATACAATATCTGCATGTGGAAATAGTGATTCCTTGGGCAGCGGTTTTAAAATAGGATAAGATAGATAAATATAATTTACTTTCTGCCATTTTTTCTGTATAGTGGCTGAAGCTCAATAAATTTTTTAAGGATCTTTGATATTACATTATACTGCTGATGAAGAACACTTCCTAAATTTTTTGGTCCTTATATCCTATACCGACTAAATTTTCTCAATTTTAATTAAATTTGTCGAATACAAATACTAATTTACAGAACATCAAACGATAACAGGATTAAATGCATTTTCCTTTTGATATAAAATATATGGATATAATACAGATACATTTCAAGTCATCTATTCACCTCATAGCACTCACAAGAATTTTCTGACCCTCAAACACGAGTTTGAAATTAAATTATTCATGCATTACATTATAAAGTACTTTTTTATCATAGAAAAAGGACTAAACTGTTGACCAAGCTGATATAAGAGCCACCACTAATGCGGTTAAGCGGTAATATCTAGAGGATTTAAAAGTAGTTTACCATGCGTCGTATAACAAAGAGTCCACGTACGTTCATAGTCCCCTGCAATAAAAATACGTTGTTCGAAAAAATATTATACCAAAGAAGGTTCGTAAAAGCTGAATGATGTCTAAAAAGCCGTCCGCGATATGTGATGTTATATGGAACGACAATATTAATTTCTAAGAATATATTATGCAGGCATAGGCGTCGACTCCGTGGGTGCTTTGAGACGTGAGCACCCCACAAAATTTTACATCTGCATATGGTTCAATTATTCACAAAACCGTTCATGATGAAATGATTTTGGATTCACCTTGAATCTGTAACAAACAAATTTTATTTTTATACAAGTTTGTTTTAGATTCACTTATTATCCAAAGAAAATATTTTTATAAAAGACCCCGGAACAAATCTCATGAAAATTGTGCTTCGGCAGGATCGGCTGAAACTTTGCTATTTCGTAGTTCTAGTGATGTTGATTAAAATTCATAATTGTCACAATTGGATTCTATAGGCCGTTTTTGAGATTCGGCTTGTCAAAACTTGGTAATTTGCGTCATTTTAGACATTTAAGAATTTTTTACTCTTAAACTATTAACTTTAGGGAAAAAGTGCATGGGTCGAAAAATGTTCATTTATGTCCAGTAAAGCTCGGGTTTTTTTTTCCAGAATTGCTACTTGGAAACTTGAAACAAGCCTACTACAAGATATTATATTGACATCGGTGTCTTTTAAACACGCACTCCCCGAAGATTAAATGTTATAGGAATTATAACATTATTAATATATAATATTTGTTTGTTTCTACGTATGATTTACTACTACATTTAATTCTTCTATAAAATATTCCACTGGAATCTTCATTTTCTAAGGAATTCTTGGTCATGCAACTATTATTTATTATTAATATAGTAATGAAAAATTACATATTTCTGTGTTCATCTTGTTATCTTTGAGTAATATAAACAAATTATTTATCATTATGACTTATCTTTCTTGCATTGGCAAGCACCCGAAGTCGGCGCATATGTATCTAGCCCACATAGTATAGAAGGTAATATATGATTTCTCGACTTCTAACTTTGACCGAGAGTTTGAAAGACTGCTCCTTTGAGATGTAATTGAAACTGCCTTTCGAAATACTACTATTCATAATAATTTAGTGTTTCATTAACACATTTTCAATTATTTCATAAACCTAAAATTGTCTGCAATTTTGTTTTAAAATGTTAATGTATTATAAATAAGCCTATTACGAAATGAGCGAAAGCTACATCACATTACTGACTGTGAATTCCTATACTATAACTCACCATGTAAAAGTAATTTGTGCCATAATTTAGCAATATGGTAATCAAATAATTATTACGCTCAACTGTAACTTCCACTATTAGGTTGACCATATGTTTCTTTTCATCATGTGTACACCGGGTGACAACGGATTACAAGGCGCCACTTAATTGTCTATTAAAGCTTGCAATTTGGTTTGTAGATATGACTCATCATGGCTCATATTTTCCATGAAAAAACAATTAAATACCACTTTCTTTTTTCCAGAAGTTGGTCTAAGTCAAGAATTTTAAATGAAACCCTGTATATATTTTTATATAGTTCGATAGAGATTAGAATTCCCTTTTCAATGACATATCACGTGTTGTCAATTTTTTTCAAAGTGGCGGCGTAGGGGCCATTTTTTCTAAATGTAATAGGGCGGCAGCCTGGCGTTATTAATGAAGCTGATGCCAAATAACTTGTTAAGATAACAAACAAAATGCGTTTTATTATTGGTGTTTAATTGAATTTACCAATTTTTTGAATTTGTCACAAAATGGGATATATTTTGATATTGTTTAAAATGTCAAAATTTTTCATAAATTTTCTCGAAAATTTTGAATGGGATCCCCTACCTATTAAATAATAACATTAAAGTGTGTCTTATTACCTATAATACAATGCAATGGTTTTTGGTTTTAGAAAAAAAAATTAAAAACCTGGTGAGGTACATGTTTCATTATAAAATAACTAAAAACGCAGTATGCATGAGATATTATTGTGTCTCATTAATTACTAATATTGATTTTTATTGATAAGTAAACTTTGCTATTTTTAAATTTTACATTTCTCTTTCTTTAGTTAAAAAAAAAGAAGAAATACAAACTAGAGACTGTTCATTGCAACAATTAATACGAGGCAGTAAAATACCTAACATGAGAAGGCGTTGGAAACAAATGTTTGTACTTACAAGGAAGGTAGTTTCATCATAAACGTCAAAAGCTTCTTGCATTTTCATTGTTAGTAACAATTTATTGTCATTGTTGACTTTCATTAATTATTAACAGTAAGTACTATAGTAATAACAGTTAGCTGAAAAAATTATAATGGTTTCTTCAAGAGAGCATCAAATTGACATGCTCCTTATTTATGGAGACTGTCAGAAAAATGCCATAATGCGCTGAAACACTGTACCAGGAACGCTTTACAGGCCGTGCTCCTGCATGCTCCTTCACATCCATATTACCCTTGGTTGGTGTAGCATCTAAAGAATTAAAATAATGGCGATAATAATATTAACAATAATGAACGTTTCATTGTAAGCGAAGAATTTGAAATAAACGTTCTAGCATATATCGAATATGACCGTACTGCTTCCATTCGCAAATTATGTATCAATGCAATGCGCCAAAGTGCCAGGAAAATTTTGAAGAAGCGCGGATTTAAATCATTTAAGTATGAAATTCACCATCAACATATGCTTATGACTTCCAAAGAGGACTTAATTACTGCAATTGGTTTTTAGATAATCCAGTCCAGTATTCCATAATAATATTATTTTTACGGACAAATCTAGGTTCACCAATGTAGGAATGTTTAACAGAAACAATACTCGTTATTGGGCTGTGGAAGTTTTGGAATAAAGTGGTTGGACATAATAGGACTTATATCATTGGTCCAATATTTTTCTATCTAGAAATGTATTTGGAATTTCTCCAAAATCAAATAGAACATTTTATAAATAACTTTCAGGAAAACAAAAATCTAATTTTCCAACAAGATGGCGCACCAGCTCACAATTTAAGAATTGTTGCAAATTATTTGAACGAACGGTTTGGTGAAAACTGTTTGGGAACCAATGGACCAGTCCGGTGGCCACCAAGATCATCTGATTTGACCCCGCTAGATTTTTCCATATGGGGTCATCTAAAAGAAAAAGTATATATAAATTCTCCACCAACCTTAGAAATCTTGGAGAACGGGATTAGAATGGGTATTGAAGACATCTCTCAAGATCATTTACAAAACCTGCTCAGAGAAAATATCAGGAGAATCAGATTGTGTTGGGAACAAGGCAGCCAACGCATAGAGCATTTAATTGAATAACTTTTTTACCAATTTAATGCTTATTTTATTTATTTACTTGGGTAATTAGTACATAAGACAATATTATTGTTTGAAATAAAAGAAATCTTTAAAAACTAAAACAAAAAACTCAAGTGCATTGTATTATACATTTTTGTGGGTAATAAGACACACTTTAATGATAGCATTTAATAAGTAGTGGATCCCATTCAATATTTACCAGAAAATTTTTGAAAAATATTGACATTTTAAACAATATCTAAAATGTATCCCATTTTGTGACAAATTAAAAAAATTGGCGAATTCAATTAAAAACCAATAAGAAAACACATTTTGTTTGTTATTTTAACAAGGTATTTGGCATCAGCTTCATTAATAACACCAGGCTCCCGCCATATTACATTTAGAAAAAATGGCTCCTACGCCGCTATTTTGAAAGGAAATGGCAACATGTGATATGTCGTTGAAAGGGAATTCTAATCTATGTCGAACTATATAAAAATATATACAGGGTTCTATTTAAAATTCTTGACTTAGACCAACTTCTGAAAAAAGCGGAAGTGGTATTCAATTGTTCTTTGATGAAAAATATGAGCCCCAATGAGCAATATTTATACACCAAATTTCAAGCTTCTACCTTAAAAGACAATTAAAACGAATCCGTTGCCACCCCATATAAAACGACTTTTGTTAAATGCTACCTAATTTTTATCTGCTATGTAAAAACCGCTGCCCAAGGAATCACTACTTCCACATCCAGATTTTGGAGCCAAGTCTTATACACACTAAATCCTAATATAATATTTTATTTCCTTTAATAATAGAGTGGGGGTGATAGAGGGGGTGGAAACGTAAAAAAAAATTAAAAGTCCTTTTTTCTCGTATAGCCACTAAATCGCAATTTAATTTTTCATTCCCTTAAACAATAGGGTGGGGTGGCAATGGGGGTGGTAGAAGGGGTAACTAATGCCAAAATAAATTTTAAAGGCCCTTGATTCTCGTACACAACGCCAGAGAATTTTTTTGAGACGTTTCGTTCTTCTATACACACTGAATTACATTTTTTTTAATCCCTTTCATAATAGTGTGGGGGTGGTGTTGGGGGTGACAGTGAGGGTGGAGGGTGGCTGATGCCAAAGAAAATTTTGAGACTTTGACTCTTCGTACATGCCCTAAATTGCAAATTTATGGACTCTTACCTGCTTGCTTTGCCTATTTACCCTTATTTACCCCATTTACCCCAGAACCCTTCAACGGAATAATCTAGTTCCAGATCTCATTACAATACATAAGTGTACCAAATTTCAAGTCAATATCATAAACGGTTCCAGAGTAAACGTGCGCACAAAAAAGTTACAGACCAACCGACCGACAGACAGGAATTTTTTTTGCTCAAATTTAAAATCTCGACATTTCATGACATTTTAAGCAAATAAAATATTTTTTTTTTTTGCGTTACTATACTTCCACTGAACGTGGAAGTAATTATGTATATTTCTTTAAAAATATGACAAAAAGGCCATAATGATTGATTCTTTACAGCAGAGAATATAGGAAGCATACCGTCATGGCAGATAGAGTTCTTCTAATGAAATAAAATATACTTTTTTCACTTTTACAGTTTATTTATACCAATACGGTTGACGAAATGTACATCTAATAGAGTATTTAAGTATAGTGTTCAAATGTAATTTATATGTTTATCTCATTTTTGGCAGATTTTAAATAAACAGTCAATTTTGATAGAAATTGAAGTGCTCTGCAAAATAACTTTAGAAAACTATACGTTATTCTTTTATTTGACTGAGAACATTTCATATTGACAAATTTCATGACATTCATAATTAATATAAAACTACAATGCAACTACAATGTTCCGAGCAGAGATTACATAATTTTTTTAAGAGGTTTTTCTATAATACGAAATATTATTTTACTTTCCGTAAATCATTTTAAATGAAAGACAAATTTCTGTGTAAACGCCGATATAGCGATTACGCGAGATATTATGATGAGAATCAGGTTAACTTTAATTAAATCATAAATTACAAGGAACAATAATTAAGGGAATCCCCTTACGAGATACATTTTCAAGTGCTTCGTAACTCATAATTATTACTTTAGGTAATTATATAATATAATTTTTTTCTTAGGTTGAAAAATTTGTGACATAAGGCGTAGCAAAAGAATAATGAAAATAAGGGCTTAAACTCAGTAAATTTTCGTAATAGAAAGGGGAAATCAATTGTAAATAGGATTAGTGATAAACTACCATTCGTTGTTATATATCATAAAAGTTTATTTCTCATAGGTTTACACCCAATTGTAAGAAACAGTAACAAAGGACTATTCAACAATTTTATAATGTTTTATTTACCTTTTAATGGCCAATAAATTATATTATGCATTAAAATTAATGACTTAACACTATCGCAATAAAAATATCATTTATATCTTGAGAACAATTCAGCGCCCAGTTGATTTTATTTAAACGTGTCGTACAGTCAGTTCTGTTATATAATATCTTAAAAATAAATATAATTGATGACAAATCTGAGGCTATCATTTATAGAAATACAGTTAAATTTACTTAATAAAATCTGGTTCTCTTTACTAAACCCCTTCAGGCCATCTCATATTAATAATCAACCATTCTGGAAATCTTTGAGTGGAATCAGTACTGCCTATATAGCATTACGGTAGGGGATTCCAAATTACAGGTTCATATTCCAGTGAAAATTTTACTAACGCAAAATATAGACAGAACGTGGAAAGTGAAAAATGCTTGTAGTTATGTGGTATGAATCCCCATACTTTTTTGGACAGTAATTTCTGTCATATGTAGAGTCTGTTACGGTTTATTTTTGTCCTAAAATATTGTATCATAAAAATAGTGCACCTATGATACAGCTTAGACTAATTTTTCTGTGTTTATGTAGATATATTGTACATATTAGGGTTAGGGTAATTGCTTTTTAATAAACAGAAGGGAGTTTTCACGAAAATTATGTTTGTAGCGGTCGATCACGGGTTGAACTTCTAAACTCAGGTCTCTGTTCCACTATTTAGCTTGATAATTCTTATGTTCATCTATTAATTATATGGTTACATTTTTGTAAACATTTCGCTGAATCACACATTTGATAGTCAAGGGAAACAAGGATGACAACTTTATATCTTTTCTATTTTTATAGCTTTACTGTTGGCAACAATGTTGAAAATAATTACACATTTAATTTAATTTGAAATAATAATCCATTTCACTGTTAATTAAAGTAGTATTGAAAAGATATAGTAGCTATTTAAGATCTCAAAATGCAAATTGTATGCCTTATCATAATAGTATGAAATGTAATAAATATTTCCAGAATAGCAGATACCCTGCCATCTAGTGGACGGAACTCGAATTTTAATTGATCGATAAGTTCGCGAAATACAAGTTCTGGTTCTATAGGATTTCAAATGGGTTTTTTTTTAAATATGATTTATTAATTGATAAGAATATAAGTTTTTCTCTCTTAGTTTCCGGGAATGAGGTGTGCTTAATTAATTGCTGACTGTTTCTGTGCGAAGACGTTTTGATTTGCGATCATCCGTTAAGGGATTATTCTTTGTGCAGATATTTTAAGTGATTTCGATTTGTGATAGTTGATATCTTTGGATTCTAGTGATATTTTTTTGAAATTACACCTATTTGGGGATTAAAACAGCAATTGTAAGTACATACTTTTCCCATTGATTGCATAGTTAGGTAATTTATTTTTTTTGTGTATAGTGCTCATCCCACGCTCCCTCTACCGCCTTACAGCATCATCTTAAAATCATTTCCGTGGGATACTGTGAAACACCCTTCAAAGAAGGTATGTTCATTTTTTTTTTGTAAATTATTAGATAATTAATTAACTTTGGAATTTTATTTCCAAAGGGTGTTTTTCCTGGAGGACTGTTATCGGTTTGTGGAGGCATATCGTATTTGGGAAGCTACAGAGTTGGACATTGTCAATTTGGGAAATTTTTAATAGTCCTGGAACTCTCATCCTTTTTGGAATTTATTTATTGTCAACTGCCTGGATTAGCACCGTCACTGGGGCTGCAACCTACCCTCATATCTAGAGACGGAGGAGATCTACCGGAACCAGGAGACACGCAAGTTGATCTCAAAATAAAACAGCTACTTCTCACAAACTGATGATTATCCAATTTTTTTTGTACATTATTTATAATATTACTTTCCGATAAATCTTGCGACCGCCTTGACAATTATATTTTCAATTATTTTTAGTATTATTAGTGAATTTTGGGGGATATTAGTCTTAAGAAAACAATTTATTAATAGGAGTTTTATTTTACATATTTTAAAGAAATATATGTATTACATACATACACTTGAGCTCAGTAAATTTTGAAAAGTGGGATTGTACAGCGGAAATTAGTTCAGCAAAGAAATTCAAGAAAATATTTTTGGTTGGCTTGTTATAATTGCGCTTAAGCTTAAGCAACGTTATAAAATTATATCAGTTTGCATAAAATTTCATCTAATTTCTACGTGGGCTATCTGGAAATATTTTTTTTGTGTACATTCTTTTATCATGAAAAACATACTTTTTTATCTTCATTAGTAACTGATAAGTAATACATTCTTCATACTTTTACTATAAAAATTATCAGTTTTTTTTTGTTTAACACATATCTACAGGTTTTTCTTTCCTATTATTTGGGTTTTCTACCACATGTACTATTATCCTCTTCAAAACAAATCACCGAATCTACAAAATAATAGAATTATTGGAAAAAAGAGCCTCTGCGCCCGTGACGTTTACGCCAAACGAAAAGTCAGAGGTTATGTTTTGCAAATAATATAAATCGGAATAAACACAAAAATAATGTATTTTGCTGACGTTTCGGAAAGTAATCTCTTTCCGTTTTCAAAGCTATTTTTTTTGAAAAACTCTTATTTTGCTGTGTATGTCAAATACACAGCTTTAAGATTCTGTTTATGTTATTTCCATAGATACTTACTACTTACACAGAACATAGAACTGATGATATTAAAAAAAAAAAAAAAAAAAAAAAAAATATCATCAGTTCTATGTTCTGTGTAAGTAGTAAGTATCTATGGAAATAACATAAACAGAATCTTAAAGCTGTGTATTTGACATACACAGCAAAATAAGAGTTTTTCAAAAAAAATAGCTTTGAAAACGGAAAGAGATTACTTTCCGAAACGTCAGCAAAATACATTATTTTTGTGTTTATTCCGATTTATATTATTTGCAAAACATAACCTCTGACTTTTCCTTTGGCGTAAACGTCACGGGCGCAGAGGCTCTTTTTTCCAATAATTCTATTATTTTGTAGATTCGGTGATTTGTTTTGAAGAGGATAATAGTACATGTGGTAGAAAACCCAAATAATAGGAAAGAATATTCGTAGAATGCCACAAATAACTTTCAGACAATATATCTACAGGTTGTCCCACTAACGTGTACAAAGCTACAATTATTTTTTTATTGTAATTTTTTTTATCATATGCGTCATAAATCATTTACTTGCATTAGTTTGGTCAAGATTTTCAGAAAATAAGTAATATTGAGATAATAATTTTTTTTTTGTAGTTTAATAGTAATACCACACGATTTTTGCACTATTATTATGCCTTCAACAGTCATTGGGGTCTAATAATCTTTTATATATATATATATATATATATATATATATATATATATATATATATATATATATATATATATATATATATATATATATATATATATATATATAGGTGTACATATTATATACTTTTGGAACTTATTCTGGAAAATTTTGAATTTGGGTATTTTGTTTATATGTAGATATCTGCTGAATATTGTAACCTTTCTCTATATATATATATATATATATATATATATATATTGTAATAAACTGCCGATAATTTTATGAAAGTGGACTTGTCATTATTTTGCGTGTCCAAAATCCTTGTTTAATAAATTGGGGGAGTTTTGGAAATTCTCAGGGGTATTTGTAGAATAATTTAATTTACTTGGCGCCCACTAAAAGTACCATCTTATTTGAACTCCGCCCGTCTCCACTAAGTCTGGCCGGCGAATACCTAGTTGTCCAACGACAGCTGCTTTTATTGTCCCCCTCCTTCCAGAGGCAGAAAGGGGTAGGTGACAAGTCAATATGCTTGTCACCATGAAGGTACCTATCATTGTATTTGGCACATCCGTTTACATTAATATCGCTTATTGTATATTGCCCAAATCACGAATTTTGTTGTTCACTTCATCATCATCTAATTTGCGAATCAAAATACTGACGACCGCCTCCATTAGATTTTTTTTGTAATAATAGCAACGGAATCCCTATGAAGAAGCCGTAGAAAATATAGTTCAAATTTCACTTAATACTCCATAATCTGCCCTGTTGATTTCCTAAAAAAAAAACAATAATAATTTGTGACTCTTGTATGATATAATTATTTATATCTACACCATTTCTCTATTAGTATATAATAATATTCTATATTATTACAATACTTTTTGGCTAGTTAGCTGCTAGGTGGGGGCGTGGGACGTTACTCATTTATTAATACAATAATAGGGTTTTCCCAGAAAAAAAAATTATTGCTGAAATACTTAACTCAGGTAAAAAATGATTTATGGCATATTTATTATCTTATTAATATTACTAATAGTAACAAAAAAAAACTTGAAGTTTGAAAAATATTGGGTTCATTTTAAACAGCCATAAATGGGCGCGTTGTGACGTCAACACCCTGAAATCCAATCACAGAGGTTGTCTCTGTTCAAGATTGTTTATTAATCTTGGTCTCTGTTAACATAACATAACCTCTATGTATTGACAGCACTCAGCACTTTTCTACTTTAGGTAAATTATCAGCGGCACCTTTAACATATCCCTCTTCCACTTGATTCCATTTTGATTGTAGAATTAATAAAACATAAACTAGAAACTGATAAAATAATATTTTCACTCCAAACAATGCAAACATAAAAATATTAATTTAACGTTTTAGGTTAGTCATCTGATGTGTAATGTCGACGGTGAAGGTTAAACCTAAACGACAGTACAAAATATTAACGTCCGACGCTTTCACGAATAACTTGTGCGGCATTTATCTGGATTCTGATTGGCCAATATTTACACGTCCACTACTTAGACCAATCACAGTACAAGCATTACAAATTGAAGTTCTGGGAAGTTTTAGAGGAAAGCTTTCTTTAACACACAGTTAGAATCTATTACAAACTAATTATATCCATAATCTCATTCGTTTTCCGGGTAGATACGTAATTCTGGCGCGTAAAAATGCCCGTTTTAAAAAGCAGTGAAATTATCAGCAAGTAGTTTTAACGATATTTTCTTAGAAATAATTCTTATTAGAAAAGTAAATTGTTGTAAATTAATAAAATGTTTTATTATATCATTTTCACGACACAAATTGTTAAAATAAAATTAGTGGGAAAACCCTATTTGAGCAACAAATTGTCAACTAGTTGTACAGGAGACGCCAAATGGTGTATTTCTAATTCATACTTGTCCTAAAGTCAGAAATTGGAAGCAGTAATAATGGATAAATCTAATAAATTTCACTGCAAATTTAATAATTAAATGTGGTATATCTATATTTACATAAATTTTAATATATGTAACGTTTGGCAGAGCAAATTAATAAATAATGGTCTATTAGTGAGTCGCACTCAGGTATTATTCAAGCATGTGTGCATAATGGTAGAAATTAAAAGTGTTAACTTTCTTACCCCCAGATATGGTACAGTTCAAAATGATGAATAATCTAAAAATCTTGAGAATCGATTCGCTTGCGTGTTGCTTTGATTTACACCCCTTTTGGCTTCCCTCTAGAGCTGAGAAAGCTGGCGATTTCCAAATTGGAATCAAATCTCGACGTTATTGGTATACAATTAGATAGCTGACTATACAGTGTGGGTACAATATTAATAATTTTAGAAAACTTGGAATCCAATATTACCTCTCAGAAACGTTATAACTTACGATTACGCCTAAAAATACGAAACTGGCATTAACTGACTTTTATTAATACGTGTATAGGTCATAAATTACGTTAAATAATTAAATGCTTATCTCCAATGCCGAATTCCCTAACAAGCGAGATATATCAGAAAAAATTATTTCAAGACTGCGCAAATACGACAACAACATCAATAACACTGTTGCTAATTATGGTGAGAAATAGCTGAATAAATCACGTAATTACCCAATTCTATTTCTAAATGCACATAAACTTAGCCGGCCACTTTCTTGATGTTCTAAAACAATCATCTAGGCCGCCAGAAATAACGATTTGAGGTCGATTCTCCAGAAGTTTTTTCTCCATCAGATTTTATTGGACAGAATGATAGGTTTAGGTGTAAATAACAAGAAAATCATAGTGCGTACGTACAGTTTTGACTGGAAGATATATTTAAATGCACTTTTATGAAAAAACCCAGCCAAAAGCCGAAGGAGCCACGGTGACCTGCGCTACTTCCCACCCCTCCCTTAGGGAAAGAAGCCACCACCGCTGAAAAGATAGAGCAACTAAGACAACAACAGAAGAGGATGACATCATTGGTTGATCTTGACAAGCTTCTGACCTTATACAGCAACTTAAACGACGAGCTGGAGAGGTGCGTCAATGCAGGCGAGAAATTTTTCGTTATGCACCGCTTCCTGGAAGCAATTCCAGAGAATGCATTTTAGATAAAAATTAAGCTTTCTTCCTGGAACGCCAATGGTATAGGTAACAAAATTCCTTTTCTTATCAACTATATACTGAGGCATAAAATTGACATTATAGTTCTGAATGAGACGAAACTTACCAGACAAGACAAACTGCAAATCCGGAGGTACACAGTACACCGTAAGGATAGGGCAGACATTAACAGGGGTGGCGGGGTAGCCATACTCATAAAGTCCGATATCGCGCATACGCATCATTCTGTACGGAACACAACCGTGGAGAATATGTATGTGACGTTGGAGGGCGGCATGAGTATTGTCGCCGCGTATAATAGACCAGCTAACGGCTCCACGACGGGTTGTCTGGAGAATTTAATGAATATGAGCCCGCGCTGCCGGCTCATAGGCGATCTTAACGCTAGGCTTCGCAACTGGAACTGCCATCGCAACAACGCGAACGGCAACACTCTGTTCGACTATGTGAATAGTCGAAATGTCATCCTGCAATATTCGGACAATCCCACGCATTTTTCGGATAATGGTACAACACCCACAACCCTTGATATAGTGCTCAACAAGGGCGTGAGGAACTCCACGGCCCCTGTGACCCTGGAGGAACTCACGTCCGACCACAATCCTATTGTACTCGAGTTGCACGATATGTCAAGGGAGGACGTAACACGTAAAATCACATCTTATAGAGACGCCAACTGGCGTCTCTATAAAGCACACATTAACACAAACTTAACACTGAATAGTTCAAATGTGCTTTTAGAGGGCGGAATATTAAACATAATATTTTTAGTCGCAAACTCCTCTATAAATCCTTATTTTACTATAAGGAACCTAACCAGACTGCAACCAACAGCTACTCTCCGGGCTATGTGCCCCGCCGAGCGCTGAATTACAAGTTACAAGCCTGGCGCGTTAAGTGTAATAATTGCATATTACCATCAAAACGCTAATGCTTCGATTGCAACAAACACCAGCCGAAAGACTGATCCTACTTAAAGGAGCTCCCTTGCCAGTCGTCACACACCACTTGCAGACTGCAGTTTCGAGCTGTTGGCTCTCGTCAGTGCAAGGTAGGTATGCGACGACTGACATGAGAATCCTTTGACTATAGTACATCCCGGTATTTTTACAATAGCGACATATAAAACAGCCAGCAGGCGCCATCCAGCGGTCCAGTGTCTGTTGCAATCGAAAAATAAATAGCCTGACTTGGCTTAGCATAGTTCAAATGTGCTTTTAGAGGGCGGAATATTAAACATAATATTTTTAGTCGCAAGGGAGCTCCTTTAAGTAGGATCAGTCTTTCGGCTGGTGTTTGTTGCAATCGAAGCATTAGCGTTTTGATGGTAATATGCAATTATTACACTTAACGCGCCAGGCTTGTAACTTGTAAATCAGCGCTCGGCGGGGCACATAGCCCGCAGAGTAGCTGTTGGTTGCAATCTGGTTAGGTTCCTTATAGTAAAATAAGGATTTATAGAGGAGTTTGCGACTAAAAATATTATGTTTAACACTGAATAATACACTCAATACACCCGCCGATCTGGAAAATGCTGTGGAAGAGTTTACAGGACTGCTGCAGGATGCTAAGCAGACTGTTGCCACTACTATTACGATAAACTCGAATAAAGACCGACTTGACGAAGCGGTCATACGAGACATACGAGAAAAGAACAGACTGAGACGGCTTTGGCAGCGAAATCGCGATGTCAACGCTAGGGCCGAGATGATCAGGCTGCAAAGGCAAATCAGAACCACCATCAACACTGTAAAGAACCAGAAATGGGGGGATAAACTGGCAGCGCTAAATCCTCAGGACAACTCGCTGTGGAAGGTGACGAGGGCCTTAAAAAGCACGCGAGAGGCTATACCCGCGCTGACACGTGCGAACGGACATACAGCGATGACAGACGCTTAAAAAGCGACACATTTTGAAAACATTCACAATAACAATATACCAAATAATTTAGACCACGACCGCATCGAAAATGACATTAACGAAATCATTGGTCATGACGTACAACTGATAAGACGAGAGTTTCTGAAGGTCATGACCAAACCCTCGGAAATAGCAGGAGTTGTCAAAGACCTACCTAACAATAAAGCCCCTGGAAAAGACGGCGTCGAGAACAAGCTGCTCAAATATCTCCCGAGGAAGGGCCTAACCAGTGGAAATGCGCCGTGGTCGTGCCCATCCTTAAGCCAAACAAGAACGCGAAGTTCGTCGGCAGCTACAGGCCCATCTCGTTACTGTCGGCGATCTCTAAGTTGGTGGTGAAAGTCGTCCTGACTAGACTAGACGCTATTCAGGAGGAGCTCCACATCGACGATGAGTCCCAGTTTGGCTTCAGGAAGGGCGGGAGCACGGTGCAGCAAGTCGTTAGGATAGTTAACGACATCAAAGTGCAATACAACCTCGGGAAGAGCACCGCCATGGTGCTTCTCCATATTGAGAAGGCATTTGACACCGTCTGGATCCCGGGGTTACTCTACAAACTACACTACTATAACTTCCCGACTTATTTCATCAAACTCGTTCACTCGTTCTTGACGGGCAGATCCCTGCAGGTTCGAGTGAATAATAAACTTTCAAGACAAGGGATATTCGCGCGGGGGTCCCTCAAGGATCGTGCCTGTCACCAAAGTTATACAACCTGTATGTCTCCGATTTCCCAGAGTTCCCGAATACGAAACTGGCCAAGTACGCCGATGACACAGCCATGTATGCGCATTCACATAATGCCCAAGCAGCGAACATGGCTCATGCCACGGCTTATTACAACCAGTGGAAGATTCGGATAAACGCTGAGAAGTCGGAGGCGATAGTCTTCACGCGCCGTTTCACCGAAAACAAAATCATAACACCAATCTTGATCCGGGGAAACAAAATACCAAGAGGTGCGTGAAGTACTTGGGGGTCAGACTGGACCAACGACTGACGTTTAACACGCACATTAATGAGACAGTACTCACGGTCTACTCCCTGTCCAGGAGTCTGTATCCGCTTATGGTCAGGGGTGCAGACTTAATAGACAAAATAAAAAATTGTTGTACACAATGGTGATCAGGCCGTCTATCACATACGCGGCGCCGGTGTGGTGCAGCATACCGGTCACGACAATGAAAAAACTAAAAGTTCTTGAACACAAATTTATGCGCCTCATCTCTAATTCTGGAAGGTACACCTCCCTCAGAGATCTATACGCACTTTGCCACGACATAATCCCAATAGCGGACTACGTCCAGGACATCTCTCAAAAATTCTACTCTTTCAAGCTGGGCGATAGCCCCATAACAAGAAACATAACACAAATTAGACAGCATAATGCCCATTTCTGATAAAACACACCCTACCATACCAGATGTTACCGATCTTCCGGCCAAACTTCATCAACCATAACTTCCGCTTGCCCTATCCACCTTTACTGATATTTCATACTTGTTGTATCTTTAAATCTTTCCTGTCTCTTCCTTTCTGTTTGTAACCTTTTTGTCGCGTTTGTTTTTCGTTTTCTTTTTGTACATTTTTGTCTCAATTCATTTTCATTAAAATTTTTCAAAAATCATAATTTTTCGAAACCAAAATTTTTTAAAACTAAAGTTTAGGCCAGCCTACGCGCAGCCCAGAATTTTCACACCTCGCGGAAGGCTCCTCGTTTAGATTGAGGTGTCTGCGTCAGTATCAAAATTTTAAAAAAGTGTTTAGTGCAAAAGTTTTTAAAAATGTGTAGGTTGTAAATCTAGTTAAGTCTGTTTTAGATATATACAATTTTATCACCTAATTTTATTCATCTGCGATGGAAGGAGTTTATGTTAAGCTGTTTTTAACTTTCTTTAAGCCGAACCAGTCTCATTCCTCCCGACCTGGCAATCCGCCACCACGAACAACGCGGTGGTTGCACGGTCGGTCCCCGGGTGGGTTCTGGGGAGGCAGATGTAAATTTTAATTATTAATAAAGTAGTATTGATTGATTGATTGATTTATGCAAAAAAGTGCATTTTTTGCTATTTTTCGGATTTTTCGATAGTTTGTCAAATATAACCGTTTAAAAATAATTAACATTGACTAGAAATTTTTTATTTTATTATCACATAAACTTTATTGTACATATAGAATTATTTTTGACCCTCCAGATGCAATTTTTAGTCCTTGATTGCATTTTATGCACCCTTTTACCATGTCTCTTTTAGCCCTTCTTTTCAAATACACAAAAATTAATTTTAAAAATTAAAAAAGCATATGTATATTTAAAAACCGCTTTATTTTTAGTCTACTGCGGTAAAAGTGGAGGCGCTTCTTGTAACAAACAGGCAGCCACGGCCCAGACCATGCAGGTACAATCTGTTATACCGTTGTACAGACGCCGGTTATATTTTTACGTTGTTAGATGAAAAAACATGTGGTGATCTATAATTTTAAAACTTTTTAATATGAATTATTACAGAATTTATGATTTTAAATTTAAGTAGTGCATAATTTAATTTAAATAACTGTATAACTTACACAATTTTTCTTATAAAAAGGAGATTATTAAAAACTAAGGAAAAATTTTAAATCTATACCATATCTTTGCGCATTTCTACGTGTAGCATTATTTTTTATTTTTATATTACTATATTTTATATATATATTTTTTACTATATTTTTAAAATTATTTTTACTTTATTTTTTCTTAAAATTACTTCAATTGCAAGAGAAGGTAAGCATACAAATAATGCATTTATTTGTTTCTTCAGGGTTAAGAGAGGCATGGGAAAAGGGTGATGAGGGAGAGCGAAAAGAAGGGCGAGAGGGGGGTCAAAAAAATAAAAATTTATAATAGGAAATTCCCAGATGCAATTTTTATGGACTTTTTACGTTTTAAGTGAAAAAAAAGGCGAATTTTTTTATTTAAATTTCTCGCCATTTCCGGTCAGCCATTTTGAATTTTCCAATTTGCATATCAGATTCGTAATCAGCGACCATGAAAACCCCCGAGTATAAATTTTTTCCGATATATATATATATAATATTAAAGCATTAGTAAAATTATTGTTCTTTATTTAGATGCAATCAAGGGCTAAAAATTGCATCTGGACGGTCAAGAATAACTCTATATGTACAATAAAGTTTATGTAATAATAAAGCAAAAGGTTTCTAGTCAATATTAATTATTTTTAAACAATTATATTAAAAAATCTATCGAAAAATCCGAAGAAATCCATCTAAAACTGTGCATACGCACTTTGATTTTCTTGTTGTTTACACCTAAATCTATCACTCTATCCAATAAAATCTGATGGAGAAAATCTCGAAAATCGACCTCAAATCATTATTTCTGACGGCCTAATCTATTGATGGATATTGATAACCATTCGATTGAAATGGGCTACGGCTACCTCCAGTAGTGTTAAGCCGATATTGGATTCTAAGGGCCAGTTTTACAATAGGTTAACCGTATATTTATCTTAAGTTTAAACTCTGGATTAAACCATGATTTAAACTTTACAAATGCCTGTTTTATAAAAATAAACATAAATTTATATAATTGACACTATTATTGTTGACCAGAAATTGTAATTTCACGTATTTTGATTCTATGACGTTTGGACATAACCTTTTAAGTTACTTTCGTAAAAAAAAAATAATTATACGAGAGGCAGTTTATCTGTGAAAATTTCCGAAGTCTCTAATAACAATAAGCATAATTCCACATGCATGCAACTGGGGCAATCAAAAATAAAGATTTACCTTTCTGTCAGACATAGCAATAATTTTTCAATTTGTTCCAATAAAATAATATAACTGACTGCTCATAGATCCAAATCTACTTATAAAGTTTCCTCATTACATTCTTCCATATAACTATTAGCCCAATAAAATGTGGGACGAAATTTGTCGATTTGGATGGATTGTAATTCAGAACGAGATGAAATTTTGAGAACAGGCTTATTTTGTGGTATTTTATTAAAAGTCCCACCCGTAGACGCCGGCGGAGGGGGGGGGGGAGAAAATATGTAAAAAAAATCGGCTTTTCGCAATAAACTCAGAAAGTATCAATTTTACTGCAAAATATGTACACATGAAAATTATAGGTAATAAAAATCCGCACAATTTATTTTTTTTAACTTCGTATGACATACTGGAGCCGAGATAGGTTTTTTGAAATTTTGACAGTTTTGCAACACAACGGAAACGCGCGCGTTCTTCCCTAAAATCTCAAAAATTGTCGTTCGGATCGTAAAAGTTTTCAAATGAAAGTTGTAGAGAATTTCATTATGAACAGTTTCCCTTTATTTTTCATTTCCATTCGATCATTATTGGCAGATATATGAATTTTCTTTTTCTTTGTAGCGTGCTATCAGAACACTTGTTTCGTGATAGAATCTATAAAAATTCGAAAATAAACTTTGAATATGTTGGTGTATGTACAAAATCGTTTTGATAACGACTGAATGGAGATGAAAGGGAAAAACATAAAAAATTGTCATTTTCAAGTGCATTTTGAGACGACTCAGAAATGCTCACAGAATAACTTCTTATACTTCAAAAAATGAAAAAATATTATTAAATGTACTTTTTTGTACTTCAATCGTAACAAGAATTGCCTTTTGCTAAAAATTAAAATTCAACCGCATTTTCAATAGTCAGTTCCTTGTCGCTACTTATCGAAAATTATACACGAAAAAGTGTTTTTGTATGAAATTTTGTAAGCTTTCATTTAGGTCTTATAAAATTTTGTCGTAAAGTCAAAAGAAACGATAATATATACAAGAAAAGGAATTGGAAAATAATATTGGTTCAATTTATCTGAACAAAAACAGTTTTCAAGTACCTAATAATAATTCTTATCCTGGTACATGTGCTATTAAAATAATAAGAACTTGAAATAGGTACCATATCATTATTTATTGTATTCTTTCATAGAGAGAAATTTGGATAGTACTTACTTCCTATGGTGATTCCTGAACGTCGTATGGGGGTTTGCATGAAAAGAGTTACCACTTCGATTATATCACGGTCGAGTTCTTTGCTGTACCCTGAATCTCCTTATAAATGCTTGGTCGATTAATGATGCAAAAGGGTGAATCTTCTGAAGAACTTGCCGTTCCCCTTCCAAATCCTCCTCGGCATCACGAAGATCTCGTAATACCTAGAATTTATTTATTAACCAAAAATTTCGTAAGGATATACCCTCGTTATTGGTAATATATATTTTAAAGCCGCTGCCCAAGGAATCACTACTTCCACATCCAGATTTTGTATCCAAGTCTTATGCACGCTAAATCCCAATGTAATATTTTATTCCCTTTAATAATAGAGTGAGGGTGGCAGTGGGGGTGGTAGAGGGTAGCTAACCCAAAAAAATTTTTTTAGACGTTTCGTTCTTGTGTACAAACTGAATAACATTTTAATTTTTTTTACCCCCTTTAATAATAGGGTTAGGATGGCAATGGGGTGGTAGGGGGGGTAGCTAACGCCAAGAAATTTTTTTTAGACGTTTCGTTCTTGTGTACACACTAAATCACATTTTAATTTTTTTACCCCCTTTATTAATAGGGTGGGGGGTGGCAATGGGGGTGCTAGAGGAGATAGCTAACGCTAAAATTTTTTTTAGACATTTCGTTTTTGTATATACATATACACTAAATCACATTTTAATTTTTTTTTATTCCCTTTCTTAATAGTGTGGGGGTGGTATGGGGGTGATAGTAGGAGGGTGGCTGATACCAAAAAAAATTTTTGAGACCTTAACTTTTCGTAAATGCCCTAAATTGGAATTTTATGGACTCTTACTTGCTTGTTTTGCCTATTTACCCTTATTTACCCCATTTACCCCCGAACCCTTCAACGGAATTAGATCAAAATATAATCATGTTCCAGATCTCATTACAATACATAAGTGTACCAAATTTGAAGTCAATACCGTAAACGGTTTCAGAGTAAACGTGCGCACAAAAAAGTTACAAACAGACAGGAAATTTTTTTCGCTTAAATTTAAAATCTAGATGTTTCATGACATTTTAAGCTTATTTCAACAAAAAAAATATATTTTTTTTGCGTTACTATACCTCCACTGGACGTGGAAGTAAAAATATGACTATAATAAACTAAAAGTCTAATTGTAATATTTGCTAAGAATTATGTTATTATTACCTCATTGGCGATGAGCAAATCTGCAATGTCCATTTTGATTCACAGATTTAACAACAATAATTTTTGGCCAATGCAAACTGTCATAAAAATACGGTTAGAATCACCGTTCTCCCGGGGAACTGACGGATTCCCTCACGATTTAAAGTTCAAGTAGGAAGAAACTGAGATATAAAAATCATAACAAAAACTCTACGACCTCATTAAAATACCGATACTCTTTTTTGTGCTGTTCGCAAATTGACTCGCTTACCTTTATAGGTTTTTAATGTGCGTCGGAAATGTTTCATGTCAGCTTGGCGCCATGGCCTGCGGCGATATAATTATGATGTAAAGTTTTTTGCGTTTTTTATTTACTGGGATCTATTTATTTCAACTAGCGCCATGGCCCGCGGCGATAATAATTATGTCGTAAAGGTTTTGTTAGGTTCTTTCTGTCTCAATCAATCAATACTACTTTATTAATAATTAAAATTTACATCTGCCTCCCCAGAGCCCACCCGGGGACCGACCGTGCAATCACCGCGTTGTTCGTGGTGGCGGATTGCAAGGTCGGGCGGAATGGGACTGGTTCGGCTTAAAGACAGTTAAAAACAGCTTAACCTAAACTCCTTCCATCGCAGATGAATAAAATTAGGTGATAAAATTGTATATATCTAAAACAGACTTAACTAGACTTACAACTTACACATTTTTTAAAAACTTTTGCACTAAACACTTTTTTTAAAATTTTGATACTGACGCAGACACCTCAACCTAAACGAGGAGCCTTCCGCGAGGTGTGAAAATTCTGGGCTGCGCGTAGGCTGGCCTAAACTTTAGTTTTAAAAAATTTTGGTTTCTAAAAATTATGATTTTTGAAAAATTTGAATGAAAATGAGTTTAGAGACAAAAATGTACAAAAAGAAAATGAAAAACAAACGCGACAAAAAGGTTACAAACAGAAAGGAAGAGACAGGGAAGATTTAAAGATACAACAGGTATGAAATATCAGTAAAGCTGGATAGGGCAAGTGGAAGTTATAGTTGATGAAGTTTGGCTACAGAGGTTGCTGGAAGATCGGTAACATCTGGTATGGTAGGGTGTGTTTTATCCGAAATTGGGCATTATGCTGTCTATGTGTTACGTTTCTTGTTAGCGGGCTATCGCCCAGCTTGAAACAGTAGAATTTTTGAGAGGTGTCCTGGACGTAGTCCGCTATTGGGATTATGTCGTGGCAAAGTGCGTATAGATCTCTGAGGGAGGTGCATCTTCCAGAATTAGAGATGAGGCGCATAAATTTGTGTTCAAGAACTTTTATCATTGTCGTGACCGGTATGATGCACCACACCGGCGCCGCGTATGACGGCCTGATCACCATTGTGTAAAAATTTTTTTTATTGTCTATTAAGTCTGCTACCCCTGACCATAAGCGGATACAGACTCCTGGACAGGGAGTAGACCGTCCGTACTGTCTCATTAATGTGCGTGTTAAACGTCAGTCGTTGGTCCAGTCTGGCCCCCAAGTATTTCACGCACCTCTTGGTTGGAATTTTGTTTCCCCGGATCGAGATTGGTGTTATGATTTTGTTTTCGGTGAAATGGCGCGTGAAGACTATCGCCTCCGACTTCTCAGCGTTCATCCGAATCTTCCACTGGTCGTAATAAGCCGTGACACGAGCCATGTGCGCCTTGAGTAGCATATTCGCTACTTGGGCATTATGTGAATGCGCATACATGGTTGTGTCATCGGCGTACTGGGCCAGATTCGTATTCGGGAACTCTGGGAAATCGGAGACGTCAAGGTTGTATAACTTTGGTGTCAGGCACGATCGTTGCGGGACCTCCGCGCGAATGTCCCGCAGTGTTGAAAGTTTATTATTCACTCGAACCTGCAGGAATCTGCCCGTCAAGAATGAGTGAACGACTTTGATGAAATAAGTCGGGAAGTTATAGTAGTGTAGTTTGTAGAGTAACCCCGGGATCCAGACGGTGTCAAATGCATTCTCAATATCGAGAAGCACCATGGCGGTGTTCTTCCCGAGGTTGTATTGCACTTTGATGTCGTTAACTATCCTAACGACTTGCTGCACCGTGCTCCTGCCCTTCCTGAAGCCAAACTGGGAGATATTTGAGCAGCTTATTCTTTCTGTCTCGGGAATTTATTACTTGAACTATACCAATAGAAGTAAGTTCACGCATCTTTTGCACGAGGTGATCATTCCCATAGTTACAGAATAGACATTTATTCATTTTCAAGTGAATTCCGCTCACTTCTCACGGGAATGTGCTTTCACGCTTTTGCAGAATAGAGGTCCTCTGTAGTAAGCTGCATTTCATCCCTAGCATTTTCGCAATTAATATTTGACATACTTCTATCTAGAGTAACCCACTCGAATTTTTGACCTTTGCTAACTTGTTTCAAGTTTAGAAGTTATGGATCAGAAATTGGATAATAAGTCTAATTCTTCAATTGACTTGGGGTGGAGTGGTGTGAGATGGAACCAGATGGGGTTGAATGTGATGGAATGAGATGCAATGGGATAGGATAGAATAGGATATGCTAGAACAGAAATAGATTAGGCTTCGTAGTAACTTAAATTTCTTTCAAATATGTCCGAGACCAAGAATTAATCCAACTAAATCATAACCACATAAAACGCGACTAAACGAGAACACTAGCTTCGTATACTTGTGAAAATAATTGTTAAAAATTTGATGAAGTTGGAAAGATAAGAGACATTTTTGTAATTTAAACTAATTTCATCTTAATATGAGAAGCGTACTGTAATAATATACGAAGCATACTGTCAACATTTTTATTTAGTTTTACTAATTATAATCACGTGTGCCATCATTATGTCGTTTGCATTGTCTTCTCTATTATCCTATTTAATTAATAAGCAAATACTCGCCAAGCATTATAAAATTTTATTATAATTATTATTGCGGACCTGTTGCATATACGACCCACGATACGCATTTGCGTTTTGTCGGCCACATAATAGCAATCGCACGTCCGTAGCGGAGTTTCCGCTACCATCCGCGAGAGGCGCAATATACTTCCAGTTGGTTCAGAAGGAGAGACGTTTCGGTGGCCTGTATACTGTTGATGATTCCTCAAAAACGTGTTTTATTCAAAGCATCCTTGTGGATTTTGGAATTATCAAGATCAAGAAAATTTCCTCCATTTTATGTTGTTCTGTTGAGTAGAATATTTTGTTGGTAGCGAATTTTAACTGCTGGTGCAGAATTTAGGTATACAAAATGAGTTAACCTCATTATCGCCATCTTACCGGTCTCTATTCTCGTGTTTCACAAATTTACAGGCTTTCCTTTGGAAGTATCTCGTTGGTTTGAAAGGTGGACTCGACCCCATTCATTCAGCTGTAGCCTTCTCTAGGAGTTTTGGTGGATTGTTTCCCTCAACAGTAAGAGGTACATTATATTTCCTTTGTGGATTATGTCTGATTTTAAATTGCTCTCATTAGGCATGCTTCACGTGCATTTCCGACCGTGCAAATTAAATCGGTGTATCTTTAGGATCCACGGACGGAGCTTCCACCTGCAGTAAGAAGTTCTACGGACAGGGCTAGAACGCCCCCCCCCCCCCCACACACACAGGTAGAAAGTTCCAGGGCTGGAGAGGCTGCATCGTCGAAGTCTGGGTATCGTACCACCC
Source organism: Leptura quadrifasciata (assembly GCA_963675555.1). Taxonomy (NCBI): domain Eukaryota; kingdom Metazoa; phylum Arthropoda; class Insecta; order Coleoptera; family Cerambycidae; genus Leptura; species Leptura quadrifasciata. The sequence goes on along the minus strand of OY776677.1, from coordinate 93,003,307 downwards.
TAGATAAGTGTGTTGTTTTCTTTACCGGGGACCACGTTCAGTAGTTCTGCGTGGTTATATATATTTATACTTACTGTCACTTTTAACTTGTACATATTTAAAGATTTTACACATTTATATTTATTTAAGGAGGTTCTCTTAATCAGACTCGTTGTGGCCTGATTTATGTTAATTTACTTATTACGTTGTAAATCAAGTGTAGCTACACGAGGCATCTTTATTTATGCTGCTACCTATTAATTGGAAAATTACCCACACCTTTTGTCCATCACCAGGTTTCTTGCTAGAGAACCCGATATTATTTTGTGAATTCTGTAATATATTGCATTTCATATTTAAAGCTATTGTCATTATTTCGTCTGCGACCGCTGCGAATGGAACCCTCAGCCATTTGTAGAAGTAAGTAAATTAATAATTTATAATGGTTTATGTTATCTTGGGCTTAACGCCCTGAGATAGTCTGAGCTAGTGAAATTTTATCGTGGGCACGTTACATCGCTTATCCGGGCTAGGTAGCGTCTACGATCTGCTACGCCATAGCAGCCCAAGTGAGTTTCTTTTCTGTAATATCTTGTAACCCTTACGATCCAACGTATATTTATCTAAAACGTTAGAAGATTTTCGTTCCCCATAAACGTAGCATTATAAATTGGTAATAAATATTCCGGAATAAAGTACTGTTCCGAACATTCGACCTCTTTTTCTTATTTCTATGATCTCTATAGACGTTTTATAGCCCTTGAATTATACTCGTTGGCCACTTTTTTGCCATATGACACGTTTGACGTCGAAATGCTATATATTTAAATTAGGACCATATTTTACTTTTAAAGTTTCGCCAGAATAATAATGGATATTTCAGAATATTTCAGAATAAAATACTATTGAAAATACTTTAAAACAAAACTGCATTTTACTTCTAAAGTTTCACAAGTATTAGTGGTTAACGAATTTTTCAGAAGAGGAAAGTTCAAGAAGCTCTATTAAATATAAATATTTAAAACTTTACGACATTTTTCATTATAATTACCAAATTAAAAAACAATACAATATATATACAAACAATTACAATGATTATATATAAAATTTATTTTATTTCAAATCATAAAATAATCACTTGTTTAGGGTTTAAACTCTTATCTATCACTGTAACAACTGCCACTAAACGTTTAGGTGCTCGAGGTCATGCTAATATTTCTGTTGTAAATTTTACCTAACGCAAGGCAAATGACATATACTTTTACAAAAACGATAAATTAAAGGAACAGAATAAAATGAAAATTGTTTTCTTTAAAAATTAGTTGGGAATTTGAACGTATTTGTTAAAAGAATATGTTAACATCTCCTTATCTCGTATAATGTAATATATTTCAACGAACCTAATAGAATAGATATGTCATGTATTGACTTATTAATTCCACTCAACAAGCTTAAACTATACAGCTAAATAAAATGCCTTGAGCAGTTTGTATTTAACACATTCCAGAATCTGATGTTCTACAGGGATTAGTAACGAAATTAAAAAGTATCAGGGTCAAAGTTTTTAAAAAATGTGTAGGTTAAGTTTAGTTAAATCTTTTTCTTTAGATATACTCAATTTTGTTACCTCTTTTAATCTGTTTGTAACAGGAGGTGTCTGAGTTATAAGTTTTAATTGTTGTTTTAACTGCAACCCACCACCGCGTCAGCGCGGTGATTGCACGATCGATCTTAAGATAGCTCCTGGAGATACCTATTGTTGTATGACTAACTGTAATAAAGTAGTTTTGAATTGAATTGAATTGAAGGAACAATTCTCAGATCATTATTATCAAATATATTATGTAATAGGTAAAATTTATTCTTAATTTTGATGAAGAATCCTACAATGTAAGAAAAACGGGGGCGGTTCTATTTAAGATAACAAAGTTATGGCAACTTCCAGTATAACCGAAACTGGAAAATTTTCAAAATATTATAGAAAATTCGAAAATTTATTCAGTGAAAGTTTCAAAATGGTATTTGGAAACGAACACCCTAGTAATGCGTATTCATACGTTGTAATGAATTTAGTGATGTTGAACCACTAGCAATATAGTCCACCTAAATTTCAGATAAAAATACACCGATCGCTAAGCTTAACATGAAATAGTTCACGTGTTAATTCAGGATTAACATTGTATTCGCATCGAGTACATCCAAAGATAGAACACCGATGTGTGTACTCGGGATAGCATTCTTTGGTAATCAATAGTAGGTATATTACCTGGTTGGTGATTATTAACGATGAGGTAAGTAAAATTGTTGTGTGTACATCAATATTGGATTGAAATTTATTGAAGCGTTTTTTTAAAGCATTTTTACACCTCATAGAACAATAAGGGTTTGATGTAGAAGGATATTTATTTATTAGGAATAAAAGCCTCCAAGTTCCGTTATTTGATTATTTTAAATAAATTTATCTAAATGCTAGTGCCAGCGCAACTTTAATTAAACCAAAAAATATGTGATTTATTAGCAAAGCATCGAACGCGACAATATAAAGGCAGACTAGTTATAACTTCTTTACAATAGGAGATATCAACAAGTTTCTTAATGATATTTCTTATTGAGAGATTCTTTGTCGGTGTTAGGACAAATTCTAAATTTCACACTATGTCGACGTTTCGATTTATTTTTAAATCTTCTTCAGGACTTCAACATACAAATAATTATGTAAAAATATGACAAAGATTTATTTTCAAGTACTAACTGATTAAAATACAAATGCTAATACAAATCTATATAAAAAATCAAAAAACCAAGGCATGATTAAAATTAAATAAATTAAATAAATAACTAACTTTTAAAAAGAAATACAAACAAACAAATGAACATCCCTACCTGGCGTAAAATATTCTTAGCAAAGAACATAGTCCTTATTGTTAAAGAACATAAAAACTATAACAAAAAATCGCTGCCCAAGGAATCACTAGTTCCACATCCAGATTAGGTACCCAAGTCTTATGCACACTAAATCCCAATCTAATATTTTTTTGCCTTTAATAATAGAGTGGGGGTGGTAGAGGGGGTGGCTATTATAAAAAAAATTCCTTAGTCCTTAGTTCTCGTATACACACTAAATCGCAATTTAATTTCTTATTCCCTTAAAGAATAGGGTGGTGGTGGAAATGGGTGTGGCAGAGGGGATAACTAATGCCAAAATGAATTTTAAAGGCCCTTGGTTCAAATCCTAATTTAATTTTTTACTTCCCTTAATAATAGGGTGGGGTGGCAATGGGGGTGGTAGATGGGGTAGCTAAAGTCAGAAATTTTTTTTATACTTTTCGTTCTTGTATACACACTAAATCACATTTTAATTTTTTTTTATCCCCTTCAATAATAGGATGGGGATGGCAATGTGGGTGGTAGAGGGGCCAAAAAAATTTTTTTTAGACGTTTCCTTTTTGTATACACACTAAATCACATTTTAATTTTTTTTATCCCCTTTAATAATAGGGTGAGGGTGGCAATGGGGGTGGTAGACGGGGTAGTTAACGCCAAACAAATTTTTTTTAGACCTTTCGTTCTTGTATACACACTAAATTACATTTTAACTTTTTTTACCCCCTTTAATAATAGGGTGGAGGGTGGCAATGGGGGTGGTAGAGGGAGTAGCTAACGCTAAAAATTTTTTTTAGGCGTTTCGTTTTTGTATATACACTAAATCACATTTTAATTTTTTTACTATCTTTCATAATAGTGTGGAGGTAGTATTGGCGCTGATAGTAAGGGGAGCTGATGCCAAAAAAAATGTTGATACTTTAACTTTTCTTACATGTCCTAAATTGCAATTTTATGGATTCTTACTTGCTTGTCTTGCCTATTTACCCTTATTTGCCCCATTTACCCCCGAACCCTTCAACGGAATTAGATCAAATTATAATCTAGTTCCAGATTTCGTTACAATACATAAGTGTACCAAATTTCAAGTCAATATCATAAACGGTTCCAGAGTAAACGAGCGCACAAAAACGTTACAGACCGACAGACAGACAGACGGACGTTTCATAACATTTTAAGCCTATTTCAACAAAAAAAAAAATTTTTGTTGCGTTACTATACTTCCACTGGACGTGGAAGTAAAATAAGTGCTCATACTAATAACATATTGAGAGATATCTAATGTCAAATTTTAAGCATCTCAAAAGCTATTTAGATACGAAGGAATAAAAATCCCTGTATATATCATATTTCTGCAATCACAACTAACCTATGAAATAACAATGATTGTGTAGGAAAAGTAATATAAAATAACGTAAAGATGATGTTATAGATGTATATATATATCTAAAAAATCTCGGGGTTGTAAAAAAAGTGTATCCTATAAATCGCTTCCAATAAAGAAAACACTTATTCTTAAGAGGTGGAAATTTTTTTTATATCTTTAATGTAAACGTGCCTCCACACGTAAAATCTTCTGACTTCAGCATTTTGTTCGATTCACTAGAACCTTTATATTCCATTGACGGCTATAATATACTTATTCTCGGCGACTTTAGTATTCTCGAATATTCTTCATATCTTGCTAAAGGAGTTCTTAATCGAAATGTTAACTTAATACAAAACTGTGAATTATTTCAGTATATACTAGTACAGGTTTGTTTTTTCAATTGAACAATAGTATTTTAGATATTGTTTTGCATAATAGCATTGAATTGTGTGTCATTCTCCTGAACTACTGTTGCAAGAACCCAACTCTATTTATCAATATAAGTGATCTACTTTAATCGGCAGGAAAAAAAATAGAAATTTTCTCTGAATAATGACCATTAGATTTGAATTTTAAAGAGTTGATTTTCAAACCTAGTATTTAGAGTTAGCATTACATAATTGGTTCTGTATATCTTCTATCACTGATGTAAATAATGTAGTCGATGTGTTCTATATATGCTGAGAATCATAATCTATAAACATGTTCCACTAAAGCATAAACTGAGTTATGGTGGACAATTTCCATAATAGTTTTCAAAACAATATATTGATCAAAGGAAAGCAAAAAGAAAAAGCTGAAAGAAATTAGGGAATAGTGCAATCGAACTGAATACTTTTGGCGGCAACTTTCCAGAGGAAATATCATTGCTGATTCTTATGTATTTTAATCTTCCGATTACGAAACGAAGGTTTTTCAAAAAGTGGATGGAACTTCTAAAGTTATATATACTTTTCTGATACACTTACACGAATTTTCTACTTATCTGCGTAATATATTGCATTCTAGTACTCAAGTAGGAATAACAAAAATACTCCGCGTTGGTTAAGGCGCGAGGTGACAATCGCGATTAATCACACGGGTATCGCGCCACCGGGTTCGAATCTCGGCTCCGGCACTGTCGAAGGAAATAGTTTCAATGTATAACCCCCTTACGCACAAGCCTCTGGCTTCTGGAATTTGGGGGTTGTCTAATTTCTGTGGTGTTTATTTATTATTATTTATAATGCAGTCGAAATATAGTTAATTAATTCATTACTTAATCATCACATACTAATAAGAACGCTAGATACACCAATTACAGACAAACTCCATCAAATTTTTTAAAGAAGTTAGCCTTTCAACTAATAAAAATATCTTTTACATCTACTTAAAGAAAATGCGTTACTTAAAAAACAATGAATCGTTAATTAAAAGTATTTTTAAAACTAAAACATTCAGTTAAATGTAAGAAAGCAACAGAAAGTTGCATGCACATATTTTTTTCTCATCTACTTTACTATTGTTCTATGTTTATATACCGTTTCTACTTCCATCGGCATTTTTATTATCCTTTTACGATTGAAACGTATCCTTGCATTAGGGTCGGAAAGGATCGACCACTTGTAGCATTGTGGAAACTGAAAACGGAGATTTAAACCAATATATCTCTTCTAGTATTTCATTACCGAGAAAGTTGATCCAGATACGGAAATAGCGGAACAGAAACGGGATCATTTCCAATTAAATATCTTTCTGGCTGGAGATACGAGGGTTGTTTAATATTTATTGTACCTCTTTATTTGTGATAACTCAACCTGAAAAAGTTTTTACTTTCTCTTATGTGAAGTGTGACAATGATAATGTTCCTCGACTACACCAAGATTTTAGGCTGACGTATTTTCTTATTAATAACAAAAAAGCATCCTATATTTATAGAATGATGGGAGTTAATCTTCAGTTTTAAAAAAAAGAACCAAACTTTAGCAAATGGCATAATTCTACTGGGTGCTGACATTTTAAAAGTAAATAAATAATTTAGCCGCTCGAATAAATATTTAGAGTATTTTAAGAGATACGTTAGTATGTTTCAAATCGCCAAGTCTCGAATATTTTATTTATGCACAAACAATTTCTAACCATTAGACTAGCTTTTTGAGCTTCTAGTTTTGTTTGAAATTGGATCGTAAGTAATTTTTATTTCTTGCAATTTTGGATCCTACCACTAGACACACAGTGTATTGCGAAAAGAACACAACATTTTTTCAAAGAATTTGTTACATGTTCCCGAATTATTTAATTGTACAAAGCTTAAACTTACTTTGGTATCCTAAATATATGGCAAGAACCAGTCCAGGAAAGGTTCTTATACTGATTTTTTAGAATTAATTTTATCTTCGCTATAAGTATTCCAAAATAAATTGTAATTGTTTTTCTACATTCATAAGAATGTTCATTTTTACTATACCTCTCCTTTATTTCTGAAAATTTTGAATTAAAAACTCTGAAAAATAAATCTAATAAAATGCCACTTTTTGACATTCGAGCACCGAAAACGATTTTTCGGTTTAAGTTTGGGCGCTAGTCCTAGTTTAATTGATTGGATACAGTACCAACAAGCAGGATACGCGAGGCTGAGTAGCTCAAGTGGAGAAACGGTATCCCAGTAGGTCAATTTTAGGAAGTTAGACGTTCAAACACAAATAGTAAAACTCAGAACTTGATAAATAATGTTAGTTTATTCAACGAAACCTACTATATACAAATCTATTTGTTTATTAAATGCAAATATGGGGGGCAAGCGGTCCAACGAAAATTAGTAGTACCATATGACTCAAATGACAGGATAACAAGCAGAAAAATTATAGAGAAGTTAGCCAGTTTACTTACTCCTCCATGGACTTACCCACTTCTGTTGTTACGGTCGAGCACGTCTGCTGCAATGGAGCGATCGCAACGGAATGAATTCTGCAGGGCTTTTAAGGTCCTTTTCTGAAATGAAACGACTTACTATAGGCGCAGGAGTAGACCAGACCAGGCCAGACGGATGCGCTGCTGGTCGATGACGTAGGTGACTTTGTCAAAATTCTGCTGCTTAGCGGCGATGACAGATGACACCAATGGTACCTGGGCTCGGTTCTCGGAGTAGACACGTCTGCTGCCGTTGAGTCGCTCTGGCTGACTGCCAACACGGGAGAAATTTAATTCTTTCCTTGAAATACTTACAAGAAAAAGAAACGACGATAGTAGATGCGCACTGGTCAACGTGACGTCAAACGGGCTTATAAGAAAATATTTGGAAATATGTATGGACTTATTTTTTTCACATGTCGGTATAGGACGGAGAGCTCCTCCACATATCTAACTCTGGCAACGGCTACTCGTAGACTGACTATTGTATATTTTTAATTATTCCCTTGTACCGAAAAGGTGACGTCAAATCGACAGAAAATATTTTCATTACCTTGCTTCGACACTTACAATATTTCACGCTCTTTTTATTCAGGACGGCAGGCACTAACACCTAACTTGCATGGTAACTGGATATGTACTAAAATATGTGCTACTTGGTTCGCGCGACTCCTTTCGTCGCTCCCCTTAACCCGATATCATCTGTACTTAAAATTGGTAGCGGTATTTGGTGCATCTATAAATTAATATTTTGATTAATTCTCAAATTTGATTTATTTGAGGCGGTACAATATATATACAATAATAAATATAAAAGAATAATTCATATAGAGGGTATTATAAATATCAATATGCTGTGCAGAAAAACGCTTCGTTGCACTGTTAATCATGGTACTATCCTAATAGTCTAAGAGCTGCCAACGTTTTCGAGAGAGAATTTTAAGAAGACTAGTTCTTTGATATCCCCTCTCTTGCACTATCTGGGTAAGCATGAAGGCTGTCTGGCGTTTACCTGTGCACCTATCATTTATACAGGTAAAAATTTTAGTTTTTAAAATAATGTAGGTACAGACACGCGGTTGTAGGGACGACAGCATTTTAAAATCTAGCAGCCGCAGCCGTATCAACTGTCACTGCCTATCTCTCGCGCTACCAACGCATAATCGACTGCTCTTCTAGTAGAAGCATAGTTTCAGACATTAAGTTATGGCCTTCTAAAATCATAGAAGACAGTGTATTCGAGTTCCAGACGAGTGCAGGGGAGGGTTCATAATATTCGAGTACTATTTTTTTAATAAAAGGAGTCCCCCAAGGTAGGGTCTCTTAACTTTTTTATTATATTTAAACAATTTGCCTGATAACATTTTATAAAGCAGTCATGTTTGCCGATGACAATATACTGTTTATTAAATGTAAAAAATGTTTAGAATTGCGTCAAGAAATTATAAGTGGTCTGTCAGCCATGCAGGCATAGTATAACTATTTAAAATTAAACACCAACAAAACAAAAATTATTAAATTTTCCGTACATAGCTCCAGGTTAAAAAATATGGTACACGAGAGACTATCCGAAAACTATAAAATTAATTAAATAAATAATCCAAGGCCAGAAATCAAGGTGGTCGGCATATCCGAAGAATTGAATACTGAAGAGGTCCAGAAGTTTTGAAAAGTGTAAAATATTTCAGAAATTAAAGACGAATGTAGAGTAGTGAGATTACGGAAAACCAAGAGGAGATCAGACATATTGGAAGCAATGTGACGCGTTTCTCTTCACCCCAGCTGATGACGAGGAGAAAGACGGTCCCTCTCTGCTCGAGTGTTCGAGCTCCGGAAACGGATTTTCGGTTTTAGTTTGGGCGCCAGTCCTAGTTTAAGTGTTAGGACACACTACTCACAAGCCGGATAAGAGAGGCTGAGTAGCTCAAGTAGAGAAACGGTACTCCAGTGGGTCAATTTGGGAAATTAAACAAAGAGTGAAACTCAGAATTTTCTAAATAATGTTAGTTTCTTCAAGTCAACCTACTATATATAAGTCTATCTGCTTAGTAAACGCAATTATGAGGGCAAGCGGTGTAACGAAAATTAGTAGTACCAGATGACTCAATTGACAGGAACAGCAAGCGGTGAAATGATAGCAGAGAATAAGCGGTAACCTAGATCAACTAGCAAAGCGATAAAACGGGTGCAGACTAAACAAGGATACGAGACGTAAGAAGCAAGACTACAGATATATAAAAACAATTGTAGTGCAAAATTATGGAGAAGTTTATAGTAAGTATAAAATACTTGGCTAACACATCCGTTTACTTACTCCTCCATGAACTTACTTACTTCCTGTGGTTACGGTCGGGCACGTCTGTGCGTTATACGGGTGACGTCAGATCGACATATAATACGCACGATATCTGAATATGCATTGAAACTTATGCTGCTTGGCTCACGTGAATATAGAATCCACTCTCGTCGCTCCCCCGTCATCTGAGTTCATCTCTACTAAACTAGAAAATTTATTTAGTATACATTTAGCTATACAGAAAATAATACTTTATAAAGGACAAATATACAGAAGGTAATAAAATAAATCCTGGGCACATTTCGGTAACGAAAAATGCCTCGATACAGCAATTGTCGAAATAGACATTATATCATATAACACTATTACAAACTCTGATGATAGTGTAGGTTTTATGGAGAGGAGGAGGAAACTTCCATCCACCTCCTAACCTCATGCCCCAGTCTCATGAATTTGAGGCACAAGCACTTCGGTATAGGCTTCCCTATGCCGGAGGAGGTAAGGAATGCCCCGCTGGGAAGGATTCTGGCCTTTGTTCTGGAGTCCGGCCTAGATGGGGACATTCTCTGATCAGTTAGCGGATGCACAATGGGCCACTAGGCCTGAGTGCCGCGATTTATGATTGCACCGCTAAGCAGAAAAAGAAGAACTGTTCAAACGTACTGGGAGACCCATTAGCCTACATATTTAACTTAGTCACAAAATACTCATGCCATAACAATACTAAATAACTTTAGCAAAGTATATAACTATATAACTTTATTTATCTCCAAGTTTCTCGACAAATATTCGAAAGTCACCATGGTTTTTTTTCTGGTCGATCCACCGTTACTAATTTAACTTGTGTTATGCAGTATCTGTCTGAATTTCTTGACTCTTTAAGACAGGTTGATGTCATTTATACTGGCTTCTCAAAAGCTTTCGACAGACTGGATCATGGTATACTTTTCTATAAACTGAAAAACTGTGGTTCTTTAAATAATCCTATAGAATTTTTAACTATATATTTATTACATACGCGCCAGTTCCAGCCAGTACCAAGGCTTCCAGTCTGGCATTTTCACGTCAACTTATGGCTTTCCACAAGGGTCTGTTCTGGAGCCTCTATTTTTTTATATCTTTATTAATGACATTAATCTGAAGCTGAGCTGTGAAACACTGCTGTATGCCAATGACGTAAAAATATTTAGAAATGTAGATGCAATCGATTGTGACATGCTTTGATTAGACCTTATCAAACTTGAGTATTGGTGCATCATAAACAAGTTAGCTTTAAATATAGGAAAGTGTAATGTCATATCGTTCACCAGACGGAAAACAGCTCATTACGACTGGGCTGTATTATCCAGTTTATATATAATACTGCCTTAACCCACTTAACTTCGGTAAAAGATCTTAGTTGTTTTTGATAGCAAGCTTTCCTTTATTGAACAAATAAAATCTCTAGTATCTTTCTTCTCAGAACACTCATTAGGTTTCATCATCAGAAATATTTATCATTTACTATCGGTCATATTTATCCTCCTGTCGGCCTTGGCCATAATTTGTTATTAAGTTAGTTCAATTTCACACGCCTACAATTACGAAGAGATCTTAATAGCGCAGTATTTCTTTTTAAGTTTTGAACAATAATAATAGTTGCTCAGAATTACTAGAAAAAAATAAATTTCATGTTCCTTCAATACAAACTCGATCCACGTCATTATTATATTTAAAAAGACCTCGAACAAATGTATTGAAATTTTCTGTATATATATTATCATATATTGATTAGCAATATGTATTAATAAATGCACTTTATAAGAATAACTTGACTTTTTATTGTACTTCAAAGTATCTCGACAACAAAACTATCGCTAGGATACTTAATATATAACTGCATACATAACATCCCTCCCTTTTTATTTAATAATATAATCGTTCAAATGGGAGGGAAGCCTTCGATTTCCAACTGGCCTAGTTGAGATCTGTTCCGAGCTATCGGATTCGCCAGCCTGCATTTGTGGAGCCACGAGAGGCACTTCAAGCGGCACTTCCGACTCATCTAATTCTGCTTCCCTAGCCTGCGGACAAACTGGGACACAAGAATGCGTATTTGGCAACGGAGCTGGAACCGGACTTCCCCCTCGCACTGTGCACGGATTGGGAACCAGGGGTGGTCTGCTGGCCTCATGATTCTCGTTGTAAATTTACTGCTCTTCGTCGTAGTTGATCAATGTGACGTTTGATGATGTTCCCGTTATTCAAACGCACTCTATATGAAACAGGTGTTATGCAATCCTCTATTGTCCCTTCCAGCCATTTCGGTCCCAGCGCTTTATAGTTGCGGAAGTAAACATCATCATTTTCTTCGAATGAACGCAATTTTTTCGTACGTGGCTTGTCCTCTCCACGGCTCGATCGGAGCGCATATGGATGCATTTTATCAAGAACTGTACGAAGCTTCCTTCCCATCAATAGTTCCGCCGGTATCTTAGATGTTCCTGCATGGACTGTGGAATGTTGTCCGAACAGCATTCTCTGAACCTGTAAACCGATATCCCCTTCTTCCAATTTCACCAAACTCTTTTTTGTAACTTGCACCATTCTTTCCGCTTGACCATTACTTGAAGGATGATACGGTGAAATTGTGCTATATTCAATCAAATTCTTCCTATAAAAATCATGCAACTCCTCGGAGTCGAAAAAACGCCCGTTATCGGAAATTACTTTATCTGGAATGCCCAGCCGAATTGCCGAACCTAACTTCACTTTTGATACAGCATACGAATTGGCGATAGCAGCGGAGACAGCACAAAAAAATGTTGAGGATGTTAGAATTACAACCGAGAATGAAGTAGCAGCGGTAGACCAAAGGAAGGGTGAATTGAAACATAAACCTTGCTACCATTGTGGAGAAAAACATCATGGAAAAGCATGCAAATTCAAAAAGGTGACGTGTAATTACTGCGGAAAGAAAGGTCATATTAAAGCAGCTTGCTTCAAGAAAAAGAATGAAGAGAAAGAACGATGTGTAGAGAAGAGTAATGGAAAATCTAAAAATTGTAGCCAAGTGACAGAAGATGATTATGATTTATATACACTGAATTTGATTCATGCAGTTCGTGAAAGAAAAAAAATTGTAGCAAATGTTAAACTGAATGGAATTCTTGTCCAGATGGAAGTGGACTCTGGTGCGGTCTGTTCAATTTTGCAGCGACAGAAAAAATCAAAATGGAGAACAGTACAATTAGAATACCTACGCTGAGGTTGCAGACGTGGACGCAAGAAAATATTGCGATTATGAGAGAAGCTATGGTCGAAGTACGGTATAACCAAATTCAAAAATACTTACGAGTGGTTATTGCAAATTGAGAAGGATGCGATCTACTTGGCAGAGACTGGTTCGAGGAATTAGGAATTTCTGTTCACGGAGTTTATGGTATTGATAACAGAAACAACTCCATGAATTTGCACGAGCGATTTCCGACTGTTTTTGGAGGAAAATTGGGCCAATTTTGCGGCAAACCGATTAAGTTGCAATTAAACGAAGGAATCACACCTATTCTTCTGAAGCACAGGCAGGTCCCGTTTGCCATAAAACCCGCTGTAGAGAAGGAATTGGACAAACTTGTACAGCAAGGCATATTAGAACCAACAGAATATTCCGAGTGGGCAACGCCTTTAGTTATGTGGGGATTGCCGAAGCACTGTCAATAAGACATTCAAGAAAAACTCATATCCTCTGCCAACGATTACGGAAATGATAATACTCATGGATTCCAGCGGGGTTTTCTCAAAGATAGACTTTTCACAGGCCTATCAACAGTTACGAGTAGATGATGAAACGGCAAAAGTGTTGACTGTTAATTACGAAGGCGTAGAGGGGCCAACAATAATTTTCGCAAGTTTCAACCAAAATTCACTTTGATTTTTGCAATTTTAACTAAACGATTGTAGTTTCGACCTACAATTGTAAGTTCGACCTACAATCAGGAAGTTGTATGTTTATTTTTTATATCACAGATAGATAGACGGCAGAAAAATATGTTTCCTCGTATTTTTCCTTTTTTTTTTTGTTAAAATTGAGGGCGAAAAAAAGTATTTATTTTGACTGAACATAAAACCATTGAAACGTTCTGTCCGTGCCAAGTGACGTCACTCGTGCCAGGTGACGTCACGTAATTATTGTTGAAATGTGGAAACATCTAAAAGGAATGCTGTGGCTATAGATAAGTACTCTAAGTATCTTATGAAATCATTATCCGTCATATTAACGTATAGATAATAACAAGATTAAGGATAACAACGTGTTACAGTTCAATTTAATATTTACACGTTATTAAAAAAAATCTCTAAATCATTGCTTTATCTCTTACATTTAATGTCTAACGAATTCGTCTTATCCGTCGTCACGCGTAATATTTATTATTTAGTTGTCTATATGAATCCGCATTTCTAAGGAATCTGTTGCACTTGTAGACATGGCACTATACATTTTGTTGTGTAGCGTGTTGCATATACTTAGGCTCTCTATTCTGTAATTCTTAAGCTAGGCAACCAATAACTTTTAATTAGTTTATAGGTAGATTCATATAACCTACTGACGATCGGTAACACAGATTTATTTCTTCACAATAGTTTTTGGCTTAGGTTTTGTCTTCCGGTAGTCTGTCACTTTTCACGTGTAGTTTGCTCGAACGCTTGGCAATTTATTAAGTGGTATTTTTACGTGCTCGTTGCGATTTTTGAAACAAGCAATTTCACCATTTTGGGATATATTCGCAACGTTATATTTTTCGGTTATCCATTTATGTTTGGACGAGTGCATATTTTTATGGTATTGGAAATCGATTGACTTCATTGGAAGGATCTATACGTAAAAGCCATTTTTGCCAAATTTACACGAGGCCAAGGACATCCAAGGTCAACAACATTTTTCTAAGAAAACCCTCCGAAACGAGGGTCCTTTTTTTCACCTACGGTTTCGCCTAGGATTTCGTAGTTTTCCTACGTTTTTTTGTCTCCCCTGAAACAAACAACTTTTTTTTTCCACTGGTCTACACGTACTTATGTTACTTCTCCTTGCTGGACTGGAATTTCTTTTTTGTGGAGGAGCCATCCATCTTCTGGGTTAATTGATAGGCTGGAAGTTGCCATTCCTGAAATTTGAGCCGAAGCTGAAGCCCTGCTGCCTGCAGTTTGTATCCTTCTTGCGCCATATATACATTGAATTTTTTTTAAATATATTATAAATTTTACTAAAAAAAATTTTCACCACTGTACCTATATATATGTATATATATTTTTTAAAATTTTGCTAAACATTTTATGAAAATATTCTGTCAATTAATTATAACATCTATGATATTTGTTGAGGGTTAAGCACTTACGTAAGACGCGTATACCCAGTTAAATACATTTTTTTTTAGTGTTGAATTTATCTGTCATACCATACCCTACGTTATTGTACTGTTGAATGTTATAAAGTTACTTCGTTTATTGTTATTAAAAGATAAAGCTGAATTTTAATTTTTCATTATCGTCTCGCTAAGTAATTTATTTAGTAAATTTAAGGTTACATTGTACTTGAGCTGGTATTTGGAGTGAAAAAAAAATTTACTTGGCGCCCTGATACATCAAAGTAATTTAGAACCCCGACCATCTCCACTGTCAGTCGGCCGGCAAATACCGTTAGTCAACAGACGACGACCAACTAGTTACGTCAGATTGTAATTTTGAAATTTGACGTAGCAAACGTGAATTAGCAAATTCAGAGCAAATCAGTGATGTCAAAATGACGTCAAGGTAATATCATGGCGTTTTCAGTCACGTGGTTTCGTTTATATAAAAGCCAAAATTTTAATGTCGAATATTTACGAAATGAAATTTTTCTATGAGTTTTTTTATTATATTATCAACTTATATAGTACACGTTAATGAAAAATAATAAATTCAAGCGCTTTTAAAATTCACGCATCTTCCTCATTGTACATCCGATATCGATTTACAATAAAAGTGTTAGGCAGTATCGATACTTTTTTGTATCGATATAGATATCAATACTTGAATTAATAATCGTATAATTATTATTCGATAAAAAGCATTCAATTGTGTTTGTGTTGTCAAACAATAAATGGTTATTATTATTTTCAATTTTCGCTACATTCAAATTAAATGAAACAAAATATCATTAGATAGATTAGTAAATGGGCAGGCAGAGCCTGGACCCACGTCTGCTCTGCTCAGTCGATGCTCGTAACGACCGACGCCGACGGTTCGTCAACAAATATATCGTTTCATGTTTATTTCATTAATTCGCTTATTCGATTCAAATAAAATATCAAATATCGAAAATAAATAATAATATGTTGTGATCCGAATATTATTATTCAAGTGATTCGATACATTTTTTCATTAGATAATTTTATTCGATACATTCTAGTATCGAATAAACCGATACTTACTTTTATTCGATTCTGCCCAACTTATCATTGATTCGAGCGCTGTCAGGGACCAGGGTGAGAAGTGATGGAATGAACGACTCAGCATAGGAATCACTACTTCCACATCCAGATTTTGTATCCAAGTCTTATGCACACTAAATCCCAATATAATATTTTATTCCCTTTAATAATAGAGTGGGGGTAGTAGAGGGGGTGACTAATGTAAAAAGAAATTTAAAGGCCCTTGGTTCTCGCACACACACTAAATTCCAATTTAGTTTTTTTACCCCCTTTAATAATAGGGTGGGGGTGGCAATGGGGTGGTAGAGGGGGTATCTAACGCCAAAATATTTTTTGAGACGGTTCGTTCTTGTATAATACACGCTAAATGTCATTTTAATTTTTTTTACTCCCTTTAATAATAGGGTGGAGGTGGCAATGGGGTTGGTAGAGGGGGTGGATAACGCTAAAAAAAACTTTTTTAGACGTTTCGTTTTTCTATATACACTATATCACATTTTGATTTTTTTTACTCCCTTTCATAATAGTGTAGGAGTGGTATTGGGGGTGATAGTGGACGGGGAGGGGGGGGGGGGCTGATACCAAAATATTTTTGAGATCTTAACTTTTCGCACATGCCCTAAATTGCAGTTTTATGGATCCTTACTTGCTTGTGTTACCTATTTACCCCATTTACCCCCGACCCCCTCAACGGAATTAGATCAAAATATAATCTAGTTCCAGAGCTCGTTACAGTACATAAGTGTACCAAATTTCAATGTTAATATCACAAACGGTTCCAGAGTAAACGTGCGCACAAAAAAAGTTACAGACAGACAGGAATTTTTTTTTGCTCAAATTTAAAATCTCGACGTTTCATGACATTTTAAGCCTATTTCAATAAAAAGAAATTAATTTTTTTTGCATTACTATACTTCCACTGGACGTAATAATTGAAAATTCTTTAGGGGCGGGAGCGCTCTAGCGCTATTACGGACGAGCCGCCACTGAAGAAAGCCCATGTTAATAGGTATTAAAAACTTACTTGTATTATTTCCATGAAACAAAATTGGATCAAAGCTTTATCCAAGTAACTTCCGGTGAATAAACCTTCATCTCGAATGGATTCAAATAAATTAATCCAGTACTGGGCATTTTCCTTTCTCAATATCGACCACCATGACTCTATGCGCTGATTCGCAGTATTTCTTCCTTTTATATGTGAGGGTCTGCCATTTACAGTTCCAAAGGAATCCCGAAAAATAGTTTGCAGAGTTTCCAGGATTACATTTTCTGTGCCGCAATCACTTCTTAGGGTAAGTGGACATCCGTTCAAGTTGCCAACAGCTGTCAAGTAATAGCTTGCAATAACTTTTGGATCATTAGACGTTGTGCTTGCTCGCAGCCAGATTATATGTCTCGAAAATCCGTCAATACATCCGTTTATGCAAATCCCGTATCTTTTCAATTTGTCGTATGAATCGACATGCCAAAGATAATTTGGCCCCCTACTGCTGTATTGCCGACGTCTTAATCTTCTTCTCCGATATTCTACGCCCTTACGGTCTACCTCAAAAAGAATTTGTCGCACTACATTTTGACTAACAACAAGTCCATGCTGAATGCATTTTAAATGCATCCACCTGTAGAAGTAGTGATCTGAGACATAATAAAAGCATAAACTTATATCCATGCCTGTGTCGATACAAAACCCATATTTTACCGTGGTCTATTACCTATGTCTACGTATTATTAAAGTCGTCAAGATAGACCCTTTGACGTGAAGTGAGTGTCCCTGTGTTCATCCTGGCGTTAGAGAGGATATGTGTGTACGTATATATGTAAATAGCTTCATTTAGGTTAGGTTGATAATAACTGTATAACATAGGATGGGTTTAGACAACACTAAACTAGTTGCAAACGTTATTTTTTATTATAAAACAAGGGGTAATGGCTGATGGGTCATCCAAAGCCAACAAGCGAGGAAAAAAAAGCATAAACGTGTTCGAAAGGCTTAAATTTCCTTCTTACAAGACCGAGTCTGCATAGGTGCCGTTTTAAGGTTCTCGGACTTATAAACACATTATGTTTGCCTCGGAGAAATGAAAATATCTCTTTTTGTTGAAGTCCCATTTCGAAATATTGTTTTATTAGTGTATCAGTGAAATCCATATTTAATGAAAATACTAAATTGGTTATACCATAGAGAAAAAAAAACGCTCACCTTTCCTTTGGGCACTGTCTATGCATCTCATATAATATTGGTTGTGGGAGAACAATTCAGAACTATGAACAGAACTGATTGTGGTGCTTTTATTTTCTGTCATCTGGATAATAATTGTAGGTCGAACTTACAATTGTAGGTCGAAGTTACAATTGTAGGTCGAAGTTACAATTGTAGGTCGAGGTTACAATTGTAGGTTGAAGTTACAATTGTAGGTTGAACTTACAGTTGTAGGTCGAAGTTACAATTGTAGGTCGAAGTTACAATTGTAGGTCGAAGTTACAATTGTAAGTCGAAGTTACAATTGTAAGTCGAAGTTACAATTGTAGGTCGAAGTTACAATTGTAGGTCGAACTTAAAATTGTAGGTCGAAACTACAATCGTTTAGTTAAAATTGCAAAAATCAAAGTGAATTTTGGTTGAAACTTGTGAAAATTATTGTTGGCCCCTCTACGCCTTCGTAGTTAATACACACAAGGGACTTTTTCTGGTTAAGAGATTACTTTTTGGAATCAATGCAGCTCTGGGACTCTGGGAAAATTTATGGAACTACTTCTGATTGGCATTTCCGGGATAAAAATCTAATTGGATGACATCATGATCCGAGGAAAAAATAAAAAGGAACATGATGACAGATTACTGCAAGTTTTGGAAAGGTTGGAGAAAGCTGGAGTGACGGTTAAAAAGGAAAAATGCGAGTTTGGTAAATCAGAAATTACTTTTCTAGGATATCGGTTAGCAGCTGAAGGAGTACGACCAACGGAGGAGAAAATTAAAGCGGTGAAAGATGCACCGAGACCAACAGATAAACAAATGCTCTAATCTTTTCTGGGAATGATTAATTTTTACAATAGATTTTTAAAAGATAAGGCGACCAAAGCCGAACCATTACATCGTTTATTAGACAAGGAATCAGCATGGCAGTGGAACGATCAACATGAGAAGCCTTTCATAAAGCTAAGGCTTATTGGAATCACAAGCAGTTCTGGCACATTACGATGAAAGTAAGTTGCTGATTTTAAATTGTGATGCCTCACCGTACGGAATGGGGATGATTTTATCACATAGAGAGGATAATACCGAGAAACCAATTGCTTACTGGTCCCGCACGCTTAATAAAAGTGAAAGAAACTATGCTCAGATTGACAAAGAAGCGCTGTCTATTGTTGAGAGAGTAAAACACTTTCATCAGTTTGTAGTGGGACGTAAGTTTATTATTACAACCGATCATAAGCCGCTTTTAGGACTATTCAACTCAAAAAAACCAATTCCAGCGATTCTATCGCCGAGGATGCTCCGATGGTGTTTGACTTTGAGTGCTTACGACTACGATATAGAATTCAGGAAGGGGTCCGAGAATGTAAATGCTGACTGTCTGACTCGTCTTCCCCAACCACATGAGGCCGGTGAAATGACATCACCAGGGGGCATACTGCTGCTTGAGTCTAACAATAGACCAATTCCCATCGAAGAAATAGAAAAACTTACCAGCGATGATAATACTTTGAGAGACGTAAGGTATTGGACTTGGCATCAGTGGCCGAATGTAGAGGTTGAAGAAGAGTACAAACCGTACCATCAAAGAAAGAATGAGATATCTGTACACAAGGATTGCCTGCTTTGGGGAAATCGGCTGATCGCGCCAAAAGAAACACGTGGAATTTTCATGAAATTGCTTCACGCAAATCACCCAGGAGTGGTAGCTATGATAGCTTGCGCTCGGAGTTATGTGTGGTGGCCAAATATCGACCAAGAGATTGAAAATTGTGTGGCAACTTGTCAGACGTGTCAGATTCATCAGAATAACCCGGCAAAAGCGCCACCTCAGAGTTTGGCGCCTACCGCAAATCCGTGGTCGATGCTTCACGTTGATTTTGTTGGACCTTACAAGGGTAAAGTTTTCTTGATTGTAGTCGATGCCATGTCAAAATGGTTAGAAGTTGATGTTGTCAGATCGATGGCGTCATGCGAGGTTATCAAAAGTTTAAGAAAAATGTTTGCGAGGCTGGGCATTCCAGATAAAGTAATTTCCGACAACGGACGTTCTTTCGACTCCGAGGAGCATGATTTTTATAAATCATTTTTTTACACTTCGATTCTTCCTGATTTTTTTTTTTTTTTAATCAACGAAAATTCACTTCCCCGTCGCCAATTTATATCATATATTCATTAGCAATATGTATTAATAAATGCACTTTATAAGAATAACTTGACTTTTTATTGTACTTCAAATTATCTCGGCAACAAAACTATCGCTAGGATACATAATTTATAACTGCATACATAACATATATATATATATATATATATATATATATATATATATATATATATATATATATATATATACTACAAACGTTTTAATTATTATTGTATGAGGTGTCACATAATTTAATATTATAGTTCGTAACTTATCAAATAGAAGAAAAAAATTAATAATAAATAGGTACAATATACCAGCATGAACAATACTTCAAAACGTATACAAATTTCTTTTCCTTGTGGATAAGGAAAACAAAATAAGTATATGAATATTATGATGTATTACTATAGAAATAATCACAGCTTCGTTTGACTAATCGTTCTAGAAATTGAAATATAGAAAATGATATATGACTTTAACTCATAGAGAAAACCTATCCATATTACTCGGTTGAAGGCATAAAACAGATGAGCTTTTGTAACGCATGTCAGCGGAGTTTGATATATTTGGTGAACTGCATACAAAATGAAAACAATCGCCTTGGGAACTATTTGGAACAGCTTAAGGACTTTAGTTAGTGAATGCAATTTAATTAAACTTGAAATTACTTAGTTCTATCAATTAGTTCAATAAAATTCGATGTAAGTTAAATTAATTGCACAGAAAATTGTATTTTAATTTTATACGCTCAGTTTGTTATGATCCTTTTTTGTATTAAAAAAAATCGATTATTTTAAGACAAGGATAACTGCATCAATACGGTATATTTGATTATGTATGAATAGTAAAATAAAGGGCCTAACAGAATATCCATGTAAAATTTGCCTCCAAACCAAATCGAATTTCGTATCAACTCTATCGAAGCACTTAATCTGAGATAGTCTTTGCCAGATTTTGAAACAATTAGCCACCATATTGGAACAGCAATGGCGGATTTTCGATTTCTTTGTTTTTTAGTCCAATGCACGCAGATAAGAATCTAAAAAAAATCATAGTGATTTCTGTATTGTTACAACTCTTAAGTGATTTTCTTGAAAATACAAATTCACTCATTGATGGCTGGAACTATATAGCATTAATTGAGACGTGGGCTCACTTGGGAATATCAAATACTAAACTATTTAACTTAAATATTTACAAAATATTTCGAATAATTACTAAAATTCGAGGAGGCGTATCAATAAGAAACTTACCGCGTGTCTATTTGATGTTTATTCTTTATGCCCGATCTTCACCAATCTTAGCATATTGGCTTAGTAGGCGTAAAAACCAAATTAAGTGATACATATCTATTTATTGTTGATTTGTATATATACCACCGAATGACACATGTAACGATTATGAATGCCTATTTAATAGAATTGAGTCTCTCTATATGTTCGGAAATATATGCTGCTTTCAATGAAAATATAAAAGTGTGTATGACTATAACCGCTTTTGGCAGTTGAGAGCTTCATTAAAAAAATCCATTAATAAGTCGTGTAACAAATATATTGAGGAAGCAAGAAATCTATTAATATTAATCCAAGCAAGTCTTGGAGCTTTGTTAACTCGAAACAAAATTCGACTAGAATTCCCAATACTATGTATTATAAGAATACTACTCTTAAAACCCCCCAAGATATTGTCAGTGCTTTCGCAGACTCCCTTTCCGAGTCTTTTATTAGTTCTGGTAAATTCTCACCAGCTGAGAATTTGCAGTTGCAATAAAATCAAGGCGAATATGACTACAGGGCTTGACCAAATTCCAGAGTTTATCATAAAGAACTGTCTTTGTAAGCCTCCTTGTATTATTTTTAATTTAATGTTAAATACTATGACTTTCCAGACACGTGGAAAGAGTTTGCCCAGTGTTTAAAAGGGGTAATAAGCATGACATTGAGAATCACCATCCCATTACAATTTTATGAAATTTTGCAAACATTTTCGAAATTTCCAAAGTTAAGTATAGTGAATCAGGGTTTGTACAAGGGATGTCAACAGTATCAAACCTCGTGCATAAAATTACAGAAGTTCTAGATCAGAAAAGTCGGGTAGATATTATCTACACTGACATTTCTAAAGCATCTGATAGATTGGATTACGGTCAGCTATTAAATGAGCTGTAGAACTTTAGTTCCAATGATTCTCTCATTAGTTTCTTTATTTCTTATTTATTTTGTCGTACTCAGCTTGTTCAATATCGTGACTTCCAATCTGTGATATTTAAACAGACACAGAAGTATCGCAGGGTTCCATACTTGGGCCGCTATTTTTCGCACTTTTTATTAATGATATTATCGTGAACTTCAACGTCTGCTACTTACTTTACGCTGACGATCTTAAATTATGTCACTGCGTTAACTCTGAACTTGACTGCTTGACACTACAATATAATCTAGATTTGCTCAACGCCTGGTGCGTCTATAACCATCTCCCTTGAAATGTTACTAAATGTAATATAAAGTCTTTCTCACGTAAGTCAATTGAGGGACCTAATAGATTTATTTACCAAAAATGAATCATTTTGGTACGTATTATACAATTTTTTTTTTCAAAGTGTAGTGGGGAGGGGCAAACTTCCACAATTAGCATTTTTTTCACAAATCACTGCCTAAACTCGATTCCTAACATTATTATACATATATTATATTTATTGTACACCATTTTCGTAACAATACTCACAAATCGATACACGTTTGGCTAACCATCATGTCAACATGATCGGGAGACGAATAAGACTGGTTTTCAATTTAAATTATCTTTTGATGATGCTAACATGGTTAGTGAAACTTGCGTCGAGTAGTGAATTCAACTATAGTGCTCAAATGTTTTGGGGTTTTCTAAATGTGGCTTTCAGACATCAAAGGTATTGATTTGTGGAAAATAGCCCTCATACGAAGACGACCCCACTGAAAAACCCTGACCCAGCGTAGGGTTGTCTTCTTAAATAGGTCTATCTAACATAAAAATTGAAGAAGGTTCTCAGATATAGTTTCAAAACGTCAGTAGTTAGTTGCTACAACAAAGTATTGTTAAGTGCACGCCTAAGCCACTGTCTGTCTCATAGCATATACGAGAAAGGCCAGAAACGTCGCAAAGGATAGACTGGATCGTTCGAAAACAAAGCGCCTCAGTATATAAGGTGTGAATGCTGTGCACAAAGGAAAGTTATGTATCAGATTAGCAAGTGATAAAATAAGATGGGGAACAGTAACTGGTTGTGAATTATAGTAGTGAGACTATTATAGTAGAATAAACTTGTAATTAGTGTGTACTAATGTGTAATTGTAAAGAGTAGTTTTTGTAATTAAGTGATTAATAAATCAGTGGTTTATGAAAGTTCTTGTTGCGATTTATTGAACCTGCGTACAGGGTGTTTACTGGCGGGTGTAAACACGTTACAGTATTATAATTTCGCTAAATATTTACAAATTCATTATATAACAATACTTTATTTATCCTTTAGATCATAAAACATGATATAAGATAAATCAAAATATAAGCATAAAATATACACTACTAATTTACTAAAATATAATAATATCTTTGTTAAAATAAGCGTTTAAAAGAAAGGAATATAAACATAAAATAAACATAAAATAGAATATAAAAAAACACGTAGATATACAAAACTTTATCTATTTAAAAATGCATCGATGCTATATAGGCGAACAGAAAGCACCTCTAAAATGAGCCCATATAGTCACCATGGCAGTCCTAATGGCTGAATCCAGTTTTTTCTTATGTTTTCGAGGTCATTGAATACGAATCTAAAGTCAGTTTTGCAAAAAAAAAAATGGGACGTCCATGTACAAAATGTGAAAAATGAAAGAAAAAAAAATTCATGCTTTTTCACATTTAACTCGCTATATCTCCGTCAGTTTTAATTGTTTCATATTTGATGCACTTATTTGTCAATTGTATGGGAAAATAAGACCTGTCCAAAATTCCCTCGACATTTATTGATTTTGTAAATAATTATCTAACATTAAAATATAACACATTATGAAGTTTTGTGGAAAGTTTCAGCCTTTCATATTAAAATGAAAAATGATATGCGCGTTCAAAGATCAGCGTCGAGTCTGATCTGATTGCTTCGGCGGGGATTGGCTTTAACTATTTTACATTATAAATTAGATAGATATGTATAAATTATTTTTTATATGTTCATAAAATGTATTGAGTGCATAAATATTTGATTTTATCCAAATGAAAACTATTTATTGCCATAATTATTCATTTATTTCATCAATATTACTACAACAGTCCTTACAACTACAAACATCACAACATTTCAAATGAAATACAACGCAAGGACAAATCACATTTGAGCAAGCATTTTTTCCACTGCAAGAACAGAAATATTTTTGTAAAATTTCTATTGTAGTGGGTCCTTCGTAGTAATCAAAATTTAATTTTTCGCCTTCTATCAATCATCCAAACTTTGTCACGTCTTCGGAAACAATTATTGATTCAGTAGTTGTTTCCATTCATTTACGTACCAAAGAGCTCACAAAATGTGCTTCAACATAGTTGGTTTAGATGGGGGAAGTTTAGCGATCGGTAAATCATTTATTAGAACTAAATCTAATAAGTCTTCGTTAGACAAGCTGCACCAATCAAAAGGAGATGATTGTAGGATGAACGCCCTTTTGTTTGAAATAACATCTTCATTATCTGTATTCTGCCTTTTCTTATATTTTTTTTTTGACCCATGTTTGTGAACTTGTTTATTCTAAAGTGGAAATATAACGCACGATTCATCGGATTTAACTTTTTGTTGTCTACTTTATCTACTATAGCAACAATAAAAATGTAAAATCTAAAGAAAACCGAAAAATGTTGATCTAATTCCGGACTGATCAGTGTGCACACGAATAACCTAAATAATGCTACTGTGTTTTAACTTGGTTACGTAAAACAAGACTAAATAAGTAGATGGCAGGAATCAGCGCGCTCCGAGCAAGCACGCGCGCTGGGACTCGACGCTGAAATTTGAACGCGCATATCTTTTTTAAATTTAA
Organism: Leptura quadrifasciata; assembly: GCA_963675555.1. Taxonomy (NCBI): domain Eukaryota; kingdom Metazoa; phylum Arthropoda; class Insecta; order Coleoptera; family Cerambycidae; genus Leptura; species Leptura quadrifasciata. The sequence continues at coordinate 92,978,033 of OY776677.1, read as the reverse complement.
ATATGAAAGACTGAAACTTTCCACAAAACATCATGATGTATTATATATTTTAATGATGGATAATTAGTTATTTAAAATTCGAAACTTCCTCACTCAACTGTTGCGATGGTTTGTAAAAATTTGCAAACCCTGGCAGTGCAAATTTGAAAATTCGTCGCAAAATAAATAAATGTCGCGGGAATTTCGGACAAGCCTTATTTTTAAACTTATACACTGAGAAATAAATGCTTAAAATTTCAAAATGAAGTAATTGAAACTGTCGGAGATATCGCGAGATGAATGTGAAAAAGTATGACATTTTTTTCTTTCATTTTTCACAAAAATAAAATTTTTATACATAGATGCTCCATTTTTTGCAAAATTAATATTAGATTCCTATTCAGCGACTTCGAAAACATGAAAAGAAACTGGATTAAGCCATTAGAACTACGTGGTCACTTACTCCTATTTTTAAGAGACTTTCTGTGGGTATCCCGCTCGCCTAATAAAAGGTACCCTCTATTTAAAGACTTTTTTATTTAAATTTGAAGGAATTTTTCACGTTTCTTAATTGATTAGGCATAGAATTGTAAAGTTTAATACCTGAGTAGTATTGCGATTTCTCGTACAGAAAGGTATTGTGCGGTGGTACAACGAGGTCATTTCTTCTTGTACTATAATTGTGATAAGAGGAAGTAGTTTTGAATAGATGTAATTTTTTTTACAAAACTCAGGCACTTATATATTGAGGGCGTTGTGAGTAATTTGTTACTTCTAAAAATTTCAACGCAACTATCTCCTAATGTTAAACTGAAATTAGACGAATGAGTTTTTTTGACAAATAAAAACTCTGTCTTTTTCCGTAGCTCTACCCCAGCACATGACACTATAACTTATGTGTGAATATGCCAGCGAGCAATAAACATTTAAAAAGCCTTTTTAACCACAAACATTTTTCATTTGTATAATGGTGAAGTAGACTTAATTCAACTTCTTGAATACACCGTCGATTTGAGATCTCCAAGACAAGTCTACATTCAAAACAACTCCTAGAAATTCACTTTGATTACTAAAGTTGAAGATCTGCTGAAGAAAAGGCATTCTATTGTAAAACTCGATAAAGGTTGTTCTGGATGTATTTAACATAAGTTTGTTAACACTTCTGTTATTTTATTATTTAAAGTACCAATATTGGAATATGACACTGCTATGGTACTGTCGTCCGAAAATATGGTTACTGTACCAAATTTTACATGATTTGGTAGATCATTAACATACAATGAATACTAATGGTCCAAATACAGCACTCTGAGGAACTCCTATGGATATATTATATTCATTAGAGAAGTGAGTGCCAATCCGTTGAATTATTAACAGGTAAGAGTGAATCTACTCCAAAATATTACCATAGACACGAAGGTTAAACATTTTAGTTAATAATCAATATACATGGTGTCAAATGTCTTGGATAAGTTTAATTTCAAGACTACTACATATTTACCTTTGCCAATATCGGTGTAACTGTACCCAACATGTGAATGCTAGGAGATTCTACTGATTCACCTTCCCTAAAGTCATGCTGGCATGGTGTTAAAATCTTGCATTTTTTATGAATGTTGACAACTGATCATAAACAACCCTTTCCATTATTTTAGAAAGAGAACTGACTAATATTATTAGTCTAATTTTCAATGTCAAAGGGATGACCATAAATCTGTATATGCTGAATACAATAAGACAGCATTGTTATTATTTTTTAATTCGATAAGTATTGTCGCAACACTTATTTCCATACTTTATCTATTTGAAATGTTTGTGGTTTTTAATGTAAGATAAATAAAAATGCTTAAATAATTTGGAGCTGATTTATTTAAACCTCAATAGAGCGATACATAGTAGTATCGTTCTTTCATAAATTATTCAAATGTTTTTAAATTCGCTTATTTATTTAATAATATTTGATTCATTCGTGCAAATAATATAACTTTTGAAGTTGAGATTGGTTGCCTAAATATAAATAATAAAACTATATACCTCATAGCTAAGAGATGAAGTCCTTTGCAAATTCGAAGGCAAATAACATTTTGAGAGAGAATTTATTTAGGTCAGAGTGGTAAACATCACAGCATTTCTACCATAATTTGTACAAGTTTATGTTTAATGCTGTTTAAAGGTAGCGTATTCATGTATATAATTATAAAAGTGTTTGATTGACGACAATGATAAAAATTAAAGTAGCATACTTCTAATGAAAATTATGTCATAGACGAAACTGTCGCTCTGTGTAAAATGTTTGTTTTAGTGTTAAAAAACAGTGATAAAAATTATCAACGCAAATAATGTAAAACTTGATAAATATTTTATCGATCATTAAGATAATTTTAAAAATCCGACTGCCTCGATAAAAGTAGAAAAGTAACTAGCTTACTTTTATTTCAACTGCTGCTTTCGATACTTCTAAAGCTATGTTAATACTTTATAAAAGAAAATAACCTTGTTTCAGTGAAGTCAGAACGATCTAATATCTTTGAAATGAAAATTGATGAAGCTAAGAGTTATATTATATATCCCTTCTTGTTTATTATTTTCGTTAATGACTTGCCAGATTGCATAACAGAAAAAAAAAAAGTTTTACTTTGATAACTTTAGCATGTTGAAAGATATAACAATTAGGGTCACTGGGCAATTTAAAGAATGGTGTTACAAAAACTCCTTAATTATTCATAAGAAAAATTTTAAGAAAACGATATTTCTATATTTTATGAATATCACAGTCAATAATAATAATATTCTAAAAATAGAATATGCAAGGAAGCAACATTTTTCGGCTCTATTATAGATCTTTGTAATACTAGTACTAAATATAAAGTTCTATTCTGTATATTTGATTGGTAACGTGCTTCTCATATGAATATATATTTATAAGTACATATTGTTTATGTTTACATACAAGATAGAAGATAATGTTATTACGAGCACCGGTTCTTGTAGTTGTGTAGTATTTTATGCAGAAATATTAATGACTGTCTAATTCTGCGTTTTTTCAGGCTAGATAACTAGAATCTATCAAGTATAGAGTCTTGTGGTATTTCTTAAAGGGTAAATATTTAAGAAACCGTATGCACTGCCTCTAAGCTGTCGATATAGGCCAAATAGCTGGGATTCCATATTAGTGCAGCATATACAAGTTTTGATCTAACCAAAGAATTAAAAAGCAGTGTAAACATGTTCACATCAGAATTTCTTATTATAAAGTCCAAATTTTTAAAATAAGATTGATTACACTACTTTAATAACATGTATACTAAAAGTTAATTCACTGTCATGGGTGACCTCAAGATCTCTCATATGTTAGGGTAGTGTAATGTCTTGCCATTTAATTGATAATCTTTTAGTAGTGGATTTTGTCTTCTATAATAAAACATCACATTGCACTTCTCAATATTATATTTCTTGTGCTATTTTGGTTTGAAGGCACTCATGTCACAGTACTTAAACTTCCACGCTACATAGGAAAGCCAAACGGATAGTATATGGCTAAATATATCGGGACGACTGCAGCACGTATATTTTGCAATGTCCATCATACATTAAAGTAAATGAATCAAAATACAATCATCACAGCGAAATTCATGGCTACTGAACAAGAAACCGAGACAATATTTGTTCGTACTCTTTACGACTTTTCAAATCACGTAAATGCAAAAATTTTTACGCCATAAAATTCTTTAATTATTTACCTTTGACAATCAAGAAACTTGGGCTCATTCCATGCCAGCATGGATGATTATTGCATATTTATAGGAGATATAAACATAGACTTACTACAAAAACAACGAATATGTAAAAGAATATCAATATATTTTATACGAGTATGGGTTTGTCTCAACCATTAATAAAGTCACTAGGTCGGTAGGAAACCAAAATAGTTATATTGATCATATATTTATAAAATCTAAACACAATATACCTGATCCACTAATAATACCCTTAATTATTAACTCTATCATCACGAATCACTGCTCTGTACTTCTCCAAGTAATATATTAAAAATAAATAAAGTGAGGCTTAATTCATATCTTAACAAATTCAATCTACTATCTAAAAAAACAATTTGGATTCAAGGAAGGTGTATCAACAGAGGATGCATTAGTGGACTTAACAACAAATATCTAAGTGAAAGCTAAAACACTACAAGAATTAGAATCGGGCATTGTTTATGAAATACCATGTAGTAATAAAATTATGAACAGGTGTATATAGGCCAAACGGGTAGATACTTAAAAACAAGGATAAAAGAACACAAAAATGATGAACAAAATACACATAACCCTCTTAGGAAAAAACTAATCCTACAGCATTGGCAGAACATAGCCTCAACCATCTTCATCAGTTTGATTTTGATGAAACAAAAATTATAGGTAAACAACAAATTTTAAAAAAAGATTGTTATATGAAATGATATCTATAAAAAAGTTCAACAATTCCGTTAATAAAAGATCGGATGTGGAGAATCTAAACTCAAGTTATTTTAACCTAATTGACAAAATAAAAATCACCTGATGTTATTATTTCTTCGTAACCCAAAACTGTTTTTATTTGTTTTTTATAATATCCTCTCGCTGCAAGAAACATCTTACTGATATCAACCAAATATGCTTGTCATTCTGAACTTGACCATTAGATATTCTACTGTTATCTGTTTATTTGTTTTGTTGTACCTAAATGTCTGTTTGTAAATTTATTTATTTATTCAATCATAACACGAAAAATCTTCCTGATTGTGAGTAGCTTATTTTATTATGTTTTTTTGTTTGTTTTGTAGTGCGTTATATTGTTTATCAAAAAATTATTTATTTATTTAAAATTTCATTACTAAATGTAACTTTTTTCCTATATTTTAATCAAATTTTAGTCGATTTCAAAAACATGTTTTTAGATCGGTATTGACCACAAGTTTTATTTACTATTTATTGTATTCACAGAGTCCTGAGGATGATTTAATAATAAATCGAAACGTCGACAATCATCAGAAATTAGTTTTCCATAATTTATTGGCCTATTCCCGTCAAAACAACCTATATTCAATAAAAAGGCTTTTATTATACTCAACAACAGTCATCAAAATTGAAACTGAATTCTCCCTAAAGAAAAGTGGGATATTTACTATTGAAAATAGAAATGAATAACTCCTTCAAGTTAGAAATAAAATACTCAGCGTCTAAAGGTCTGTTGGAGGGCGACCTATAGAAACAACCTACTGTGATAATATTGTCCTCTAAGATTATTTCAATTAAAGCATACTCAAATAATTTTTCATTTTTCTTGATGCTACAGCAGTTTATCCTAAAATTTAGATAATTTTTTTATAAAGATTGCAACACCTCCTAATCTATGCTCTGATCTGCAGAAGAAATCAGTTAATTGATACGATTCTAGATTTATAGTGAGAATTTCCCTATCGTTATAATTAACTTCGGATATACAGACAATCTCCGGAAAATCTAAACTTTTCAGTAGGAGTTCAAACTCTTCTAGTTTATTTCGTAAGCTTCTTATGTTTAAATGACAGATTTTTAGGCTAGTAATATTTATAAGTTGGTAATGTGTGATAAAGTGGATGTATCAGGAGGAGTAAAACATTTTTTAACTTTTGTTATGGGTTTGTTGCTTCCGAGGCTGGTGCGTGGAAATTTCGTACCTTAGGAAAAGTAAAACGATTTGATACTGCTCCTTCAGGCTAGATTTCGGGATCGCATATTAATAATTGGGAATGATACCATATAAGAACAAGTTTGTGCAGTTTAATATGAGGTGCTGTTCCATGCAGATATTCTTTTAAATTTTCCATAGTGGTACTGAAGTTTAACCTATAAATATGAAGGTAGCCCATTTTACCTCTTGCACAGAGATTCATTATATATTATCTAGTATTTAAAAGTTAAAACAATTGGAATTGTCTTATGGTGGTAATCACAAATGCGCTGAAACATATCGTGCCTCACTGTTATTTTAGATGGCAAGTTGGTACATCCCTTCGTATTCGTGACATGTTCCATAACAATCATTGGTCTAGACAACTAAACTAGCATTTACCTCCTTTAAGCTAGACTTAACTCGAAAATATAGGTTAACAATAACGATATCAAATTCAGAGCATAAGGTTGGACGTTGCTTAGAAATATACCGTTTCCGCCTTCTATTTACATGATTTTAGCCTATATCTGTCCACATTTATGTAGCAAATCCTCTAACACTCGTATGAGGTATATTAAAAATCAATGTTGATTTACGTCCCCGGAAAAATTGCGTCCATTGTTTGGAACTACCGGATTATTATACAAATCTTAATCGCAATAATGATCTTCATTAATTGGAAAGTCGATGCCGTATTATTTGCATCGTTTCTACGGGGAATACAAAATTCGTGTATATTATGGTGGATAAATCTACAGTATCTAAAAATTCGTTCAAGACCTTGGAGATGACGAAAATTAATTAGAATTGAGTCCCCATAATTTAACAGATGTCCGATGTTCTTAAGTAAATACTTATATTTTGTTTCAGATATAATATTAAATTTTCGTACGACATACGTAAATAGAAAAGGAGAGGTTGTGTCAGAATGGAGAGCAATTTCAATCAACTACTTGAGAACTTGGTTCGTTGTGGATCTACTCGCTGCCTTGCCGTTTGATTTACTTTATGCACTTTACGGTGCAGAGGTAGGTAATTGAAACACTTGTGTACTTTGTGTAATTATTTACTTACTTAGCATGGCAGCTTGCCAATTTCTTGCATAGGTAATAAACTGAATTTTCTGCCTCCATTATAAGTTTAATTAGTAATGGTTTTATTAACTACATTTTATTTATCTCCTCTATTTCACCGCATTCAATTAGTATACCAAAAGCTTTCCTATGTAACTTGCGCAATTTTATTTTTAAGAATTTATTTTATAATAATACAGGGCGCAGACGAATTGTGAAATTAAGAAACTGGAAACGTAGGTCCAGTACTTATTCCTCAGCAGCTTTGCATTTCTTTACTTTATCAATAACAACAAATGGTTTGCTGCAAGCCAGGTGGTAAACCATAAGGAAGACGCCCTCCACTTGTAAAATTCATAGGAGGCGCTGTTAAAAGTTTAAAAATAAAAATATCAGGCCTTTCCTGTGCGAAAATTGAGAAATTTTAAAGAAGAAGTTTGCTCAAAATTAAAAAACATGGCATTGAACTAAATTTGATAACTATGCCCAAGCATATTTGTTCATTTATAAAATATTAATATTTTAAGAAAAATATGAAAAAAAATAATACTGATCCGTTTTTGTGCCACAAAAAATCATTATTTACATTATAACTATCAGATGTACAAGAAAAATATCGTATATTAAAAAATAATAAAATTTTATAAATAGAAAAAATAGTTATCAAAGGACCACGCACCTTTCATGCAGGAAAAGTGGTTTCCGTTGCAAAAAAGAGCCATACGCTGTATGTTCGGATTAAAATTTAGAGAATCGTACAAAATGACATTTAAACAACAAAAAATATTTACTCTACCGTGTTTATACATTTTTGAAATTTTGAAGTTGGTAAAAAAGAATTTAACTAATTTTTATTCATTAAATACATATATCACAGCTATCAAACTCGGCATGGTTCTGATTTGCAACACGAGATACATATACTTGAATTGTGTAAGTCTAACCCATATTATATGGGCCTTGTGCTCTATAATAAACTCACTCCAGATTTAAAGTATATTGGTAGTATAAAAATATTTTTATGTAGGTTAAAATTATTTCTTGTTACTAATGCGTTTTATTCAGTAGATAAATTTATGATATATTAATTGATATAATAATTTTACTTTTATTTATTTCTCTCATTCAACTCGTTCTTACATTTTTGTGCTTTCATATCTAATTACTTATAAGTTTTTTTTTGTTTGACTTGTCCTATATCATGTATATTGGATGCATCAATGTATTCTATTCTATAGACTATTTTTGTCTGTTCGATTTCAATAAACCTATTGTTAACGTTTGTTAAGATTCAACAAAATATAGGATAATAATAATGTTACGTGTTTACAATCTTCAGTAAACACCTGTTACCTCCTTTCTCTTATTATTTATTTTTGAGAAAGAATTGAGGCAACATGTGCGGACGACTAGCTGGTTTAAGCCGGAGCAGAGAGCCGTGGGTCCAGAGCATTCGTAAGAGTAGAGAAACTTACCCTTTCTGACATGTACAGCATAAGCGACAGATTTCTGTTTATTTCGAGAAAAGGAGACAAAGAAAAATTGATGTTAGATTGGGCACCATCTATAGTAAAATAAGCAAAATTGTCTCTTTTTCTCGAATAACCAGTTTGCTATAGATCAGGCTGAAATTGTTGGTAAGAGAAATAAAAAGATAGTTTAAAATGAATGACAAAATATATTACATGAAAGAAAATTAAACAAATCGGTTTTGAGACAAATTGAAATGTGAAAATATATATATATATATATATATATATATATATATATATATATATATATATATATATATATATAAAAGATAAATTGATACCAGTATCCTAGGTGGTTTATGGGTCAGGTGGCTGGTCCTGGGACAGCAATCCAGGCCCACAATTGTCTCTTATTGCAAGAATTCTAAATTTTTCTTGGTAATTTACGTCTCTCAATGAATGGGGTGAAAATTGTAGGAAATTTAACCAAATATAAGCACATACAAAATTTATGCAAGTTATTTATGCAAAATTTAAGCAATGTTAGCTATGCAAATATAAGCTAGTTAGCTGTACAAAATATATTTAAATTAGCTGCACGAAACATTAAGCTAGCTATACAAAGCTGCAGGAAATTAATTTAAGCTATACAAAAGTAATCTGATTAGCAGTACAAAAGTAATTTTAGCTATGCAATAGTTATAATTAGCTATGCACGAGTTATTATTAGCTATGCACGAGTAAGCTGATTTCTTAGACTATAAATTGCCAAAAAAAATGAAAAGGAAAGAGAAAAATATTTTTACAACCATGTGGTACATATAGCATTTTAACTACTTATTAAATTAAAAAAGAATTGACTTTGAATTCAAAATTTATTTTAAAAATAATTGAAATTATATCAAAGGCAAAATTTGAAGATTAATTAAAATATTTTAATGAGTATAATGAAATGAAATTACCTGTATGTTCAACACTTTGTAACTGGGATATAAAAATTGTAATATCAATTACTGAAGTCCACAGTTAAAAATTATAATGTTTGAATCAGTACAAAGGCTGCAAGCAAATGACTTCCTGGTGAGTTTTACTGATAAAGTTAACTTTTTTGTCCTGTTTACTGGAAAACAACGCCACCAAAAAAATGTGAGAAATCTAATTCCCTATTGAAATTGAAAGCTATAAAATATAAAAATAGTACCAGTATGGCCATCTATCAGTGGTTGCGTTAAGCGCACCAACTTGCCTTGTAGATTCCCATACTCAACTAAAGTAGTAGCATATAATCGATAAAAGGAATCTATAATAATAGTTTATTTTCCATGCCAATGCTTTTGCCTTTGCAATTTCTATTTTATACATAAACACAGATATTAACAGATGCAAATAAGCAGCAAAACGCATTGATAAATCAGCAACATATTACATGTTATAGGATCCACTATATATAGAATGAGAGAAGGTAAGGAAAATAACCATATGTACTCCATAGCAAACAAAAATATAAAAATTGAAAAATAGATATCTGACGTAACTAAATTTTGTAGACAAATTGTTTCCTGGGATAATAATGCTGTATTACAACGGATATGAGATACATAATAGTGTTAATAGAAAAACAGGACTAAGTTCCTAAGATATAAAATTAAGTACATAAAACAGTGTGACATGGTTTAGCAGTTATACATGTAAAATTCTGTTAGTTGAAAACAGTTTCACCTGCAAAAACTGAATCCAAAAAATATACAGGTCGTGCTAACTATCCACAAAACATTAGTTTTTAAATAAAACTGTTAAATGGACATAGGCCATGTAACACACCCTGTATGTAGGTTCAATAAATTACAACAAGAATCCTCACAAACCACTGATTTATTAATCACTTAATTTTACAATAATTAATATAATAAAAATACACAACTAATTATACTTTAACCTAACATAAATTCACCACTTTAAATCACAACTTGATACTATTTCTTATTTCAACTTCATCTAAATCTGTCCCCAGTACGTTTGAATCTACAGTATACTCGTATATACTCACATCAAATGTAGTCGATTATTCTAGAATGTTCGGGTCTATAACAGTAATATTTTTCAAATTTTCTTACTGATACTAAATTAAGTTAAATGAGTTACATGGAATTAGTTTGAAAAAAATTATTATTTTGTTTTATAATATCAATGTTAAATATTTTGATTTTTCCGTGGAATTATTGAATTGATGAAAACATATAATTACATAATGTAATTACCTCTTTATACTTAATTTAATAAACTTATATGTTCAGCTGAATTACATACATCAATGTGGATGTTATAGCGTTGTCTTTTAATTTGTAGGATTTCAAGTATATTATTCGGTAATAGTTTGGCTCTAAAATGTTTTTCTACTCCCTTATGTAAATTTGCTGTTTTCCGTACAGTCTGTAGAATGGATAAGTGGGCCATTCCAGTTAACTGAACGGATATATTTCATATACGTTCTAGGATGGATATGAAATCGACCAATCACAGTTCGTTATTAAGTACATAGGCAACTATTCGTTTTACAAAATTCAAGTTAGTGCGTAAGCTGTCAAAGTAACTGTGAGTGTGTATTCGCGCAGTTTGAGCTAGAAAATAATTTAAAATGAGTGATTCCAGTGAAGAATCGATAAACGGTATACCACCTAAAATTTTATTGAAATTATTGTATGCAGACAAAATTTTAGAGATATATTATGACAAAAAAAAAGTAGCTATATTATGTGGGGATTGAACCCATGATTTCTTTTTGTTGCATTTCAATTCAATTCAATTCAAAATATCTTTATTCATATTAAATAATTGTATAAGCTGCCTCCCCAGCGCCCTTCCCGGGACCGACCCTGCGACCACCGCGTTGACGCGGTGGCGGATCGCAGAGCCGGACCGAGAAGGGACTGGTTCGGCGTGAGCAAAAATTGTATAAAAACATATAAAAACTCTAAACCTAAACTCCTTTTTTAAACAATAAAATCAAATTAGGTGGTATAATTACAAAAAATGCTTAAAAAAGAAAGCTTAACTTAAAAACTGTAAACAACTAAAAAACACTTAACGCAGAACTGGCGGAGAGAATCACTGAATTTAATTTTGTTGCTATTCGCTGACACCATAACTCGTACGGAGTGCCATCCGCGAATTGTTCCAGCGACGGGCTGCGCAAGGCTGTCCTAAACTGTGATTCTAAATTTTGAATTGTTTTGGTATAAAAAATTTGGAAACTGTTACAAGATTAATGAGGGAAGAATGAATTTACAGACAAAAAGGTACAAACAGAATCGAAGGAATAACAAACAAAAATGTACAAAAATTTTGTTGCATTTCGAATAACCGCTAGGCTACTGAAGCTTTTATAAAATGTTTGCAGCTAGATCATAAGATTTAGCAGATGATAAGTTTGTATATTAAAATTTGATTGAAACTATTATTTGTAGTTTTTTCTTAATCCGGTCGTAGAAAAAGTATACTGTACAACTCGAGTGGATTATCCATATCGCACTCGAAAGATTGAGGTACTCCGCCTACGGCGCCGTGCTCAAACTTCTTTCTCGTGCGATATGGCTATCATATCCACTCTTGTTGCACAAACTACTATTTTATTGTCAAAGTTTAATATCATAAAATACAGCAGTATCATATCAAAATACTTAATCCCGAAGAAAAAGTAGATTATAAAATTTGTGCCGAAGATTTTAATAACGATAATAAAACGGGCAACTTTATATAAAAACTTTTTTTGACTGCCGTATGTCCGCGATTTATTTATTGTTTTTTCTATAAATGTAGGACGTTATTTGATAATGAGGTATTTACTGAACAACATTTTTGAAAAAAATTATTATTACGGGGAGTTCGAAATATCTGTCTGCATTTCTTGGTAATTAATTAATACTTTTCTCAATTTTTGAAAATGGAATACCTATATTTTTTTACATGGATTATTAAAGCATACAATTCCCCACATTTTAATTAAATAAATAGAAAAAATTAATATACATTTTATTTTTATTTCAAAAGGTTTTTAAATATATGATTATTTCAAATAATTTTTGCGTAAGTTATTATGTAAAAAAACTATAGGTATTCCATTAAAAAAAAAACGAAGAAAATGTAAAACAAAAGGCCAAAACCATATTAGATTTTAATGCTAAAGCACCTGAATTTACACAAAAATTATTTCAAATAATCATATCTCAAAAACCGTTTGAAATAAAAATAAAGTGTATAGTATTAAAATGAGGGGAATTGTATGCTTTGCTCATCCATGTAAAAAACTATAGGCATTTTAAAAAATTGATAAAAATATTAATTAAATATCAAGAAATGTAATCAAATGTTTTGGACTATTTTGGTATAATAATAATTTGTGTCAAAACTTTTTTTCAGTAAATACATTATTTTCAAATAACGTCCTACATTTTATAAAAAACAATTAACAAATCGCGGAGATGTGGCAGTCAAAAGAATATTTGTAATTTTCCAAAAAAAAAAAACAGGAAAAAATCATAATTTTGCAACGCGGAGTCCGATTGGCGATATATTTTAGGGTGTAATAGAGGGCCCTTGGAAATTTAACTGATGCCAAAAAAGGGGTATTCCATTTAAATAAATTATACTCACTTGTGTAACTTGTTTTTGTGACACTTTGTATAATAGAGTGGTTATTTTTGAAATCCGGAATTTCAATTGTCTCACCCCCTAATTTTTTTCTTTTTATAAACATATAAAACCCATTCAAATTTTAGACAAATCAAAAGATGGGAAACCGTGCCTCACGTAAGTCGCGATATACCTATTACCTATGATGCTGAAAATTCCATACATTTCGTATCGTTCTGTGGTAAGGCGTAAAAAGTGTTTTTTGGGTTTCTGTATATGTAAAAACTAACAAATAACCTATAACTAACATGACAACAACCTAACCTGACCTGTCCGTTTGCCGTGCTTGTCAGCAGGCATGGTCTCAAATTGATTTATATCGATATGAGCCTGGAATCCAAGGTATGTGAGCAGCACAATTGGCGGTGACCGTGATCACATTTTGTAATTTATCTCAACCAGTTGCAACTGCATCATACCAGGGAAGACTATAAAGAATTATTAGATCTTGCAGTGATATTTCTGGGTGGTCAGCCGCCCCGAGGAATATCGTTTCGTATACCGGGTGCCTTCCACCACGCAAGGTAGATGGCCAAGACCATTTCTTGTTTCAAGATATTTATCTTCAGGAACCAGTTCAGACTGACGTTGTTTGCATTTTTTTCATCCATCTGTACCTAAAGGCCTGGTTTTACTGTCCAGTAGCAGCTAAAGCACCTCTTCAAGATCTCAGTCTTTTTAAGGAATTATGCTCTTATACAAACATGCACGAGGTTTCATCAAGAAAAGCTTTAAGCACCTCTGGTATCTCTCGGACGAATCAATTGCTTTGGCATTTTACGATGAGAGTGTCTCCTTCGCAACAAAAATTGAACTTGTTAAAAGCGATGCCGCTAGATAAGGCCAATGAGGATGAGGACAGTGGAGGGGACACTTTTTATCATACAAAACGTGTTATAATCCAAGAAAAAAATTTTGCTACTTACATCAATCAGCCACTGCAACATTTCGCTTCAAAAAGTACTGCAACATCTTTTAACCGATTAAAAATTCTCTGTGAGTTTTTAAAACACCATCCTTCTATTTGGGCCACTCTCGAAGATTTTCAAAAGGGACGGGTTATCGTTAAAAACCTTAAAGTGGTTAATGACACAGCCGAAAGAGGTGTTAATATAATGAGGACTTTAATAGCGTTTTAACAAAGAAAGAGGATCAAAAACAGTTTCTGTTATAAGTTGCAAAAGATTTTCGTAAGAAGTTCCCATGCAGTAGCAAAAATGTCCTTTTATCGAATGTTAATTTTATCGATTTAATTTTTTGCAGTTTTTTTTTAAGTCACGGTTCCATTTTATCTCTTCTATATCTAATACCACGTGTTGATTTTGGTTTTTCAATAATTTTTTATAAATTTATGAGCATATGATGATCTTTATTATTTCAACATTTTCCTATATCAATCTCCAATACAAGGTCGTTGAGGCACGCCTTACAGTTATCTGATTGAGTTCAACATTTGCAAGGCTTTTTCTTTTTCTATTTGGAATAATTTTAAGGGGTGAGACTGCCTGAATTTAAAACTCCTACCTCTCTGCTCTCTATTGTATAATTGAAAATAATTTTACGTTGTAGTAAATATGAAATATTGAAAGTTTTGTTAAGAAAGTTTTTTATAATGTTAGCTGTTTTTGTACAATCTTCCCAGTGAACACTAACTGGACACCCTGTAGTTAATTGTAGTTATGTGGTGATACTTATATAAAAGACAACCAGAAATTAGACAAAATGAACTTCTGATGCTGGTGGCTTACCGTTCTATTTTCTAAAATCTGCTTTATCATAATGTAAAAATAAATATTTATGCTATTATGTATATCGTTCAATGGAGAATTAGCGTCACATTAATCCTTTACAATTCCAACGCATTCATCTTACAAATAGACTTAATACGAATTTCAAATACATTTTTCAAATTAAACTTTTTTCGTGTTGGTCACGCGGGAGAAAACTTAAATTCTAACCCTCGAGAGACCTTTTATATGCTTCTAAAGCATCTAATAAACTTTCTTTTTTATAGGGATCTGGAACCCTCTCAAGTTCCCATACTCACCTTATAAAACTTACAAGACTGTTACGACTAGCGAGGCTCCTTCAGAAAATGGACAGATATTCTCAATACAGCGCCATGATCCTAACCCTCCTTATGCTGTGCTTCACTCTAGTGGCTCATTGGTTAGCATGTATTTGGTATGTTATAGCAGAAAAGGAAATGGACACTGATTTAGGTAAGGACTATTTCTCACGAAGTGGATTTCGTAGTCAAATATTTATAGCTACTTAACGTATAAGTAGTATGGGTTAAAATAATTGGTCGCCGTCACTCGATTATATCCACGCGATACCATTTTTTAAATATGAATATTAAATAATAGATAACTATTCCATGTATGTATGATTAATTTTTATTTTATGTTTAATCTATGATGAAAGATAATTTTACCTATATTGCTGTAGTTGTTTCTCGTAAAAATTACGATAGAATAGAATCAATTTTTAATGAATAGAATTAGTTTATTTACCAAGAATATGTCTACAATAATAATTACTTTAAAAAATCCAACTGAAGATTTTCCAGCGGGATTTTCTGTATTTTGGCGTCACAAATAATTTCTCAAAGTCCATAAATCCAAGTGGACGGGTACAAACGTTACAGAAGGTCAAAGATCACGAAAATCAGCATTTCTCAATATTTCGTAAATTATCGGTTTTACGTTAATTTTGGTTATTCGTGAGATAAATATCTACATAAAAAAGGCTCTATATAAAATTTACGTAAAACCAACAGTTTTCGGGCTGAGAAAACTTCAGAGCAAAACCCATGCGCCACTATTCTATACGGAAATACAGTTTAACGCTACAATTTGTACAATTCTGAGGTTTCATTAATCTCGTAATATTTTGTAATTGATTATAATGGCAGATAACACTTGTTTTATCTGTAATGAAACTCTTAAAAATGCGAATGTTGAAAGAGGTGACGATCATATAGACTATTTGCTATCGTCGATGCTTATTAAGCTCTGAAACCTAACTGATTTTCTGGTCGCAGCTTATATTTATTTTATTAAAGTACTGCGTTAATTGAAAATTTAGATTATTTCTAAAATGTTACTTAAAATAGAAAGCAAGCTAATAGGACGTAAATCATCAAGTGCTTTTGGACTATTTGTCTTAGGAATCGGAGATATAATAGAAATTTTCCATTGCTCTGGAAAAAATCCTATTTCCAGGTAGCAGTTAATAGTATGGGTAACATAATTTTTTATGACCGGCATGCATAGCATTAACATTTGCAAGCTAATTTCATCGTGTCCAGAAGCATTTGATTTAAATTTAGAAATTATTTTAAAACGTTATAAAATATTACACATCATTAACATCACTGGAGTCCTTTAAAATATGTATGGGAGTTTGCTAATCCAAAATTATATATCACTGCCATGTACACTTCCTGGTATTAATCCGGCATTGATTATTTTGTTGGTCCGGTTTCTCAATTACAGTTAACAACTATATGTAATAAATTGAAAAACCAAACTTCTATTAGTAATGATCGACTTAGCTTTCAATTGATTTTATCATGACCGATAGCCATGTTGGCTAAAGTGCGAGGTGGCAATAGTGATTAATCACACGGGTATCGCCGGGTTCGAATCCCGGTTCCGACACTGGCACTGTCGGAGGAAATGGTTGTATGTCCACGTTTTTTCAATGTATAACCCCCTTCCGTACAATCTTTTGACTTCTGGAATTGGGGGTTGTCTAATTTCTGCGGTGTTTTTTTTTATACATTTCTTTAACCTCGGCCTATTTCCGCTACTGAGGCCTAACACCGACGCCTGTAGACGAGCTACCCCACCAGGAATTTTGCCGAACCTCTTCCTTTAAGAAGAGTAGGGATCTTTTACTTGCCTAACATTTAACAGACAAGGGACCTACGGCTCTACATCCCCTCCGTAGGATGGTATATCCCCTATACAACCCTCGCTTAAGGTTGCATAGCTTCCGCGCATACGCTTATATACAAGCCGCTTAACTAATCCTGGTAGTTCTAGCCAGTGGTGGAGAGTCTTGGTTTCGATTCAATCTAGGATGTTTGTTTTGGCAGTACTTGAAGATATACCAAGAATTGGTTCTGGTCCTATAAATTTTGATGCTGGGCCCTCTCTGGCTAGGCAATCGGCAATTTTGTTGCCCTCCAGCCCAGAGTGGACAGGCACCCAGACCAGAGTTAGTTTGTTATTCCTATCCAATTCCAGTTCGACACTGTTTTAGAATTACAGCGATAGGATCCAAGTGCTTTAATGGCTGCTTGGCTACCTGAGAAAATCTTTATTGATCTCTGTGTAGGGTGCAATAATTCCAGCCTCCGTACACACAGTTCAATGGCACATATTTCATCCCGAAAAATTGTCGTGGTGTTACCCAGGCTCGAAGTTATTCTTGCCCTTGGGTTGCGACTATATACACGCCAGCTCTTGTTCCTTCAGGAGTCTTGGAACCGTCTGTAAACCAACAACTGTCTTATTCCGATCCCACTCATCTCTATCAAGAAATAGGATGTTAAAAGGCAGAACGTGGTTGGTCCTGGTAGGCATCACATTTGAAAGCATGCTTAGGATGCTGTGACTGTTCAGATCATCAGTCAGTCCGTTGCGTTCCATGATGCCAGCCCGCGGCAAGTTGATTGCCGACTGTTGGAGTTTGTATGTTGCCCACCTAGCCTCTCTCTCTGTTACCTCCTTTCTCTTATTATTTATTTTTGAGAAAGAATTGAGGCAACATGTGCGGACGACTAGCTGGTTTAAGCCGGAGCAGAGAGCCGTGGGTCCAGAGCATTCGTAAGAGTGGAGAAACTTACCCTTTCTGACATGTACAGCATAAGCGACAGATTTCTGTTTATTTCGAGAAAAGGAGACAAAGAAAAATTGATGTTAAATTGGGCACCATCTATAGTAAAATAAGCAAAATAGTCTCTTTTTCTCGAATAACCAGTCTGCTATAGATCAGACTGAAATTGTTGGTAAGAGAAATAAAAAGATAGTTTAAAATGAATGACAAAATATATTACATAAAAATTAGACAAATCGGTTTGAGACAAATTGAAATGTGAAAAAAATATATATATATAAAAAAACAAATTGATACCAGTATCCTAGGTGGTTTATGGCTCAGGTGGCTGGTTCTGGGACAGCAATCCAGGCCCACAATTGTCTCTTATTGCAAGAATTCTAAATTTTTCTTGGCAATTTACGTCTCTCAATGAATGGGGTGAAAATTGTAGGAAATTTAACCAAATATAAGCACATACAAAGTTTATGCAAGTTATTTATGCAAAATTTAAGCAATGTTAGCTATGCAAATATAAGCTAGTTAGCTGTACAAAATATATTTGAATTAGCTGCACGAAACATTAAGCTAGCTATACAAAAGCTGCAGGAAATTAATTTCAGCTATACCAAAGTAAGCTGATTAGCAGTACAAAAGTAATTTTAGCTATGCAATAGTAATTATTAGCTATGCACGAATTATTATTAGCTATGCACGTGTAATTATTAGCTATGCACGAATTATTATTAGCTATGCACGAGTATTATTAGCTATGCACTAGTATTATTAGCTATGCACTAGTATTATTAGCTATGCACTAGTATTATTAGCTATGCACTAGTATTATTAGCTATGCACTAGTATTATTAGCTATGCACTAGTATTATTAGCTATGCACTAGTAAGCTGATTTCTTAGACTATAAATTGCCAAAAAATTAAAAGGAAAGAGAAAAATATTTTTAAAACCATGTGGTACATATAGCATTTTAACTACTTATTAAATTAAAAAGAATTGACTTTGAATTCAAAATTTATTTTAAAAATAATTGAAATTATATCAAAGGCAAAATTTGAAGATTAATTAAAATATTTTAATGAGTATAATGAAATGAAATTACCTGTATGTTCAACACTTTGTAACTGGGATATAAAAATTGTAATATCAATTACTGAAGTCCACAGTTAAAAATTATAATGTTTGAATCAGTACAAAGGCTGCAAGCAAATGACTTCCTGGTGAGTTTTACTGATAAGGTAAACTTTTTATCCTGTTTACTGGAAAACAACGCTACCAAAAAAATGTGAGAAATCTAATTCCCTATTGAAATTGAAAGCTATAAAATATAAAAATCGTACAAGTATGGCCATCTGTCAGTGGTTAATTTAAGCGCACCAACTTGCCTTGTAGATTCCCATACTCAACTAAAGTAGTGGCATATAATCGATAAACGGAATCTATAATAATAGTTTATTTTCCATGCCAGCTGATTTGCCTTTGCAATTTCTATATTATACACATAACAACAAATATTAACAGATGTAAATAAGTAGTAAAACGTATTGATATTAGTGATAAATCAGTAACATATTACATGTTATAGGATTTACTATATATAGAATGAGAGAAGGTAAGGAAAATAACCATATGTACTCCATAGTAAACAAAAATATAAAAATTGAAAAATAGATATCTGATGTAACTAAATTTTGTAGACAAATTGTTTCCTGGGATAATAATGCTGTATTACAACGGATATGAGATACATAATAGTGTTAATAGAAAAACAGGACTAAGTTCCTACGATATAAAATTAAGTACATAAAACAGTGTGACATGGTTTAGCAGTTATACATGTAAAATTCTGTTAGTTGAAAACAGTTTTACCTGCAAGAACTGAATCCAAAAAATATACAGGTCGTGCTAACTATCCACAAAACACTAGTTTTTAAATAAACTGTTAAATGGACATAGGCCATGTAACAGAATGCCTCCCTTCTGGCGAAAAAAAATTTTTTTTTAAGGTACTTATAAAAATTTTTGCTTTGCTTTACTCGTAAACATATTATGAAAGTAAACAATACTTTAATATTATTAATTCCTCGTAGGAAACATAAAATACAAAATTGAGAAAGCGAGCGAAGGATGAGTGACAAAATACATTCTCTACCAGAAGTTCTACGTACAGGGAGCAAGTGTTTGACCTAAACTGAAGAAGTCTTCGGAACTAAGTAATGAAAAAAATGTGAAAAGTTGTGTTGTGAAATTTAAAAATTGACAAAAAAAATGGATAAAATTAATTTTAAGGAGACGACTTAATGTCGAAATCCTACAGACATTATAACGTCTGAGCAACTGTGAAGCCGTTGCTAGTACTAAAATTGGTAGAGTATTATAAAACTAATACCACGATACATATAATGTAATATTATATGCCAATATAGGTTAGCAAGAAGTGAAAACTTGTGGTATTGTTAACCTACAATTCAAGTGTATAGCCGTTGAGTGCTAAAACTGATAGTTCAAAACAAATCAGATAGTACATGTAAGATGTACTATAGTTAAATCAGAAAAATTGTTCTAAAAAATCAAAGTTAAAATCGTGAGGCGAAGTAGAGAAGCTAGAAAAAATTTAAATTTACCTAGGTAGGAGAATTTTATTAATTACGGTAAATAGAAGAAACATAAACAAGAAAGAAAAGAAAGAAAAGAAAGAGGAAAGTACTGAATACCCATAAGGCTGGTTTTCAGAAAGGTAATTAAAATAATCTAGTGAAAATATAAAACTTATGGTTTTAGTTGTCAAAGTTTTGAGGTTATGGCTTCTTATCCAAGGTGGTAGGAAAGGATTAAACCAAATTGAAGTAAAGAATCGTATAGGGATTCACAGAAAGCACAAAAAGAAAGAAGAAAAATACAAACACAAAAGAAGAGAAGAGACGGTGTTGTTGTCTATCGTTATGAGAATCCACAAGTAAAATTATAAGTAGAGGTAAGTACTCCTGTTCAGAAAGTTGAACAAAGGAAAAAGAAATAATTATAACATTTTTACATTTGTAGGTTCTCATCATCTGGTAACGTAAGCTACCGGATGTTATTTTGTTCCCACCCCTGAACCTTCGTGGATCTGAAGAATGAAGGAATAGAAAGTTATAGATCCAGCCGGAAAATACATAAAAGACAAATAACTTTTTACTAAAGTTACCGCTGTACGATAATAATGAACACTGTACGTTAGGCAAAAGGTTGACTCGCGTATTCTCACTGGAGAAAAAGTCTGGCTAGCAAGCGATGGTGAAGAAACGTACTTATTAAAGGTTAGTATTTGAGAAAATTTTCTCAACGTTAAAGAAAATATTTACATAATAACAATTTAGAGCAGTGTATCTCACAAGTAAGATAACTTATAGGTAAGATATGAAAAAGAAATCTTTTTGATAAACAGATCTCAAAAAATTGTTAGTGGAAGAAATATTTTTAGAAAATATTTCCAGAAAAATATAGCTAAATATTTTTACTAATTTACAACTTAATTAAACTAATATTTACAATATGTACAGTACTTAAGTAATGAATGATAAACATATGTGATATGTAGATAATTCAGTGATACTAAAATTAAGGGGTGCATGAATTATTAGTGAATAAAATGCACGAAGGACTTAATGAATAATGCATCAAGGACTTAAAGAATAATGGCCATTTTATATACAAAATTTACAAGAGAATCATCCTCAAAAGAGGAGCGGGAGGAAATTTTTTTAATTTCCTGATGAGTGAAATAATTCACTCAAAATATAGTTAACTTTGAAAGTTAATCCAATACATCCCTTCGTTAGAGATTTACGAAGAAAAAAAATTATCGACAAACGATGGTACGTACTAGTACCAAAAAGAAATTGCGTAAGCTTTGCTTACTGGTATACCAAAAAAATTGTTTTTTGGTGGCTTTGCACCAAAAAAATTATTATACTTATTGTATAATTTAAGGAAATTTGCCAAAAATAGACACTCAAAAAAAATCAAGAGACATAAAATAGGTATTTAAGTGAATCGTTATGTTTACTTTGTTTTGATGATCCGATTTTAAGAAAAACATTCATTTCCTTATTCTGTTATCACTGAAATATTGGAGTTTGAACCAAAATATGGTTTCAACTTTGAAATATGGTAATTTCCAGCGGGACTACCATCCATATGTTCCAATTCATATGAAACATTGGAAATGACGTTTCGGACTGTACATAAAACATAACGATTAGCTAATTTTGCAGAAAAATCATTTTCTTTATCGCTTTTCACAAAGTTGCGCCTCCAGACTATGTCACCAATTTGAAAAACGCGATCTTTTCGTCTTAAGTTATAGTAGTTACTACTTCTTTGGTAAGCTTTGTTAAGTCTTTCTTGGACCAATTTATAAATTTCTGGCAATTTGTCCAGCTCATTGGCAAAAAGTTTGCGATTATTATCTAGATCTGGTAAAGTTATATCGGAATCTTTATCACCATAGCTGCCTCGAATAGGTAGCTTTCTACCAAAATTAAGAAACGCTGGCGTGAAACCAGTAACCTCGTGTACAGCTGTATTGATGGCAAACTGAATCTCAGGAATTTGTAAATCCCATTTTTTATGAGAATCTTTAATGAAACACCTTATAGCTGTACCGATCGTCCTATTTACACGCTCGACTGGGTTAACTTGGGGGTGGTAGAATAGGTTGAAAAATACCTGAGGAATACTAAATTTCGCTACAAACTTATCGAATTCTTTGCTTTTATGAGCTGAAGCATTGTCTAAAAGTAATGTCCTTGGGACACCATATGTTAAAAATACTGATTCCAAGAAAGAAACAATAGCTTGAGACGTTGCACGCCGTACAGGCTTCATTATAACGTACTTAGTAAAATAATCTACCGCAACTAATAAAAATCGGTTACCTTTCGAACTAGGCGGAAAAGGACCTTTTGTATCGTAACAAACAAGTTCAAAGGGAAACGTAGCTTTTTTCTCAGCACCCATTAAACCACATTTTTGATCGTTCGGAGGTTTTTCTCGTCCGCAAATATGACACTTACGAACATATTTTAAAATATCTTGACGCATCTTAGGCCAATAAAAACTTTCTGCGACTTTTTTAAGCGTTTTATAAAAACCCATGTGTGCACTTGTAGGTACATCATGGCTGTCTTGAATTACTTGACGTCGCTGGTCAAGAGGAACTACTAATTTCCAGTCAGAAATATTAGTTTTTAAAATTAATTTCCTTTGCGTATGTTTAAAAATATACCCATCTTTAACCATCCACTGTGGATATTTTTCTGGCCTCTTATTGATGTTCTCTCGCATTTTTATGTACCAAGGTTCAAGATTATCGAGTGAAATATCTAACAGGTTGATATCTGCATCAGGTATAGCTCTAGAAAGTGCATCAGGGACAACATGTAATTTGCCCTTTCTATGAATCACTTCAAAATCATACATTGAAAGTCTTATGGACCATCGACATAGTCTACCAGAGGGGTTAGACAAGCGATACAAATATTTAAGGCAAGCGTGATCAGTAATAACTTTAAAATGTACACCCTGTACATATCCAGCAAAGGCTTCTAAAGAATAAACTACGGCTAAAATTTCTAACTCTGTGGCAGAATAGTTACGTTCAGCTCGAGATAAGCTTCTACTTGCATATGCAATGACTTTTTCTTCTCCACCCTGTATTTGAGTAAGCACCGAGCCAAGAGCAAGTGAACTGGCATCGCATTGAATAGTGAATTCTGAAGAAAAATCAGGTGCTACAAGTATTGGTGCAGATACCAATTTTTGTTTCATTTCATGAAAAGCTTTGTCAGCTGTTTCATTCCAAGAAATTGATTGTCGCTTATCGCGCCCCTTCAATAAGTCATTGAGAGGTTTGACTAAGTCGCTAAAATGTGGTATAAAACGACGATACCAACTACACATACCTATAAAACGTCGTACTTGAGTTGAAGTCTTTGGTTGAGGGTACTCAACCATAGCCTTAATTTTATCACTGGATGTTCTTAAACCTTGTGAGTCAACGACATAACCAAGATATTTGAGAGAACTCCTAACAAAATTACATTTTTGGAAATTAACTGTGAGGTTAGCTTTCCATAAACGCTCATAAACTTCGGTAAGAAGTGTCATATGTTCAGAGAACGTAGAAGACGTGATAATAATGTCGTCTAGATAAACAAATATTTTATCACTGTAACGAGGAGAGAAAATTCTGTCCATTAAACGTTGAGTTACTTGCGCCGAGTTGGCCAAGCCAAAAGGTAAAACTTTAAACTGAAAAAGACCACGACCTGGAATGGAAAAGGCAGTTTTTTCTTTGCTTTCATCATCTAAAGGAATTTGCCAGAAGGCACTTTTTAAATCAATTGAGGAGATAAACTTGGCATTAGAGAGCATTTTTAATATATCATCTACTAAAGGTAAAGGATATGAGTCCTTTTTAGTGACTTCGTTAAGCGATCTACCATCAAAGCAAAACCTGAACTCATCATTACTTTTTTTAACTAGTAGAACTGGAGAATTCCAGGGACTGTAGGACGGCTCGACAACATCTAGTTCAAGCATTCTATCTAGTTCATTGTTTAAATGTGCAAGCATATAAGGAGACAACCGGAATTGTCGCTTTTTAAAAGGCTTCGCTTCACCTGTTTCGATGTGAGCAGTAATTAAATTTGTTCTACCAAGTTTATCCTCTGGTGATAATGTTTTAAACAAATCAACTGTCCTTACCATTTCAGCGTGCTGTTCTCTGGACAATTCAACTTGTCCTTCTTCAGCAGTATTATTTAATTTAGGGTGCTCTGTTAACGCTAGAATATCTAAGTTGCTCAGTTCACTGTAAATGTCCCATGCATTATTTCTATAATTGATTGATAAACGAAAATTTTTTATAAACTCGCTACCAAAAATAAGTCCACACTTTAAGGATGGGACTACAGATACTTTAATAATTTTGCAAATCCCTTCTATAACAACAGGAAGTTGACAAATACCTATCACGGTTTGACTTTTACCATCTGCAGTTGTGACCGTTTTTCGTTTACTTTTATCAATTTTAATATTATGTTTATTTAAAAGATTTAAAGCAAGTGAACCTAAACAACTTAAATTAGCTCCGCTATCTAACAAAGCGATAACTTCTTCGTCATATAAAGAAATAGATATATAAGGACGATTATCGAAAGGTTTCTCTACAGCAAGAGGTAAAATTTCAGGAAAGTTATTCTTATAAAAATTACGAACTGTGTTTTTCCAATTCTCCCAATCAAAAATGTCCGTTTTGGGTTTAACTTTGAAATTTGAGAAAATATGTTTATTTGAGTCATTTCTGGAATGCTTTTTAAACTTAGAATTAAAAATTACTCGGCCTCTAGGGTTATTTTTCTGCCGTGGGCCTGATAAAACAGCAGAAAACCTTTCTAGTTTTTTGGATTGCACACTGGGCAAGTCTTAGAAGTAAAATTAGGTTTTCCACATCGGAAACAAAACCTATTTCGAGCTTGTCTACACTCGTGAAAGCTATGACCTTTCTTTTGACAATTCCAACAAGAAATAGAAAATTTATTATTATTTGATGTACCCGGAACAGCATTTTCTTGATTCGAATTATTATTTAGACTAATATTTTTGTTACTTTTGCTTTTAGAATTGAAATTATTTTTATTTTTAGGTGATGGAAGATTTTCTACATATGCCAAGTCAGTTTCGAGGACACATGCTTTAGGAGTTGGAGAATAATAATTATTTTTCATTTGTGTGGCCAAATCTATTTTCTTGCATAAAGTTAATAGTTCGGCTGTATTTTTAATATCTGTTAAAGCTAATGCATGAATATATTTAGGCAAAATGTTACGTCTAATTATTTTTAACTTCTCCTCTTCACTTAAAACAGTATCTAAACGATTAAATAAATTTTGCATTGTAGCAACAAAAATATTTATGGACTCTGACTGTCCCTGTCTACGAGATTTTATCTCATCTAACAATTTTTCATCATAATCGCATACTAAAAAAGCGATTTTAAGCTGTTCTTCAAGCTCTTGCCAATTGGATACAATAGATCTGATTGACCGATAAACAATTAAGGCCTTGTCAGTAAATAAATCAATACTAGACTCAAATAATTGTTGTTCCGATACATTCCTAGCGGCAGCAAGTTCTTTCACTCGTTCCAGAAAAGCTTTTAAATTTGACTTGCCGTCAAACTGAATTCCCCATTTATAAACTGGGACATATTTCTTGTCAATTGGGTAATTAATAGGTGAAATATTTTCTAATTTAGGAATAACATTAACCTCTAAACGTGCGTCTATTTCCTCGCAGGATGCAACTGCGTCATCTTTAAATTCCTGTAAGTTAATATTTAACTCTGTTGGTTCTTCCGGAACCACGAATCTATGTACTCGATTTGTCAGGCATATTAAACGATTTGAAATTATTAAATAGGATGTGTCCTCCTTGCATGCTGAAAAATCGTGAACTAAAGCAGTTAGTTCAGCGATAGTGTTGGTGATTGCAGTTTTTTCTGTTTCGACATTGAAGCTAGGATCTTTTAATGATTGAATTTCGCGTTTTTGCTTTTTTAATAAATTGTCTAATATCATCCGTTTGATATCTAAAGTTTTATTAGATGCCTTAACATTTCGAATACGTAGTTCATAATCTACCTCAGATTCCGTTAAATATCTTACACAAAATGGAAGTTCCATGTTAACAAGAAATGTAAAGAAATGAATTAAAAGTTTTTATTAAGAACCCAACTGGCAATAAATTGTATGTTTAAAATAGCAAATGAATGCAGTCTTATCTGTTGTCAAGAGATAAAAAAACAAACAATTTTATCTATCAAATAAAAAAACTGTTGTTTCAATTTTAACTTTCCAGAAATAAATCAAATTAAACACTTTAAGCAGCAAAATAATATTTCAGGTAGGTATAATTCCACAACTTCACTTTCACTAATAAAGAATATTTTAAGAAAATATTTGGATTAGTAAAATATTTGATATTTAAGGACGCAAATTTTCTGTATACCATAGAATTCAATTGTTGTAAGCAAAAATATATGCAAAAATATATAATAAAAATTTTTAGACAAAATGAAATATAAGCAAAAATATGACTCGACTTAAGAAAAAATTATCTTCTTACCAAAAATTTAAAAATTTGTCTCATATGCAATACATTCAAAAATTGGGGTTTCACCTCTCTTACTACTCTTATTATATAAATATGTTTATTGAATTGAGCCCTACACATTTGTCGTCAATTATATTGTTTCGGGCCCCACACGTTGGTCGCCAATTATGTTACCTCCTTTCTCTTATTATTTATTTTTGAGAAAGAATTGAGGCAACATGTGCGGACGACTAGCTGGTTTAAGCCGGAGCAGAGAGCCGTGGGTCCAGAGCATTCGTAAGAGTGGAGAAACTTACCCTTTCTGACATGTACAGCATAAGCGACAGATTTCTGTTTATTTCGAGAAAAGGAGACAAAGAAAAATTGATGTTAAATTGGGCACCATCTATAGTAAAATAAGCAAAATAGTCTCTTTTTCTCGAATAACCAGTCTGCTATAGATCAGACTGAAATTGTTGGTAAGAGAAATAAAAAGATAGTTTAAAATGAATGACAAAATATATTACATAAAAATTAGACAAATCGGTTTGAGACAAATTGAAATGTGAAAAAAATATATATATATAAAAAAACAAATTGATACCAGTATCCTAGGTGGTTTATGGCTCAGGTGGCTGGTTCTGGGACAGCAATCCAGGCCCACAATTGTCTCTTATTGCAAGAATTCTAAATTTTTCTTGGCAATTTACGTCTCTCAATGAATGGGGTGAAAATTGTAGGAAATTTAACCAAATATAAGCACATACAAAGTTTATGCAAGTTATTTATGCAAAATTTAAGCAATGTTAGCTATGCAAATATAAGCTAGTTAGCTGTACAAAATATATTTGAATTAGCTGCACGAAACATTAAGCTAGCTATACAAAAGCTGCAGGAAATTAATTTCAGCTATACCAAAGTAAGCTGATTAGCAGTACAAAAGTAATTTTAGCTATGCAATAGTAATTATTAGCTATGCACGAATTATTATTAGCTATGCACGTGTAATTATTAGCTATGCACGAATTATTATTAGCTATGCACGAGTATTATTAGCTATGCACTAGTATTATTAGCTATGCACTAGTATTATTAGCTATGCACTAGTATTATTAGCTATGCACTAGTATTATTAGCTATGCACTAGTATTATTAGCTATGCACTAGTATTATTAGCTATGCACTAGCAAGCTGATTTCTTAGACTATAAATTGCCAAAAAATTAAAAGGAAAGAGAAAAATATTTTTAAAACCATGTGGTACATATAGCATTTTAACTACTTATTAAATTAAAAAGAATTGACTTTGAATTCAAAATTTATTTTAAAAATAATTGAAATTATATCAAAGGCAAAATTTGAAGATTAATTAAAATATTTTAATGAGTATAATGAAATGAAATTACCTGTATGTTCAACACTTTGTAACTGGGATATAAAAATTGTAATATCAATTACTGAAGTCCACAGTTAAAAATTATAATGTTTGAATCAGTACAAAGGCTGCAAGCAAATGACTTCCTGGTGAGTTTTACTGATAAGGTAAACTTTTTATCCTGTTTACTGGAAAACAACGCTACCAAAAAAATGTGAGAAATCTAATTCCCTATTGAAATTGAAAGCTATAAAATATAAAAATCGTACAAGTATGGCCATCTGTCAGTGGTTAATTTAAGCGCACCAACTTGCCTTGTAGATTCCCATACTCAACTAAAGTAGTGGCATATAATCGATAAACGGAATCTATAATAATAGTTTATTTTCCATGCCAGCTGATTTGCCTTTGCAATTTCTATTTTATACACATAACAACAAATATTAACAGATGTAAATAAGTAGTAAAACGTATTGATATTAGTGATAAATCAGTAACATATTACATGTTATAGGATTTACTATATATAGAATGAGAGAAGGTAAGGAAAATAACCATATGTACTCCATAGTAAACAAAAATATAAAAATTGAAAAATAGATATCTGATGTAACTAAATTTTGTAGACAAATTGTTTCCTGGGATAATAATGCTGTATTACAACGGATATGAGATACATAATAGTGTTAATAGAAAAACAGGACTAAGTTCCTACGATATAAAATTAAGTACATAAAACAGTGTGACATGGTTTAGCAGTTATACATGTAAAATTCTGTTAGTTGAAAACAGTTTTACCTGCAAGAACTGAATCCAAAAAATATACAGGTCGTGCTAACTATCCACAAAACACTAGTTTTTAAATAAACTGTTAAATGGACATAGGCCATGTAACATCTCCCGGTAGATAAGGAGAGGTGGTAAGTCTAGGAGGATTTCCAAGTCAACTGATGGTGTGGTGCTTATGGCACCAGTTATTGCCAGACATGCTTGTCTCTGTAAGCCAGAGAGTTTGGTTTTGGCCGTCTGTTGTAGGCCTTTCGACCAACAAACAATGGAACCATACACTAGCATTGGCTTAATGACTGTAACGTAAATCCAGTATATTTGTTGGGGACCCATGCCCCAAGATTTCCCACAAATTCTACGGCATGTCCACAGGAACGGCCTTGCTTCGTGGATTATCTTTTCCAAGTGGGAGTTTCAGTTAAGGATAATACCTAAATACTTCACCTCCTCTGAGAATGGAATGGATTCACCTAGTAGGGAAGGCGGTTCTAGCTTCATTTTCCTGGTGAAGGGTACTATTGCAGTTTTGTGAGGGTTGACAGACATCTCTTTCCTCTCACACCAGATGTATATTGTATCTAGTACCTCTTGAAGGGTATGAGACAGTACCTTCTCAGATATTCTTCTAACCATAATGACTAGGTCGTCTGCATATGCCTGAATCACGGCTTCCCACAGGGATAAAATGGCCAGCAGGTCATCCACAAGTAGTGACCACACAAGCGGGAACAGAACCCGACCTTGTGGGTATCCTTTTGCGACCCTAAAGCTGACCGTTTCTCCCTGTAAGGTTCCAGCATAGCTCG
Source organism: Leptura quadrifasciata (assembly GCA_963675555.1). Taxonomy (NCBI): domain Eukaryota; kingdom Metazoa; phylum Arthropoda; class Insecta; order Coleoptera; family Cerambycidae; genus Leptura; species Leptura quadrifasciata. Next base: position 92,948,172 of record OY776677.1, on the reverse strand, counting down.
AATCCAGTCAGTTATAATTGGCTCGATTCCCCTGGCAGCTGCCGCTGTATATAAGGAGTCGGGTAGTACATTATTGAATGCTCCTTCAATGTCGAGAAAAGCAGCCATTGCAATCTTCTTTGCCTGGAGGGATCGAGTGACTTTCCCGACTAGGTTATTAAGTGCTAATTTTGTTGATTTTGTCCGGCTGATAAGCGTACTGGTGAACGTTAATGGGGTTAGTGCTCAGGATGTTCCCCCTGATAGCTCCATCCAGTTCATTTCCAGTCCCTTCAACAGAAATGCCTTCAGGCTAATGGGTCTTAGTGATTTAGGGTCTGGTTCTATCCCACCTATTTTTGGTACATATACCATTTTAACCGTCGGCCAGCTGGATGGTATATGATTCCATGCCAGACTAGCTCTGTAGAGTCTGATGAAGAATGGTAGTAATATCTCCAGTACGTTTTTCAGTATTGCTGGAAAAATACCGTCCTCACCAGGCTCTATCACTAATCTAATCGCAATATATTATATAGATGACTAACTTAAAATGTAAAATTGAATAATAGAAGAAAACGTAAACAAGAGAAAATATACATAATTTTTTTATACTTCACGATCACTTCGAGTTAATTTAAAAATGAATAAAATCGACATGACTTTCTTACAAAAACTGTTTATGGGTAGAATTTTGAAATAATGAGGAATAAATACTGGTGTATGTGGTAGTTATATTATACGTAAATGATCTCTTCAAAATGGCTGGATGATGTTGAGTTAAAGATAATGTATTACTGAATCTAAAATTTTCATTGTGCATATTATACCATTTTCATTATTCTGTTAATTTATAGATAGCAAGTATGTTCTATCTATAATGTAGGAACCAATTTTCGCAGAGCATTAGCGCGAACGGTTTAAGACCTAACGTTTGTTAAATCCAAACGATGATTATTAGAAACCGATACATTTTGAGCTGATACTGAAAACACAGGGAACTATTTAATTATACTGCTAGTAACATCTAGTTAATTTATTTCTTCATACGTTGAGCAGTTTGATGTCCCGGATCCTTATGAACTTTCTCTAGTATTTCTTATTTTACAGAATTTTGGTCGTCATTTCCCTTCTTAATTTCTTAATTTAATTTATCTATCCCAAAATTAATTACTCCAAATTGGTTCAACCGGCACCGGCGATAATGTGAGCATTTCGTTTTCTATTTTAATTAGGTGATAGTTGGAATGTAATTTTCTTATGTTAGTAAATTGTTAAAACTATTCGCAGCATTACATTGATTCAGCTGATTTATTATTTTATCGAAAATCTCTTTGTTTATGAAAGATGCTAATGTTGAATTATCGATGATCTTATAAGCTACAGTCATAAATTATAATATATAGAAAGACTTGCAATTATGTAATACGCCCCTGAACAACATTACGTCTTATGTTATGCGAAATAAAATCGGGGATACTAGAAATATAAGTACTAGTATAGTTAGATTATAATAAATATGTCCTGTTCGGTCGTCACAACATGGTCATCTTTGTTTTATGTTAGCCATAAATTGTTCATTTTAAACTGTATAAATACCGAAGAAACAAATTGATCGGAATTTACGTAACAAACGACTATTATTTCGTATTCAATTCGCGCAACATAAGAATATTTTAGTGAATTCAGCGACTGAGGCCAACATATACACTGTTGGATGCATGTTTCGCTAATGGCATTAATATCATCTGGAAACGATCAAAATAGTTTTCATCATCTCCGAACGATGCCAACGTGGTTATCGAAGTGCGCGCCGTGTAGTGTGCTCGAGCACAATATTCAAGTATTTTCGTATTTGTAGATATATGCAAATGTATATAGTATCTCTTATGTTGAACTTTGACAAGTACAGCAATTTTCAGATCTTCTAGTTGATTGTCATCATTGCTGAGTGTAATTAAAATAAATAAAATTGCTATGATAATCTGGATTTATTCGAAACCATCATATTACATTTGGACTGGCTAAAATAAGATTTACGTATCATGAGACAATGATAGGTGGCTCAATTTCTGTACACTTAATCATAAGCGTTATTATCATACATTAGTTATCTGTTAATTTCACGCTCGGTAAATTTATATGTTATTAACGTAATGTCTGGGCTTCACAAAGCTAAATCTTGCTGAGATCTTCCTGGCTCATTAATTTTGTTCTTAGTCTCAAATAAGTTACCTAGTCCGCAAAATGTTGTGATTACGTTTGGCTGCTTTACTGTAAATAACAGAAAGTCTATTCTATACAATATTATCAGGTGCGTTTTCGAAAATAGACTGCACGCAGTTCTGTAACTTAAATAGTTTATAAATTTGTTTTTAGCTTTGAGATTATAAAAATCACGAAGTATGTTCTGCGATGCATAAAGACTTGTATTCAATGCAATGTGTAGATAATAAATAAAATGCAATATATCGTGAACCGCTCAAATAAAAAAAAAATTCATTATTTTCATCAGGTATTGTGGGGTTATTAGGAACATATTACACATTATTGATGAACATTTTAAGTGAAATCTTGAGCATTGCGGTCCTAGACGCGATATATTGAAGTTTAAGCTTATTATACTCCAACGTTTCATTATTTTATTAATCCCGTTTCTGAGATAGTCCAGTCACTACGTACAAGGAAGTCTTAGTGGAGTAGATCGGCGGAAAAAAGGTGGTCGATGCATTACAATACCGAAATCTCCACCTCGAACTCTATTATAATTAATGATAAAAATGTTATTTTTGCAAAGAGTAGTTCTAATCATATTAACATTCCATCATATGTTCAATTTATCAATTGTAGCAACATTCATATACATTTTGCTGCAAAGTAAAAAAATTATATCATATTTTATTTCTAAAAATTAGTCGTATATAAAGTATAGTATACAGCTCGCTATAATGAATACCATATAATAACAGTATTCATATAGCATCGTTGTATAATATACTATTATTCAATTTATCATATCAACATTTTTATTATTCTCTATCACCTAGTTACTCTATCACTTTGTTACCAAAAAATAAATATTATATGGTTGGCCATCAAGTGACTAATATGAATAGATGAATGTGCCACAGCTGGCTGCCCTAGACAAATTGAGCCTGAAATTTTACTATAACATTACCTCACAAAGCCAAACTATTTCGGAAATTCACAGTGCCCTAGTTCTCAAAAAAAATTCATTATTCGAATTTTGGAGAATTCAAATAATGATTTTTTTTTTTTCGGAGAACTGCTCATGGACCCGAGAATTTGCAGAATACTTAGGCTTTGTAAATGATGTTTGATGTTATAGTAAAAATATCGGGCCCATTTTCTTTGAGGTAGCCAACCCATGGTAATCCTATTAGAATCTTTATGATTTTCTATTGCTGAGATCTGAAGCAAGTTTTGCCCTTAACAAAAGTGATTTGTTAAGAGGAGTAATTGGTCAGCTTCAAACATGGTTAAAAAGATGATGTTGAGCTAATGGGGATAGGTTCACTCATTTTCGACTTATTTTTAGAAGTCGGATTTACCTGGGCTTAAAGGATTTCTCTCTTATACAAGAATTTAAGAAAAAGGCTTATGTCTAGTTCACTATTAAGTATATTATAATATGTTAAATAACCAACAGACAAACAGACATACAAAGGCATAAAGTATTTATCTTACTTACATTATGTAGATTTCATTTTCCACCTCATTTCTGGACGGCGACTGTACTGCTACTGTACGCCTCGGACACGAAGTAGAACACTACCATTGGCAAGAACTTCTTCCTTTTAGGACTTTCCTCTTCTCTCGAGGGTATAAAAATTTGATCGTCTTTGACCAACACTCAAATTAACTAGTCTTTTTAGGGGTTAACTTTGCAACCATGGTCTACCTCTTTCGATCTGCTCACCAACTCCTTCCCCACTGATTCCCATATTTTTCAATTCATTTCCGTTGAGACGATATCCGAGTCGGGAATATCTTCTGTTGACATTAACGCGACTAGTTCGTATACCACGTCATCAAATCTATTGCTACCACGTGTGAAGTAATATGCATATTTTTCAATAGACTGTAAAAAATAATTTAACATATTTAATTTAAACTTACAAATTCTACAGCGACTTTTTCCCATTCACCTACAGTACGGAACGTCTAAAGTGCCTTCTAACAGTATTCGTTGGTTTGGATTATATTGTTAGCTATCGTCTTTAAATCGTTTAAAAATATTGTAGAAATGAAGTAGTCCATATTTAACTTGGCACTCCACTTTTGCATCAAACCATTTTTAAATATAAACTTGTAAAATAAAATGTATCAAAGCTTTATCTGTAACATACATCTCATTCCGTCATTCAACTGATAACTGAACCAAGATATGCTCATCTCTCACATCTATTTTCTGTTCATTCTTTAACAAGAGTGTTACTTTTGCACTTAAATAACAAGTAGTTAGAACAGTTATATGCTGATATGTCAAATAATCTGCTTTCCACAAGTCCATGACTTTTTAAAACTTTTTGTATGAAGATCTCAGAACTTTTCGTTATATTGTTCTATCAAATATAAAGTTTGTTGATTCTGTACTTCTGAAATAGACGGTATAGTTCATTTAAATCCACATTCAGTATCTCGGAAATAATTTCCTTGGTCCTGCTCTATTCCAAAAATAATAATTTATTTAACAAAAATAGCTACTTACAATTTACAACAAATGTCATAAAGTAATTTCGTAGCTAATTACTGTGCAAATAAGATATTATTTTTCTATTAAATAAAGCTAAGTTTGGAACATCTTTTGTATTTGATAGAGCATTGATCATAAAATATAGTTTCCTGCTGTTTCTACCAAATCTATATTATAATGGGGTGTAATGGGGTAGTGAAGCGCAAGCTATAGCCTCTCCTACTCAATTGTTAACCTCACCTTCGCGATGAGTTCAATTTGAACTTGGTGCGCCCTGTTTTCACTAACGAGGCTCTAACGACCGAGTAAGGGCGGAATAACCCTTACCTCTTGCCGTGAACACATCCACCTTCTCACGAAGAGTGCGGTAAAAATAACCAACCGCACACAAAGGTTGCTTTTGGAATCATTTGGTTACCCCATCGTCGCAGTCTCCTTCTGTGCCATGGGACCACACCACTCGCCTTCCGCAACCGAGCTGGTCAGTTGCATACCTGCTCCAGCTAAAACTTCAAATGCAGCTTCGTTTTCAGTCGATTAAGGCTTTAAAAGAAATGATGGAGTGTTCAAGTGGGACAAAATCATCCGGAGGTAAAATACCCTCCCGATCGGATCTCCGGGGGAGGGTGCCCACAGGGACACCTCATCGAATGTCGAAAAAACACCGACAAGTTAAATCCAACAAAACTAATTGGAGTAGGTACAACATGGAGTAGGATTTGCCGTTCGGAATCAACTTGTATCCAACTTAACACAAGTACCACAAGGCCTATCCGAGCGTCTAATGCTGCTACGCTATGAGCTATCAGATGGCAACGCGGTAAATCTAATAAGCGCCTACGCTCCCACTCTGGATGCAAGTCACGAAACCAACGAAAGCTTCTATCAACAGCTGGAAGAAACCCTCTGTAGAATACCTAAAACAGAACGACTCGTTATTCTTGGCGATTTTAACGCTAGAGTAGGGAGGGATGCAGATACCTGGCCAGGCATCATAGGCAAGAACGGTTTGGGCAATATGAACGCTAACGGTCAACTACTCCTAACTAAGTGCGCCGAACATGATCTAGTTATAACAAACACCATTTTCCGACAAAAGGATAAATTTAAAGGCACCTGGCGTCACCCCAGATCAGGTCACTGGCATCTACTGGACTATGTTATCGTACGTAGGAAGCATCTCAAGGACGTCCAAATTACAAAGGCGCGCATTGATAGCGAATGTTGGACCGATCATCGTCCTGTTGTCTCTAAAATGAAAATTGTTATGAGACCCAAACACCGAAGAACTCAAGTAAAACGTAGACTCCGTCTCTGTATTAGTAAATTGCGTGACCAACAAACCGTCGAACAGCTAAAGCAAAAAGTTCAAGAGAATTTGAGTGCACTAGAAGAAACCAATTCTGTAAATGTCGCTGCTACCTGGACACAAATTAAAGACAGTTTAAAAGGTGCGAGTGAGGAAATTCTTGGCACTGCAGCAAGTAAAGAACAGGAGGACTGGTTCAATGATAATAAAGCTTTTATACAAGAACTTCTTGACCGCAAACATATTGCCTTCCAAAACGCTATCAACCACCCCAACGACTCATCAAAAGCAGAAGCTTTTATCCAATCTAAGTATGAAACGCAACGCGAAATCAGAAGAATAAAGAACGAGTGGTGGGCAAGCAAGGCCAGAGAAATTCAAAGGTACGCCGATTCACACGACTACAGGAATTTCTTTCAAGGAGTAAAAGCAGTGTACGGCCCCAGTCGGAAAAATATGTGCCCTATTAAAGATTTAAATGGAAATCTCCTCAAAGAAGACCAGGAAATAAGAGCCCGATGGAAGGAACACTACTCTAACATTCTTAACCAGCAAAGTCAAGCCGATCACGATATTATAAATCTTATCCCTCAATATGACATCTTCGAAGACTTAGATAAACCACTAACAACGGAAGAGATCTTAACCGCCATTGAGCAGCTAAAAAATAACAAATCTCCCGGCGCCGACTCACTCCCAGTTGAGATCTTTAAAGCTGTGTCGTCAGAGCTCATACCCTACCTCAAAAAACTGTTTGATGTCGTGTGGGAAAGTGGTCAAGCTCCGCAGGAGTTTCGTGATATACTTTTAATCAACCTCTTCAAAAACAAAGGGAGCCCTGCGGACTGTGGAAATTACAGGGGTATAGCTCTCCTGGCTGTTGGAGGGAAGATACTCACTAAAGCGATGGCAAATAGGCTAACACCTGTTATGGAAAAGTTACTTCCTGAAACACAGAGTGGCTTTAGACCAAACCGAGGCACATCGGATTTAATCTTCACACTTAAACAGCTTCAAGAAAAAGCACTCGAACATCAAGGAGAAATTCACATGGCCTTCATTGATTTAACCAAGGCGTTTGACTCGGTGGACAGGGAAGTGCTCTGGAAAATTATGTTCCGCTTAGGTATCCCTAGAAAATTTGTGGAAGTATGTCGCAGTCTACATACAAACAACAACGCCCAGGTTATGTATAATAATGAGGCAACCGAACCTTTTCAAACCCTCACTGGAGTTAGGCAGGGATGTGTCCTGGCACCCCTACTCTTTAATTTGTTTACCACTGCTCTAACAATTATTGTTGACAACAAACTGACAGTCAGAGGAATAGGTCTCAGATACCGTTTTGATGGCGGTCTCTTTAACATAGGGCGCTATAGAGCTTTCACGAAGACACGCACACGATTCATTTGTGATCTCCAGTATGCGGATGACTGTGCACTTTTAGCCTCTACGCCGGAAGAGCTTCAAGAACTTTTAGATGTGTATGCCCAGAGCTATGATTCCTTGGGACTTAAAATAAACATTGGAAAGACTAAGATTATGTCAACTCCTCATCAAGTGAACCAAATAGACATTACACTTAACGGAAATTCTCTTGAAGTGGTGGATCAGTTCAATTACTTAGGCAACGTTGTTAATGACAAAGCAAACATGGACAGCGAGATTCGCAATAGAATTAACGCTGCATCTAGAGCACTCTGGGGACTTAGAGAGAGAGTATTTGACAACCACGACCTTGCTTTGTCAACGAAAATGGCTGTCTACAGAGCAGTTGTCATTCCAACACTGCTATATGGATGTGAAAGCTGGGTCACTTACCGTCGTCATGTGAAAGAATTAGAACGTTTTCAGCAAAGACACCTCAGAAGTATGATGAAAATCCGTTGGTTCCATCACATATCAAACGTGGAAGTACTCAGGAGAGCAAACAGCCTTCCAATTGAGGTGCTTATTTCAAGAGCACGCCTAAGATGGGCAGGTCACGTTCATCGTATGCATGATAACCACCTTCCTAAATGTACACTTTATACTTTATGGTGAATTGCTAAGCGGTAAAAGAAGGCGTGGCGGTCAACGAAAGAGGTTCAAAGACGCTCTCCATGAAAATCTAAAATCCTGCGGTATTGCAGACCAGCAATGGGAACAACTTGCAGCGGACAGAACTGAATGGCGAGGGGTTGTGGCCAGCTATCAAGGAAATGTTGCTGCAAGAAGGCCGAATCCAAGACCTAACCAAGTCTATGTTTGTCCTGACTGCGGTCGACATGTGCTCTCCCGAATTGGCCTCTATAGCCATGGTCGTGTGCACCGTAGATGAATGGGAATTACAATAGACTACACCTTTTACTTGTTTTTTATTGTACACAATCTATCGACTGTAACATTTTTATACTCGGACTCGAGTAACGGCTAATATTATAATCATTTTTGATCTCATGTTATAGTTATGGAAGACAACTCTAATTTGTACATATTTTTTAAAATAAATAAGTAGTTGGTTGTTTCTTATGTTGTATATTAATTCCATATTAGCCATTTCAATAATCTGCTGAACTGTGAATCACCCAATTTGATTTAACATATCATTTACAGGACAGTATATATCATAGTTCGGAAGGTAGCGTCAATATTTTATGCGTCAATTCAACACGACTTCTTTGTTTTTTAATGTTAGTTTTCGTTCGAAAAGCAACTAAAATAAGTGTCAGCTGACGCGAACATGGAGATGAAGAGCGTGAGAGGCTGCGCATTTGGTAAAATAATTTTGCGTGAACCCAACAAAATTACAAAACTATATATAGTTTATTTATGTAATATAAATGAAAAAAAGTGTCAGCTGCATAGGGTAAGGTGTGAAGGTTGTCAGTCAATATGTATGAAAAACATGTGAAAATTCGTTATTTCAACAAAGCTAAAATTTATTTAATGATAGTTTACGATTAAAAAACAATTGAAAAGTGTTAGCTGACGATACCGTGGGACAAAACCTGTCAGCTAGGCCTTTTAAGTGTACCGCAGAGTCCAGGCCCTAATGAATTGAGAAACGTTTATTTCAAAGAAGCATTTGCGATCATTGGGCAGAAGATTAAATGGCACCTTTCATCTCCGGAAAAATCGTTTACATAACTTATTACTTGTGCTGTAAATTCGAAGCAATCGATTGTAAGGTCATGAAAACGGTTGTAGAACATCTTTCTCGTAATTCACACGAAGAGGCTGACAACAAAATCATTTTCCACGTGTGTCAACTAGATTTTGATGTTCGAGTCAGAATAAGATGTTCCGACACAGATATAATGATAATCATGCTGGGGAACATGCCTGCCCTCCGAAGAAATTTACATATAAGAATTCTCACTGGTACGGAAAACAATCAACGATACGTTGACGTTAATATAATATTTGAGAAATTAGGTCAGCAGTTGTGTCTAGCACTCCCAGATTTTCACGCCTTAACCGGCTGTGACTTCAATCCAGTTTTTTATAGAAAAAGGAAAAAGAAACCGCTAGAATTATTATGGAAATGTCCATCATATATACAGGCTTACATTGACATTTCTCAACACGCACCTGAAAACTTGGAAGAGAACTTTACTATTCTGGAAGAATTTAATTATCATATATACGGTTCTAAAAGAATCAAGAATTACGCGTAGCTAATTTCATGAAGGCATATAATGTCAATCAGAAAGAAGATGTCTTGAAGATTGACCAGAGTTTCGAAGCATCTATGTTACCTCCATGTAAGACAGAATTGAAACAGCATTTTTTGCGAACTTCTTACATTGCCCAGTTTTGGAGTCATGCACATCTTCATATGCCAAGTTTGCCATTGCCAACTCATTATGGATGTGAAGAACACGATGAGAAGCATATTTTGAAGTGGTTTGAAGGCGATCAATCAAAATTGAAAATATCATAAATGAGAGGGAGGAAATTCCAGGTATTCTATACATGAATTCTCTTTTATTCACTTTAATAATTTTCAATATAAAAGTATAAAATATAGGAATTATAATGATTCAACCTATCTGCAAGTGCCTTACAGAAATAGGGACTCAACAAATTAAATTAAATTAAATTAAATAATTCAGCGCTCGTAACGGTGAATAGCTATTTTGGTTTAATTTATTGAGTCCTTATTTATATAAGGCACTTGTAGATAGGTTGGAATATTATAATTCCTATATTTTATATTTTTATAAAATTTCCTTTTGCTATAAAATTGCTTATTCAGTGATAATTATCAATTTTATTATCGATTTGGATTGTTTCGAGACTACTGAGAGATGGGGCTAGTTACGCTCTACTGCGGTGGAACTTAACAGTGTCTATGAAATGCGAACTCCGGGTATTGAATTGCACTGCAATGACAAGACCCAAAATAGGTCGAAGCCGGTCTGCAGTTAGTGACATCCTGAGATGAAGGAAGCCTCGCATCTTCCTCGTAGCATTCGAGCATTCCAAGTCGTTGTATTTTAGTGCTAACTTTTTAGACAAAATACTCAAATTTTACCATATAATTCAGTGCTCATAAGAGGGAATAGCTGTTTTGGTTTAATTTGTTGAGTCCCTATTTATATAAGGCACTTGCAGATGGGTTGGAAAATTATAATTCCTATATTTTATATTTTTATAAAATTTCCTTCCGCTATAAAATTGCTTATTCAGTAATGATTTTCAATATTTTTCGGCAGATATTTGTGAAGCCGAAAATGAGAACGATGACACTCCAGAATCTGAGGAAAATCTAGATTTGGAAAACCATTCAGTTAGCACTTCCGAAGAGGAAGATAATTTAGAATACAGCAGTGACAGTGATTCAGATGAGAATTTGTTTTATTCATATTGGATGTGCCAAAATAATAGAAATATTAAGATTTTTATATTGATTCTCATTATTTAATGTTCAATATTCTCAATCAATGATTGCAATCTCTAATTAATCTGTAATATGTATGTCTAATATTTCATACAAATATGATTTTCTTTCAAGTCACATACGTTAACTGGGCCATTAGAGATACCGCGCGCGGTGAGCGCCTAGATGCCGCGGTACACTTAAAAGGCCTAGCCGATAGGTTTTGGCCCTTGATATTCTCAGCTGCCACTTTTTAATTGTTTTTTTATATCGTAAACTATCATGTAAATAAATTTCAGCGCTGTGTTGAAATAACGACGTGTTTTTCATACATATTAATTAGGGCAGCTGACAACTTTCGCTCCTTACCCTATGCAACTGACACTTTTTTTTCATTTATATTACATAAATAAACTATTTATAGTTTTGCAGCTTTGTTGAATTGACGCAACAAACAAAGTTATTACCAAATGCGCAGCCTCCCACGCTTTTCATCTTAACGGTCGCGTCAGCTGACACTTATTTTAGTTGTTTTTCGAACGAAAACAACATTAAAAAACAAAGAAGTCGTGTTGAAATGACGGATAAAATATTGACGCTATATCCCGGACTATCAGAATTCAAGATTACTCTCATGATATATTTAGTAGTATCTGTAGCCTATTTATTTTCTGTTTTTTTTACATGACATTAATAAAGAACAGCAATAAATGAAATGTGGATGAATGATCGTGTAATATATTAACAGTTTGTACTATTTTCATATGTATTGCTAGAACTAGAGATCAGTCGGAAATAACCTATTTTTTGCATATTATATAGTTCACTTTATTATTAAAATTCAGTTGCGGATCTGCAAACATAGTCAAACACTTTAAATATGGCTGTAGTTAATGATCCGTTATTGTCACTTCGTAGTTAATATCGATTAATACATAAATAAAACAGCGTAACAAAATAAAACAATTCAGATTTCAAAAACAAGAGATTTACTGAATTCAAAGAAATAAATATCTTTACGGTAGCGCAAAGTAATAGAATGTAGGGTTAGAACGTGCTATGTGGCGAGTATGCTTGATTAACTATATGTTTCCCATGCTACTTTAACGTAAAAAAGTAATTAAGATTTTTATTCGCCTTCAGTACCTACACATCTTACACATTTACTATGAAAATATTAGCTTTGCTAAAATGACGTAGGTCTGGGAGCTCTGTGATCTTGGACTATAATAATATGCTCCATATACTGACTTTTCACATTTTTCATGAAATTTCACTCTTTGACAGCTGTCATTATGTCAAACTTTATTTTTGACTTCAGATTCGTGATCAGCAGCCCAAAAAACTTGATAATTTGCTCCAAATATTGATTTTTCAAAATTTTCATGAAATTTGATATCTTATTGACAGCTGTCATTATATCAAAATTCATTTCTGAGTTCAGATTCGTGATCAGCGACGCAAAAACCCTTATATACACTATAGAGAAAAATTGACCTGTCAAAATATTTTTTTGCCAAATTCGGTTTCAGCGCATCAAAATGCATGAGAAATGTTAGGTCTTATCTCTAGGATGGAGCATTTTTTTTGTGTATCAGTAGTTTGACTCCATTATTTCTCGACGCTGTACAAAGCACTGAAGTTCCCATCCTATTGCGATCGTTAAAGTCATCATCTAGATTAAAAAAACTTACTATTGATCCAAAAAGAAAAATTGTAATCATATGTGCCTGTCAGACATCACATATTAAGTATGTATTTTCACAGTCGCAATATTAATTGCAATTCTACCGACTATTTACTGTAGATAAAAGTAATAAATCAATTGAAAGTAAAATATAGCTAGGAAAATATATGTCTATGAATATTTATTTATAATAAATAAAGAAAAAATATCTGACAGTCTCATAAATTTATTAAAACTTTCACATTTATACTTGTATTTTTCCGTATAAAGAAATTGTTTTAAATATTTCCTCTTGATTTCGGTGGTAATATATACTAAATATTTAAATACGGTAATGTATTAGTGAACGTATTTACCATAAATGTCCGGAAAAAATACTTCAGACTGAAAGATTTGCGAAATTTATATTTGGTCTACAAAGCGAATCAAGTCCATACTATCCAAATTCTGTACGCGGTATAAAGGATAAAAATTGCTATTAAGGGTTAATTTAGTGATAGTTCCACATGTAAAATCAGCTTCATTATAATATATATAAAAAAAATATACTCCCAAAATTAAATTACACTTAGGTAATATTTTTAGGAAATACCTGATAAGCCACATTGACTCTGGTGTAACTTACAAGAAATATTTACATTATTATTATTATTTAAAATTTAACCACAATGTTAAAGTTCATGTGAAGTCTATCTGTAAGAATCTATTACGTAATTTTAGACTGATTAACTGTGTAGTTGCTACATTTTTTCTGAATAAGGACAAAAATCTTTACACTATGACATATAATTTAAGTCCATTTCCCTTTCAGTTACTTTTGACAGTTTACTTTAAATCCTATTACAACATTTATATTCGAACTGTTAGTTTTAATTCATTTATACATAAAGGGTCATATAAAATGGCGAGTTCATTATTTAATGTTTTTGTCATTTCTACAAAATATTTTTCAGCAACTGAAATAAAGTGTTATCAGCAAATAAACTGTCATATGAATTTTTAAAGCAACGTGGACATCGTTAACATAAATAATACACAATAATGGACCCAGCACATTTTCTTGCGTAATTATAACTTTCTTGATGTTTTATTTTACTTTATCTATCTACTTTAGTGATCTGATACCTATTCATTAAGCAATCCTTAATCTAATTTAACGACCTCGCCTTAAAACCTTAGCCGTCTGTTTTGCACTAAGATTTTCCGATCTATGGTTTAAAAGCCCTCGGTGTATAAGTGCTACTTTTGAAGTTATGTGGATGCAAAGAATATGCAACAAGGCACCAGGTACATAGTGTTGCGTTACCGATGAAACGATAAAATTATCTGATGAATGTTTCTCGTCAATTAATTCAATTTCAGATTGTTTATTTGTTTAGTATTCATTAAAAATTTTTAACAATAGGCATTGTTTTTTGTTTTAATGTAAATATATTTCCTTGTTATCTCATGGTTCGTCTTCTGGGACGAAGTTTAAGCACAAGAGAGATATCAAATTTCCGGAGGATGATGGCGATTTTCTTCTCTTTGCCGGGGCACGTGTGCGGAAGACGTTTTCTCCTTTTGATGGGTTCAGCTTAGTTTACTTTTGGGAATTTTGTTAACCGAAATTTTGTATTTCTTTTATATGGCAGCTTGGTTAGCTACCGCCTGAAAATTTTCTTTTCGATTTGGTCAAGGAGAATCCTCCTGATTTTTTTAGTATATTTTTCAGTGAAATTCATGAGCCTCTCTTTACTTATAGAGGTGAGTTTTACTTCTATATCTTATTAGGGTATGAGGGTATGCTCATACTTAAAACTTACAGAGTGTTTGGGACTGGCTATTTTTGGGGTTACGGTACGATCAAGAGTCGACCTTTGTGACCTGCCGATGTACCAGATGGCCATTAGATGTTTGAATTCATGTGTAGCCTGTGGTGTACTACCAGCCACAACTATCAGGAATCATCATGATAGACGTCTTCGTATAGGCCATGTCAAGGTGCTGCAGCGACATTCAAACCATGTCCTAGACGAGCTGCCAGATCACTGCTTTAGCAGGTTTATTATCTCTCTTTCCTTGTGTTAATGAGTTTTAATCTTACTTAATTACTAAATTTTGTGTCATTTATCTTTAGTTACAACTCTCACGTCAACCTTACCTTATGTTCTTGAATTTAATTTTAAACTGAGCTATGGGATCAATGATATGATTAACTTGTCACAAACTTTCTTTTAAATATAAGCCTTGTAAGGCAGAGCATGGTCATGCAAAGCTACTGATAAAGGTTTTGATAATTTAACAGCGGAAATGTACAATAGCTTTGGATAAACATTATTTCCACGCTCATATGTATTGTTCTTTTGTTTGTTAATCTTTTGCGATATAACTTAATAAAACAATTAAAACATACCAATCCAGCAAAAATACCCTTTGTATAGGTACAGTATATAATGAATCTTCTTTTTGTTAAACATCTTGTTCTTGTGAACCTACATCGCCCCTGATAATAATTTTCTGAGTGTCTGAAGTAATTTGATAATAATAAATCTATAGTTTCTTTTCAAATAGTAAGTAATCATTATTTTTAATCTCATGTGTAGTAGTCGGTTTGGATAATTTCTTAGAAAAAGAAAACCTCACATTCTCATTAAGTCGACGTTTCGACAAACTTTATTGTCTTCCTCAGGACTACAACAATATAACATGAATCAACTAACTAACAAGAAGTATATAAATTAAAATAAACATGAATAAAAACATTCACCTTTAATCACACAGTATAAGGCTTTTGTTATTCAAAATGATTTAAAAAATAGAGCGTTATAGAATATATATGAAAATTTTGGTAAAAAATGAGGAATAAATATAATCTTTAAACATGACACTGTTAAAAATCTATATCACTACTAACAATATTAGGACAAATCACGCTTACCTAATGAGGTATTTGGCTCTCTGTCAACACAATCATCATCGTCAAATCAATAAATAAAAATAACGTCACTTATACCAATGGGGTTCTGTCTTCAGTATTTATAGTAGGTGACACAATAATATTTTATTTTGAAAAATTAGATAATATACGAATGCAGTGTCTAATATAAACGTACAAACAGAGATGGATCTTTAAATTAATACGAATTTCAACACACACCAACTATATTCACTCATCATAAAAACAAAGAAAGAAACCTACTAAAAAATAATATTAGCAATCACAAAAAGACATACCAAATTGTTCTTATTTTCATTTGAAATGTTAATAAAAATTATATATATTTATAAATCACAACTATTATTGTGATGATTATACAGGGGCTAATTTTACAAAGTTTCTTATTATATTATTACAAATTCTGCTCAAATTTTCTGTATCTGTTTTTTTATTGACAGTATTATTATGTTTATTGATGAATATCATTTCGCTAATCAATCGTTTTTTGTAGTTATGTTCATTGTCCAAAATGCTAACGTTGTCAAAATTAAATACATGATTTAAATCGAAATGACGAGTAGCTAGAGCAGTTTTTTCTTTTTTGTTAAGGTGTCGTATGTTGCACGAGCATATATGTTCATTTATTCTATTTTTTAATAATTCTTTAGTTTGTCCAATATATATTGCTCCACAGCTGCACGGAATTTTATATACTACATTTGATTTATAATTTAATGTTAATTTGTCTTTCATTGTCGAGTATAAATTCTCCACTTTTTTACTGTGATAAAAAACAATATTGGAATGTTCATTAGTTAAAATTCTTTTAATCTGTTGTGAAATGCCTTGTACATACGGTAATTTGAAAAATTGTTTATTATTATTAGCCAGTTGTTGTCGACTTGATGTAACAGTGTTTATATTACTCAGATTATTATTGTTTATAATAACATTCGCTAATGTACTAGGATAACTGTTATTTAAGAGTTTCTGTTTAAAAATCTCCATATTTTGATCATGAAATCTCTCATCGCTTAATTTTAAAATTCTATTTTTCAAACTTAACAATATATTAAATTTATGTCTGAAGGGGTGTTGTGAGTGATAGTTAGATATTAGTTCTGGAAGAATTATTAACTATCACTCACAACACCCCTTCAGACAATAATTTAATATATTGTTAATTTTGCAAATCTATCCACAATGCTTCTAACTATACTTTTATGCTATGATTAGAAACTATTGAAGTTTTCTTCCACGTCATTAAAATTTTTAAAGTTTATTTTGTCCTTACAACTACTTCCCTTTTTATTCCGATTCTATTTTGTGAACTTCCACATTTTTTTTAGTTTCCCTTGCATGTCTGAATATTTTTTTATAATAACTTTTCTTTTCCTTTCCTATAATTGTTGTAATAATAATCACTTTTAATTTATAAAATCGCCTTCCTCAGTCAAAGTACATTTTTGATAAGCGGAGTCTCTTTCTTTTGTCTCTTTTTCAGGCTTATATTTATCCACGGATTTTTCTTAATTGTATTTATATATTTATATCTTTTCATTACCGTCACAGTGTCAATAGCGTCTGTAATATTATTTCATCATATATAATATTTTCACCCTTAGAAGTATAATTCCAATGTTTCCCAGTAAATTCTTAAATAATACTTATTTTCGCAACACGTATTGAATCGTAATTTACGAATGTCGAAGCCACTGGCAAGATCCATGCTGTCTGTAGGACTTGTATCAATGAACTTATTATAAGACATTTTACACAACGTCTGAAGGCAGAGAAATGAGATTTTCTCTCCCATAGTAGGTTCTTTTCAACTAAGATAAACGAAATTACACAATTTTATTCTTACTGTCGATTTCAGTTCACTGCAATTTCTTATAGATCACGCCAACTGGAAATTTTCACAACGCTATACTAAAGTTTTATCGCCTTATGCGACTTTCTTGTTGTCGAGTTGCTTTTCCTAAAACTACTTCTTTAGAAAGCATAAACATGGGATCATATAAAAGACAGAAATTTAATAAAGGGACATATTTCGGTTCTTTGCATAATGTAAAATGCATAAGTCAAATAATACAAATTATATATATTCTATTTAACTTTAGTCAATATTACATACTAATAAATGAACTAAAAATATTAATACAAAATAATGTTTTATTTTGGTCTTAATATTATTAGTCTAGTTAAATTTGACTAGACAATAGAGCAAGAAAAAGTTTAAAAACTCTTTACAGATAATTATTTTGAAAATCCAAATGTTATTGTAATTTCCAATTTCATAAATAAGGTTAAAATTGTATTAAAACACAATAAATTTTTCAATAATAAAACAGTAAACTATTTAAATATATAGTACCTATTATATGTTGACACCTAGAAAAATGGTTCATTAAAAATTCACAAATTCGACATTTTCTCTGAAATTCCTATTTCCTACTTCAAAATAAAATACTTGTGAGTTTTGCAAATATCCAAACTAAAACGAAATCAGCCATTGCTAACCGGGTATCAGCTTAAATGTGTAATAAACTATATAACCGGATCCTCCACCATTTATTAGAAAAAAATCTGCAAAACCCAATTTTGATAAAATTTTCAATAAAAAAATCTTGAAACGACTTCAAAGAAGAGGTTTAGATGCACTTATAGATTTATGCAAGTTGAAAACATATTTGTATATTTTTGCGTTTTACACAAAATCTATGGGTAATAGAAAGATTATATTTTCAAAATCATTTTCATTTTACCGAATATATCGTAAAAGCATAAATATTGTGCTGTCATAAAATTCTGTTTTTACAATGTGACATGTTAACAAATATAAAGAAGGTATCGGTGGTGTACTCTTGAGCAAAATAAACAAGTTGCTATTCATAGTCGTCCACATCCGACTGGAATTTCTACTCTGAATCCAAGAGTTAGGCCGGGATTTATTTGAATTATTCAAAATGTATACTTATGTCTATATCATTTTATACGTCCACTTTCTCAAAACTGTATAACTTTACAATTTACCTATGCCTACGACGAGCTAGAAGTTCAAATTTATTTGATCAAGACTAATCCATGATTAGTAAAAACAATTATTATTTAATAACACAGCAGATATAGCAATAAGAAATATACGAAACAAATATCACAAATACTAACAATTCAATACAAACATAAACAGGACTCTTTCCAGCCAGAAATGGAACTGGTATCCGAATAGTCACTGACCATACTCACTCGCGTCATCGTTAAATATTTGTAATATGTGATGAAATCAGTAGTTTGTAAATGCAAGCAATATACACTGATCTTGGCCATGTTTATAATTATAAATGTATCTGGATACTACTGAATAATAATAATAATAACAGCAAAAAATTAAAATATTAATATGAAATTTATTCATTAGTTGCTTTCATTTTTGCAATAATGTGGTGACTACGCGCATGTCTATGTTTAATTTTCACAGTTTAATTTTCTTTACTCAATTTCAAGTTGAATGGGTATGAAGCACTTAGAGAATTCATTAGTTTGAACAATTTTTTTAAAATGTTTTTAAAATCTTGAGTTATAAATGGTTTAATATGAAAACTCTGTTCTGTTAGAAGAATTACACTCATAAAGTTCTTTGAATGTCTGCATTACTTTCATTGGGACCTCTACCAATAATGTGGGAATCACTTTTCTTCTCTTTTATTTCATGTTCTCTTCTATGACGGTTTAGATATTTTCTTACAGTAAGAAATATTATAAAACAATTTATTATGTTGTCATTTCTAAAAGATGTTCAAAATATTTAGCTGAAATTTTTATAAAATATAAATAATATCCTGTGAGAAGAGTTAACATACACATTTCATTGGATATCCTTATCACTTTGATAAAATCCGAATTTTCTCACCCTTCTATTTCACTGTCCTTTTCTGTCATCCGTACTAAACTCGCCTGATGTTGCTTTACATTACATATCGAAATATGTTTGTAGTATTGATGCACCTGGGTTCGCCCTCCATCACGTATTTCAAGTACATATTTGAATACTAAAATGAGTCAGAATAGTCGGTGTCCATTTGAATCTTGGGAAACGCCAGCATGGTTCCTGACTGGTCTCCAAAAATCCTGTTATATATTTGTACTAGATAATTCGTATTAGTAATATTTCATATAGATATTTTTCTTGTTGTCACATTTCTTCTATCTGTATCGTGGCTAAATAAATATCGATTTTGCTTATAATAAATATATATTTTTCAAACTGTCTTGGCTGAGCTCAGCATTAACCGATCTATCAATGGCACACGCACACATATACAAGTACGCAACAACCATTCTCTGTCAGATTGCCACCTGCCGAAGCTGAGACTTGAGCTCAGGAGAAGAGAGTGACTAGCCGAGTTGTCTTTTACATAACAGCGGTCTATCACACCGCTACCGTCTCGACAATACAAGAATAACGTCATCTCCAGCTTACTGTAAGCATGTAAATATTCAGGGTAGATACTTTTGAAAGTAAAAGCCTGTATCATAGGTAAACCGTAAAATTATGTAATCTTAGGAAAGAGAGCGTATAAAATGATATAAACTTCTAAGCGGTGGAGTGAAACCAATATTTTTATTATTTTCTTTATCGTCATTAAAAAATACAATTTTTTGTTCTTTAGTATTTTTTTGAACAAATGTATATATTTTCAGTAAATTATGGTTAAAATTAGCCCATAAATAAATAAAATAGTTGGTTTGCAAGTTCAAAAGAAATTTCACCGTTTAAAGGATTGGTGGGGGTCAAGGAGGGGTCGCGACATCACCATCGTGCACAGCATCCTCGAAAACGGGCGGTAACATGAGTTTAACGGAGAGAAGACGGCCTGGCCTATCAGCGGTTTGCCCATTTTGGGGGTGGTTTTTGACTGTTTGGAGGGTTGGCGGGGGTCAATGACGGATTTCGACATCATCATCGTACTCAGCATCCTTGAAAACGGGGACAACATCGTGTTCAGCATCCCCAAAAACAGGGAGGGGACATAGTCTCGTAAGGCTAAAAAAAAATCATATTTTTCAAGCTTCCATTCGACTCGCAGAATGCACTAGATATAGAAATATGATCATTCATTGGGAGAAAGAATTGAAAGTAGTTTCCGTATTTTCCTACGCGTTACTAAATTAAAAGTATATAAACACTCATATGCAGGTACATACATATACAATATGTTTAATTTGTCTTTGATAAAGAATGTTTACATTTTTTCTAAACCAATTGCCAAGTAACAAACACTGCCTTCATAATTACTTGTCGAATGTTGTGGAATTGTGAACGTATTTGACTTTATATTGACCATAAGGATATCAGACCACTTAGTAAGAAGATTATATAAGTATCGAAGTATTTTGCTTTTTATTAATTTGTATAAAACTAAGAAAAATAGATAATAAATTTCGTTTCAGACATTAGGTTCATTTAGAGCCACTAGTTATTTGGTATACAGCAAACAAATCTCGTACAAGCATTATGTATGCGCTCAAGTTTTAATTGATTATATTGAGTAAGAAAATTGTAAAACACAGCACAACAATATTTTATATGTGGATAAATTAATGTTTTGACTACTTTTAATTTAACTTCTTGTCTTAGGTGATATTTGAATTTGTATAGTGACTTTAATTTTGAGAATGTAATTTGAAAAATGTGTTCGACATGCCTGTCTTAATTTTTTTTTGCAGATTGTACCCAGTTTATATTTGTTCTATTAATATTTAGTGAATGATCTCTCATAATGTAATTTATTTGCCTGTCAGGTCCTATGCAGTATACCACTGTTTTATTAGAGTTAATATGCAAGCCATGATTTTCCAAATATTTTTCTGTATTGTGCACATCTATGCTGAGGTTTTCTATATCATTTACTTATTGACATAGACAATTCGAAATCGTCAACGTAGAGAGGCACTTGATGATGAGACAGAATCAAGGGAAGGTCAAAAATGTAAATTGACAACAATGTTGGTCCTAAGTTACTCCCCTGTGGAACGCCTGATAAGATTTCTCTTATGGACCAATATACTCTACTCTATCAATTAACGCTCTTTGTGATCTGCCTCTGACGTAGCTACTTAACCAATTTATGACCATATTTTCAAATCCAATATGTTTTAATTTTGCAAGAAGTAAATAAAAATTTACTATTTCAAAGACTTTACTCTGATCCAGTAAAACCAATATCGATGACCATGATTTGTCTATTGCAGTACTAATGTCATTTACAACTTTCAATATTGTCGTTTGCGTTCCATGTTTTTGACGAAAACTGTATTTTTGGAAGTATACCATTTGCTTCAATATAGTCTATTATTTGAAAGGATATGATACTTATTGGGCGCAGGTCGTTAAAAGAAGTTAAAGTATTTATATTTTATTAAGCATTTTTTTCTTGTTTTGGTCTAAGAAATCACCATGTTAGAGATTTTAATGGTTTTTTTTTAAATATTCCATACACACACTGAATTATGAATCTGATTTTATTAATGACTGATCATGATGATGCATCAGGTGTATAAATTAACAACTTTTTCTGAAATGCATGAGTTTTATATAACGTATTTCATGTGGTTTTCCTCAATTTCCATATTTAAATGAATAAAATATGTGTGTAAGGTAATTCTGAATAACTTACACAAATGTCAAAATGCAAATCTAAAATTTGACGTTTTCAATGTGGTGGTAGCGAGACAACTTGTTCAAGAGTCATAGAATTTTTTTTCTACGCTTATTATGTAATATGAGCATTATGATGTCCATTTTATATAAGGAATGACCTATATTCAGTGGCTGATATGTAATATTTATTACATGCCTCTAGAATGTAACAAGCATAGGTGGCGCCATCCAGTAGTAGTGCAATTTGTAATACTGTTTGCGTTTCTTTAGATACAGGGTCCGTAATATAAAACATCTCGAATTATACAAACTCATCATGGTCAAAAGTATAAAAGTAGTATTCGTCTTTACTAATGAAAAAATTGCCTGTATAATATGCTTAATTTAGTGGAAACGTTTAACTTTTTATATATTTTACGACTTCGTTTAAAATAATTAATACGCAGTTGCTTGTTCTAATTACACTTGGTTCGAGAAAACTGCCTTAATTGTGGTGTTATCTTGAACTGTTAATTAAAAAAAGAAAAATCTTTATAACAAATTTGATTAAATGTAAGAAACAGAATTAATTCCATTTCAGTACAATTAGTACAGCAAGTAACAATAGCTGTTTAGCTTAACGAAAGAACACAAGAAATGGAAAAGAAACAGGTCATACTACCAGATAACGTTAATGCCCTGGCTCCCTCAATTAAATTTAATTTTAAAGAAACAGGCAAAAAAATTCGGCTACGGTTTCACTGCTACCTCCTGTTGCTGACATTGAATAAATGAATCAGCTCGACGGCTAAATATTGTCTTCTACTAATCAAATTAAAAATATATTTGTATCGTATATTTCCTTTTTTAATTTTCTAGTGACAAAAATAAAAATATATTTTCAATAACTGTTTACTTATAAATAGCTGGCGTTAATAATTCCAAAAGACCATTTACATCGATATAGGAAAAGTTAAATAATGTGTGGCTCCTAGAATACTACTTTTATAATATGAAAATTGAAATAATAAAATTTTATATAAAATACAATCTTAATACAAAAATATTAACTAGATTTTTTTGCCAGAAATAAAGTTAAAATTATAATTTTAAAAACATATATATTAGTTTCAAAATTTTCCAATACAATAAAAGTTGATTTATAACAGACGTGTAAACATGATAAAAAATTACTGTGATTTTTCTGAGCCGAAACAATTAGACAATGATTACTAAAGTTATGCTATACAAATATTACTAAATAGTCAATGTGATCCTGACAACTTAATTTATTATTAATTTGTACATTTATTTATTCATTCTATATTATTTATTTCATAGAAACCAACAAGCATAGACAAAATTGCAGGACCAAGCAAAACCATTCAAATGAAATATGGCACAAAAATGCAAATACTTTTAGATAAATATATACGTGCATTTACATAACCATACACACCTATACCGGGTGGCCACGAGTCAATGTACGCCCCCAATATTTTGTTTTTTTTGTATTTAAAAATTTGGTTTTTGATACACATAAATTAGACAATAATGGGCTACTTTTAGACTAACAGGAATGAAAATATCACTTCCGGTTGAACTGGAAGTGACATCAACTTTTTTTTCTTAAATGGAATGACTATATTTTTTTTATAGTTTCTCATTAAGCATAAATTTCTAAGCGCAACAGTTTTTTGAGATGTAAAAAATTCAAAAAAATAATTAAGATTTTCAATTGACCAATATCGAGTGTTGTTTCGATTAAATAACCCAAGGTTTTTAAATCTCGATTCATCAGTGAACAAAATATATATATACATTTTATTTAACGTCGGCCTATTTCCGTTACTGAGGCCTAACACCGACGCCTGTAGACGAGCTACCCCCAACCAGGAATTTTGCCGATCCTCTTCCCTTAAGAAGAGTAGGGGTCTTTTACTTGCCTAACATTTAATAGACAAGGGACCGACGGCTTTACATCCCCTCCGAAGGATGGTATATCTCCTATACAACCCTCGCCTAAGGTTGTATAGCTTCCGCGCATACACTGATATACAAGCCGCTGGAAGATGTGTGAGGCGAGAACGCGGTTTCCGTTGGAATGGTCACCCATCCAAGTACTAACTGCGCCTGTCGTTGCTTTACATCGCATACCGAAGTATGTACAAAGTAAAGACGCACCTACGCTCGCCCCCTCAGTGAACAAAATGTTTTTGATAAAATTCTCATTTCTTAATTGGCGTAACTATAACTATTTACAAAAGGTTATTCTTCATTGATATTGTCAATTTGATAATCATTCTCATACAAAAATTGATGCAATTAATATTTATAAGAATGACGGCCGTGTTTTTTTAAAATTTTCCTGGCTGATTATTTGGAAACTGGTAATTCATGTTCAATTTGTCTTACCGAAATGGTTGTGTCAACATGCACTAAAGCTAATACATTAATTTCCGTTTCTTCATCCACAATAAATCTTTCTTTAATTTCTATATTAGGTTCAGTTCTAAATTGATGCTCCAACCAGGCGAAATAGTTGCTCAGAGGTTGTCTTCTTTCTGGATATCTCTGTCCATACAGAGTTTGTGTTTTAGTTGCATTACGTCGTGTGTCTCCATAAATAATGGACATGTCAACTTTTTCATCTCTTGAATATTTTTATGCCATTTTATGTTAATTTTCTTGTTTATAACAACT
Source organism: Leptura quadrifasciata (assembly GCA_963675555.1). Lineage (NCBI taxonomy): Eukaryota > Metazoa > Arthropoda > Insecta > Coleoptera > Cerambycidae > Leptura > Leptura quadrifasciata. Next base: position 92,923,350 of record OY776677.1, on the reverse strand, counting down.
TTAATACACTTACTTCAGAAAATTGGCGAGTAAGTCAAGAATAATTCAATAGTTGCAAATGTCTGTCATTTTCATGGCTATCTGCAATTTTGGATTTAAATGTAGATAGGTACCTTATTAAAATGATTTGTTGGCGCTTACTTTTTAAAAATACTTCTATTATCATTATTTCTGGTTAATAAAAAAATAGCACAGTTCCATTAAAAAAATTTCCATAGGACCCCTACGGAAATGAAAATTCCATTTTTTGAAGAAAACCTAAAATACTTGTACCTATCAGTAATTCAAACAACTGTTTTCTTCTTTACAGACAAGTCTACAACCTTACTAATAATTTCCATAAACTGTTAGTAATTTTCTTCCATCGCATTCATCTGACGCGGCCATTTTGGAAAAATTAAAAAATTGTTCGTACTTATTTTTTGGAATTTTTTACATCTGAAAAAACTGTTGCATATAGGAACTTATACTTAATGAGAAACATATATAGTCATTCCATTTAAGAAAAAAAGTTGATGTCACTTCCGGTTCAACCTGAACTTATATTTTCATTCCTGTTAGTCTAAAAGTAGCCCATTATTGTCTAATTCATGTGTATCAAAAACCAAATTTTTAAATACAAAAACAATCAAAACGTTGGGGATGGCCACCCGGTATATAAATAAAAGTACATAAATGACGTTCAACGCTATGCTTACAATACAAATTTCGTCACTGAAAAGACGGTGAAATCAGTAATTTGAGAAAACTCTTTATGTGAGAAATGTTACGAAAGGATATCTCAATCCTGCTTTTGAAGTTGCTATGGTTTAAGGTAATTTGGCATAGTCACGAAGGTATCGGTATATATAAGCAACTGCCATCCCTTTTCATATGGGTGGGAAAGTAGACGACCCGTCAAACTTCCGACTTATACCATTACTATCTATTTTGTCAAAACATAACATTAAATAAAAATCAGTTTGGATTTCGAAATTCCAAAGGCATTTTTGATGCCATTCTGGCATTTAAGTGGTGCAAGACTACCGGTGCAATGTTTTGCGATTATTCGAAAGTTTGTGACAGCATAAATCATGAAGCCCTTCTTCAATAACTTTTGCGCAATAATTTTAGGGATGAATCCTCTATTTAATGGATTAGACATTTCCAATGCTTGCAAAATTTCTAAGGTAGCTCCTCTTTTCAAAAAAGGTGACAAGGAGTTAATTAAAAATTATCACTTAATCAGCGTAATTCGGCTAAATTATTTGAATCACAACTATATGAAATCTTGTACACGCGCATGAAGCCCTATATACTTTTATATCAGCATGGATTTATGCCAGATCGGTTCACTTGCAATAATTTAGTCCTGTTTAACACCTTTATGTAACTGGTCAGATTTATGTTGTTTATAGTGTTGCAAAAGTTTTGATAGGTTGGATTATGCTACGTAGCTTTACAAATTGGGTGCTGTACGTTGAACAGACAATGTTCTGTTATTTCTTATGCTATATTCAATAGAAATCTGTAATATCACTGCCACTTTGGGGTTATTACAAGGTTCCATACTGGGGCCCCTGCTTTTCCTTGTTTTTATAAGCTACATCACCGCAACCTTGCATTAAAAACATTTGCATTTAAAAATGATACGTTTTAGGCATGTTCAAAAGCACGATTTATGAACATAAAAACGTTCTCAAAAAATTATTTCATTTACAACTACACGTAATACAGTGTGTCTCACTTTTTACCACTACACCATATCTCGGTCATTTGCTGATCGAAATTTGGTAAACTTCTTGTGTTTCAGATTGTGATTAAAAAGTCATTTGAATTTTTTTTTTCAAAATTAAATACGCCTACTATGAAAAGAGATTGGTAAAAATTAGGAATTTATATTAGCGATTGAGATAGAATTTTTATTTTTGCAGAATCTTGTTCGGCATGACCTAAAACCCCTGTATATCAAATTTTTTTTTTAAATATTGATTCCTTTTAAAAAGAAACATATCTAAGATTTCAATAATAATCACTCTACTATTAGAGTTACTTATTGTCGGATATTTACATAACTTGGTAGTCGTGTAATAATGACGCTAATTAAGCATTAGGACATATTTTTTCTTTAAAGAAAATATCAAATAACTAAACTTTTATTTTTGTAAAGTCCACTGACTTTACTTAAACTTAACAACACTTAAAATTATTACTTAAACAAAGATATAATATAAAAAAATAAATATTAAATATAATCTTTCTCCTCTAGTCCTCTATCAATAGTGATACATTTTTCAATTCTCTTCGTATTATTTTTAACAACTTTTCTTAATTCTTCAACTGTTACTTAACTACATGCTTCTCTAATTCTGTCACATAGTTCCCCTCTATTTCATGGAATATTTTTATAAACTTTATTTTTTATGGTACCCCAAAAATAAAAATCCATAGGGGTGACATCTGGTGATCTAGGTGGTCACGCAATTAAAGGACTATTTCTTCCAAACCAACGCATATGAAAGTTGTTATTCAACCAATTTTTAGCTCTTGCTGAATGGAAGCCCCATCTAGTTGGAAATAGAGTTTTTGTTGTACGGCTAAAGGTAAATTTTGAACGGCATCTCGAAATTAATGTGGTAAAAAATGCAGGAATCTGAAATATTTAAAGTGTCATCAAAGAAAAATATACCAATCAAGGTCTCATTTAAAATTCCTCACCAGACATTTACTTTTTCGGAGTATTGCCGTTTACAATTTATAACCCAGTGTGGGTTTACCGTTGACCAATACCTTGAATTTTGCGACGGGACCACGCCACTTGTTGTAAATGTAGCCTCATCACTAAAAATAATTTTTTTCAAAAAATTTGTGTAATTTAAAAATAAACCCTGTGCCCAGAAGCAATATTTCAATCTCTTCTCTGCGTCTTTTCCATAGTGTATAATAATTTGGTATATTCAAGTTTAGAGATACATCTCTGACACTAACACGTGGTTCCGCATTAACAGTATCTAATATTACTCGATCCAATGGAGGATTTGCAATGTTGTATATTTTGGCTCTAAGTTTAGATATATCTCCAGTTCTATTAAATATTTTATTAATTGAACCATTTGTGGTGTAATAAATCTGTGGGCGTTCTGGTTATTTCAAATTAAAGATATTGACTGCATCTCGATAAGAGTGCACACTGTCACCAACAATTCTTATGATTTCAATTTTATCAGCAATACTTTATTGTTGTGCAGCCATGTTTAAGTTTAATTTGACATTCGATACAATTGTCAAATCCATTCCAAGGCACTCCATGTTAACAAAGATATTGGTATGGCGAGTTCTAAATATTTTAGAAAATAGCTATCTATTTTCAAATATTCATTTCATAATAGTGCTTTGGATAAAAAATGTGTCCTAATGCTTAATTAGCGTTATTATTACACGACTACCAAGTTATGTAAATATCCGACAATAAGTAACTCGAATAGTAGAGTGATTATTATTGAAATCTTAAGATATGATTTTTTTTGTAAAGAAATGAATATTTTTTAACGAAATTAGATATACAGGGATTCTAGGTCATGCCGAACAAGATTCAGTAAAAACAAAAACCCTGTCTTAATCGCTATTATAAATTCCTAATTTTTGCCAATTTTTTGACCAAAGTGGCCGTATTTAATAGTAACTTATTAATCACAATCTGAAACACATGGAGTTTACCAAATTTGATCTAAATCGATCAACAAATGGCCGGGTGTAGTGGTGAAAAGTGAGACACACTGTATACCAATTTTCAATGATTTAATGAAGGTTATTAAGAAGTACATATTTACCTTTTATGCTAACCCATTTAGCTATGTGTAGAGGGCTGTGGGTGTTACCAAAATTCATGCAAATGGAATGGAATGGAACTTTTTAAGGTCCATATTATACTATGAACCATTTGAGGAATTTTTGATGCTGCAATTGTGTAAAATAGGCGCTGCGCGAAATCTCCTCCACCGTCAGGACACGAGCCCAGCGTAGGGTTATCTTCTTAGACAGCAATACACACTACTAAAGTTGAATAAGGGTCCCAGACGTTCATTGAAAAATTCAGTAACTCTTGGTCTATTAGCTATTGAATGAGTTCAGAGACCATTTGTGTAAAATCTTTGTAGTACAAGGAAAATGCTTTATTCAGTAATAATTGGTTTTCCTCATAATGAACTTTAAAGTTTTAATATTATTGATTTAAAAACAAGAACAAAGTACCATTCAGTAACTTTCTTATTTAAAATATTGCTTAATCATATTTCTGAAGTTTCCGAGTTCCAAGAATAATATAGAATATAGAAGAGATACTTATATGTCGCGTTGAGTCGAGTAGACGTACATAAGTGTGCTCCGGCATTCAAAGCGTTCTATTTCAAATATTATTTTATATACAAACATAACAAACGCACATATAGGTATATCAAAATGCCACAAGAAACTGAACGAGAAACTAGAGCTGCAAAATCTAAACAAACATGAGGGCCGGAAGTAACGGATGCGTTTGCAGCAGCAATCTCCCAAGCGCTGAATTCTAAAGAGTTTATTGAGAACATTACGTCTGTGGTTATGAGTGCTCTAAGTACAAAACTAGATAAGTTTATGGATGACCAAAAATCTGTAATTAATAAGTTAGTCGAAGAAAATTCTAAACATAAATTGGAAAACAATCGCCTTAACACACGTGTTGACATTACAGAGCAGTACTTGCTTAGAAATAATATTCGCGTATATGGTGTACCTGAAAATGATAAAATTTCCGTAAATAATAATATAGTAGAAATATTTAACAATAATTTAAACCTGAATCTAACTCAATATTGCATTGGAAATTGCTATAGAGTAGGAAGCGAACGTAAAACTAAAAAACCTCGAGCTGTTCTAGTGAAATTTTCTACTTATCAAAAGAAAAAGATGGTAGGTATTTAAAAATAAGGCAAAACTGAAATCGACTGGCATCAGTGTAAAAGAAGATTTAACCACCGCAAGAATAATAATTTTCATATATGCATGTGAAAAATTCCATTATCGTAATGTCTGGTCTAATGATGGAGTGATTTATGCAAAAGTTAAAAACAAAATAGTAAAATTAAGGGATATAAATGAAATTGATAATTATTTAATATCTCATAATAATTAATCTGTATATATTATGTTTGTTATGTTCGTTGTGATCGTATTAAATACGAACCTGTCAAATTATTTTTTTGTTATTATATGCCGTTCACACGTGTAAAACGTTTTTTATATCGTTTCTGTTTTTCAGGAGCGAGTTCTTTAAATGTAATTTTTTTGTTAGTATTGTGACGCTCTTTTTCTCGTACGTTGCGAGAACTAAGGCTGTCACTTTGACACTCGAGCTTTATTCAGTACTCGGGCGCCAGTTCAAGTTTAGAGTGATTGAACAACACTACCCACAAGTCGAATGAGCGAGACTAAGCAGCTCAGTGAAGACACAGATAATTCCAGTGGGTCAAATAAGGGAAGTTAGACTTTCACAAACACAACAGTAAAATCCAGAAGTTTAATAATATTTGTGTATATTACATAAGCCTGTAGTTACAGTTTTAAATGAACAGAAAAATCACAATTAACACAAATTTGTGTACAGATATATATGTAAGCAGTAAGGATAGCAAGCAATATAACAATATTAGCGGCAAAAGCGGATAGACGGTAAAGTTAGCGAGTTTATATAAAAATGGCTATTAAGCAAACAGTGTACGGATACCAGAAAATGCGAAGCAAGCAGGCTTATTTACAGTGTTACAAACAAACAAATTATAAAACAAACCGGAAACTTGGCTAGTGTTTTGCGATGTTAACAGTATGTAGAAATAAATATCGACGAGCAAATATTTTGTCACAAGATTTTAATCCTGGACTCAAGAGATAAAGGTAGACAGAGATGAAAGAACCTGTGGTCAGGTTAAGAAAAATAAAGACCGACAGAACCTGTTGTCGCCGTGAGGCCAGAGCCAGGTTAAGAAAAGCCCGAAAGAACCTGTTGTCGCCGTGAGGCCAGAGCCAGGTTATGGAAAAGCCCGATAGAACCTGTTGTCGCCGTAAGGCCAGAGCCAGGTTAAGAAAAAGACCGATAGAACCTGTTGTCGCCGTAGGGCCAGAGCCAGGTTAAGAAAAGACAGAAAGAGAAGAAGGAAAGTAAAATATTCAAACATGTACAATAAATAAAATTTCAGAAAAATGTCAATCAGAAAATAAGCAGAATAATAGAAAATATTTATAAATATACAAAAATTTACTAACAGTTAATAGAAATTTTATCAACAGTAAAATAAAATTGCACTAGCCAAGTATTTAAAAAGGGTCTTACTCTTTCCAACTGGGGCACTGGTAGTCGACTGGTTTCATCATGTTGTAGGAGAACTAATGAATGAAATTCCCGGTGCTGTTTAATTTATAGCCGTTCTCTACTAGGGTCCCCTCTATTTCAGACTCGCGCAGGAATAAATACATTGACTACAAGATAGCGAAGTCGGCTGCTTTGAATTATTTAATGGGCCGGTGAATTGTTATTACGAGCGTCGGTTAGTATAAACAAAGTATTCTGACTTTTGTAATGTATGGAATCGGTTTCAAATAAATATACTAACCAACTACGAAAAAGAAATGAATTTAATCGGCCACAGATAAGTAATTATTGAATTAATTACTTCAAATAATAAACAATAATTCTAGTTCAAATGTGCTTTTAGAGGGCGGAATATTAAACATAATATTTTTAGTCGCAAACTCCTCTATAAATCCTTATTTTACTATAAGGAACCTAACCAGACTGCAACCAACAGCTACCCTCCGGGCTATGTGCCCCGCCGAGCGCTGAATTACAAGTTACAAGCCTGGCGCGTTAAGTGTAATAATTGCATATTACACTTAACGCGCCAGGCTTGTAACTTGTAATTCAGCGCTCGGCGGGGCACATAGCCCGGAGGGTAGCTGTTGGTTGCAGTCTGGTTAGGTTCCTTATAGTAAAATAAGGATTTATAGAGGAGTTTGCGACTAAAAATATTATGTTTAACAATAATTCTGTTTATAAATATATCCCGGTGTTCAAATAGTAAAATTGCCTGCTAATATACAGTAAGTCGCTTAAGGCGGTACAGAAAATAAGGAACATAATTATATAGAGTAAAATTAAATACAAATTTTATGCAGATTTCCGTAACGAAAAATGCTTCGTTACAGTATAGAATAAATTAAGCAGTTTCTTGTATTAGGTATTCCTGTTTTTATTTTATTTTGTAGTTAGTACTTTCTTTCAATTCTGTCAATAAATGGTAGAATCTTTTTTAGAGAGGGCACATATAAACATTCGATCATTATTACCAAAATTTAACTCTATAAAAATCTTTATTTTAGATAATAAATATGACTTATTTGCACTAAGTGAAACCTGGCTAAATTCTTCTATTTTAAATTGATCTGTGGACATTAATAACTGTACTCTAATTCGCAAGAATAGGCAAACTAGAGATGGTGGCATGGCATTTTGTCTAAAAAATTCGTATAAATTTGACCTTATTGATACTAGTGATAATATTGAGCAACTGTGGATTTCTGTCTTTATAAATAATAACACTTTTGTTTTTGGAGTCTGTTATAGGCCACCCCACATGAATTTTAAATATTTTACTGATCAATTGGAGGAGGCGCTATCAAATCTATGCAATATGGAGATAAATTTTCTTTGTTTTGGAGACGTAAATATCAATTTACTAAATATAGACCTAAGCGCAACTCACTATTTTACTTTAATGTTTGAATCACTCGAATTCCATCAAATTGTCAATGAACCCACTCATATTACCTCTAATAATCTATCATTACTTGATGTTGTGTTATGCAATGATCTGAAATCTGTCTCATTTCTAAAAGTAAGAGGGGCTTTGAATGTACCTGATCATGAACTAGTTCAGTGTAAAATAATAACGAGTAGCTCTAAATTTAAACCAACTTATATAACTTATAAAGATTTTAAGTATTTTGATGAACATGCATTTTGTACCGACTTACAGGGGCTTCCCCTGCAAGATATGTTTTACATGAATAATATTGATGCTAAAGTAAATCATTTAACAGTACACTTATTAAATCTTTTTAATAAACATGTCCCTTTAAGAACAGTCCGTATAAGTAGAAATAAGGCTCCTTAGTTGACTGATAATCTAAAACTGTTGATGAAGCAAAGAGATAAGGCTAAATCTGAATATAAGAGAAATCCCTCACTTGTAAAAGGGAACTATTTTAAACAAGTTCTAAATGCTATAAACCATGCCCAAACCGCTGAAAAACGCGCTTATTTTAATCATATTGCTAGAAACAAAAATTCTAAAAAGCTATGGGGTGAGCTTAAGTCACTAAATATTATGCCCAGTAATAAATCACAAATACCTAGCAATTTACTAGACCCTGATAATATCAATAATTATTTTATACGCAGTATCCCTCAAAACAACAACAGTATTGCAGATATTTCGAATTATTATAATCAAAATATAATAACTAATTTAGAGTTCAGTTTCAGCTTAGTTTCCACTGAAATTATTCAAAGAGTTCTTTGCAGTTTAAAAAATTCTGCGTCCGGATCTGACATGTTAAGCATTCATTTTATTAAACAGTGTTGCCGTACTTACTAAACTTCTTAACCTATATTATTAATAGTTTGTTTATTGAAAATCAGTTTCCTTCTGCATGAAAAGTTGCTCTAGTAACTCCCGTCCCGAGAAAAAATTATCCAAAGGCATTTTCGGACTTGAGACCTATTAGTATTCTCACAGGATTGTCAAAGTTGGCAGAAAAAACAATTCAGATTCAGCTTAGGAAACACGTTGATAACTTTAACATACTGCCAGCAATCCAGTCAGGTTTTAGAGCTGGTTATAGTTGCTCTACAGCTTTAATGCATATTACGGATAATGTTGATGAGGCCACTGATCAAAGTAAATGTACTATTCTGATATTAGATTTTAGTAAGGCGTTCGATACAATTCATCACGAACTGCTTTTAGAAATTTTAAAATCATGTGGTGTTAATAATACAGGTTGTAAGCTGCTCAAGTCATATCTTGAAGGACGCTCACAAATGGTAAGCATATCCGATAAACTTTCCCAGGCAAGGGCGACCAATAAAGGTGTTCCACAAGGTTCTATTTTAGGCCTCCTCTTGTTTACAATTTACACATCTCAATTTGTAAATTTTGTTAAATCTTGTTCGGTTCATATGTAAACAAACGATACCCAAATTTACTATTCTTTTTATGCTAAGGATTATGAAGCTGCTGTGCAACAAGTCAACAATTACCTAAGAAGTTTATCGGACATTTCTTTGCAGCATCCACTTGTTTTAAATCCATTAAAATCAGCTATGCTTTTATTCGGTAAGAAGCCAGACTGTGCTAATTTGAAAAATCTAATTAATATTGAAATAAACGAATGTCGTTTAGAATTTTCGCAACATGCCCGAAATTTTGCATTAATTTTAGACACAACTTTAAGGTTTACAGGACAGGCTTGTAAATTAATAAAAAAACTTACTCCGCCCTAAGGCTTCTTTATCCACACAGAAGTTACTTAAGCATAAATACTAAAAAGACGCTTTGTGAAACATTGATATTGTCACAGTTCACATACTGTGCCCCAGTTTATGGCCCTTGTTTGGACAGGGATTGTAGCAGTCGTATACAGCGCATGCAAAACTCGTTTATTCGATTTATCTATGGTATACGTAAATATGAACATGTTTCACATAAGCTGCCTGAACTCATGTGGCTGAACATGCAAGGTCGGAGAAACTTTTATTCAGCTTGTGCCTTTCACAAGATTATCGCAATGAAGGCTCCGTCTTATCTCTACAATAAAATAACTTTTCGCAGCGATATTCATAACCTCAATATCAGGTCTAAAGGTTTACTTAGTCCACCGATGCACAAAACTTCCTTCAACGAGAGAGGTTTCAAATATTGCATGTACAAATTGTATAATCAGATCCCATTTATTGCCAAATCCTCTAGTGTTGCAAAATTTAAAAGATATTTTAAAACAACTTTGTTAGGTTAGTCAGAATAGTTTTATGTGCCTATTTATTTTATTTACTTGTTTATTTATTGCTCATGCATATAATGTTTTAGTTTTTTCTATACTACTCTACAACTATACACTTATTGTAAATGTGCTTTGTGCGTAATTTTTCATTTTTAATGTATATCGAGGGTTAAGTGGTAGAGCACACTTGTTGTGAACTTCCCCATGAGATTTCCTAAAATATATCTATTATGTTCTTTTCTTCTCTATGTAGAATATTACTGGAAATAAATGCATTCATTGTTATTGTTAATTACAAGACATGTACATTCACTTTTGTATTTACTTGTTCCTCGAACAAATACTATCCAGTTTATATTATGCCCACTAATTATATTTATGGTAATGTTACGAATCATTTTGATATCTTTAGTAGCAATTTGAATAATATAAGAAATTATATCTTATATGTTAAACTCACTGTTATTAATTATGGTATATAATTTTTATATTGTTATTTTTGATTACACCACAGGTAACTACAACCTCCTTTATCCCGGAAGGCTCTAGAAGAGGCTTGTGTGGGAGCGGGCTGCACATTTAGAGACAAGATACACACACCCAATATCCGTGTATAGTGGAAAAATCCCTCTCACAGTATTTTCCACTGCCACGACCGGGGATCGAACCCGGAACTTTTGGGTGAGAGGCAAGTCCGCTCACCTCTCTACCGCCAGTCATACATTCGTTAACATTTCTTTGTATGTGTCTATATATTTAGATTGATCATCACTGTTAGATGAAGTATGTATTGATTTAGGGATTTGTATTTTTGTAATTTTCCTCCTTGCAGTTGCAACGGCTCTGTTTCTCACTAAATAAATAAATGAATAAAAATAAATGGAACTGTATGATATAATTCAATATCGAAACCTAATCAACACATATATTTGTATTATTTCTTCTCTATTCTCCGCTGACAAAACAACTCGTAACATTTCTCGTATTTTTCTTCTGACTTTCAAGGGAGTAAATTAAAGTTAACTTCTGAAATGAATATTAGTTTACTGCACTTAGACAATCCAATTCATAAAATAAAACACGTTGGAATATTTTGTTACTGTACCAACAACATGTTTTAGCAAGTTTTAAATTTATAACATATTTTTCCATTAAGTTCACGAAAAAATAGTATATTCAACATGTAAACAAGACAGGATTTCAAACTGGAGTAAATTTAATGCACTCGCTATATCCGAGCATTATTTACACTTGCTTGAAATCTACAACTTTTCTTCGTTTGTTAGACAATATCTTATTTTTAGCCATGTTATTTAGATGTACAATGTATATATGAATATCATGATCAACACTTACTTTATCATCAGTATAACTAACGGAGTTTACATCCTGCATTAAAATTAGCAATTAAATAGGGCTTACCGAACCTCATTTAAAATTACCTGATGAACATCACCGCCTACGAAACGTATTTGAGCAATTAAACACACTCATAGCAAAATTCACGTAAATTATAAATAGGCGTTCTCTTGCCTTTGATCTTTTCCTCTGATATATGGAAAGCTTTGTAAATGTGTATTTCCTTATATATCCAAATTAGTATTTTCTAATCCCAGATATGCTTGGAATTTTAAAAATATTTTTGTAACTATATTCATGTTGCGCCTGTAATGCCACGAGTACTTCCTGATGGTTTTTGAAACGTTCATGTGTTAATGGTGTACAGTGGTACAGAAAATCATAACAGCATAGCATTTGCCATTTTAATTGAATATTCAAATCATTACGATAAATAACCCACATACTAAGAAGACTTCTCCTGCCTTTTCAATTCTGCCTCGAATATGTATTGTAAATGGGTATTTTCATGTCAGTTATATCAATTATAAAAGGCATGGCAGAATAGTTGTAACGAAGCATTTTTCGTTACGGAAATCTGCATGAGATTGATATTTATTTATAATCTGTACAATATGTTTCTGTTAATGTAAAATCTATATTGTACCGCCTTAAGCGCACGATAGTATATTATCAAGCAATATTTACTATTTGAGCACCGAAATATTTATTTAAAGTCAGACTATTTGTACATTAGGAATTATTGTGCATACTTTAAAGTAAGTAATTCAATATTTAGTTATCTATGGCCGATTAATCCGTTTGTTTTTCGCAGTTGGTTAGAATAGTTGTCTGAAGCCGATTTTATACATAACATAATTCAGAATACTTTGTTTATACTAACCGACGCGACGCTCGTAATAACAATTCACCGGCACACTAAATAATTCAAACCAGCCGTCTTCATTATCTTGTAGTCAATATATTGATTCATGCGCGAGTCTGAAATAGAGGGGACCCTCGCGATATCCTGGTAGGGAACGGCTATAAATTAAACAGCACCAGGTATTTCATTCATTAGTTATCCTACAACTTGAAGAAAGCAGTCGACTACCAGTGTACCAGTGCCCACCGAAGTTGGAAAGAGTAAGACCTTTTTAAATACTTGGCTAGTGTAATTATATTTTACTGTTAATGAAATTTTTATTCCGGGATTAACTGTTAATAAATTTTTGTATACTTATGAATATTTTCTATCATTCTGCTTTTTTTCTAAATGATATTTTACTTATTTTACTGTTTGGATATTTTACTTTAACTTATTAATTTCTGTGAGTACCTTTCTTTTTTGAACCTGACTCTGGCCCTGCGGCGACAACAGGTTCTTTCTTTTCTGTCCACCTTTATCTACGCCTAGTCACGTTACTGTCAATTTAGTGTCCTTACATATTCTCTTGAGTCCGGGATTAAAACCTTGTGACAAAGTATTTACTCGTCGAAATTTATTTCTACGTACTGTTAACGTCGTAAAACACTAGCCAAGTTTCCGGTCTGTTTTATAACCTGTCTGTTTTTTTAATACTGTAAATAATTCTGCTTGCTTCGCATTTTCTGGTATCCGTACACTGCTTAATAGCCATTTATATATATATATATATATATATATATATATAAACTCGCTAACTTTACCGTTTATACGCTTTTGCCGATAATATTATATTGCTTGCTACTCTCCCTCTACTGACTAAATACATGTAAATAAATTTGTGTAAATTTTGCTTTCTGTTCTGTTTAGGAGTGTAACCATAAGATTGCAGTAATATACTCAAATATTATTGAACTTCTGCGTTTTACTGTTGTGTTTGTTAAAGTCTAATTTCCCTTATTTGGCCCACTGGAACTGACTGATTTTTCACTGAGCTGCTTAGTCTCGCTTATCGACTTTTGGGTAGTATTGTTCAACCACTTTCAACTTGAACTGGCGCCCGAGTAACAAATAAAGCTCGAGTGTCAAAGTGACAGCCTTAGTTCTCGCACCGTTCGAGAAAAAGAGCGTCACAAAGTCCATTTTAAATTGGTTTGTTTTTATTAATGGCTAAATTTTCATTAAAAAATTAAACACAAGGTTCTTGAGGACATACGGAAATTTTGTTTTTTAAATATTGTATCAGTCAAATGATCTCCTCCTCACTGCTGACATCTTTGAAGCTTAGCACGAAAGTTTTTTATCACCTGCTCCAACATTTCAATTTGGATTTTGTTATTCACTATCCGAATATTATATTTCAGTTGTTCCAAAGTTTGCGGTCGATTAAAAATCACTTTTGACTTTTAAGTGGCCCTACAAAAAGAAATCACAATGATCAGGAAAAATTGTGTGTGGAAAATGACTCCGCTTCGTCTTGCTGAAACCATATTCTTCGAATATCCACACCAATTTGTTGTTCAGAGTTACGCAGTACCTGTTGTTAACGTTATGGTGTAACAGTAATAACCGTCAAGTTATTTTCATTAAAGAAGAACTGTCCACAAATACCAAAGTCGGATACTGCAGGCCACAAGGTAACCTTTTCACTATGAAGCGGTACTTCGTGCAAGTTCAAAGGATATTAAATAGGTCTTCAGTCGGCAATAGGTTTTCCTCCTTACTGAGAAACAGGGCGTGTTTTATTTTAAATTTTAAAAATTATTTTTGCCAATTTTTTTGTTGCTGTTTAAAATTTCTTTTTCATATTTGGCAGAAAGTTTAGGTATTTTAAGTAACAACAGACCATGGTAAAAGGTAGTTTCTCACTATTACTAGAGGCGTACGGTAGGGACAGGGAGTAGTTCCCCCATTCTAAATTCTACGTCACTGGTAGAATTGTCTTTTTAGTATAATTTTTTGATTATAAAACATTTTTTATGAAAATAATGTACTCTTATTTCATAACGATAAAGCAATTATTTTTCGGGATAATTGAAGTTAAATTTTGTACAATATTCATATCATTAAATTATAAAATAATATTTCAAAATATATTAAGTACAATTTCGAGTCAGCTAGTACGTTCAACTGTGTCATCCAGCGACTGGTCACTGGATAGAAATGCTGACTACTGAGTTTCAAAATTCGGCTAGCAAGAGTAAGGAAACAGCTGGGAGGAATTTGGAAAAGTAATTAGTTGGGTTTTGGAAATGTAAAGAAAAGGTCATTTTTGGTGCATGGTGCGTGGCCCAACTTCTCTCTGCTAGGGGGTGGTTCCCGAAGGATTATATTGTAAGTGCAGCATTTGTTTCATTTTTATTGTCATTAAATAAACTGTACCTTGTTGTTTTTTACCACCTTGTTTTATTTACCAAGTATTCACTTAGCCCCCAACGTGATATGCTGGAGGTTAAATCAGCCCCTAGTGCTACAATATTATATAATTACTATTATACTAAACCTGTTAATAGTCAAACACTTTACATATTTTGTTTATATCGTACATGATGTAATATTACGCAACATAACGCTAAGCCAAAGAACTCGCAGCACAACAGTAGACTTTATAGCATTTCACACCTACCTCACTTGTGACGTCAAGATGTTAGGTACCTAAAGCTGTTAAAAAGGGTACGCTCATAATATAAATCAAACTCTTGAAGTAGACAGTCTTCAATCACAAGACAAAAGGGTACTTAAATGCACTGCAATATTTCACTAAAAAATAACAATCCAATAAACCTTTTCATAAACTAAAAATCCAATGATAAAAATCTCGGTAGATGAGACAGGTAGATAAAATAATTTTTTATCGCATATGTAACTTTAGACACATAGACAAGAATGTGTAATACAATGAATATTTGTTATCTCATCATAACATAAAAATACAAGGATACTATAATAATTGTGCAATAGATATTATCTAATAATAATAAAGGATTATTTAACTGTCTGTATACAGACGGATAGACAAGCGGGCGGACAAACAAACAGGTAGACATTCAGACGAGCAGGTAGACAAACGAACGGATGGATAGAAAACAGGCAATACAATAATTGCCTTAATTATTCTTAATTACCCTGATTTTTACCTAAATCACCCTTAATTATCCTTAATTACCCCTTTTTTTGTACATAAATTACCCTTATTTTACATAATAAGCATATTAATAATTTATCCCACCATCACACTAATCGCCACACACCACTTGACTCTTTGACCTTGACCCTACCACCCATCCCCCACTCCGAAGCTCCGCCACCTAACCTCCACTACTGTAAGTAGTCCATCACGTGACCTTGACACCCTGACTCTTTAACCTTGACCCCATGATCTCTACTTGCGTCACCCCCGCCCCTCTAATTTCACCCCACCACTTTAATTACGACCACCATTCTAATTACCACCTCTCTAATTACCTCCCACCACTCTAATTACTCTCACTCCTAATCTGATCACTGTTCATGAACCGCGAATCGAGCCGAGTCGCTGTCATTTCGTTACTACTGAGAAGACATGGCCAAGCGAGTACACAAACAAACTTAAACTCTGAAGCACTGGTGACCGAGGCTGATGAAAGAAAAAGAAGGGCGAAAAACTTAATGGTATATAATGTCAAATAATCTACCCAAACAAACAATGCAGGCAGGATGGAAGAGGATAGAAATATAACTAAGCCAATAATCTTTATTATCTTACTCTCACAAAGCCAATGAAGACATGATTAAAGCCCTAAAAATAAAAATGAAATCGATTCTGAAATTTTACTTGCTTCAGACAGAACCAAAATGCAACAGAAATTTTTAGACGAAGTTATTACAAAATTGAATGATTTAAAATCCAACGGAATCCTAAACAAAAAAAAATAAGTACATAAGGAGCGTTTCTACTTTGGTCCATAATACAAATAATTAGAGTAGAGTAATATTTGCGTAGACATAAATATCAATACTTTATAATATACTATCAAAATGTTCGAGGTTTAAGAATAAAACAAACAATTTCATTTTAATATTCTCAACTGTAATTTAAACATGATAATTTCCATGGAAACCTGGTAAACTGAAAACCATATAAATTTCGAATTATTGGCGACAAATGTACAGTTTATAGAACCAATAGAAACTACAGAAATAGTAAATTTTCTCGAGGAGGTGATGTGTTGATTGCTATCAATTCGGATCTGCAATCAAATAAAATAATGGTGCGGTAGAATTATATATGATAATATGAAGTATGACACAACTTTCATATTTGGAACAGTTTATGTACCCCTTCATCTGAGATGAGTATCTACGGGCAGCACTCCAGGTCTGTTGAAAACATTTTTAAATATTATCAAGACGTTAAACTTTGCATTTTGGGTGATTACAATTTTCTAAATAATAAAGAAAGAATATTAGTAACAAATGGTGAAGTAAATGCAAAAATTGAAATATTAAGTGACTCTTAACTATTTAGGTTTGCAACAGATAAACAAATCAATTATTAAAGGCATTAGATTTAATGTTTGTAAATTATGAAAATTTTATGTTAAAAAAATGAATATTGAACATAACTGAACCTGATATTCATCACCACATAAATGGTAATCTTTCAGATATAAATTGGAATGCAATTTTACCTATAGATACTGGAACACGCATTCAGTTTTGTATGATATGATCTACAACGCTATAGATATATATTGAAAACTGAGTTGTCGTTTTGATTCTACTTATGAATAAATCGAAACGTCAATTTTTCAAATTTTTATTACACTAACGGCGACCAAAAATCCAACTATAAAAAACATCATCATAATCGCAACAGAACTGATAATAAGATATTTTCTTTCATACTACAAGATAAATGGCTGTTTAATAAAGTAGATAAAAAGCACGCCGCCAGGCTTTTAGTTGAACAAATACATTTTGGCAATATCGGCATGGTTTCTCCCGGGATATTAAAATTGGGCAGAACCAAACTTGTTTTCGTGGATTCCGGATTATGCGTCTCCTTACTTTAACACTGCGGGATTACTTTCATCCACACAGACATAAAGACATAATATAATTTTGCCAGTATGTTCACCAGACGGTGGAAAGATAAAAGGATGTGGAAAAATTTAATTAAACCTGTTATTATAGTCCTAACGCTGTTTTTAAGATGATTCTAAAAGTTTTTTATATCAAGAGCGGAAATTTTAAGTGCACAGCTCTGTTGGAATTTTATACTTGTTTTTAACTAATAATTGGAAATGTTTTATCAATTATTTAAGGATTTTATAGTATCAAACATGTGTTCCCTATATACTGTTGTGCCTAAAGTTAATTGGCTTATAAGGTCCAGGGAATATTTGGGATTTTGTACCCATCTAAAGATAAAAGTCAATATACAGTAAGCCACAAAACTGAATTAGTTAATAGTTGTTTATTTTTATTTGCTATTTAATTATTTGTTTGCGAATTTTAACCAACAAATTACAAACTCCATTTAGAATACAAAAATTTAATTTATATGTATGTATGACTGATGGTCGAGAGGTGAGCGCACTTGCCTATCACCCAAAAGTTCTGGGTTCGATCCCTG
Organism: Leptura quadrifasciata; assembly: GCA_963675555.1. NCBI lineage: Eukaryota > Metazoa > Arthropoda > Insecta > Coleoptera > Cerambycidae > Leptura > Leptura quadrifasciata. The sequence goes on along the minus strand of OY776677.1, from coordinate 92,905,399 downwards.
GTCGTGGCAGTAGAAAATACTGTGAGAGGGATTTTTCCACTGTACACGGATATTGGGTAAGTATCCCTTGTCTCTAAATGTGTAGCCCCCTCTCACACAAGGCTCTTCTAGAGCCTTTCGGGTTAAAGGGGGTCGTCATTACCTGTGGTGTATTTATTTATTGATTATTTATAACTACTAAAAATGGAGCCAGGCTCTAAAAAATATGAAAAGCTACTACTAGTTTATTTTTACTTTATTGTATCGAATTCAATTATATACGTAAACATAAAAATATGGAACATACCATATATGATAGAGAACCCCTAAATCCAAAGTAAAGTCTGACCGGAAATGGGTTAAACATGTGAAATTATTAATATAAATATATGTCACGTGATTTTAATTTTTTTATAGAATTTTTGCAGGAAAATATAACGAAATAACCTGATAAAGTAGTCAATTCTTAAAAACAAATATATAAATAATAGTAAGATGATATGGGCTAAAGTTTTTATATTTTTAAATTATTGTATGATAATGAGTTTCTTATGTTGCACTCAGTGCTTAAGGGAAAGAGGCGTGAAAAAGGTTGAGGGAGGGAAATGATCAAGGGATGTGGATGGGAAGGGGGGTATTTGTAATTATTATGTGTATAAGAGTTATTCTCTATTGTTAGGGAGGTTGGTGGTAAATTGGAAGGTTTTGGTGAAGGAGTTTGTGGGGATATCGGGGGTCGTTGTGTATACGTCTGTCTGTTATGTAAACGCCGATTGCTGTGTTCTCATTGCAAAGAATTTCTGGGCAGATCCTTGAATGAAGCCTCTAACTATCAATATCCTCGCATTGTTATGTAACACGGCAATCGGTGTGTGTCTATCGAAGGAGCTTATTTTGTAAGATTTGGAGACGTCTGCACTGCGCGTCAGAAATTAAATTCCACGACGAGCAGTCATAAGTCATATTGGTCTCAGAATGACTTTATATAAAATAATTTTATTATCCGTTGTTAATTTGCTCTTCGATTGATTAGTGGGTATAGTCGGTTCATCGTTGCGTAAGTCCTGTTTATTGTCTGCGTAATATGAGGTCCGAAGCAGAGCCTCGTATCCAGGGTTACCCCTGAGTATTTAACCCTGCTCTTTTCCTCATTGTTTTTGTCGTTGATTTTTATCCTGTCAAATGTCCTAATGTTTGTGTATTTTCTGTGTTATATGATTGCTTCTGTTTTATCTGCGCTAGTACGTATTTTCCAATTTCTATAATGTTCATTCAACTATACTAGATGATATTTTGAGCAGCCGCTTCTGCATAAAACGACTGCCCGCAAACCACAGCATCATCTGCCTAAAGCAGAAGTGTCGTATTCGTGTTAGTCGGAATGTCAGAAAGGTAGAGATTATATAATAACGGAGATAAGATTGCGCCTTGTGGGATCCCTGCGGATATTATTTTTTCCGTTGACATGAAGTTGTTTATCCGGACAGAAATTATTCTATCAAATAGGAAGCTTTTAATTAAAGCTACAAAGTATAAAGGGAGTTTACATATTTCGGTCAGTTTATATACCAAGCTATTAACCACACGGTAGTTAAGGCGTCTTGTACCACCTTCGAAATAGCTAAAGTCGTGCTACTCTCCCTGTCCCAAAACCGAATTGCATCGCTAGTATTAAATTATTTCTGTATATGTATTTTTCTAGCATCTGTAAATAAACTTTTTCTGTAAGCTTTGCCATTGTATTCAATGGGGCAATAGGTCTATATTAGCAGATGAGGTGGCTTATTTAGGATGGATACGACTATGGCCAGTTTCCAACATGACGGCAAACAAGCTGTAAAGGCAATTCTACACAAATGTATTCCTTGTTTCAAGGCTATACCCTCAACTATTTCGCAGCAAATGGGGGATTTGCCTCATTCTAGAGTAAATCCACCAAGGATTTTTTCTACAACTGGGGTCAATTACGCTGGACCTTTCCAAATAAAGGACGGTAAGACATGCAATCGAAAGGTAGTAAAGGGTTAAATATGTATTTTTGTTTGTTTTGCCAGCAAAGCAGCGATTCGTGTCTAGGCGTGGCCTATATAGAAGAATATATTATGATAATGCTACAAATTCTAGCGGAGCCGATAACGAGTTGCTAGAAGTTAATAATTTATTGCAGAATAACAAATTTAAAAGCTATTTATCACAGTCAAATATCGATGGGCATTTTATACCAGCCCGCTCACCACACATGGGTGGGTTATGGGAGGCGGCTGTAAAATCTGTTAAACATCACCTCAAACGGGTTACAAATAATTTTTCATTCACTTACGAGGAATTTTATACCCTTCTTACACAGGTGGAGGCGGTTTTAAACTCACGGCCTCTGGTGCCTCTTTCCGACAATCTTAATGACTTGCAAGCCATTACACCAGGACATTTTATAATTGGTGAACCGCTCACCGCCGTACCTGAAATTAATGTGCAAGAAACTCCAATTAATCACTTGTCACGATACCAGCACATTTGTAAAATGAACCAGGATATTTGGAGACGTTGGTCTACTGAATATCTGCACCAAATGCAGCAACCCACAAAATGGAGGTTCCAGAAAGAGTCTTCGCTTCTAGTGGGTGCCTTGGTACTATTAAAGGAGGACAAGGAGGACAATGTCCCTCCTCTACACTGGCCAATGGGTCGTATTTTAGCTACGCGTCCAGGAGCTGATGGCTTAGTGCGCGTTGTTAGTGTAAAAACCCGTAATAGTGTTCTCAAGCGGGCATTAAATAAAGTTTGTTTATTACCCATAGACTTATAAATTTTATGCCACCGAATACAGAAGCTTTCACATTTTTATTGTATTGAAATGTTTTGTTATTATATTATCATAGCACTTTGTTTATTAACCTTTATGTTTTTAATTGAAACTTGCAATTGCTTAAATATGTTATGAGATAGTTGTTGTCAATGATGTAGTTTTAGTAACATATTTGATTTGGTCTCAATGTATTATCATATCATCATTATGTACCTTCATATGTTAATCTTTTATTTATATAATGCATGCCAGTCTATACTACTTATTCATCTCCTATAATTGTTGAAGTACACACTTCAAGGGCGGCGGTATGTTGAACAATTTGTTAGCAAATGCGAGGCGTGCTGGCTGTGTTGTCAAGTCAACGAAAAACAAACAATGAACAACAGTGAATTTTGAGAAAGAAGTTGGGACGCTGGAAAAAGGCACTTTCGATAGACTGGTTTTGCCCTATTTATATATATGTAGTAAATGTTCATCAACTTTTAGTAATATATCAAGAAAAAGTAACCCTTGTATTATTGCCTGAAGCACCAGGAGCAGCAAGAAAAATCTATTACCAATTTGTACGTCCACAAGCATAGCGTGGAGGCAAGTATAAAAGCAACATTTTTCAAACTATATACGTAATACTTCACAGAGTAGACAGATGTTAATTCCTATCTATCGTTCATAGTTCTCCTCTATATTTCTTTTTGCCACCTCATTCAGATAATTCCAGGCAAAAACGCAACTTTTTATATTACCAGTTATTTTTCAGTTCCAATTTATAGGATATTAATGTTTAGATACAAGGCAACCCAAAATATTTTAAATATATATATATATATATATATATATATATATATATATATGTTATTTAGACTGATATTAATTACAAATTTAATTAGATGAACTTATTTGCACCTTACAGGGTTTGCTCAAAAAGTGAACGTTACAGCTTCAATTGTGTTTGTAATTTTTGGAACAGGAACCACTGTACTTGTTTTTAAATCATTAGGAAAGTTTCCGGTTTGAAGTGATGTATTTATAAGGTTTAATAGTACCTAGACAAGACCGCAAAATATTTTTTTTCAAGAATTGTGCACTTAGGACTTCATTGCTATGACTTTGGTTTTTTTAATGGTCATATGATGAGTCTTAATTTATTTAGGGCAATTTGTTCAAAATTATTAAAAGTTGAGGTAATGATTGTATAATCTTCAGATGCCCATTCATTTGGTGGAGTAATGGAGTTTGAGATTGGGATAATGCTATTTATAAAAAGTACATTAAATTTATTAGCAGCTTCCAATTCGGTTTTTGATAGAAGTATATATAGAACCCTCTTTGTCAAAATTAATTAACTTGAAGTTAATTGACTGATTTTCACCTTTAATGAATTTCTTTAAAATATTCTACATAGTTTTAGGGTCATTTTTATTGACACCTATCTGGTTCTCAAAATACTCACGTTTTTTCTTTTTAATTATATTTACTACATTATTTCGTTTGTCTTTATAATTGCTCCAACATACTTCCCTTTCAATACTTTTCCTATATTTCTTATATACTAAATCACTTTCACTTGCTTTTAATTTTATTTCTTCATCATACCAAGGAAGACGATTCACTTTACAATTTACATCTATAAGCGAGGCAACACTATCTAGAATTGTTTTGTAATTACTTAAAATATTATGTATTTCATTCACATTATTTGTGTTAACCAGCGAAATTAAACACAAACATAGAAAGCTTGCTCATAAGAACGTACATAAATGTTTCTGATAAATGCATATATACCAAAAAATGCATTTAAGTAAATTAACTCTCTTAATACAGTTCTGCGTGTTGTTTACATATCTACTAACCTGTGAAATGTTATTCCGGTGATTACTTTCTTGTCAACACCGTCTCTACAAGAACAACTTCTTTGGGCACATGAAACCATTGTTCTTTTGGTAAAAATTTTGTGTCACCTTTCACAGAAATGTGGTAAAAATGCTACTTTTGATTAAGTGACTGCTTCTCGTGTCCTTTCTAACTCTATATGGATTTCCATAATGTTGCGGATAATATTGAAAAGGTAACAGGCTATATCCCCGGATCCTCCGCCATTTATTAGAAATCAACGTCTACCAAAGTGGACAAACTTGGTTCATATTTTAATAAAATTTTCACTAAACGAATCGGCCTAAGAAGCAGTATCTCGACAGTTTCGTATCAGAAAAATTAGGCAGTGGCCGAAGTAGGTAGCTGACTAGACGGCGAGAAACTACAACTTTAGTTAAATAGAAACCGAACCGATTACAATAGTATATGGACTTAATTAAATTTAAAATCACTTTTAAATAACTAGTAAAGATTCCACTGGCGAAAACTTGACGTACTAATTTCACTTCAAATTGCTAGCAATTTCAAACTTAGCCAGAGCTCGTTGTGCTCAACTATTTATACGGTTCGTCGGGGCTTAGGTGTGCCGAGGTCTACATATGTCTGGATAGGTCAGTGCGTCCTACGATTGCACAATATTGCAAAATATTGCATCATTTTGGAAAAAAACAAAGAATTTTGAATTGAAAATTATATGACCGTGTCGGCGTTGAAAAGGAATTTTTTTTTATATAAGTATGCAATTTGGATCGGCTTTAATTTAGAAGTTATTCATGAAAATGTGAGGAGAAATTAATTAATTTTGGGATGACCCCGGAAAGTAGTCACGAAGGTCTGTGCACGGAGAGTTGAAACCGATATGAAAGTGTACCGATTAGGTAGCGGCGAACGAAAGAAGGCGAGAGTTGAAATTGAAAAGGGGTCCGAATATGATGTTGATGCGTTGTGAACTTGAGTTATGTGCGGTTTAATATATGAATGGGAAATTGAATTGGAAGTTGGAAATAAGGTAAGATATGATTATAATATATTTGTGAAAGTGAAATCAAATGGGCGTGGGCGTGAAAAGTAGTTTGATATTGTTGGTTATCAAATGGGGGGGGGGGAATTTTTTAGATTGATCTTTTGTAACGTTTTGTTTGTAGAATGACTAATTTGAATGTTAGAGGTTTGGTATCGGTAAATTTGTCTCATTTAGGAATTATCGGATATTCGTGAATTTTTTCAGATTTTGTTGTCCTTGAATGTGGTTTTTTGATAATTTAAATATCTAGATGACTTTTTTCGTGGTATGCCATGGTGAATGAATTAATGTATTTATTTTGTTAATGCAGCAATTTTTTGTTTATGTACGAAATGTACTATAACACTTGAAACGGTCAGCCATCTAAGTACTAGCCGCATAGCCGCGCTTGTATATCAAAGTATGAACATAGACAAGACGCACCTACGCTCGTCACCTCTTTGAAACTTAATAAGTAAAAAATTATTACTCTACACTTGTCGACATATTTTGCACACTTCTTGAGTTACAGAGCAAAAGTCTATATTTCCTTACTGAAGCGTGACACCTAAATGTTCTCGGTTTTGTCATTGTGCGATATCAATTATCATTAAAATATTTGTCCGAACCTTCTGTTCTAAACTGTGTACTGAGCCGACTTATTGCCGTAAAGAATAAGACCTTGTTCGAAGTTACCTCATTGCGTTATATTACGCCACGTTCGGATGTACTATGAACTCAGTCATAACTAACCAAATTTTAAATTATTAATTCCATAGCTCATGGCCTGATGATGTGAACAAAATTGTAGTTCACGAAGCCGGTTGCCTTAACTATAATCTAAACAATTTAGTGAGATAATACTTTTTTGTTTCTTATTCAGTTCAAATTATTATTTTCACCTGCCACATGTTAATATTTAGGGGATTAGCGAACATTACATTACATTCAATTTGAACTCGAGTATCTTATTTTGGGACTGACTGACATCGAGATCACATTCACTACAATAATCAATTATTTTGTTGTTAATAACTACTTGCTCATAGTATAAAAAAATGTGTTTACGTCAACGTAACTTCTTGATTTTATTTCTTTTGAAGTTTTCTCGAACAAAGAAAATCGAGAAAAAACTGCAATTTGAGCTATAATGCCATATACCAGAATTCAATCACCCATTATATTATAAGAAATATGGCATTAAAATAGCACAGTGTCGTTTTCTATTAGACATCACGAACGATATTTCGCATTTAGAATTTTATGTGATTCTTCTTGCTGTTGCTAAGATACTTAAAAGAATAATGGCCTATACATTTCAGGAATGCGGAAAATATTACGGCTATATGGCTGCGAGTTAACAATACACCCTTGTATGCTTCAATGTGTTATGAAAGTAAAAAGATCATTCGACTTAGTTCAAATACTTTAGTTTCAGATCACTCAACTAGACCACACCCAAGAATCCATACCAAAATTAAAATACATAACACCCTCTTGTGATAAGTCTGTTGGACAAACAAGTTTTATATTTCTTGCACCCTAATTATATAAAGAGCTTCTCGAAAAAATTAGAAACTTAATTAATTATCGTATTTTAAAAACTGTTCGATTTAAGTTAGAAACAAAATGGAGAATGGTTCCATTTTGTTTCTAACTTAAATCGAATAAGAATGAACGACTTGATACAAATTTAGACTAACTAATTCTGTGTCTGTCAAAAAAAAAATAATAAACAAAAAAGTTGGTATTATAAATCTAAGTGAATTAGTAATAAAATTAATATTCTTTGTCCACGCCTACTATAAAATGTATTCATTATGTATGGATTTTTTCAAGCATAGCTATTTATTATGTATTGCAGTGAATAATGATTTCATTAGTCCATTGTTTTTAAAGTTTATCTACGTGCCTGTTATTTAGCAGGCCATGACAATCTGTCAACGTATAATTCTGTCATTGAATTGAAATGCAAATTCAAGGTTCAGAGTAGTGAGGCCATATCGTAGTCATAAGCTAGGCGAAATAGACGGGTGCGTAACTTAAATAGGCAGACTACGTGTACTATGACCATGAAGTAGGCGTCCAAGACAGTGGCAATTAGCTTCAACCTAGATATCCATGAGGAAACAGCTGAAACCCGCATCGAGTGCGTCCCTAGGTAATGGATAGGACAACGCTGGCTGCCCAGATGCTCAGGAAGGTTATAGGGGATAAGGGGGAAACAAAATACTTCTCGCAGGCCAACAGTCTTGCACGTCAGAGTATAACTATGATTCTACCACTCTAGTCGGCTAAACGTCATCTACAACTCTTTATCAAGGCCTATGTGAGAAATCCGTTAGGAGGACCTCTTCTTTTTTTATTGCCTAAACATCATCTAGTCTAAATGTAATCCAACCTTCTTTTTGTTACAGGGTGGATCCATACACTTGCCGATAGGCTGCATCTACAACATGCCTCCAACGTTTCCAGTTTGGATGCCTATGTTACAGCTCTTTACTTTACATGTTCAAGTTTAACCAGCGTTGGTTTTGGAAATGTCAGCGCTACCACCACGAACGAAAAAATTTTCAGTATATGTGTTATGTTAATTGGAGGTAAGTGATTTATCTAGACAGAAATATTTGTATATGTTCCTGTGATCGATATTATAGAAAGCAAACAAGAAGTTAATTTCAAATTTGTGGAATATAAAACAAAATATCTTTGTTGGGTTTAAAGGAATTCGAAACTTTTGTGTAAATATTTTCATAATTCTAAAAATGCAAATATTATGTAACGTGCATAACATTCTATTTTGGGCGCTTAAACTGCGAAAGAATTGTGCTCGCTATAAGTAAGAACAGTTACGCAATTATACTAAACAGGCATTTAATGCAATTAAAACCATTTAAATAGTGTTGGCAACAATAAAATTTTGATCTCCATGTTTCTAATAGATCGAAAGGTAGATCTAGTAAAATTTTCAATATTCTCTTAAATTCTAAAAAATATTATTTTGATTAGTAATAATATAATAATAATAATAAAATTTAAGTAATCATCCTAGAGAAGAGCTGCGTCAACTCGATGTAGTAACCCGCAAGAAGATGCATCTCAATAGGAGCTTGCATACAAAATCATACGTTCCACGGTTATATCTCTCACGACATCCGGGAGGCCGTGGATTCTTGAGCTTGGAGAATCTCCATAGCAGGATGGTTCTGGATGGAGCATGTAAGGTCATCAGGAGTTCGGATCCCCTCATCTGCATGGTCCGAGACCATAAAAATGCAGACGTTAGAGTTTTTCTCTGGAACCTGTGCATTAGATAGACGAAACACCAGTGCTTCCTTACGCTCCGGTGGATATTGAGTCCATTGTGGGGAATGAGAAGTGTCTAATTTATTGAAACTACTCGTTTCCCACCGTCAGGCAAATACAAGCCAACAAGCCTGACATAGTACTCCTCGACCACCAACTCAAGACAATGTATGTCGTGGAATTCTCAGCCCCTGCTGAGAGCAACATTGTTATGAAAGAGGAAAAACTGACAAAATATCGAGATTTGCTCTTCGAACACCGCAGGCTTTATCCAGGCCATTCTGTTAAAATAGTGGTACTGATTATAGGAGCCCTCGGTGGACTGAGACAGACGCTGCTTTCAGAACTAAAGATCATACCGGCATGGCGAGATTCGGCAGAGATCTTAGCCGGCAGAATGCAGAATGCTGTCATCCTCGGTTCATTGCGTCTACTCAGGGCACACGATTCACGGACCCGGTAGTCACTCATCCCACGGGCGTGGGGAGCGGCTATTGGTATTTATTACCAGCCCCCCTCCGTGAGGGTCGGAGCCACAGTGTAGGGTGACTGGTCTTTGTAAAAAAAATTCTTAAAATTTATCAATTTGTTGTGTCCTATTGTGTTCTACGGTTTTTCAAGCATCGGTAATTATTACACTTATAATGTTTTACCTTTGGTGTCCGGGAAGTGGCAGAAAGGATTATAAATGGTACATAAAGCCGCGTATTCGTCAGAGCACGAGCGCGTACGAGACAAAATGAGGCAGAACGAGGATCTCTAATGTGGATATACAACCGAGGCGCGCAAACCGATTCGGTTGGTTTGATGAACGGACCGAGGCAGTTCCGCCCACGGAAGGATTGCTGCGGCGTTCGTTGCCTCGGACTACTTTATTTCAAGGTGCGTATTCATCAGAGCACGAATACGTACGAGGCACAACGAATGTTTTATATGTAGGTACGAATTATCTCCTCGCCCTACGAACGATAGTAGGCCGAGGCAACGAACGCCGCAGTAACCCATCAATGTGCGACACATATTCTGACTAGTAGAATATGGCGATGCTGTGCTAGTGCTGCATTCATAGTAATACCTGGTTTATTAACGAAAAGAAAAAACTCTGTGGGAGGGAACTGACTGATGTAGGCTGTAGCTTATTCTGTCGGCGAGTCTACTATTGGAAGAGCCACGTGTGCGTACCAAGCGAAATTGTGACTTATAATCGTGTACATGTCACTCTTTGAAGCATGGAACAAATCAGATTTTAAATAGAAAAGCCGCTGCCCAAGGAATTACTACTTTAACATCCAGATTTTGTATCCAAGTCTTATACATAGTAAATCCCAGAGTAATATTTTACTCCCTTTAATAATAGGGTGGGGGTGGCAATGGGGATGTAGAGGGGGTGGCTAATGTTTATAAAAAAATTTACAGGTCCTTGGTTCTCGTATACACACTAAATCCTAATTTAATTTTTCATTCCCTTAAACAATAAGGCGATGGTGGCAGAGGGGGTAGCTAATGCCAAAATAAATTTTAGAGACAGGCCTTTGGTTCTCGTACACACAGTAAATCCCAATTTAATATTTCACTGTTTTTAATAATAGGGTGGGAGGTGACAATGGGGGTGGTAGAGGGGGTAGATAATGCTAAAAGAAATTTATAGTTTCTTGGTTCTCGTATACACACTGAATCGCAATTTAATTTTTACTCCCTGTAATAATTGGGTGGGGGTGGCTAACGAGAAAAAAATTTTTTGAGACGTTTCGTTCTTGTATACACACTAAATCACATTTGATTTTTTTTACTCTCTTTCATAATGGTGTGGGGGTAGTATTGGGGGTGATAGTGGGCGGTGGCTGATGCCAAAAAATTTTTTTGAGACCTTGACTTTTCGTACATACCCTAAATTGCAATTTTATGGACTCTTACCTGCTTGCTTTGCCTATTTACCCTTATTTACCCCATTTACCCCCGAACCCTTCAACGCATTTAGATCAAAATATAATCCTGTTCCAGATCTCGTTAGATTACATAAGTGTACCAAATTTCAAGTCAATATCGTAAACGGTTCCAGAGTAAACGTGCGCATAAAAAAAGTTACAGACAGACCGACAGACAGACAGAAATTATTATTTTTTTCGCTAAAATTTAAAATACCTGCAAATCGCACATACATAGTACAAAGAATAATAAATACAGTCAACAGCACAGCAATGCGAACAAAATAAAAACTAATCCAATGTATATAAACACAGTTTGGTGATTTAAATTCTTTTAAAAAATAGGTTATACAGTACAAATAATAAAATAATTGCATTAAAATATTAAAAAAATTATAGACAAATTTCCGTAACAAATAATACAGATTGCTTCGTTACACCATTTACATTGAATAGTATCATCGACTAATCAATTTTTGAGGTCTTGTTCTATATCCTCTACCTTGCCTGTCTGGGCGATTTTAACATTGATATGTTGAAAACTAAGTCCTCGGCATTTAATAAACTTAACTCGGTGTCCGAATTTGATACTGTACAACTTATTAATTCACCTACCCGCATAACACTTTCCTCCACATCTCTAATCGATCTAATTATTACGACCAATAACTCTGAAATTATACAACGTGTGTATATTAAGCCTGTGGATCATATGTCGGATCATGACCTCGTCTACTGTAATCTTACTATAAAACATAATAAGCAACTACCAGTTCTAAAAACAATTAGAGATTTTCCAAATTTTAATCAGGAAGCATTTTATGGTGTCCTAAATTCTATCCTTTTTGAAATGATTTTTGACATGAACGACGTTAATGATAAGGTTTCATTTTTAAATGATAATATTCTATTTCTTCTTAACTACCATGCACTACTAAGAACCGTAAAAATCACTAAGAGGTATTCTCCGTGGATAACGGACAACATAAGATTACCTATATCTCTCAGAAGTAAAGCTCGCAACAAATGGCGCCGAATAAAAAGTAAATTTCATTATAATTATTATAAAACTTTGTGAAATTATACGACTCTGGCCTGTAACAATGAAAAAAAGTATACTTTGAAAACAAGTTGAGAGTAACCGGCATCAATAAACTCTGGAAAGACTTAGACGTGTTGAACTTAATACACTTAATAAACTTAATATACTTAATGCCTTGAAAAATTTTGACGCAATTAATAGTTACTTCATCAATAGTATTCCTAATATGCCACCCAATCAAAATGTAATTGAACAGTATAATAATACCGTTAGACATTGTATTACCAATACCTTTGAATTTCATCCTCTATCTGGATATAAGGTCCAAAAAATTATATATAATATGAAAACAAATGCACAAGGCTCAGATGGGCTTAACATTAAATTGCTATTAATGTGTTGTCCCTTTCTATTACCATTTATCGCAAATATTATTAACTTTTGCTTACGGTGTATTTCCGGAAATTTGGAAGAAAGTTATAGCACAACCGATTACTAAAAAGTCGAATGCTGAACAATTTAAAGATTTGCGCCCCATTAATATACTGCCAGTTTTGTCAAAGATACTGGAAAGAGTAGTAGATCCGCAACTCCATCAGCATGTTTCAAAATTTCATATTTTGTATGAGGTTTTCGCCCGCTCCATAGCTGTGAAGCAGCCCTGCTGAACATAACTAATGACATATTGAGAGGAACCGATAAAGAAATGGCTATAGTGTTAGTGCTTTTCGACTTTTCGAAAGCATTCGACACTATCAATCAAGATATATTGAAATCTATCCATCTAAATAAAGATTTTATCGGTTTCTTTCGCAGTTTCCTATCCAACCGAACACAAGGAGTTAAATAATATCAATGTGTCTGCCTCCTTCAATATGTCGTCGGGAGTTCCACAGGGATCTATCTCAGGTGCACTGCTGTATACTTTATATACTTCAGATTTTATGAAAATATTTAAGAACTGTCACGTTCATTTTTATACTGACGATATGCAGTTATAACTCCCTTTTGATCCCTCTAAACATATCGAGGCATCGATTATTATCAATCTAGACATTGCGGCTCTAGTAGAGACATCTAAAAATCATGCCTAGAATATTAATGCCGATAAAACTGCCACGCTTATTTTTGGGCCTCAAAATGTAAGGTCAGTTCTAGCAGAATAACTTCATATATTGCCCTCTGAATCCGCAAAGAGTCTAGGCCTAACTTTTGACACGGTGTTGAGATTTAAACCTCATATTAACAACTGTATTCGTACAGCATTTATGAATTTAAAAATGATTTTTAATAACCGCCATTCCTTAAATAAAAAGGTTAAAACAATGCTATGCGAATCTCCTGTTTTATCAAAATTTAACTTTGCTGACTCGGAATATGGTCCATTAAACATAATATTTTTAGTCGCAAACTCCTCTATAAATCCTTATTTTACTATAAGGAAAGTAACCAGACTGCAAAAGTTACAAGTCTGGCGCGTTAAGTGTAATAATTGCATATTACCATCAAAACGCCAATGCTTCGATTGCAACAAACACCAGCCGAAAGACTGATCCTACTTAAAGGAGCTCTCTTGCCAGTCGTCACACACCACTTGCAGACTGCAGTTTCGAGCTGTTGGCTCTCGTCAGTGCAAGGTAGGCATGTGACGACCGGCACGAGAATCCTTTGACTATTTGGTACATCCCGGTATTTTTACAATAGCGACATGTAAAATAGCCAGCAGGCGCCATCTAGCGATCCAGTGTCTAGCGATCCCGCCAAGCATTGGCGTATTGATGGTAATATGCAATTATTACACTTAACGCGCCAGACTTGTAGCTTTGGTTGCAGTCTGGTTACTTTCCTTATAGTAAAATAAGGATTTATAGAGGAGTTTGCGACTAAAAATATTATGTTTAATAATCCGCCCTCTAAAAACACATTTTAAATATGGTCCATGTTTAGATTCCGAGGACTCCCATAGAATACAGGGTATACAGAACTCCTGTTTAAGTATAATTTGCGGTGTCTGGCGCTGGCAGGGTATTTCTCATTTCCAAATTATCTACATAAAAAAATAATATCGTATAGGTCAGATGTTCACAACCTCAATATCAGATTTAAAGGAACTCTAATACCTCTCACTCACCGTACTGAATTGTTTGAACGTTCATTTGTTTGCCAAATTTCTAAAATTTACCAAAATTCCGTACCATTTAATTTTAAAAACAAATCATTATCCACATTTAAGTATTATGTTAAAAAGCATCTATTTATGCAATAGTCGAGGATTGTGAAAAAAAGAAAAAGAAGAAAAGACGAAAAAGGAAAGAGAAAAGAAAGAAAGAGAAAAAGGAAGGAAGGGGGAAATGGCACATTCCTTATTCTCACTTTCCTGCATTGTTATTGCATTGCATTGTAATTGAGTTGTAGGATATGTTTGCATGTATAATTTTTTATTTGTTTATAAGTTGTACTGTTCTTATGGGTTGTGTATGATATAGTTATTATTATAGTGTGCTATATGCTTAGGATTAAAAACACACTTTACCATCTAATCTTCGGCATTTTCCATTAAATCATCTTAAATGTTATTTATTTAGATGTATGATATTTGTAATTTATCTGTACTCCAAAAGCTACATTCCGGATTGTTAAAGAAATTCAAAATTTGGCTCATCAGTGGTTCTTATTTTTTATGGGTCATGCAATAGATCTAAAGAGTCAAACCCAACGCAATTTTATAGAAATATTCTTGACGAAAAATATTTAGAAGCTTATTTATCAAAAAATTTCACAGGAAGTTTCATTTTTTCAAAAGAGCTAAAATCAAAGTGGTTTTTTCGTTGCGCGGATAAAGCAGCAATTTCATTTCGAAATTCTTTATGATGCCAGGAATAAGACAAAAAAATAAAATTTCTCCTTCTTTCAAACTTTTGTTGCAATTTCTTTTTTATTGTTTTGACAATAAACTGCCAACCAGAAGGACACTAGATGCAAGACTGACACCCCCACAACTTGGCGAGGAACTAAAAGTGCCTTTATAGAATTTAAGTATCCTAAATTGTTTTATCATTATGAGAAAGTCGAGAATGTGATTTCACTACTGCTATTGCTGAGTCAGGTGAGTCAGGATGATGTTAGATGAATGTACTGAATACTGCACTAACTGCGTTTTTCACGAATCAAGTTGACATCGGCGGGAGACGATCGGCTTTAATTACCTCCAGATAATGCCAACTTTATTAACAGCGCTACGAGTATTCTGTTAGAATTTTGGTGTTTGTAAAAATTTCTCCCGTATCAGCAACACATCAGAAGTTTCATCTATTCTCAGAACATTCCTCAGAATAGTGTATTCACATGCAAAGTCGCTCTCAACATATTGTTACGTGTTTACAGTCTTCAGTAAACACTCTGTGGGTTCAAATAGCTTGCAACAAGAATCTTCACTAACCACTAATTATTAATCAATAAAATTACACTAGTAAATACTTAAAAATCACACAACTAATAATAACTTAATCTAATATAAATTCACTACTTTTAAAACTCTATGTACTTTACTTTTCTTCTTAAACTTGCCAACTCTTGTCTAACCTAAAAACTCTCTCTGTATACTTCACTGAACTGAACTGTCCCCCATCTGCTGGATTCACCTCTTTATATTCACCGATAGAATGTACCAGAATCCTATTCCATAACATTCTAGAATCCTACAGAGTTTTCTACTATGTAATAGATGACTGTTCGTCAATTGGCTCATAGATGGCGCTACCCTACTAGCTATCAACAGAATAACAGGTTTCCCTTCACTTTGACCAGGGACTTAATCACATCTCTCCCCGTTAGAGGGCAGCACATAACAATATTTTTCTGCAGACCCATCCTGTATGATTAACAGGTCCATTAGACCTCGCTCTGAATAAACACAACCAGTAAATAACTTATTAATATTAAAATGCTTATTATCGTGCTGGTAAATTTGCTAAATTTAGTTCATAGCCCTGACTTTATATAAGGCTATACTGGAAATTGGACGGTAAACGGAAACGAATAGCTTCATAACAAGTTTTAATTAAGTCAGTACTTTTCTTTCTTCTATTCAACTTTCCTACCAACAAAATATTTTCTGGTGAACAATAAAGAGTTTGCGAATGAGGTTTCAATTTAATTATATCCGCCTTTAACACTGACCTAGATATTGGTTTAATACTGTGTAATAGGTACGAACAAATAATATGGTTAGTTAAAAAAATCAATAATTTATTTTTATGAATATAATTATTACACCTAATCACAATAAAGTTTTTTTGTTATATGCGTTATGCCAATTGATATTAAGTGAATTTACCTAATCCTAACCTATTCCAGGAAGATACGAATAATTTTCTAACACACATAAGAATTAAGGACACACTTCTTGTTATCAAGGCATTATTTAAAGTTACATATGCTACGAGTTGAACGTACATAAACAAATAGATACGTTGGATCTTAATGATTATCAGATATTACGTAACGAAATCACTTGGGCTACTGTAGCGTAGCAGATACCGTAGGCACTGACTTACCCGGAAAGTGATGTATGTGCCTACGATAAAATTTCTCTAGCTCAGACTATCTCAGGGCGTTAAGCCCAAGCTTACATAAACTATGATAAATTATTAGTTTACTTACTTAACAACTCATTGAGGTTTCCCTATGTAGTGGTCGCAGACGAAATAATGACACTTTCTTTAAAAATGAAATGCACTATATTAAGCAATTTACAAAATTGGTTCTCTAGAATATAACCTGGCGATGTTCATAGGTGTAGCCAATATTTCACGATTAATAAGTTATAACATTCATAAAATGCCTCGTGTAGCTACACATCGGTTTACAATATCATCATGAATGGTCACAAATTCTGCCACAAAGGTTTGATTTAAAGAACCTCCTTAAATATATGTAAATATATGCATAGAAAATTTAAATATATACAGGTTAAAATGCCAAAAGTATGAGTAGATGTCCAGCGGAAGCACTGAAGGTGGTCCCCGGTAAGTAAAACAAATAACACAACACTTATTTAGGGTGGTACGATACCGAGTCCGGTGGAAGAACTGAATCCCTGCAGAGATGCCTTCGGGACACAAGAAATGGACCCAAGGATGGGGTTTATCGTAGCCTCACCAGACCTGGAACCTTCCACTGTGTGTAGAAGCCCCGTCCGTAGAACCCTAAAGATATCATGATTTAATTCACAGTCAGAAATGCACGTGAAGCGTGCTTAATGTGAGAAATTCTGACATAACCTACAAATGAAACATAATTTACCTCACTGATGAGGAAACAATCCACCAAAACTCCTGGAAGCCACAGTCGGATAAATGGGGTCGAGTCCGCCTTTCAGGTTGACACGGTATTTCCACAGGAAAGCCTGCAAATTTGCGAAACACGTGGGTAGAGAACGGGCAAGATGGCGTGAAGAGGTTAGCTTACCTTGTGTAATTTAATATCCTGCTTCCGCAGATAAAATTTACTCACAAACACAAAATATTCCGCTAAACGGAACAACAACAGATTGAGGAAATTTTCTTGAGTTGGTTATTCTAAAATCCACCCGGATGCCTTGGATAAAATCGAGGTTCACAGAATAACAACTAACCAACAAGCCAAGCCAAGCCAATCAAAAATGGTTCCCTTCGTTTTCCGCTCTCTGCTGTTCACGTGTAGCCCTCCCGTGGAGAATAGCGAAATGTGTTTTGGGACATGTAGCAGTTGATATAATGCGGCCCACAAAACGCTAAAGCGTATGGTGGGTCGCACAAAAATATTGACCACAGGTATATTGAATTGCTAAAACAATAGCAGAAATGTATATGTGACAAAGCTGAACCTAATCCAAATATTAATTTGTATTTTATTTATGATTAATATATTCTTACTTTATTAATCGAATTATAAAATCGACCAATAGGATTTTTTTAAAGTGAGAAAGAGGCTATCGGGCAGCGAAAAAAATCGAGAAAAATGTATGATATTTTTTTCGTAATAGCCACGTATCAAACTAAAAAAGTTATTGAAATAAATCGGAAATCTGACATTTCGCGCTTTCTTCCTGATTTTTGTACACAACATGAATGAGAAAAGTGATTTAGTGATATTTCATAAGGAAATATCAATGAAGTTATCAATGAAATAGTCCCAGTTAAAGCGAGATTCTATGTATGGAAACAATTTAAAGCTTTTTGCAAAGAGAAGCATTATTCTCTCAAAAAAGATACGACTACCGATGTACTTGTTATTTTGACTGACTGGGGTTATACCATGAAAAAATTAAATGGAGAAGATTATAAAGAAGTTGTCGTTAAAAGAATGTGGAATGTAACAGAGAAATTCTTTGAGAAATACATTTCGAAAAATATACTAGGAGTTTTAACCCATTTATTGATTTAGGATTTAAAAACGCGAGAAATGCTAAAAATGCCAATAGAAGAAGGCTTCGAGCTATTTTATAAAAACGCAAACAAAGCTCAGTTGTGATTGAAAATGAACATTTAAATAAGATGATGCAGGTTTGGGATGAAGAAACGCCCAAAGGGTTACAGAGAAAATTTTACCATGTGGCGGTGTTTGAACTTGCATGGAGAGGAGGAGAGAGGGGTTAAATGTAAAATAATTCACTTCAGATTTGAAAAAAAAGTGACTGGAGTTTAACTAATAGAATATAATGCAATCCTATTTTTTCAAACACATATCAAGAAGAAAATAAGCTTAGCGATAGTAAGTGGCTTAAAACTAATTTAGAAAAACATTCCGTCTGTCCGGTACGTTTATTCAAAACATTAATGAATAAACGGTCGAATTTAATTAAAACAGACAGATTATTTTTGATATCTAACTGTACCTGGAGCCAAGAGAACTGAAGTGGATGGTACAAAAATATGCCCGTGGGAGAGAATACTCTTGAAAAATTTTCCAAAGAAGCAGCCAAAGAAATAGGGCTCGATATCGAAAACACTATAACAAACCATTCTAACAGAAGCAGTACATCTTCAAATCCTGCTAAATCTGGAATTTGCAGTGAATCTTTAATCAAAATAACTGGTCATGCAAATACCAAATCAATAAACTCGTATCTCCAGCTAGATATGGACCATCATTCAACATTAATTTCGAATTTAAGAAACCCTACAAGCGAAATTACAAATAATTCTCGTAATAACTCAAAATTGGTAAACCATGAAGACGAATCTAAAAGTAATAGCAGTGTTTATAATAATTGTGTATTTCATATAGATACAATGAATATGTTTGATGATAACAAAACATTAGAAAGAGTTTCCATTTCAGGTAGATTTCTCATCTACAATTGCAGAGTGCAGCATGCCACGACTTTGGGAAAATTTCACTATTGTGTCTACGATTATGGTCCCCAGATCCCAAAAATATATTTATATAACGAAAATTATAAACACTTTAGAGGGCGCATTTCTTCGCAGATCAAAACGAAATTTGAAGATGGGCCAAAACTCCTTCTTCGTTTCAAAATGGCGGCGGTTCAAAGTTTTACAAGAAATATCAAAATTTTCCTTCGAATCAAATATGTACATGTGATACAACGTTAGATGGTGCTACCCTACAATTTTTGTCTAAAACATCGTTTGATAAAACGTATAGGAAAAATGAAAAAAGTGGCGGAGTTTCAAAGTCTTCAAAAATTCCCAATATTTTATTTCGAATCAAATATCTACATGCGTCACATCGTTAGATAGTACTCATCAAGACCTACAATTTCTGTCTATAACATTTTTTGCTAAAACGCATAGGAAAAATTAAAATAATGGCGACGGTTCAAAGTCTTAAAAAAATTCTCAAAATTTTATTACATCATTGGATAGTACTCATCTAGTACAACTTTTATCAAAAACATTTTTTGCTAAAATACATAGGAAAAACTTTAAAAATGGCGGCGGTTCAAAATCTTTAAAAAATTCTCAAAATTTTATTTCGAATCAAATATGTGCATGCGATACATCGTTGGATAGTGCTCATTTAGACACTTTAGAACTTTAGTTCAAAACATTTTTTGCTAAAACAGATTTCTTTAAAAAAAAGCATGATTTAATATAGGACGAAATCTACCTTTCCGACTGGCTCCTGCCATCGGTATTTTTTATTACAAATTGTTATTTTTTAAACTTTAAATAAATAGTTTTGCTGTTCTAAAAATTATTTTAGATAATATTTTTTAATCATATATTAATTTTCTGTAATAAACACGAGGTTGATCTTCTACTCGGGTAAATTTTTTTTGAGCGACCCAAACCTGTTTTCCATGAAAGTTTAAGTTTAAGGGACATAGAAAATATCACTCCACTTCGTGTCGTGATTTTTCTATGCCCTTAATTCTCGAATAATTTTCATAGAAAAACAGGTTTTTGTCGAAAAAAAATTTACCCGGTGAAAAATCGACCCTATTGTGTATTAATACTCGAGTAACCCTGAATTAACTTTGACAGTTCACTACTTTCTTCAACAAGTTTCTGAATTGAATTTCTAGTTGCTTCTTGGTATAGAAATGTTTGTCGTAATTGCAGTAATAACGTCACTTTCAAGTTTTTTCTCATAGTTAGGAAACCTTTTAAGATCATTAAATTCTGCAAAGTCGCTTGTTGGTTCTTTGTCGAGGACTATCCAGCGATATTGTTTCAGTTCCTATGTCTAGTGCAGTATTTAAGGAAAATGCATGTGATCTAGATCTCTTATTTCATTATTCTGCCCACAAAGATTTATTGCCGCTATTTATATTTTATGCAAGTCATATATATTTATCTTTTATTTATTACTCCTATGATCAAATTTAAGTCTGCATATATGCCTTGTGCTTTTTATTATTAATTGTAGTTATTGTACCAATATTCTATAGGAATTTCTGAGTGAATAAACATACAGGATGTCCAGAAACTTTCCTGACAGACGAAAACTGCAAATTCTAGATGTGATTTTACGCTGATTTGGCGTAAGTCAGATAGAAAGAAGCTTCCTAATGTAGTTGGAGCCCTTTAAATGTGGAACTTTGTCTTCATTTTTTTTTTTAATATCTTAAAAACGTTTTATCTAAAATGCTGAAATTGTACATTTATTAACTTTAGAATGACCCGTCGTTGCTGTAAACAACATAATTTAATTATCAAATATCTAAGTTAAGAATATAATTAAAATGTTCCTAGATTTATTGATGCGATACGCTCAATTATTTTTATGCAATTTTAAATTAATAAAAGTTCTCGTTTAGAAATCCAGCAGGAATATATTTTTTTTTTTCAACAAAAAATGTAACCTTTTGTAAATATTTTATGAAACAAAAAAGGACAAATGTTTAATGGAAAATTATCGACCCATCTCATTAACATCTAATATATCAAAAATATTTAAGAAGGCACTAAAATCCATACTAGTACCATATTTAACAAATTTTAATCTTTTGTTACAAAGACAATTTGGTTTTAGGGATAAACTTTCTACTAACGACGCCATTGCATACCTGACAAAAAACATAAACTTGGCCTCTGATACTATCAGCCACAAAAATGTTGTTGACAAACTTGAAAATTTTGGTATCAGGGGACTTTTTTTAACATTTATTCAACGTCGGTTTATTTCCGCTACTGAGGCCTATCACCGACGCCTGTAGACGAGCTCCCCCCAACCAGGAACTTTGCCGAACCTCTTCTCTTAAGAAGAGTAGGGATCTTTTCCTTGCCTAACATTTATTAGTCAAGGGACCGACGGCTTTACATCCCCTCGAAGGATGGTATATCATCTACACAACCCTCGCCTAAGGTTGCATAGCTTCCTCGCATACACTAATATACCAGCCGCTGGAAGATATTTGAGACGAGGTGAACACGGAAAAGACCCTCTGTTTGTTAAATAGAAAATCTGGATCAGTGGGGGTTTAGAGCTGAGACCCCAGAGGGCTTTCGTGCACATATTTTTCGAATGTTAGTGTCTAAGGGTTGATTTCTGGGAGTGCTTGTTAGGGTCAACTGCTACACCCTGTATGTTGTATTTTGCACTATGTTTTATCACTCGGTTTAATTTATCGCTGATTTGACTTTTACAGCTATTTTAGGGTCAGCACACCCGGTATGATATTTTTATTGAAATTAAACACTACGGCTGAACGGACAATATAAAATTATTTATTCGATTTTATTGAACAGAGTTGGATATGATTCTATTTTATTTTACAAGTTTCTTTTTTAAATTGTAAACTAATCGACAACAGAAATTCTGTCTTTGGCTGCTTTGAGAATATATTAAAAAAATGTTTAAAAAATAATTAAATCGAAAAAATTCACTTTGACGATTGAGCCTCGTAGGCGAAGGGAAAACTGAAAAAGGGGCCACTTAAGGCGAGGTCTTAAAACTAACTCTTTTTAATCAGGTTTCGGCCTGGGAAGCTAGAATTGAACAGCTGGTCTCGAAAAAATTGCAGGGACTGGGAATAAGAAAGCCTAGCTAGACGGGGGTATCTACAACATAAGTTAAATAGTAACCGGACCCGTTCAATAGCGTAATCAGCTATTACACAAAAATTCACTTTTGAAACTTATATTTTCCACAAGAACACTACGCGAATACTTAGCACTGGAGTCACTGTCAAAATTGGACTTAGTTTGGGCTTACTGTACTCCGGTATTTAACTTGTTAGATTGGCTGCGTTTATCGTACCCCGTGAACCTAGCACGGACGTTTTTACCCCCCTTTTAGATCTGGAAATCACATCAGTCTGGATCTGCACGATTGCGAAATATTACACAATATTGCGCAATAGTTTACTAAAAGTGGAAATTTTGAGATGAAACTCATATGGAAAAATCGGAGACGAAAAGGAGAATTTTTTGATATAAAAAAGAAATTTGAATCGATTCGGGTTTTGGAATTATTTGAGTTTGATTGACGGAAATTTTAACGATATGAAAGGGCCCCGTAAACGCGTCACGAAGGTCAGACGTTTAACAGTTGAAGTGACATGATAATGCTCCCGATAGGCGCGAGGCGGCTGGAAATAAGATATGATAATGCTCCTAACGGGTACGAATCGAGTTTTAGCGAAGATATCGGTTGAAAGGGAATCGAGATATTGTATGAAATTTACGAGGGGTTATTGAAAAGTAATGAAATTTGAATTATTAATTGAAACGCTGGAATTTGATGAAACTAAACTAAATACGAAGACTCGAGGTAGGGAACGTGGTTTGGTGTATACAGGGGGTTGTCAAAAAGTAACAAGATTAAAAAATTGAAATGAATGCGAGAAGTGAATGAATTGAAGTTGAATGGTGTGGTTTATGGTAAGTTGAAGTATACGAGGGGTTGTCAAGAATTAATGAGATTTGAAATGTAAAAGTGGTTTAAAAAGCGAATGAAACAAAATTAACTATTGCTGTTTTGGGTACGGATGGTGGTTTCGACCAATTTGATGACTGTGAGGGGGTTGTATTTTTAAGGGATGTTTTTCGTGAAATTTCATTTATAAAATTACTAGAATGAATGTTGGAAGTGTTTTTTCGATGACTTTACATTACTTAAGTATTATGGAAGGTTCGTGAATTTTTTCTGATTTCTGTGACCTTGAATGTAGTTTTTTGATGTAAACTAGGTCTGACTGACTTTTTTATCATGATGTGCCATGATGCTTGAACTGATATGAATTTTCTGTTAATTATGCATTTTTTTTGTTTTTTGTTTTTGACTTATAGGAGGACTAACCTATAACAGAGGACACGGTCGCCCATCCAAGTACTAACCGCGCCTAACGTTGCTTTACATCGCATGTCGATGTATGTACATAGTAAAGACGCATTTACGCTCGCCCGCATCAGGGGACTTGTCATGGTTTATTTAAGAGCTATTTAGAAAACAGATCATAGGTGGTTAAAATAGAAAATGTATTAAGTGAAGCAAACAAGGTTCTTTATGGTCTTCCACAAGGAACAGTGTTAGCTCCCATGATCTTCATAATGTACCTATATGCTTACCTTAAATACGAAATAATATCTTTCGCAGACGACACAGCCATGTTTTTTTACTGGAGACTCCTTGGACCAAATACAGAATACCGCAAAAGAAGAATTAAAAATCATTAAAGATTGGTTTGATAAAAACTTAACTAACTATAAATATATCAGAAACTAGCTATTTATCTTTTTATTTGCTTTTCTTTAACTCACAATGCGTGCACAATATTTATGTTCAAATCTTGGATCCTTTATTTAACTCACTTCCTGACATAATCAATTGATGAAATTTTGTACAGTTACTAAGATCGGAAGGCAATACAGTATTCCATCGTTAACCCCATAGGGTGATTAACTTTTTAGAACATGAAAAAATCCTTTACAAAAAAGAATTTGGCTTTCGAAATAATAAAAGTACCGAGGATGCAGTATTTGAATTAACAAATAATCTTATCTATAATCTCAACAAAAATAAAAAATGTCTTGCAATATTTTTAGATTTAGCCAAAGCCTTTGACACGGTCTGTCACAAAATATTATTTGAAAGACTTGACAATGCTGGAATTAGGGGTGGGCCATTAAAACTGTTTGAAAATTATTTAACAAATACAACGCAAAAAGTGAAATTAAATAATTCTATAAGTAATGAAAGAATGATAACAACTGGTATCCCGCAGGGTACTATACTGGGGCCTATTCTTTTCCTTCTGTATATAAATGAAATTGGTAATTTGCCTATAGAATGTAGTGTCATCTCATACGCTGATGATACTGCCATGTCGTTTTATGCTGATACTTGGTCGGATGTGTACAGATGGGCAAAATTGGGACTAAGTATTTTATCACAGTGGTTATGCTAAGTCTTAATACATCAAAACTCACTTTCTCTGCTTCAGCTGTTGATCAACAATAGCAAAAGTCTTTAAAACAAAATACTTAGGAATAATAATTGACCAACACTCGAAGTGGAATGAGCACGCCAATTATTTAACCACTAAAATAGATATTCTGATATAGATATTCTGAGTAGAAAATTATTAACAGTTGTATACATGTTATTGGTTGAGTCTATTCTACGTTACTGTATAATTATTTGGGGCGGTCTATACCAAAATGCCTTAAGAAATCTTTCGGTCTGTCAAAATACTGTTTTAAAAATTACCTTTAAGAAAGATCCTTTGACTTCTACCTTTCAACCTTATAAAGATACCGGCGTATTAAATATTAAAAGTCCATATATTTATTGTTGCCTTGATTATAAAACAAAAATTTATGAGCTACGTCCAGCCATCTCTCATATTTATCAGACTAGGTCTAACGCAAATGAACTATTACAAATACAACTCTGTAACAAATCCATTTCCCAAAGGTTTATAACTTATTATGCACCGAAATTCCATAACTTACTCCCTGACTCCAGAAGATATTTGTTATATAATCATAAACATTTTAAAATTGAGACAAAAACATATATTCTCAAACACTCCAATAAATTTACACAATTACTAAACAATTAAAAAAGTTATGATAGTACACATATTTTTCCTTTACTTCATTAATACACTCAATAATTTCTCGACTTAACAATGTAACAATAAATGTGATCTTTTCATGACATTCCTCCCATCTATGATATCTACAGCATAATTGTCATATTTTCTCTTAAAAGGCGGTTTTTCACACAACAAACTGGATTCTACAGTTTAGGTGAAATTCCTCTTTTTTACCATAAGTTGAAATAAAACAAAAAATCATGTAGGTGTATACAGGGTGTCCCGAAACTCCCGCATTCTCCTTTAGGTGCTAATTCTCCATGCAAAAATAGTAAGAAAAGTTCCTATAAACATGTGTCCGGAAATGCTTTCTAAGGGAGCTACGGCCCTCTAAAGATGGCGTAAAAATAGAAGTTTTTACTAATTATCTCGGAAATTATTTGGGACAACTTTATGAAACTTGGTTAACTATTTTAGATTATTAATGGTTATTGTTTTACAGTATTAGCCTCAATTAATTTTTTTCAGTGGCGGAGAAACGAGGGGTCGGCGTTCTTTGTTTCTACATATTTATTTTCCAATTTGACATTTTTTGTATTTTAATCCCTGATTATGATTCCCTGGTTAATTCTGCAAGAAAGGTCCTCTTTACAATTAGCCATATGGCAAACCGTTTTCGAGTAAAAGCGGTCTAAACGAAATACTGCGTATTCGGTTACTAAATGCACATTATTTATTTTTCAAAGTAGGCGTATGTCATTCAGTAACAAAAATGGCTGAGTACACCTCACAGGAGTATCTCGATGTGATTATCTGTTATGGTATGGCTCATGAACAAGCTGTACCAGCCGCACGACTGTACGCGCTCCGATTGCCGCAACGAGCACATTTTCCTGACGCAAATGTTATCACGCGCTGCCTCAATCGTGTACGGGACAGTGGAAATGTCCTACCTAATAGACGAGGTAACGGTCGCCCAAAAGGGATTCCAGTAGCTGAAGAAGAGATGATTCTTGATGCATTTGTTGATCAGCCAAGATTGAGTACTAGGCGAGCTGCTAGACTACTGGGGATGACAAGAACACGTATTCATCGAATCCTTCGACGTGAAAATCAACATTGCTATCGTTATCGACGGGTTCAGCAGCTCTTACCGCGAGACTATGAACCTCGAATGATCTTCTGTACAAGTAAGCTGAATTTTGTATGCAGCATCTACATGAAATAAAAAACAAATTTTAAACAAATGTGATAAATTTGTAATTCAAAATATTCTACCACTTAAACCGATCGATTTTTTTTTAATTTCACAGATTTTTTGGAAAATTATTTGGTCAATCCTTCATTTCTTAATCAGATATTGTGGACTGATGAAGCGACATTTACCCCAAATGGAGTATTTAATTCAAGGAATTTTGTTTACTGGGCCCATGAAAATTCTCATTTGATTCGACAGACTCATTTTCAATACCGATTTTCAATTAATGTTTGGGCGGGACAAATAGGAAACCTAATGGTAAGTACATTTACATTCTCATTGGGTACCTAATAGGTTAGGTAAAACTTTCAAATAATATTTACCACCAATTTTGCAGATTGGTCCCATATTTCTTCCTGCACGACTTAATGGACCGAATTATGTACGATTTCTCCAGAGACAACTACCCGGTTTACTGGATGAAATTCCGCTGCTTTCTCGCTTGAATATGATTTTTATGCACGATGGGGCTCCGGCGCACTTTAGTAGGGTAGCAAGGCGTCATTTGAATCGAGTTTTTCGAGGGCGTTGGATAGGAAGAAGTGGCCCAATAAGTTGGCCTCCTTGATCGCCGGATTTAAATCCGATGGATTATTTTGTATGGGATCATATAAAAAATTTGGTTCATTTTAATGAGACAATTAGTGAGGACGACATGCGATTCGACATAATTGCGGCATTTGACACTATTACCAGGGAAATGGCGCAAAGAGCCACAAATAATATTGTTCGCCGTGCTGAGACCTGCATTGAGCAGGAAGGAAGGCATTTTGAGCACATTTTGTAATACATAATAATAAACTTAATTCAGGTTGTTTTTTAAATCATAAATGTTCATTAAACTATTGCACAATGTTTCTTTTACCAGTATTACCAAATAATTGAAAATAGTTCCTTTTAGGAAATCATACCATAACAGATAATCATATCGAGATACTCCTGTGAGGTGTACTCAGCCATTTCTGTTACTAAATGACATACGCCTACTTTGAAAAATAAATAATGCGCATTTAGTAACCGAGTACGCAGTATTTCGTTTAGACCGCTTTTACTCGAAAACGGTTTGCCATATGGCTAATTGTAAAGAGGACCTTTTTTTGCAGAATTAACCAGAGAATCATAATCAGGGATTAAAATACAAAAAATGTCAAATTGGAAAATAAATATGTAGAAACAAAGAACACCGACCCCTCGTTTCTCCGCCCCTGGAAAAAATTAATTGAGGCTAATACTGTAAAACAATAACCTTTAATAATCTAAAATAGTTAACCAAGTTTCATAAAGTTGTCCCAAATAATTTCCGAGATAATTAGTAAAAACTCCTATTTTTACGCCATCTTTAGAGGGCCGTAGCTCCCTTAGGAAGCATTTCCGGACACATGTTTGTAGGAACTTTTCTTACTATTTTTGCATGGAGAATTAGCACCTAAAGGGGAATGCGGGAGTTTCGAGACACCCTGTATATAATATATGTGCATATATATAATGGATAAATTCGCTTATATTTAATCTATTAATGTAAAAAAAATATCTTGAATGTATTTCTACCTATGTGAATTTGTAATTTATAAACCAGATAATAAAGCTGAATTTGAATTTGAATCGTTACTTTTGCAAATATTCTCACGTCTTGCATCCATTATTTAACACACTTCCTGACATAATCAATGATGAAATTTTGCACAGTTACTAAGATCGGATGACAATATAGTATGCCACCATTACTTTTTAAAATGTCCGCATGTAGGGGGCGCGGGGGTGAAAAGTGTCTTCAAATATTGCATCCTTTATCAAAATCTGCAAAACGAAGGAGCGAGAAATCAAAACATATCATTAAAAGCTGCTGAATTTTTATTGAGCAACCACCCCCTCCCCCCCCCCAAAAAAAATATCACTAAAAAGTAGAAAATAACAAATACAAAATATTTTTAAACTTGCTTTTCTGTAAAAAGTCGTACTTTTTTTATAAACACCACAAAAATTAGACAACCCCCAATTTCAGAAGCCAGGGCTTGTGCAGAAGGGGGTTACACATTGAAAAAACACAGACATACAATCATTTCCTCCGACAGTGCCAGTGCCGGAGCCAGGATTCCAACCCGGTGGTGCGATGTCCGTGTGATTAATCGCGATTGCCAACTCACGCCTTAACCCACTCGGTTATCGACCAGACTAAAAAGTACTAAAAGGTACAAAAATAAAAAATACTAATGTACGACTGCAAGAAAAGCAAGGCGTGCGCACTTTGTATATAAGTATATGTATCATCTTTATGTGCCTATGTGTACAATGATTCCACCCCTTTTATACAATCATACAAAGTGCTTTTCTTGCAGTCGTACATTCGTATTTTTAATTTTGTTACTTTTTAGTACGAATTTTTACAGAAAAGCAAGGTTTTAAACTTCTTTTTATTTTTTATTGCTCATACCAACTTTCACAAAAATAAACATCGAAAATAAAATACTTAATACAAAAATGTGTACATCAGAAAACTATCTAATTATTGTTATTGATTAGCATTTAAAGTAGCACTGTAAGTTGACAACACAGTAAAAAATCTAAAATCCCTTCTATACAAATTTAAACAAATATGTGGTATTTTAAAAAATAAAAAACATATTATAATCATATACGTCGGAATGATAGAACTAATATTAAAATACGGAATTATGGGGTGGGGAGCTGCGAATATAACTAATATAAAACTACTTGAACAAATTCAAAAACGATTTATCAAAATTATGTATAATAGAAACATCCTATATCCCACTGACTTATTGTATAACGAATCAGAATTTTTTAATATAAGACAAATATACTGTGACTGCATATTAAAACATCATTTTAAAATACGTAACCAACACCAATTAATAGATCATATATATTCTACAAGAAGCAGAGATCATTATCAAATTAAAGTAAAACCAGCTCTAAAAATTATTGGAACGATACACTATTCTTATCTAGCTCCCAGGTTATATAATTTACTACCAGAAACCATAAAACAAACAAATTATTTTAAACATTATAAATTTGAAATAAAAATTTGGATTCTTAGTATTGATTATAAAATTATTCATAAATTTACAGATACAGGCCACCTACATTAAAACTAAACTAAAAAATAAACAGCGAAATATAATACTTAATGTTTTATATCAATATCTCCATCTATAAAACAAAAATTATGTTCACGAGACAAACAAATCATAATTATTGTTACTTCTATCTTAAAATAAATAAATATTATTATTATTATCATTTATTAAAAATAAAAAAGAACTCATAACAACTCATAATAATAAATTTTGAACCCTATATTTGCTATTTATTTTTGTCTGTTTTGCCTATTTTACAGTTAAATTGCGCACGCCTTGCATTTTTGCTATTTAGCGAGGAAAATAAGCACATATCACATTCTTTTTTTATTTAAATGAGCAATGAAATTTACGTTTTACCACATTCTATTAATATGGTTCAAGTGATATTCAACTAGCTAGAATAAATTCTTTTAATTATATTCTGCAGCGCAAATGCTCATTATTTAAAATAAAAGCGTCATTCCTTTTCACCCTACGGCTTAATTAGGTAAATCTGAAATGGTAATTAGATTAATGGGTTTTAAAATTGTAAAATTAAAGTTAAAGAGCGGAACAGTACTACAAATGTAAATGAATTAAATTAGAGTTGGTGAATCCCTAGAATTTATAAGAGTAAACTGTAAACACGGTATATGGATATAGTAAATAAAGGATTGCTCGAAACATTTTTACATACGCCAAATTAAATAAAACATTGACTTCATGATCCAATATCGGATCAGGAAAAGCACAACAAATGATAAAGGTTATGATTATTTCTTTTCAGCCAAATATGAACCAATCTCGTTGATATACTAAAATCAATAAAAAAAACAGGCAACGCACTGTTAGCTATCAAACAGTGAAAAATTCGGTAGAAAAGCGGGTTGGACATTAGTAAAACTTTGAGAATAAGCTAAAGTTAAC
The DNA here is from genome assembly GCA_963675555.1 of Leptura quadrifasciata. Classification (NCBI taxonomy): domain Eukaryota; kingdom Metazoa; phylum Arthropoda; class Insecta; order Coleoptera; family Cerambycidae; genus Leptura; species Leptura quadrifasciata. The sequence goes on along the minus strand of OY776677.1, from coordinate 92,874,703 downwards.
AGCTGCTAACTACTTCCGTCGGGCATTGAAAAATTTACACTAACACTTATAGTGTAAGTGCTGGTAAACTTTTCTGACGCCTATTTTAATCAGCACCATATTTTTACTTGCTTTTCTTTAACTCACAATGTTATGCATAATGTTTCTGTCCAAATCTTTCATCCCTTATTTAACACACTTTCTGGCATAATCAATTGATGAAATTTTGCACGGTTACTAATATCGAATAATATACAATATTCCACCGTTACTTTTGCAAATATCCACACATAGGGGGCGCGGGAGTGAAAATTGAGAAATCTGCAAAATATGGAGCGAGAGATCAAAACAAATCGTTAAGACACGAATTTTTATTGAACGATCTCTGGGGGGTAAACCCCCCAAAATGTATTACTAAAAAGTAGAAATAAAAAAATTACATATTGGAAGAATAGTAACGCAAAAATTTTTTTATTTTTTTTTGTTGAAATAGGCTCAAAATGTCATGAAACGTCGAGATTTTAAATTTGAGCAAAAAATGCCCTGTCTGTCTTTCTGTCGGTTTGTCTGTCTGTATGTCTGTCTGTAACTTTTTTGTGCGCACGTTTACTCTGGAACCGTTTATGATATTGACTTGAAATTTGGTACACTTATGTATTGTAACGAGATCTGAAACTAGATTATATTTTGATCTAATTCGAAGTGTTCGGGGGTAAATGGAGTAAATAAGGGTAAATAGGCAAAGCAAGCAGGTAAGATATCATAAAATTGCAATTTAGGGTATGTACGAAGAGTCAAGGTCTCAAATTTTTTTTGCATCAGCCACCTCCCCACCCCCACTGTCACCCTCAATACCAGCTCCCCACCATTATGAAAGGGAGTGAAAAAAATTAAAATGTGATTTAGTGTGTATACAAGAACGAAACGTCTCAAAAAAATTTTCTGGCGTTAGCTGCTTGATTCTGAGCTTCTATCAGCTTCGGCAATCAAATTACATATGTGTGTGAAAGGTGAAGGTATTTTCGCAAATCTACAAGTGAAATTTCTTAACTATAGAAGGCACAATAAATCCGTATTATGATTCTTTTGCTGTCATCTTTCTAGTCTTGGGATTCTGCCACTGATATCAGTTTGAGTTCTCAAGAAAGATTATTAAGATTAATGTTTAATCTGGACTATCGAGCAAATTGTCGTCAAATCTTTAAAGAATATGCAATTTTAAGTGTACCTTCTTTATACAGTTTGAAATGTGCTACTTTTACCAAAAAACATCTAATGAACTTGGTACTCCAATCCGATATCCACAACTACAACACTAGAACTACAGAGCTTTCAGTAATGATCACAGGACACGTGACCACAAAAATATAGACAACCAACTATACACGATGGTATTGCACTAAACAGAAATATCCTAAATTCATTAGCGTTCTAGTTAAAGGTAAAATATTACAAAAAATTTATGATAATTCAAATTTAAGGATATTTTTTTATATTAAAAACAAATTTAAATGGGATGCCTTTTATATGAATAAAAAAATGTTTGCAAGAAACAAATTATTACACCTAATTTTATTTTCACAGACAATATTAATATAAACATTCGAATCGGAACAATTCACAGTGAATAAATGAAATTACATAATAAAAACTTTTATTACATGAGATTTAAATTGGAAGATGAATGAATATATTTTAATACGAAATGACAAGAAATTGCAATAAATATTCAAAATGGTTGCCTTGAGTTTCTAAATACACATGGACTCTTCGTTTCATATTTTCGAATACGTTCTGTAACTGATCAACAGTAATATTGCGGATTTTTCTTTCTATTGCCTCTTGTAATTCGACAATGGTTGTAATCTGTTTTTAAAAACATTGTTTTTCATGTGTCTAAATAAGAAATAATCACAGGGCGTTAAATCTGGAGACCGTGCAGGCCATAGTCCCTGGCTGACTAATCGGCCATCGTAATACTTCCATAAAAAATCAAGTGAAGCCCTTGCTGTATGAGTAGTAGCGCTGTATTGCTGGAAATAGCCATATTGCAGTTCATAATCATACAATTGCGCCAAAAAGTGCACTAAAATATGTGTTTGATAGCTTTGGGCATTAATTGTTCCACGAAAAAATATGGGGCCTATAATTCGCCTTCTGGATATTGCCACATATACATCAATTTTTAAGGGATGTAAACTTGTTTCTATACGTAAGTGCGAGGGTTTTCTATAGCCCATGTCCTGTAGTTCTGACTGTTGATATAACCCGTTAAGTGGAACCACGCTTCATCAATAAAATAGGTTAAATCCAATACATCGTTGTTAAATTTCCAGTAAATGAACGACAATATCTTGCTCGATTTTCAAAATCAGGGGGCAATAACTCTTGAACAACGGTTACCTTGTATGGATGCAAATGGACTTTTTTGAGTGTTTTATGGGCTGTTCCAACCGAAAGACCTAAAAAAATAAATGTCGTTGATTTGCCATTTGTATTAAGATATCTTGAGAGAACCGATTCCCAGTTTTATATATTTTTTTATTTGCATTCATGTTTTATATATAACCAAGAGTTTTAGTAGGTATCGTTATTAGTTGTTGATAACACTTTTTACTAAAGAAATTCATATTTTAAATTTATTACTTATCAAATGTAGCATGTAGCCTCAAATCAATAGTTTAAATTTATTGATTTTAAATTCAACAGTTTTACTATGTTCATTATATTCATTCTTAATACAAATATGAAAAAGCTTGTCAAAGCTAAAATATATAGTTGTAGCACAGTCTAAAACTTAATTAGTTCATATTATGATCGATTAGATTTTGTGGTATAATTTATAAAGGTGTTTTTAGTAGTTTGTCACGGCTTATTACTTGACGCCGTACGATAATAAAATTAACCGACAAATTGCACTAAGAGCTAAAGTGCCATCTGGGTAAAATTTTATTTGCTTTTCCACATTTACCATAATTATGCTATTATTGTCACTTCCGCATTATTATAAAAGTATTAGTTTACGTTAATTAAATTATTAAAAACTCATTATTTTTAATTTTCATCTTTCTCTCCACACACGTTTGAATTATTTACAGGGTGGGCAATAATATTCCACATTGTTTTAAACAAATACTTATCTGTACAAATTTAACAGATTAAATAATTACGATCTTGTCATCAAATGCTGATGAGGAAATCTCACCACTATTCTGACTCCTAGCAGGATTTTATAAAAGGTAGCTCCTTTATTGTTATAAATCTTATGTGTATTATGCAGTGTATTACCGAATCTCTTAACATACATATGCAAACTGTTGTTGTTGTATAAACCGACTTTTCAAAATAATCCGACAGATTTAATCATAGCATGTTAGTATATAAAATTAACAATTACTGCATCTCTAGTGATTAGTAATTTTGTTCAATGCGTGCCTCATGAATCATAGTATGATTCATAAAAAGATTATAAGCCTGTCGAATATATCGCATCTTCGGGAGTTCCCAAGGGTCCGTATTAGCACCCTATTTTCTAACGTATACATAAATGATATTGTTGATAAATTGAATGTAAGTAGTCTTCTTTATGCTGACGATCTCAACATTTATTCTAGAATTGAAAGCCTACAAAATTGCATTAAGTTCCAAGAAAACATTTCCAAATTACATACTTGGCCTGTCAAAGACATGGGGCTTAAATATTCAAAAATGTAGTATAATGACGTATGCAACTAAGACCACCGAAGTAATATATGATATCATATACACGACCAAATACTTTTAACGAAAAAAACTATCATTCTCAGGCCATATAAAGAAGATGATAAGTGATGTCTACAAAACTCAAAAGGTTTCATTATACAAAATAGTAGCGACCTCACCAACAGCAAAGCTATCAAATGTTTATATCACCCGTTTATTTGTCTAAAGCTTGAATATACATGCCTTATTTGGAACTCACATTGTGTTTGTTCTTTAAAATAAACGGTATGTTATAGGCATCGCGCAAGAAACCCTCATAAATAGATTTTCAATGAGTTCATTAGAAACTACCGCACATCATTGTCTCCTTTCTTCAGTGTCTGTATCGCGGTAGATCTAACTGCATTGAATTGGTCAACTTTTTAAATTTTCATATCCCTCAACCCGCATCTAGGCAAGAACAGTGCTTTTATTTACCTACCCCGAGTACAAACGTTTTGAAACTTTGTCCAGTATTATAACAATCGATGCAATTACTCCGATATATTTTTGGATAAAATTATTGCCCCCGATAATGTCTTATCATCATGCGCACCACATTTTTTAACTTATTATACTTTATAATTAATTAATGTAATACTATATGTTCACCTCCAACCATTCCAATGGTGTCCAAAATTTTAGTTGTTAATATGTACTTTCTCCAGCTTCCCTCAAATATCCATAGATTTCTTAATTTTCCACACTTTAGTCTTCTTTTTAAAAAAACTGCTGATCACGTTAAATAGATTGATATGATTAAATTGTGAATGTCTTGTACCAGTTATATTTTCTTTCTATTCCACCGCCTTATTTAAAATAGGCTGAAATGTAGGACATTTCTCTGTTTTCTAGGGTATAATAAAAATCCGGATAGTTTTACTATTTTATAATTATCAAAATAATCACAACAAACAGTTCATATACTAGAAAAATATTCATTACACTATTGTAAACCATATTATAACATTAAGCTAGCTCGAGACAAAAGCATCAAATGCAGTTCCCACGTCTACCGGTTTTACGTCGTCCTGCATTCCGTCACGATTCCGTCATTCACATAGGGGCGAGGGTAACTTGGGCTGGAGTAAAATAAGACAAGTGTCAAAAATAAAAAAACTCAAAGGAAAATAAATACTTACAGAAATATACGAAGGGGACACTTTCAGTGTAATTTTTTACACTCATTTTGCCAAATCCCTTCTTTTGCAAGTTCTTTAATAAATCTTCCAAATTTTAGTAGGAAGTTTGAAATTATGTTCCCCACTTGCTCTTCTAAATAGTAATAGTTACAATATTAAAAGTTATTCAAATAAATCACTCATTTAGCACACTTTATAAAATATGAATTACAATTTTGTTTTAAATAATTTAAACTTCAAATAGAAACAAATGAAAAAAATATGTCTAGCTCAACTGATTACAACTAATGAAGAGCAAACGCCTAATTTTTATGCAATAAGTTTTATCGAGTTTAATCCAAAGAATTAAGAGAAGACATTAGTAGGAAGCATTTCAAGTCTGGTGCGACTATACCAATCAGCAAACCATCTTCTATAAAATGAGGATCTCTACGAGCAGAAGTATGGAACAGCTTTGGGGATCACCACTTCAACTATTAACGGCCAACATATTCATGGAAGCATTAGAAGAAGGCGCTATACTCTGCAATAAGAAGGGACCAAAATGCAGATTGCCCTATGTATTCGATACGTTCATCATATGGTCACATGAAATGTCTTTGTTATCTGGTTACTTAAATAATCAACTCCAAATATCAGGTTTATTATAGAGACTGAGCAAGAAAGTGTTTTGTTTTTCTCTTCAATCGTCCAAGCAACAGTAAGCTGACCCATTGCGTCTGCAGGAAGAAACAGCAGAGAAGGTCGTTAATGGCAACGTCGTTCCACAAAATCAACACAATAGACAGCGAAGAAAGTAAATCCAAAGAACTCAAGAACGTACAACCAAGAACGTCCAATAAGAAGTAGAATTAAATGGTTACGAAAAAAGAGATATACAGTGATTTACTAACAACTAGAGAAGAACGATAGAAGAGCAGGAACAACCTATGTGTACTATATGTGCACCAACCATTTGTTGCTGGAGTTATGGATAGGTTTAAAAAGAGTTTCATCGAAAAAAACGCAATAGCTGCTTCCCTCAAACAAGGACCTCTAAACTAAAAAAGGTGCTTACCTACCAATTGGAGTGTATATGATAGAAAAGTTTGCATCAGACAAACAGGGCAAAGTATCCAGTGCAAAATCAAAGAACACCAAAGAAACACGAGACTCAGATTCATAAATCAGAAGTTCTTCTAAGAATTATTAGAAAATGACTTGAAACAATGAGAAACAACAATTTCTACAGAGGAAATTCGTATCGACTGAGTAACACATCAAGACTGTGCTAAGTATCAGTGGTTTAAACGATCAACGGAACATGGCGAATGAACAACGAAGCGAAGCAACACCAAGGTTTACGGCGAGGAACTGAGCATAACATCTTTAGTCTTTGGAACCCTTCTGAAGAAGCTGAAGAATGATCAACGGAACATGCCAATGTGGACGACCACGGCAAAACGCTGAAGAAACTACTTCACAAATGTCTTTATGTCGGCTTGATGTCCTTTTGAGCATAGGAAAGATATAAGTCGTACTTCCATTGTAACGTCAGCGTCATACGTATTTTGGCTGTATAAAATTTTTGCCACTGGCTCAATTCACCTAAGTAGCTTATAGACAGCAGTTGTGACCCGTTTTTCTTCACCTCAACTGATGACGAGATGAAAAAGAGCCAGTCCTTGACACTCCAGCTTCGGGAAAGGGTAGTTGGTATGATACGGTTAGCTCGGGCGCTAGTTTCAGTTTGATGTGTTGGGGCAACACTACCCACAAACAAGATATGCGAGGCTGAGTAGCTCAAGCAGAGAAACGGTACTCCAGTGGGTAGTTAGAAAAATTAGACAATCACACACAAAGCATTAAAACTCAGAATTTGGTAAATAATGTTAATTTATTCAACTAAGCCTACCATATACAAAGCTACTTCTTACTAACGAATCACCTGAAGCAATCTCTACAGGTTACTAAATAACAGTTAATGGAGGCAGGTGGTGCAACGAACGCAAAACCAGATGACTCAAATGACAAGTGGAAAGTAGCAAGCTGCAAGCCTGTTAAAATGGTTTAGACGGAATACAGCTGCTAACGGACATCGGTGCTAGAATGAGGTAGATGGTAAAGCGGTAATACAGAACAAACGGTAAAGCGGTAAAACAGATACAGACAAAGTACGGATAGCAGGTGTGAGAAGCAAGACCACAGACAAAAGAAATATTTAAAAATGTACAGTGGGAAATTATAGAGAAATTATAAGAACTTGGCTAATACATCAGTTTACTTACTGCTCTATGGACTTACTTACTTCTTGTGATTACGGTCGGGCACATCCGCTGCAGTGGAGCGGTCGAAACGGAATGGCTTTGGTTGATGTTCTCGGAATAATCGCCAGACGGGTGTGCTGCTAGTCGATGACGTAGTACGGCCAAAATCCTTCTGCTCGGAGATGATATATGGCAATATCGGTACCTGGTTTCGGATCTCAGGAGTGGACACGTCTGCTGTAAATCAGTGGTCCTGGCTGACTGAAACTGCTGGACGACTTCAACTGCCTCCTTCACTTATTACAAGAGTGAGGAACAGCGCTAACAGATGCACCACGGATGGTAGTGATGTCAAAGCGACCAAATATATTTCGGAATAATATCGGCTTTTTGAAAATAATTCTATCACCTGTGTTTTGGAGCTTACAATATTTTCTTGCAGTTCGGAGCTGGCAGCGACCAGGCACGTCTAGTGCTTGAAACAGCAGCAAGTGAACTGAAATGTTGAGTGGCTTCAACTGTTCCCCTTACTATTGCAGGAGTGAGAGGATGACGCTAAATGGATGCGCCACGGATTGTAATGGCGTCAGAATAACTTAGAAAATATTTCAGAATAACAGCGGTTCGCGAAAAATATTTTTGTCACCTTTTCTTTATACAATATTTTCGTCTAGATCAGCACAGGCACATCTAATGCTCGGAACGGTAGCTCGGGTAGCTACTAAAATATTGGCCGGCTTCGACTGCTTGTGCCCGCTCGTCTCCTGAATAGATCTGCACTAAAGCTGGCTCATTTATTCGATACTTATAACTGAATAAGAAAGAATAATTATGATTTTTTAACTTGATTAGCTCAATGCGGTACAATATATAATTTAATACTTAGTCTAATAGTAATAGAGTAAAAGAAATTTTTATACAGAGGATATAAGAATACAAATCCTGTGCAAATTTCCGTGATGAAAATTGATTCGTTACACAGTTTAGGTGACCTCATGCAATACCTTAAGTATGAGCTAGCCACAAGATTCCCTGCACTTTTCGCTGGCGTCTCCGTGGGCAAAACGCTCAAGTTTGCATTACTGCGGGACTTTGACACAAACCTTCCATCTTCTGTAATTGCCATAGACAATGGTTATCTTCCCCGAGCCTTGGTTTGGCCTAAGCCTTCATCAACATTTGGAGCAGTAATTGAATCCTACAGGCATTACGTAGCATGACGGTGCTCTTCTAGCGCAAAAAATGTGATAATAATATTTTATTGATATGAACAAATTTTGTCTACCAGGCGGAAGAGTAAGGACACCTCGTCTCACGCAAGTCATTAGAAGATATGGTTTTTACAGCAACACTACAGTGTCTGTTGGTCAAGCTGATGGAATAAGCAAATCTTGGCTAATCAGATAGGATGTGGCTATTTATACATACTGTCCAGGCAATTCACGCCGCACATGCGCGATGACGTTCAAACATATTGATATAGTAAGAATTATAAGGTTAACCATCAGCAGTCTGTGGTGTAATACTTAGTGTTCCCGATTCTCACACGTGAGGTCGACGGTTCGAATCCGCTTGCTACAGTTTTTTTTTTACCACATTTTGTTAACTAAAATACGTAATACGAATATTTCTTTAGGTTAGTTCGTTGGGTTAAATATGTTAATATTTTTTGATGTAGTATAGTTGTTTATGATAGATAATGTCCCTTGCCCTCGACGGCTATACTGTATGTATAAATAGCCAATTTCTTATACATACTGTATGTATAAATAGCCAATTGCGTATACATACTGTATGTATAAATAGCCAATTGCGTATACATACAGTATGTATAAATAGCCACATCCAATCAGATATTTGGCTAACGCCTTAGTGGCGGAAGGAATGACAATCAGATATGCGGATTCTTGGTCGTCAATACAGCTTTGGAAAAAGCCAATACCGGTCAGCAAGTGATAGTAGTAGCCACAGATACAGTCATGTTGCTAGATCAAATCGTTAATGATAATAATGGTATCTATAAACTAAATATACGGAAAACAGGACTTATGCCCTTTTTACACACAGATCATCGTGAAGCCGGTTTACATTATTTTTTTTGTCAAAATCTAAAATGCCTGGCCTATAAATGTTATTATAAACTTAATTTAAACTCGTAAATTACTATGAAGAAGAACTTTACTTTTCCTTTTCATGTCAACTTTTACACTCTCAATCGCAGATAATAACGACATGTTGAGTTTCCTTACCAAAATAAGAAATACCACTATCGAAAGGGATATTTAGGTGATAATTATAAAAAAAATACGATTACAATTATGGCCCAAAGTTCATTTCGCCAATTGCTAACATGTCTCGCCCCAATACGTCTTAGAATTAAACCTCACTAAATCGTTTCGAGAAAAGCCTGCTATTACAGTCTGTTGCCTCAGATAACAGAAATTGATTTGACCTATTAATAAAACCATTGATACTAGCGGAAACCACGACCCGCAAGTTAATGATTATATATATCGGCTGTAGAACTAATGAGCTTAATAAATAGTTTGCTCTTGATACCGGTAATACGTAGCGATCTTAAACAGAAGGATATTCATGAGGAGGAATTCGAAATCCCGTGCACTTCTCCAATTAATTTTCTTTACAAATTGTATGCTTAATTATAATGGATTGAGAAGCAGATGTTTATAATGGAGCTCAAACCAGAAACTACAAAGTGGGATTGTGCTTGGTGGCTATAATCTAATTTCCAATCTCTTTTAACACTATTTGTACGGAATGGAAACTTGTAAAAGTTAAAAAGAGATAAAGTCAAACAATAATTTCTATTCTTTCCTAAAGGAAATATTAATTATTATCCCTCTTAAATTCGAAATTAAACTTTGACAAATCCAATAGAAAGTGAATAACTGACCTTTTATACAGAATAGTGATTTTCTCATCACGACCTATTCACTACTGTGTAAAATGTACATTAGTAGTAAGTGAAAAAAAGGGAAAATATTTTAACTTACGTCATATTTGCCACGAAGAAACATTATAAACAAAATGGCAAAGAAATTCAATAAGATGGTCAAATATTCTCTATAAAAATATAAACACATTTTAAAAAAGTAAATTAAATTCAGACAATAAAAACTAAATATTAATTGGATGGAATTTGCGGTAGGTAATAGTAATAAGTAGTAAAATAGTAATAGGTAGATAATAGTAATAGAAACGAATATGGCACACATAATGTTCATATTTATCTAAGTCTCAAAATTGTTTGTTTTTAAAATGTTGTCTTATCAATTGTTCAAAATGTCACCATTTTCTATGTGTGGCACCGCATTCAAAACATTCGCTAGTACTTCAGGGGTAACTATATTACATCCTTGTCGGATTCTACTTTTTAGAACCTCTACATTTTGCAGTATCGTCGAAAATACTTTATCTTTATACATCCCCACAGAAATAGTCCAATAGGGTTATGTCTGGAAAACGAGGAACTTTCATTGGTACCTATCCAATATTAAGACAAGATCGCGTGTAAATATATTCACAAAATTGTTATCCACTAATGTATGTAATAAATGAAATCTTAGAAACCGAGGAAATACCTGTTCAATTTAAGGAAAGTATAATTGTATCAATTGTTAAGCAGGGTGACAAAACAAAAGAGGAAAACTACAGGCTAAGATCAATGTTATATCAGTCTTGGTTGAATTTGTTGAACAATTCGATTTGTTATCGGTAATCAATATGGTTTTAGAACAAAAATTAAAAGAAAATGAACATTGCGAAAGCACTATGCGATTGAAGAATAACGTAACATTCGACAACGAAATAGTAGAACAAAAAACTATAAGTACAGTAAATAACAACAAAAATCCTAGCACCCATTTCGACCAGGGGAAACAAAATTCCAACTAAGAGATGCATGAAGTAGCTGGGGAATAGACTGGACCAACGACTGATGTTTAACATCCACATAAATGAGACTATACGGACGGTCTACTCCCTATCCAGGAGTCTGTGGTTAGGGGTAGAAGACTCAACAGACAAAATAAAAAATTGTTGTACACAATGGTGGTCAGGCCGTCCATCACATACGCGGCGCCGGTGTGGTGAGGCGTATCGGCCACGACAATGAACTAAAAGTATTTGAACGTAAATCTATGCGCCTCATATCAAATTATGGAAGGCTTCAGAGACCTATACTCACGTTGCAATAACATAACCCCGATAGCGGATTACGTCCAGCAGATCTCTCAAGACATCGAATCCAATACAAATTACCATACCAGGCGCTGTCCAATTTCAGCCAACTTCTTCTATCCAACTTTTCTCTTCTATAAACTGAAAATCTTTAACTCTTTTCTGCCTCCCTCTTCCGTTATATTTATTTTTGTTTCTAAATTCTTGTTCATTACCTCTCCCAAAATCTAATAAGACACTCAAAGGTACTTCAATCTTAATTTTTTAAATCATATACTGACAATCGGGATGCCCTGCAGTAGTTATCTGAAGCGGGTTTTTGTGCATAGCCCCATTTTCACGCATACCCAAGTTTCAAAGTGCTTGTTGCTATCGAGTGTCTTTTTTTAGTGTTCACGGTTGATCGACTGGTCCCGGGACGTACGCTGGAGAGGCCATACTTGTACTTTTAATTAAAACAAATGTATTATGAATTGAATTGAACATGTTTGAACCTCTTAGGTAACGATGTAAAGAGTTAATTTACAAAAAAATTTAACAATAAATAACATCAAACATTCAATAAGAGACTTAGAAAACTTAAATGGTTCCAATTCTAAAACAGAGGATGTGTTACAAGTTCTGATAAATTTCCAGGTAGTTCAAACAGGAATACAGCTATCTCATCAAATCAGCAATGACCTGATGCATGTACCTCAATAAATCAGCAATCAGAAAATCAACAGGAAATTATTGCTACCGAGAACCAGAATGCAGGAATACAAGATAACTTATTTCTAGATCACAGCGCAGGTGAACCTCATACTGGCCAAACTGATATGGATTATCTCCCTATAGACCAGCTGGCCCAGATCCTATGCAAACGTTAACGCTACGTATTTCTATTCCTACTGCAATTTCGCCAGGGACGAAACCAAAAACAATAAAGGTTACCAAATAATCTAATTATTGAAACCCCAGTAAAACATAATTTTATAATTTCTTACCAAAACATTGAAGGTATAAAGAGTAAAATATTGTAGTTAGATATGTTCGCTGTTAATAGAAAATTAGAAGCAAATGTTTATCAGTTTAACTATGCAATTTTTAAAAACAGAGGAAGTTCAGTTCAGACCTTGTATTTACGTAAAGAACAGCTTTCTCGAACATGCAATAATTGTCAGTAAATTTAGTATGCTGTTAAGTGATATAATATTTTGAATTTAACATAGTAAATATTGACAATATAAGAATAATTTGCATGTATAGGGCTCCCTTGGGAGAATCCGATATATTTCGAAAAAAAAATTGAAGGACTGCTAATTAATATTGCAGAACATGTTCGAAATAAAAGCTGATTTTTTATGAATACATGGTAGTAACAAACACATCAGTATATTAAGTTTATTTCTACAAAATAGGTACCGTTTCCTTACGTTGTTCACGCTATCACTCATGGTCCTGTATGTATGTCTTCTTGGAAGTTCTCTAAAGTAATACTTGTATACAAGAAAGAAGGGAAAAACCAAATTGAAAATCATAGATTCATTACTATTATCAATAACTTTTCTAAGTGTCTTGAAATGCTTCTCCATGATTTCCTCTTTTTTTATTTAAAAAATAAAATCACACCTAAACAACACGGTTTCATGAAGGGAAGATCCACAACTACGAACTTATTCTGTATAACGCAATTCATAGATGATACATTTGACACCGGTCTGCAGGTGAACGTTATATACACTGATTTCTCGAAGGCATTCGATAGACTCAATCATGGTATTTTACTTAACAAATTAGATCTTTCAGGCTTGTCAAAAAATCTGCTATATTTTTTCAAATCTTACGTTGAAGACAGAAAACAGTTTGTACAATGTTGCGGCCAACAATTTACTGAGATATCTGTCACCTCTGGGGTCCCTCAAGGGTCTATACTGGGACCATTATTATTTAATATATACATTAATGATGTCATAAATGAGGTGGAAGCAAATTGTTTATTATACGCGGATGATATGAAAATATACACTGCTATTAAGTGCTCTGATGACTGTAAAAAGCTATAATTAGCATTAAACAAAATCAATAACTGGTGTACATCAAACAATCTGTCTCTAAATCCTTCCAAATGTAACGTAATGTCCTTCTCTCTGAAACACAATGTCATAAAATATGACTATACCATTGATGAAGTTTCCCTGCATAGACCTAACACTATCCGTGTCCTTGGCGTAATTTTCGATTCCAACCTATCCTTTACAGACCATATAAATGATATAGTAACAAACTCCTTCAGATCTCTTGGCTTTGCGATACGGAATACACGCTAGTTGAATGATATTAATACCATCAAGTTATTATACTGCGGCCTTGTTAGAACCGCGTTGAATATGCCTCCATCATACTGTGTCCTCACTAGAATATTCATGTACAAAACAAAGAAAGAGTTAAGAGACGTTTTTTAAAATATCTCAACTTCAAGAATGATAATTTATATCCACCAATTGGATTTCCGGGGCGAGCGTAGGTGCGTCTTTACTATGTACATACTTCGGTATGCGATGTAAAGCAACGACAGGCGCAGTTAGTAGTTGGATGGGTGACCATTTCAACGGAAACCGCGTCCTCGCCTCACATATCTTCCAGCTGCTTGTATATCAGTGTATGCGCGGAAGCTATACAACCTTAGGCGAGGGTTGTATAGGAGATATACCATCCTTCGGAGGGGATGTAAAGCCGTCGGTCCCTTGTCTATTAAATGTTCTGGCTTGTCAAAAAATCTGCTATATTTTTTCAAATCTTACCTTGAATACAGAAAACAGTTTGTACAATGTTGCGGCCAACAATTTACTGAGATATCTGTCACCTCTGGGGTTCCTCAAGGGTCTATACTGGGACCATTATTATTTAATATATACATTAATGATATCATAAATGAGGTGGAAGCAAATTATTTATTATACGCGGATGATGACTGTAAAAAGCTATAATTAGCATTAAACAAAATTAATAACTGGTGTACATCAAACAGTCTGTCTCTACATCCTTCCAAATGTCTGTGTTCTCTGAAACACAATGTCATAAAATATTACTATACCACTGATGAAGTTTGAACCGCGTTGAATGTGCCTCCACCATACTGTGTCCTCACTAGAATATTCATGTACAAAACAAAGAAAGAGTTCAGAGTCGTTTTTTAAAATATCTTAACTTCAAGAATGATAATTTATATCCACCAATTGGATTTCCGCATAAAGAATTACTGTCTAGGCACACTTTCGACGCATTATTGCCCAACTAGTTTTCTTATGCAATCTAATAACTAATGACATTGACAGTGAGGAGATTCTCAGCCAGTTGAATTCCTCAATTCACCATGTATTATTACGGCAATCTCCTACTTTCAATCTCCAAACACCCCGTATTAATGTACTGAAATTCTCACCGCTTCATCAAATTTGCAGCAATTATAACTCTGTCCAAACCAAGTTTGATTTATTCAACTGCAATGTGGCCTTGATAAAAAACCTAAAACTATAGTGTGTACCGACGTTTATTATATCCGAACTTCTAATAATTTAGCGGCACTTAGTTTTTAATTCTTAGCACTTTTTGTATTCTCTATTTTAATATTTCTTTTGTTACTGATTATTGAGTATTGTTTGTTATTATTGTTATAAATATCATAACTCTATATTGTACCCATTCAGATTGGTGTTATACTGTTGAATGGTGTAAGTTAAATAAAATAAAAATAAAAAAATATATTGTCTACTTTAAGATGTCAGGCTCCAGGACGAGAGACTTGTATCTCTTTTCTTGTCTTCCTAACTTTATTATTTTCTCCCTCGTAATTAGATTACACACATGTATAGCATATTTTAATACATTTACCCTAAAGAATCATTAAACTAATTGTGGCCGGTAGTAAAGTCCTTTACCGAAAGCTATAAGAATGATGGTATACCCTTGCGAATATTCGATTACATAAGATCTTAATAATACAGTATTCAAGATATACAGTACCAAAAAGTAAACCTTAACTTGACCTTCGTATTATAAATATATTCTTATAATTATACGAAATGCTAAATTTATCTATGGGAGCTAAATCTAAGATCAATATCCACGTAGAAATCAATATTTTAAAGTTATTTTCTGGTTCAAATTCTGCATTGTGAAGCATCTTGAATAGCGCATGATTGAAGACAAGAATTACGATTTTGACCAAACACTAAAACTTACTCCTTATTCTAATGAAGGTTTTATTGGTATGTACTATAATATATTCAGTGCTGTTTAAATCTGAGATGACATGTTTAGGGCCATCGAATGTTGAACTTCCACTTCATACATTATTAGTTCTTGTGGCAGATCACTCTAAAGTAGATGCCTATATTAATCTTCAATTTTTAAAAATTGAACTTAACTAGACGCTAACTGAAACTAGTTTTATCTGATAAATCTAACAATAGAGTAGCATAACTACACCTCAGACTCAAAATGTTAATTTCTTCAAGTTGTAACGATCCTCTTGATACAATTATGCGTTGAATAAATAAATGTAAAATTGCAGAAATATATGGATGTAAATAGTAAATAATATTGCTAAAATGTTTAATGAGAATTAAACAATTATAACAATTTATATAATAATTAGAAATCATCCTAGAACAAAAGAATAGAATCGTTTATTTATTTATTTGACTACTTTATGTAAAAGATACATTTGCGGCAGTCAAAAGAATATAGTGTATGTAAGCAAACACTGAGGTGCATAAAAAATTAAAACATAACAATATACGAAAGAAAATACATTGAGCTGCATTCTAATGAGCAGAAGCAACATATAACATAACATATGACTACACAATAACAATAATGAAGGTGATAAAAATAGGAAAATATAAAACATTGGGTTAGCAACGTGACGAGCGAACTCATAAATCTAGGAGGTTGATGGGGCAGTAATAGTGATATTGAATAAAGAAAAAGCTTCAGTTAAATTTGATGGGTAGTATTTAGAAACAGTGCTGTAACATGTAGTTTTTTATTTGTTTTTTAAATTGATGCTCATTTAAACATTTAATATGTAACGGTAATTTATTAATTGGATGGAATCTGCGGTAGGTTCTTGATGAAACATATTCATTAGAATAATTATAAATATTCAAAAGAATAGTTACAATACGCACTTGGTTTATTGTTTCATTAGTTTTGTTCAGATTTCTCTGACATATGTTTCGGCCTTGCGACCATTATCAAAGAGTCTTAAAAGCTGACCTGAAACCTGAAAGTGGTGTTCCACAGTATATATCTTACAAATCCTCTACCCACCTAGAGGGGGATAATGACTTGATTTGCTATTTCTTAAAATTTAACAATACAGGCCGGAACTACGAACTTAATTTTAATTTTATTACTGTGGCTGGTACAGGGTTGTTCATAAATTCTGTTTGTGTATTTGTAACGTTTTTATGGTTTCTTAGAACCTTCTTAATTTCTAAAATTTCAAGCATGTTTAGGATTTTTCCTTTGTTTGCATTATGCAAAAGTTTAACACTACTACCGTTAAAAATTTGATTTAACGAAAATAAATAAAGTGTAACGACTGTGATGCCGTATATATAGGTCAGAGTGGCCGTAGCATAGATGTGAGGTTAAGAGAACACAAACAGTCTATTTTATGTAATAAAAAATCAAATGGTTTCACCGAACATTGCATTGAGCAAAATCACGTTTTTTCATAAGCTTTCGATGTATCTTTTAACTCATTAAAATTATTATCTGAACAAATTAACGTTGTGTCGTCTGCAAACAGAACAAAATTACTAGGTAAAAGGAAGTTACATATATCATTGACACAGAAGATGATCAGTAATACCCCAAGGCTCAACCCTGAGGGGCACCATGGTTTACAACCTCAAAATTAGAGGAGATGTTATTAAAGTTGACACACTGAACACTGTTTAATAAGTACGAACTAAAGAGAGAGAGGGCTAAACCTCTTATACCGTAATAATTTAATTTTTAATATCATGAGAGACACAGTCAAAGACCCTGGAGCCATCACACAGTATTCAGGCTGTATGCTTGCCCTGTTCAAGGTCTTCGACTATGTCACTCACTATAGATCCAGAACTATTGTCCACGTAGACAAAGTTTCTGGACTATTATTGCTTTAACTTTGTGTACAATATGGAAGAAAATGAAATCGTACGGAATTATTAACTCATACATACACACGCCAAGTTAAAGTATACTAGACTATACTTTCAGCACTACTTAACAAATAAGAAAGATGACAATTTATTCTGTGGTTCATTTTTGGCTGAATTTATTGTAACCTAGAAAATAGAGGAGATCTGAATAGTCGTATAAATCGTTTAAATTTGAAGTAAAATTTGGTTATGTTTATGTGTGTAATATTTTAAATCCGAAACCACCTATATCAAATATGTAAAATATTCCTCCTTTTTTATTACGTTGTTTATCTAACAATAAAGTTAATAATAAGAAGAAAAACATAACGATTTTATTTGGAACTGATGAAACCTCTGATACTTTAGACATATGTTTAATATTATATTCCATATTTTTGACATAGTGTGACTGGCTGCATGGTCTCTGACTCAAAGCCATAAAAAAATTCCATATGGGCAGTAATAATAAAACTATTTTGTCTAAGCAGAATATAGAGTGCGCGTGATGTTGAATGTAGGGGAAGGGAGTTCGATAGCCGGTTGTCGTGATATAAATAGATCTGTGGATTGTTTTACATTAATTCATTTTCATACGCATCTAAATTCTAGTCGAAAATATTGTAAGAGAGATAATTTTCGATTTAAGTGCTCGTTTTCGAAATATCAATATCAATACTGAGGGTCTTGAAACAAGACACAGACGTTAACAGATTTAGATCACCATAACCGGCAATGGTTGTTCAATTATTAAATACTGTTTTCTAGAGCAACGACTACACACTTTCTTATAATTTTTGTACCAAAATATTTACTTTTCCTGTAACAATCGTTCAGTTTCAATATCTCGCAAGTTTTGAATAACGTCCTTCTTCCCAGGACAATTTTTGTTCAACTTCACAATTAATTTTGAGTTATTAAATAAAACCGGTCGCAGCTTTTACTTTCAAAACCCCTATAGACTTTAATTTTCGTAGGAACTTTGCAGTGAGAACAAGGATAAACTCTTGTTTGTTACTTATTTAAAAAGAGGAAAATAAAGTATCTTTTACCGTTAAAGACCCAAATTGAATTTGTTTTAGTTTAATCACTTTCCTTACCTTACAAACATTATTGGTAATACTTGAAATTCGAAGACGTGCGAATTTTCAATAGATGAGCGAATTGAAAGTGGTGGAATTATAGAGTTAAGGGAAATTGGAACGGATTGCATTAATGTCTTTTCGCCGGTTACATATAATACGTCCTGACCTTTCATCAATTTAATGTGTGTGGTACATAAAATACGGGGGCTAAATACAGGTTGTTTCAATAGCGTGTCAAAGTCCAATATCGACCGTATTAGAAGACTTTGTACTTTTTTTTATGAAGTGGTATAGTATCAAAAGGCGCACATTGTGAAAATATTTTGAATTATAGTAGGGTGACTTGCTACAGCGGAGCATCTTCGAAGTCATTTTTTTAATGGAACACATTACATTTATAAATTTAGCCTTTCCAGCGACCTCCAGATTTTTGTTTTTGATGTGACGTTGCCGAATTAACGAAAAAATATGAAAATTTTGGTAGGAACAAGGCTTAACAAATTAATTCGCTGTGTGTGCATTGCTATTAATTAATAAGTTTCATTTTGCAATTATGCAGATACGGGATGTATTACAACGACACAACCGCCAAATATTGATTATAATTATACATGGTGTATTTTATACTAGCGCTAATATAGCTAAATATTTTTAATTTTTCGTTAAAAACCGTTAAATTTGTAACACCCCTTGGCTTAAAACCAGGAAGTGTTTCAATTGTGCGAACGGCAGCTCTGGGTTATGGGAAAGCGAGGTCGTGGTTCGATATTTACTCAATTTGATAACTTGCTGTATATAAGAAAATATAAAATAGTGAATATAAATATACATAAAAAAATAGATGTTCAGGGCGCCACCTTAACTTATTATATGAACCAAGAGTATTGTGAAAGCTAAGGAAAACAATACTGAGTACCTAAGTTATGTAATAAGCTCACCAATAATATATATCTAGCTAAATGAGTAAAAGAAAGGAAACACACATGTTAATAATAAGTTGACTTTAATATTTGATAATGGGACAGTTGAATAAATTTAATAAGCAATAGTAAAAAAATTGATTTAAGTTAAAATTTTAATGATTGATAATAAAAAAAATATATTAAATTATGACAAGGTTTAACAAGTATTATTTAAGAAAATTATATGTAAAAATATTTATGTGAAAATGTATGAATATTTGAAAACGTTAAATTTAATTAAAATGGTACCATTTCTTACAAGTCTAAAAAAAATATATGAAAAGTGAAAATTTAAATGAAACGAAATGTTATAAATAATACCACCAAACAGAAGGCCCTGGTGTAGCTTTGTTTCAAAATCAAGTATTACTGCAAGGACCCCTCTGCAACACGCTGCCTCCACTCTAAAATTCGTCTCCACTGTCTACGTGGTCCAAAAAAATCGACGACTCAGATTCCTTCAATTATTGACCTCTCTCTTCTTAAAATATGACCATGCATATGTGGCCGTTACCTCAGAAAGATGATATACCAATAATTATATCACACCAAAAAAATTGCCTCATATGAGGGATACTAGCAACCCTAAGATATAAAAAAATACACCTTACAAAATGAATTTAAAAACATGAATTCGCAAGACTTACCCCAAGTGACCTGTGGGGGCTCAGTTTCGATTATAAGCCTAAGCTTATGGCGTGAATAAAAATTACGGCTTGACAAAATTTAATAAATAGGCTACAGCCCCAAGCCTAAGCACAACCTGCTCCTTTAATGGATCACGCCTGAAAGGGCTGCTAAGATGGCTTGGCTTCCTAACGCGGTCTTGCGAATTTAAAAAAAAACTGAACGATCCGACACGCAGGTCTTAATTACCAACCCAAGTCACAGACTTGTGCTCTTGGCAAAATCGAACGATAAGAAGAAGAAGAAGAGGAATTGAAATTTCTAACATAACCTTAGAATAGAGAGTGTGCTACTAGGTGTTTCTGAAGGAATAAATAATACAAATGCATAAAACACAGGCTGTTAAACCAGCCAGGAAGAGAAGACGTCGTGTGTTTACTATAGTTCGGTGTTAACTCAAAATAAGGTGTCAAGTGCTTTTCAACCTGAACAAGTTATAATTGCAGTGTTAATTGTCTGAAACGGTGCCGCATTATTTTCATTATTATTTATTTAGATACTTAACTGCATGTGGAGCATGTTTTTGCAGAAAAGAAAGAATAAAAAAAATATTTATATTTGTCTAATAAATTCCTTTTCAGATTTTTCACGGCAACCAGTAATACATTTATCCACATACTGGGTGGCCTAACTTGCTATGCACTAATTTACTTTTAAATTTCTTACAAATCAAAAATGTAGCATATGCAATGCTACAAATTATAAAACCTTTAATTTCGAATTGATCTAGTGGCCATGATTTTGACATAAAGTGAGAATAATTGGTTTATGTTCTGGGTGCGAGTGATAAAAATTGTTTGCTATCAACTCGAATTTATAGGAGCGATATCCGGAAAGAAGGCAGCCATCTAAAAAATCATTTGAGAGGTTGATGGAATGATTTGACAAAACGGGGAAAGAGGAATATGAGAAAAAGGAACGAACAAAAAATGTAGTAAATAAAGAAAACGAAACAGTCATACTTTTAAGCGTAATTGAGGATCCCAATCGCAGAATAAGAGAATTGGTAATATAAGCCGATCTTCAGTCAATCGAATCCTACAAAAAACAAATTTCATCCCTACCACCTTCAACTGTTCAACTAATGCAGGAACTGATTGATAGGGATTATGAAAACTGAATACAACTTTATCAAGGCAAAACAATATATAGGATAATAAAGACAAAGCAATGTTTCATAAAAATGGACTTTGTTATAATTTTCATTATTACGACACAACCAATCCTTTCATCTCACGAACAAATAGCCAAACAAGATGGTCGTTGAATGTTTTGGGATTAATTGTTGGGGATTATGTGATGGGGACCACATATTTTTATGGACGTGTGAGTGGTTAAATTTATATAGCTTGAAAGAATTACTGGAGAATATTTCCAGGGATGTTAAGGAGAGAATGTTTTACAGTCGTGGCCAGTGAATATGAGGCAGCTCTTGAATCCGATTTTTATGATATTTTAGAGTTGTAGTAAAGGCTGTACTTTGGCGGCATGCAGTGTTGATGCCAGGTTGACACCAGATTGACGTTAATAAAAGCCCACTTTAAATTGTATAAATTTTTGTGCCTCATATTCACTGACCACAACCGTCCCTTCATGAGAGCACCTGTATCACACGGCAGCTATTCACGAACATTTAAACGATACTTTTCCTAATCGTTGGATAGGAAGAGGAGGACCCAATAGGTGGCCTGCCAGAAGCCCTGATTTGACCAAAATAGACTTCTTTTTGTGCGACTATGTTAAGTAGTAAATGTACAAAGCTCCTATAACTACAAAAGAAAATATGAAAGAAAGAATAAGGCAAGTTCTTCAGGAAATTTCTGTAGACATTTTAAGAAATGTCGGTAGATCATTCGAAAATCGTCTACAGAAGTGCATAGATGTACTGGGAGGTCACTTTGGACAGTTCCTATAAACACTAGGTATTATTTATTTCATTAAATTAAGATAGGTTAAATTTCTAAAATAGTGCCAATTTTTTATTACGTATTTCCTTTCCTATTATTTATGTCAACTTTTTTGTAATATTAAACGATTACCTGTTTGTAAATTTTTAAGATAGACTCAAATGTGATTTAATTAAAATGGAAAAAAATACTACTGAGGCAACCAAGGCGCACCCAGAAGAAAATTTAATACTACTTTCAATTATTCTCACTTTATGTCAAAATCATGGCTACTAGATCAGTTCGAAATGAAAATATTTGGTGGTTGTGTCATTGTAGTGCATCTCTTGTCCACATAATTGTAAAATAAATCTTCTTAATTAATAGTAATACACACACAGCGAGTTAATTTGTTAAACCTTGTTCCCACTAAAATGTTCATATTTTCTCGAATAACTCGGCAACGCCACGTCAAAAACCAAAAATCTGGAGGTCGTTGGAAAGATAATTTTCGCTGAATTTACAAATGTAAAAATATATATGGTGTTCCATTAAAAAAAATGACCTCGAAAATGCTCCGCTGTAGGGAGTCACCCTGTATATTTCAAAATATTTTTTAAATATACGCATTTTGAAACTATACCACTTCCATAAAAAAATAATTTTCCAAAGTTTTCTAGTAAAGCTATTAATATTCGGATAGATATCGTTGTCTATTCGTAACTATTTAATATAACGAAAAAATCTTTAACATATTTTAATGATTACTAGTTATAGCCTATTCTATATTATACAGTATATATGAATCTGTGCATAATTCTTTTCACAACAGAACTGGTATCAAGTTCTTCGTCACATTAATTTTTGAGTACTAGATTTATTCTCAAAATTATAAAAGTTCTAAGTGCTCAAAATATTCTAGACTGCCATTTTACAATTTTATTGTATATGCCTATCTCGTAGCATATGCAGTAATAATGATTTACTTTAATATTTCTGTTGAAATTTGCACTATTATTTGGTTTCAGCCTTAATGCACG
Organism: Leptura quadrifasciata; assembly: GCA_963675555.1. NCBI lineage: Eukaryota > Metazoa > Arthropoda > Insecta > Coleoptera > Cerambycidae > Leptura > Leptura quadrifasciata. The sequence continues at coordinate 92,851,556 of OY776677.1, read as the reverse complement.
CCGTAGTATTTGGAAATGTGACTGCGATTATCCAGAGGATGTATTCAAGACGGTCTCTCTACCATACCAAATGGAGAGACTTAAAGGACTTCTTAACTCTTCATCAAATTCCTAAAGAGCTGAAACAGAGGATGCAGGATTATTTCCAAACCACATGGTCCCTCAATCACGGCATCGATATTCATGAGGTAAGGTAATATGAGTGTATATTCTACTTAACCCTAGTTACAGGGCATGGTATGAAAAGATTTTTTAATAATAAATGTTATTCTTATAAGACAAACAATCTTAAAGTTAAGTTAAATTACTGAATATAAATAATATTAAGTAAGTAGCCAACAGTAATTCACGAATTAAAAACACATTTTTAATGCTTAATTTAAAACTAACTTATAGTTGTATTAGAGTTATTACTGCAAGTTTCTTATTGGTTCCTTATTAAGTTAGTAGCATAGTAGCTACTTGCATTGTTAATATGGGACATGTATTTGTAATGGATGATTTCAACTGGCGTGATAGATTTGGTATGTATCGGGAATTTTATTTGTGTAAAAACCTGCACGATAATTTCATCGTGTAATAAATGATGCACCTTTATATTACACTTCAGTTTTAAATTTATTGAAATTTAGAAAATTAAATCTACCAAATGAAATTAGTAATATGAGAGCTGTTACTAGTATCCCAAGTGTAAAAACCCAAGATAATGTTCCTTTGAATAGACCTGTCATATCGAAAGGATGGAATATCCGCATTTCTTTTAAAAAACTGTGCTTTTCCTTTGTCAGTTATTTTTCAAACCGATATCTTTCCTAGCCTATGGAAGAAAGCTAAAATTTTATAGTTTTATAGTTTATAAATAGCGTGAGAAAGTTGCAATTGATAGACCAATATTGTCATCTTATATAATTTCAGCACATTATTTAAAAGTGCCCTTTGTAATAGTTTAGTTTCACATATTAAATCCCAAATTTGCAACAACACAGTTCATAGCGGTGACTCTAGATGAAAGAGGTCAAGTTGACGTCATATATACAGATTTTTCCATAGCTTTTGATACACTCGATCATGGTATCTTGTTACAAAAATTGCTCAACTTTGGCATTACTGAAACATCGATTAACTTTTTTTGTTCATACTTGTCTGACAGGAAACTTACAGTCCAATACCGTGGATTTAAGTCTGATGATATAACTGCAACGTCTGGTGTTTCTCAGGAGTCCGTTCTTGGACACTTGTTATTCATAATATTTATAAATAGTATTAACTATGAACTTCTAAATAGCACTTAGCTGTACGCTTATGATTGCAATTTGTATATGGCCATTAACAATTTAATTGACTGCTTTAGAAGATTTTCAACAAATTAGTACTGTTCAAATGTGCTTTTAGAGGGCGGAATATTAAACATAATATTTTTAGTCGCAAACTCCTCTATAAAATTCTTATTTTACTATAAGGAACGTAACCAGACTGCAACCAACAGCTACTCTCCGGGCTATGTGCCCCGCCGAGCGCTGAATTACAAGTTACAAGTCTGGCGCGTTAAGTGTAATAATTGCATATTACCATCAAAATGCTCATGCTTCGATTGCAACAAACACCAGCCGAAAGACTGATCATACTTAAAGGAGCGCTCTTGCCAGCCGTCACACACCACTTTCAGACTGCAGTTTCGAGCTGTTGGCTCTCGTCAGTGCAAGGTAGGCATAATTGTGACGGCCGGCACGAAGATCCTTTGACTATTTGGTACATCCTGGTATTTTTACAATAGCGACATGTAAAATAGTCAGCAGGCGCCATCTTGCACTGACGAAAGCCAACAGCTCGAAACTGCAGTCTGCAAGTGATGTGTGACGGCTGGCAAGAAAACTCCTTTAAGTAGGATCAGTCTTTCGGCTGGTGTTTATTGCAGTCGAAGCATTAGCGTTTTGATGGTAATATGCAATTATTACACTTAACGCGCCAGATTTGTAACTTGTAATTCAGCGCTCGGCGGGGCACATAGCCCGGAGAGTAGCTGTTGGTTGCAGTCTGGTTACGTTCCTTATAGTAAAATAAGGATTTTATAGAGGAGTTTGCGACTAAAAATATTATGTTTAAATTAGTACTGGTGTGATAATAATAAACTATATATAAATATTAGCAAATGTAAATAATAACCTCATGAGAAAATCCTATTCTGCGTTAAAAAAATTATACTCCTGTCGTCATTTTCTAAATGAAAAATTTAAAATAATTTTAACAGAACGACTTGTTTTTTCATTTTTCAATTATGGTGATATCGTCTATGGTCCTTGCTTAAATCAAATTAATACCTACAGGATACAAAAGGTTCAAAATATGTGTGTAAGGTTTATTTTTAACTTGAAAAAGACTGATCATTTGTCCCATAAATTAAAATCCTTAAAATGGTTAAACATGGACCTAGACAAAAGCTACATCTTGCATGCTTCGTACATAAATTAATTTGTACTGAAAATTCCCCATACTTAAAAGAGTTACTGATCCCCAGATCCCTTACTCATGATCGCAACTTAAGATATACGGAATAACTAATGACTCCTTAACACTCGACCACATTCTTTAAAAAATCCTTTACATACTCTGCCGTAAATCTATATAACACCATCCTTGCAAGCATCAAGAAACACTCGGTTGCAAATACATGATTTGGAATCCCGTCGTAAGTATTTTTGATTGTACCTATTGGCGCTCACGTTTTAAAAATACTTTTATTATTACGAAGCATATCGTTGAGAAATGGTTAATAGTGAGAATATTCAACTTTTTGAATTATTATTTCTGATTATTAAAAAACGGCACACTTCTATTATAGGTCAGTCAATAAAACAACGAAACATCGGAAACGCGCATGTATCTACGATTTCTTTGTATGTTGTTAGGATCTCTGAGAGTAGTTTATACCCAATATTCTTTCCTATTATTTGGATTTTCTACCACATGTATTGTTATCCTCTTCAAAACAAATCACCGAATCTACAAAATAATAGTATTATTGGAAAAAAGCTTCTGCGCCCGTGACGTTTACGCCAAGATAAAAGTCAGAGGTTATGTTTTGCAAATAATATAAATCGGAATAAACACAGAAATAATGTATTTTGCTGACGTTTCGGAAAGTAATCTCTTTCCGTTTTCAAAGCTTTTTTGGAAGAACTCTTATTTTGCTGTGTATGTCAAATACACAGCTTTAAGATTCTGTTTATTTGACATACACGGCAAAATAAGAGTTCTTCCAAAAAAAGCTTTGAAAACGGAAAGAGATTACTTTCCGAAACATCAGCAAAATACATTATTTCTGTGTTTATTCCGATTTATATTGTTTGCAAAACATAACCTCTGACTTTTCCTTTGGCGTAAACGTCACGAGCGCAGAGGCTTTTTTCCAATAATTCTATTATTTTGTAGATTCGGTGATTTGTTTTGAAGAGGATAACAATACATGTGGTAGAAAACCCAAATAATAGGAAAGAATATTCGTAGAATGCCACAAGTAAATTTCAGACAATGTTTATACCCAAGTTTGCAACTCTGAAAACCCTGTGCCTCGAAAAACTGCGAAATTCTGGCACTTGTTGCAGTTTTTTCGAAAAAACTACCTTAAGAAAGCGTTTTTCGGGTATCTTCACTCTATACTTTTGTAAAGCAAACTAAATTTGCTGTAATTTGGCCCAAGCTCACTAGATCCATTGATTGCGGAGATACAGCGAGTCCAATATGGGCACTTTTTTCCAAAAAGTAAAAATTTATTGGTAGGGTCATTTTACAAGACACGTAGAATTTGTAGAGTTGAATTGGCTTCAATGTGATTTCCAAATAAACGTAGAGATACAATAAACAACGTAAACATAAATGTAAACTATAAAATACTATTTACATAGTCAAGCCCAAAGATCGCAGTAGTTTAGAACTTCGCCCTTTTGGAAGAGCCGAGTCTCATCCAATTTGGATCAGTGGGGGAGGGAGGAGGAAGGGGGACAACTTTTTCTGAAAGTGGAGGCAAGTCGTCATATGGTGTTGGGTCGTCTACATTCTCGTCCTCCTCATCCAGGACGATAGAGGTCACGTTGTTGCAACTTTGCCCTTGGCAAAATGAGCATAGAAGCACTTGAGCCCTACATTTCTGCAAGTGCACGACACTAAGCAACTTTTCTTGCATTTGCAAGCCACTATTCTAAGCAGGGTCTGAGCGGTGGGCTTTGCGCAGATTCTGATGAGCAGGAGATCTTATTCGCTAGTGGCCTATCCCCAGTCACATGAGTTTTTGTTGACTCCCAACCATTTTTGCATCTGGTGGTAGGTCCTCCAAGTATTATATTTTGCAGCCTCTATGGTGGGGGTTGATTTTGGCCGTTCCTACCGATTTTACAAATGCTGAGTATCGCAGGGTGTTCAGTGCTCCCTCATCTCCTCAATAGAGATTCATCAAGGTCTTCTCGCTAGCATTTCTTACTTCTTCCTGGTTGGAGTTTGAATCAAGTTAAATGCTGGCGAGGTTTATCCAGTGGGGTTTTTTTTTGAGGACGTTGCACCACTTCATCTTGCTTTGCCAGAAAAGGGCAGAGGCAGTGTCACACCTACTGATGTCATGCAGAAACAAAATTATCCCTGCATATCTCCACACGTTTGTCTGTCCAAAGGTTAAGCCGATGAGAAGGACCAGTAGGTCGACGTCCCCCCCAATGATGAAAACTTGGCCGATCTATGAGCTTTTAGAGAGGACAGTCCTCACTACATCAGCATCGGCATCTTCTTGACATTGATGTACTTCGATACCCTGCCTCTCAAATTCAGTACGCATCATGGTGATCAGTCGGCGTTTGTTAGATTCACTAGAGAGCAGTCTTGCTTGGGGTATTTTGATGAGTATTGATTCATCAAACAAAATGTCACTGCAGGAGAGAGAAGCAAAGCGTCGCAGGCGTTCAGCTGATTTAGTGCTCCCCATAGCTGCATCTTGTGGGTATCCATCGAAAACCACAACTACGTTTTTACCAAAACGGTTGAGGATGTAGGTGGCGTATTCCGCCACAATGGCTCTGATCGAATAATTTCGATGCCAGATCACCTTGTGCAGGAGGTAACCACCATCGACCCCTGTGAACGCTCTGTTTCCTGGGACGATGTTTTCACTGAGCGGTGTAAATGCTGAATAGGAGGAAGGTTTCGTACCCTTGACCATTCCTTCTTCAATTAACAAGGATATGGTGCTAGCTCATACGGAAAATGGTGCTTCAATTGTTCATCTGATTGTTTTGTGACTCACACCCTCTGGAATGTGGTAAGGGGATCAACATCAACTCTCCTGTTGAACACTTTCGCAGAGGTGGTGACTGATGCCAAGGTCTTCACTTTGTCCTTTCGTTTGAAAGTCACTTTACCAACAATTTGTTTCACTCCTTCCGCTCCCAGTTATTACGCCAGTTGATAACAGGGCCTCCGACCATTCCACTGTGGATGGAAACTAGACGATCAGTGACTAGTTTAGCCGATACGTGTCTTGGAAAATGACCCTACCGATAAATTTTCACTTTTTAGAAAATATGGCCCATATTTGGCTGGCTGTACCTTCGCAACCAATGGACCTAGAGAGCTCGGGTTGGGCTCAAATTGTAGCAAATTTCTTTTGTTTTACAAAAGTAGAACGAAGATACCCGAAAAATACTTCCTTAAGGTAGTTTTTGAAGAAACTGCAACAACTGCCAGACTTTCGCAGTTTTCGAGCACCACGGGAGTAGCATATGGTTTTCAGGGTTGCAAACTTGGGTATAAACTACTCTCAGGGGTACTGACAACATAAAAAGAAATCGTCTCGTTTTCTTCTTTACAGACAACTTTACTATTAATTTCCATAGTCTTCTTAATAATCTTCTTACGTCGTGTCGCATTCATCTGAGGCGGCCATTTTGAAAAAAATCAAAATTGGTTCGTATCTTACTTATTTTAGAAACTTTCTGAATCGGAAAAAGACATTGCACTTAGAAGTTCATGCTTAATAAGAAACCATAAAAAAGTATGATTATTCTATTTAAGAAAAATAAGTTGATATCACTTCCGGTTCAACACGATATACATGTAGAATTTACTACATTTACTTTTTATACTACGCTTTATTACCTTTAATTGTATTATGTAATTTTTGGTGTTATATTACCAACACAACACAATATGGTTCAATGCGAAAATTTTAGTGGCATTTTAGTTCGATATATATTTTTTGCAGTGCTATATTAACCAGCTTTATCGCAACTTTACTATGGAGCCATCTGTTCACGTGTCCATGGGACAATGTTAAAAAAGTAACTGGTAATGTCTCGACTAGCGAACCAGTTTCTTAAAATCTAGGGAGGATATTGATCCTAGTTGGTACGACAAGTAACAATTTGACATAAATCATAGCTTTTTACCTAGAACTGAAATCTAAAGGTACGGTATACAGCTGAATATTCTATACTATTAGGAAAAGATGTGATTTATTATAATTTATGTGCAAAAGTTTTAGCTGTGTATAAGAAACGTAAATCCTAACATAAATGCCTATATATTTTTAACATGTCTGTCGTAAAACATGTGGATAGTTTTTTCTGATTAGCCTGTTCAATTCTATATGAAAACGGTCTCTTGGATCTTTCTAGTCAGACGCACAGTTTTTAATTAAAACAATTAAATTGAAATTTAAACTAATTATTATTAATATTGATAATGATAAATTTTGTTGTATAAACATTTTTGGAAATGGCCACCTTCACTTAATAATCATGCTTCCGCTCATTTTCGCATCGAATTGCGCACTCGTTCAAATATTTCCGGCGTATTCCGCATTGTTTCATACGAGGCAACTATTGGCTCTCTTTAGTCTTCTAAAATGACCCCAAAAAAAAAAATCCAAACTATTGAGAACGGGGGACCTTGCTGACTATTGCTATTGCTGAGGTCCTCCTCGACTTATCCAACGATTCGGATAAACCACATGTAAATGGTTATGAACAATTATATTGAAATGAACAGGACCTCAATCATTCATGTACCATATTTGATTCCTTGCGCGATTGGTACATCTACAAGCAACACAGGTAATTCCTCTTGGAGAAAATTCAGGTAAAATTGTCGATTAAGGCGTCGTGGCAGAAAAAAGGGCGTATAAGATAATTATCAATAATTCCTACCCATACATGGACAAAAAATTGCTTTTGGAAATCGGTTTCGGTTGTGGCAAGGTGGCTCTCATCCGCCCGCTCATGATTATTATGAAAATTTTAAATAGCATTCCTAGAAAAATTTACTGAACATAATTTGTGATTCAAACTGCAGATTTAGAGTAACTTTTTGAAGGTAACACTGACAGAAGTTCACACGCTGTGGAAAATCCCTGAAAAATAATGCCTGTATTCTTAAAATATTGGACGAATACAATAAAAAATCATCCAAAATTCGCCAAACAATTTGATGACAAATATTCAGAGCTGTAGCGATCTATCTCCTACTCGTCTCAGGACGTTTGCCGATTTTCTGCAGCATCGCTTTCTCAATTTCGGGTGTTCGAGGTCTACCTTCCGAAGCACCTTTTTGGAAACTACCAGTTTCACAAAGACGGCGATGAATAGTCGAAAAGAATCGGCTATCTGGCAAGGCGCGATTAGGATATCTTTCCTCATACATACTTCTGGCTTTTATTGCGAGACCATACACGTAATACATTGTCGCCATTTCCGCATTTGTATAATTCACCATATTTACTGAGATATTTGAATAGAAACAGCGAAAAAATAAAATAAATTCAGTGAAACGCTAAAAGTCGAAGAAATGATACGATGAGATGGTTTCAACAACAACAACTTGCTTTATGTCAACAAATATTATTTTGAAAATTATGTTTGTAAAAGCGTTATTTATTCCAGGATAAATCGATGTGTTCAAAAATTATTAGTCAACACTGCTATGAAATAATTTGCATTTAATTGTGTTAGTCAAGAACTGTGCATCTGACGATAAAAACGCAAGAGACTGTTTTTATGTAGAATTAACCAGGTTAATCAGAAAAAATATTCACATGAAAAAATGTCAGTGGCATATCACTTTTTTAGTAAAAATATCAAGAAGACATGTTTGCAGTTACGCCACTGGTAGAGAAATAAAATAATTTTTCTAACTGAAATATGTGGTTTTATATTCTATTGACACATACCAAAATAGAAAATAATATCTAAACTACTTTCTGATATATTAAAAAATAAAATTCAACAGAAGCGAAAAATTTAAGCCAATGCGGACATATATTCATATGAACTTGTCTTCATAAAATAATTTAAGGAGTTTGTCATGATTGCAAAACCTTTGACGATGTTAACGAAGAAAGACATTCAATTTGTATAGAGTGACGAACAAAGCAGAGTTTTCACATCTCTTAAAGAGAAAATGTTTTTGTAAAAAAAATGGGTAGTACCATTTTGTTGTCTCTACGCATTTATAGACAGTAAAGGAAAGTGATGGTCTAAATTGCAACGGGTTTGATTTCTATGACAAATTCTGCCTTGCGAATTGTATTATGAATTCTACTTTGAATTCTACGATGGATTTTACCTTGAACTCTACCTTGCGAATTCTATGATAAATCTACTCTGAATTCTACAACTTGTGTAAAAACTGCTCTTTTTATGTTTTTCTCGGAAAAAACCTGTTCCGGCCGAACCTATTACTAATTGAATTTATACCTCTCTTTCTACCTTCTCAAAGTTTCTAAATATTACAGAAAAATAGCAGAGCACTGTCATCTACATACGAAAACATACAACATCCTGTATCCAAGGTAAAACTGAATTTATAGGAGAAACAAAAGGAGAATTAACCCATTATTAACGCACTAACAAAAAGCATTTCACTACTGCATTGTTTCCCTAAACGTTTACTGAAGTTCTGTTTCCAAGCAAATGCACAATGAACAAAATAACAAGCATATACTCCGTTTAATGTGCCTATATTCACGTCAGACTTTTATTCATTTTCAACGGTAATAAAGGTAATTTTCATCCTGAAATAGAAAACTTCCCTGCGGCGGTGAAAGAATATATGCTGCAATTTCTATTCAGAAAACTAAAAGAGTAAAAAAAATGTAGCATAACGAATCAACGTTAATTTTGCTTGTACAAGTACACGGTCACTAAAAGAATATAAAAATAATATAATTCTAGCCCAATAAAATGGGAATATTTGGATGAAATAGCTCAGAGCAAGCTGAAATTTTGGGAACGGGCTTATTTTGCGTGCTTCTTAACATATCGAGAGTCCCCACCCGTAGACACCGGCGGAAGGGTGAGGGGGAGAAAATAAGTAAAATAAATTTATTTTTCGCAAAAAAACTCGGAAAATATCAATTTTACTGTAAAATGTGTACACATGAAAATTATAGATGATAAAAATCCGCACAAGTTCGGTTTTTTTTAACTTCGTACGACCTATTGGAGCCGAGATAGATTTTTTGAAATTTTGACAGTTTTACGATGCAACGGAAACACGCGCGTTCTTCGCCAAAATCTCAAAAATGGTCGTTCGCATCGCAAAATGTTTCAAATGAAAGTTGTAGAAAATTTGATTACGAACAATTTCCCTTTATTTTTCATTTCCATTCGATCAGTATTGGCAGAGATATGAATTTTTAAACATCTTTATAGCGCGCTACCAGAACACAATTTTTGAAAAATTGGTTTTTAAATAATTGGACCTATTTTTATTAATTTATATACATACGAAAGTAATGCAATAGCATAAGTCGTTCGCAAGGTGTAGATTCTTTAAAAAAAGGTTCTTGAAAACTGTATTTTTTCAGAAAAATTGAACCAATATTATTTTTTAATAACTTTTTTTGTATATAGGGTGGACCATTAATAACAGGTCATAGTTCAGGGGTAAATTCTTTGGGCTTATGAGGATATAACCAAATATGCTTTAGTAAAATGTTGCTGTGGAAAAAGATACAGGGTGTGAAATTTCAAACCATTTTTTCGTTTCTTTGCACTAACTCATGACTCCTCGCCAAGTTTGCTAGAAGGCCTTTTTTTATTCTCAGAAACAGTAATTTATATATTACATCATGTTAGATCATAGAGGGCGCTGCAGGACCTGTATTTGATGATGAATTTTTCCATATTTTTTTACGAAACGTTGTGGTACTTCTGACAAGGAAATCTGATGAGGGTGTCATTTCCACGTATAATAGGTACGCTTTTCAGAACTTGATAACTCCAACCGTTTTCGAGGAAATTGCCGTTAAATATTTCAATAATTTTTTGAAAGACAAATTCAAATTTGATGAAACAAAGTGTATTTATTGAAAAAAGTGCAAAACGTAAGGGAAAACAAAGTCGTAATAAAAGCGTAAACTCTTTCTCATTTTCTTATAAACCAATGGATTATTTTCCTGGTATTGAGATAAATACATAAATCAAAAGATTGTCTAAAATAAGGATCTAATCTTATTAGAAGACCAAAAAATAACTTAAAAGTTGGCTTAATCACATTATAAACTTTCCCCCTGTGCAAAAATCCCATTGCTGAAACTTACAGTAAATGTTCGATATGGTCCCCACCTACTTCTATGCCTTTTCTAATTCTATTCATAAAAGATTTTCTTACTTTGAAAAATACATTTTCCTGTCCTCTAATAAAATTCGCTGCATTCTGTATTTTATCCCACAGTTCTTCTCTTGAGTTGATGGTATTTGCATAGACTAAGGACTTCATATGCCCCCACACATAATAATCCAGAGGATTATAATCACTACCTCTACCGATCTGCATGGGAAAGTCTCATCAAAATAATTCTTCATTTCAATGGAGAAATGAGGGGGAGCTCCATCTTGCATTGAACCATATTCTGTTGCATGGAACATGTAATATATCAGCAAGAGTATTTTGAAGAAAAAACAGATAAGATTTAAATTTGGAGGAAGGACAAATGGTCCCAATAATTGATTGCCGATGATGAAATGCCTTTCTTTAACGGCATGAGGATTTTCTACCTCCCAGTAATGGGTATTTCTCCAGTTAAAAACACCTCAGTGAGTAAAAGTTCCTTCGTCGGTAAATAAAGTGTTCTTAACAAAATTTCGATCCCTGTTGTGTTTGTTTAGAACAAATTGACAAAATTGTAGCCCTTGTGGAAGATCCCTTCGAAGTAAGTTTTGTACAGGAGTGAGATAATATGGGTAGAAGCGTTCTTTACGTAAGTCGTAAGACGTAAGACATAATAGTCCATAGGATTATAATCAGGACTCCTTGGTGTCCAAGCAAACTCACTTCCCCGACCGATCCATCAGCAAGGGAAAGTCTCATCAAGACAATTCCTGACTGAAATGAGGGGAGCTCCATCTTGCATGAACCACATTCTGTTCCATATGTCTAGCATGAAAGAATGTAATATATGAGTAAGAGTATTCTGAACAAAAAACAGAATAGACTGTCCATTTAAATTTGGAGGTAGGACAAATGGTCCCAATGATTGATCGTCGATGTTACCATACCAAACGTTAATCTTAAATTCTCGCTGAAAATGCCTTTCTTTAACGACATGAGGATTTTCTACTTAGTAATGGGTATTTCTCCAATTAAAAACGCCTCGGCGAGTAAAAGTTGCTTCGTCGGTAAATAAAGTGTTCTTTACAAAATTTCGATCCCTGTTGTGTTTATTTAGAACAAACTGACAAAATTGTAGCTTTTGTGGAAGATCCCTTCGAAGCAAGTTTTGTACAGGAGTGAGATAATATGGGTAGAAGCGTTCTTTACGTAAGACTCTTAGGACAGATTGTTTACTCACCCCTGTTGCCGCTGCTAAACGACTTGATCTGACTTGAGGATCATCATCGACACGAATTAAAGTTTCTAGTTCTTGATCTGGAGTAATTCGTTTAGGTCGTCCTACATCTTTTTTATGGCGAAATGAACCCATTTCTCCCAAACGACGAAACAGATCTTTGAAAATCTTATGGCCTGGCTGTATTCTATTTGGATATTGCATTGAGTATCTCCTCGCTGCAGCACGTCCGTTAAAATTATTTTGTGCGTAAATACATATCATATCCCTCATTTCCCTATTTGAAAAATTATTATGTCTAGATATTGTAAATAAAGAAGTTAAAGAACACAAGAGGAACACAAGAACAAAATGAAATGATTAAATGACGTAAATGACAGAACTAAAACCAAAGCACACTTTTCAATAAATATAATTTGTTTCATTAAATTTGAATTTGTCTTTCAAAAAATTATTGAAATGTTTAACGGCACTTTCCTAGAAAACGGTTGGAGTTCTAGTCAAGTTCTACAATGTGTACCCTTTATACGTGGAAATGACGCCCTCATCAGATTTTATGGTCATAAGTACCACAACGTTTCGTCAAAAAAGAAAGATGAAAATATTCATCATCAGATACAGGTCCTGCGACGCCCTCTATATAACTGATATAACGTGATGTAATACATAAATTATTGTTTCTTAAAATAAAAAAAGTTCCTCTAGCAAATTTGGCGAAGATCAGTCAAAAGGCTGTTGAGTTATTGTAAAAAACGAAAAAATAATTTGAACTTTGACACCCTATATCTTTTTCCACAGCAACATTTTACTAAAGCATGTTTGATTATAGCCTCATATTTTGGTCCAAAAAATCCATTCCTGAACTGTGGTCTATTATTAATGGTCCACCCTATATATCATCGTTTCTTTTGCCTTTACGACAAAATTTCATAAGACCTAAATGAAAGCTTACAAAATTTCCTACAAAAAACATTTTTTCATGTACGATTTTCAATAAGTAGCGACAAGGAACTGACGATTGAAAATGCGGTTGATTTTTAATTTTTAGCAAACGGGCAATTTTCGTCACGTTTAAAGTACAGTAAAGTACATTTAATAATATTTTTCCGAGATTTTTTCACTTTCTGAAGTATGAGAAGTTATTCTGTGAGCATTTCTAAGTCGTTTCATACTAGGTCCATAATTTAAAAAAAAAAATGTTACGCACGGTTTTTGCAGAAAAATCTTAATTTAGAACAAGAAAGAAATTTTTGCTCATAGCTTTAAACAGCTGTAAATGGTGAACCATGCATCGTATGAAGGTCACTTGGAGCTCATTTTACAGATAATTTAATTCTTTTTAAAAAAAACTTTAGTGCTATTATTGCCTAAAGCCAAACAACAAATAACTATTTGTCAAAATGCACTTAAAATGACTATTTTTCATGTTTTCCCATTTTATCACCTCGTTAACAAAACGATTTTGTACATACACCAACATATTCAAAATTTGATTCTCTTTAACTTTTATATACACTATATCCGTACGATCTATCGTTTTCGAGTTTTTGTCGATTTTATCATGAAACAAGTGTTCGGATAGCGCGCTATAAAGATGTTTAAAAATTCATATCTCTGCCAATATTGATCGAATGGATATTAAAAATAAAAGGAAATTGTTCGTAATCGAATTCTCTACAATTTTCATTTGAAACATTTTGCGATCCGAACTACTATTTTTGAGATTTTAGCGAAGAATGCGCGTGTTTCCGTTGAGTCGCAAAACTGTCAAAATTTCAAAAAAACTATCTCGGCTCTAATAGGTCGTATGATTTAAAAAGATAACGAAATTGTGCGTATTTTTATTACTTATAATTTTCATGTATACATATTTTACAGAAAAATTGATACTTTCCTCCCCCCCTCCCCTCCACCGGCGTCTACGGGTTCTAATACTATATTAAGGTGTTGACAGGGAGTTCCTTAATGATGTGCTAATATTTCGGGCTGTGCTTCCTTAAAATACCTACGTCCGAAAATAATTGACTAATCCTAGAAATTGCCTAAGAGAATGAACATCAGTAGGTACCGTCGTACCTCTTCAGATCTTCTGATGTCGGGCAAAACCGTTTCTCTGCTAATTTCGTTATCCAGATAGCAAGCCTTTCCATGAAAAAACTGATACTTAGTTGCAAATCTCCCAAAACATATTATGGTTCTTTCAAAAACCACTAGAGTGTTTTAAGTTTAAACGGCACTTAACAAATTATCTACTAATTTCTCTGAAAACGTTTCGTTCATTGTGAACCAAATAATATGGTCGGTAAACAATAGACTTATCATCCGAGAGATATATTGATATTTTTAGTACACCAGTTTTCTCTAGTTAGTATTTTGTGCAATACAACATCTGATTCGTTTACTAAATCAACTATTTTTCTTTTTCAATTTGATAGGAATTAAGTCTTACACCGTAAGATAATTCCTTAGCTGTAGATTGTATAACTGTTTCGTAGTACAGTGCAAATTTAAATGAATACGAATTTTAAGGATATAGCTTTTTAAACATGCAACACATCAAGCCTAAACTTGCTATGCACCCACTTCAAGTTCTCGATGAGATACATTCGTAATAGGTATGTCCACAAAAAAATTAAAATACATTAAAAGTACTGAAAAATAAAGTTTTTGACCTATTAACAACAATATAGGAACTGTGTTTGAAAAAAGTCAATCCAAACTACAATAGCGGCCATAGAAGTTGATTGGGTTATTTCAGTCAGATAAACGCGTTCTCATTAGTTTGACGTCACATGCTTTCTGTCTCGGCAAACGCAGATCATATGTAAACTGCGACTGCGATTTATTTCGTGTCGTTCTCGATAGAATAAAGTTTGGATTAACGACAGTAACAGGGCCTTTACTATTCAGGACGTTAAATAGAGTTTGTTTATTGCTGTGAGATATGGAGGACGATTTCTAGAAAGTAGATTCACATAATCTGCCGAACGTAGACGTGATTATGCTACTCGATTTTCTCGCGTCAAATACTGATTTTAACCAGTCTCAATCCAGTGATGTCACAGCTAGTCGGTATCTGTGTTTACATTATTACAATATGATTGGAGTAAGTTTTGTATCACAGGTTTTTTAACTGCCTTTTGTAGAAGTAATTCAGATTTTATGGGGGACGTAGATATATCTTTGCTTGAGGTTGAAAATGAAACTTGACTACTCTTGCTTCTATAATAAATTAATATTCGGGTTCGAGTCGATACGTCACATCTTACTGCCACGTCAGTTCTACTGTTCTGCAGTTCAATGTCTTCTACATTATGAGATGTTGATGGTTTCCGCACATGTTCCAAATATTTGGTGGATTTGCATAGTAACTCTCTAACTTTTCCTTTTCGGACCCTCCTTTCACTAGTTAATCGAGTTGTTTTGTGTACTGCTTTATCTGCTTAACAGGCAAATATATAATAATAATAATCGTCTTTATTAATTATAAGAAAAATCTTACAAAAAAGGCTAGCTATATATGTGGTACCACATCACCTTTCGTAAGTGCCTTTACTTTCCTAAGTTTATATTATATATATATATATATATATATATATATATATATATATATATATATATATATATCTTGTTCTACCATTATATGCAATTATGTTCAACAACGGGTACCTACTATTTGTCTAGATGTAAATTACATTAATATGAGCTTGGCAGCAATACAAAATTGATGTCGAAGAAAATTTTTTAATGTCCGGTCTTCTTACTGTCGCAAACCATTTTTTTTTCTTTATTATTTGCTTTGGGATGCTTACAAATATTTTTGTTGGCGTCCTACTTGTTAGTCCTTTATGCAAATGCAAGGACCGTTAAAGTACTGGGAACGCAGCAAAAGACATGTCCCCCCCCCCGTTTCCGTGGGGTGAGGAATACGGTGGTGGTAATGGTTTACACCCGATTTAGCGCAAACCAACCCTTATTCAAGAAACCAACCCCTTTTTCGGTTTCGGTTTCCGGGATTTTTTGCTCAATCTCGATAAATGACACCCCACCCGACCACAAGGGTTAAAGCAACACCCCCAAAAACCGAAATACCTTCAAAAATCTTCAAATCGAACAGAAATTAGTATTCTCCCGTTTTCGAGGGCGAAAAACACTATGGTGACGATATATTCTCACGCACCTCTCCCCAACCACCCCCAAACGCAAAAACTTGTCACTTGTCGAAAATTGTCACCATCGTTTTTCTCGTCCACTAAAATAGAGGTATACCCATTTCTGTTCAAATTCGAGCTTTCTGATAGGATTGCGGTTTTAGGGTGAGGGTCGTTTCAACCCTGGGGGTCGAGCGAAATGACTTGTGGTCGAAAGTTGCTTAATTTTCTGGAATTAGGCAAAAACCGATCCGACAAGTCAGAGCCGAAAAACCGGAAAAAAAGATGGTTTTTGGGGTAGTTTGCGCTAAATTTGAGTGTAAACCATTGTCACCATCATACTTGTCACCCTCGAAAACGGGGACAGGATGTCTTTTTCTACGATACCAGTATTTTAACTTTTTTCGCCTTTTTCTGCAGTTCCATAGGGGACTATGTTGTGTTTACGCATTCAGGCACAAAACACCATTTTCTTGCCACCATATTTCTTCCAGGTACAGATGAATATGACTACGATAGATATCAGCAAAAATATCTGACTCATCCTGGCTCACAACAGTTACAAAATTAACTACACCATTGTAACAACACATAGATGGAGCGCATTTCGCGTAACAGGCATGTGACATCACTTGTCTATCCTCGCGCCAAGGGAGCATTTCCTAGTCTCGACGCGTTGAGGTAATTTCTATTACAAATAACTCTGAAAGTAAATAACTATTTTTTAAAAACTTTATAGAGGTTTATAATAGGCATAAATCTATTATTTTCAATTAAAAACAAAATTTTATGGATACCCCTATTGTTACATAACTGTCTTGACCATTAGTGGCATTAATCGACATAATACTCATTTCTTGGCACTGGGCTCAAAACCTGGTCGTACTTAAACATGATTATTAGTAACGCCTTTTGAAGTAACGGCAATCAACGCAATTATTTAATAATGATAATAATAATAACAGTCTTTATTTACCATATAAATAAGTTTACAGATGAGAATAATAAAACGGTTGCGACGTTCGATTGCTCGTTCTTCCACGCAACCACCACACAAATATAAGCTACAGAACATATTAGAATAACAACAAAACAAAAAGAGAGTAAAATATATAGTTTTTTTAAGAACAACCATCAATATTTTAAATACCTAAATAAGTAATTAAGATTATTTAACCTACCAGTACAGTTTGCACACTTCACAATGCACTCACCATGTGCGAGATATAATTAAGTCGGGGCGTTTCGAGATGACGTAATGAATTTTTTTACCTGCTTTCTAAATGAAAAGATACTTGAAGCATTCTTTATGTTGCGAGGTATTTTATTAAAAATTTTGACGGCATTGTAGGAGAAGGCTTTCGGAAATTGAGCAGAGTTGTGTCTCGGAACTGAATACAGGTTACGGTGACGAGTAGAACGGCCATGAACTTCAACACAATTAACCAGTTTGTTACATAAATACGCAGGGTTTTTAGATGTGTCAATTTTATAAACCAAACAAGACATGTGTAGTTGATATCGCTCATTTAAATTAAACAATTTGGACTCTAATAATTTCTCGGTTATTCTGTCAAATCTCCTTAAACCAAAGCAATACCTGAGACAATTGTTCTGTATTTTTTTCAAAGTATACTTATCTGACTGAAGCAAGCATGGCCAAAAAACTGTGTCAGAGTAGTTTAAAAGAGAAAGAATGAGAGAATCGCACAATCTTATTTTGACTGCCGTACTAAGTGATTCTTTGTGAATATAGAGTAGTTTTAATTTGCCATAAGATTTTTGCACCAAGTGGTTAACATGAGTCTGAAATTTCAACATCCAGATAAATGCCGAGATTTTTACACACCATTGTAGGCTCAATTATTTTATTATTTACAATTATACGGAAATCAGGATGGGCAGTTATTGCTTGTCTTTGCTTACCGAAGACCAGGACTTCAGTATTTGTTTCATTTAATATAAGTTTATGAGCGCTATATACTTCTGACAGAGATTGTAAATCAAAATTAATTTTATCGACAGCAGTACCTATATTACTATTATATGGGAATGAATAAAAGATCTGCGTGTCATCCGCATATTGATGAATTTGACAACTTGACAGAAATGAAGAAAAATCCGCTGTATATAGTGAAAATAACAATGGTCCTAACACGCTTCCCTGGGGGACACCTCTATTAATGATTCTAAAATCTGAGCTTCGACTACAACACAGTACTCGCTGGCGCCGATTACTTAGATAATTGTGAAAAAATAACTGGGAGATTTTACCAAGGCCAAAGTACTTAAGTTTTTTAAGTAGAATTTGATGATCCAAAGTGTCAAACGCCTTGCTCAAATCTAATAGAATCAAACAAGTATTCAGGTTGCTATCAATAGATCTTAATATATTGTCAGTAACATCCAGCAGAGTAGTAGTTGTGCTGTGGTTAGCCTAAATCCTGACTGATGCGGTGGTAACAATTTTTGTGCCTCAAGGTAAACATTAAGTTGCTCATATATTATTTTCTCTAAAACTTTGGAAAGAGCCGGTAAGATACTAATGGGTCTTTAATGAGCTAGTTCTGACGGATGTGAATTTTTGGGGATTGGGCAAATATTGGCATCTTTCCAGGCGTCCCGAAATTCATTTCTGGTGAATTGATAGTATTAATCTTCTTAAAGGGTTTTTGTATAGTGGTAAATTTAACACCGTATTTAAATCATCCTGGGCAGACAGTACCCTCATTGTTTCCCCGAAAACTATCTAAAGAATAGCAGTTTAGAAAAGTTTATCTTACCATAGCAGATACCTCATGAGTTGAATTTGGAGCAGTCAGTGCTTCTATGATGCCTTCTGTTAGATCAAGGAAATGTCTGTTTCACTCATAATATTTACTGCCGATCTGAAACCACCAATCACCATATTACTAAATGGGTAATTCAATCCAAACTTAGCAACGTCCGTCCGTATTAGCACTACCCCATTAATATTTTACAATAATGTTTACAAGTTATAGATTTATACCGGGTGTTAGAAAAGTATGGGAACGGTGGAAAATCTCGAACAGTTTGCATCAAATCGAAAAATAAAAAAATACATGTCAAAGATTTTTCAAAAACTATCAACTGATACCAAAATGATCTCAACACCCACCACTCTGGGGGTGGGGCGAGGGGCAACTTTAAAATTTCAAATGGAAACCCCTATTTTTTATTGCGAAATCGGATTCTACGGCAAAAAATACGTAAATTTTATTCCGGACATTTTTTTCGATTCTTGCATGGTGTTGCTGTAATCGCAAAAAATGAAAAGAAAACATTACTGTTTCAAGAGTAGCGTCTTGTGCCCATAAAAAACGTCCAATTCAAAAACTGAAAAACACGTATTTGTTATTTTTACGAAATCTATCCAATGACATTGGATTCGACTCTCCCACCCCTAACCCAGTGGGTGGGGCGTGGGCAACTTTGAAATTGGTAATAAAAATCCCTATTTTTATAGCGGATTCCGATTTTACGGGTAAAAATACGTGAATTTTATATCGGGCATTTTTTTCGATTCTCGCAAGGTATCGCTGCAATCGCAAAAAATTGAGTGGAAACATGGAAGTTTTGAACGCATACTTAAAAAAATACGAAAAGTAAAACTACTGATCTCAGAGTGAATGATTTCCCGAATTGTTTTGAGAACAGTGATTTTACATGGTCGTGCGGAAATTACAACAACTATTAATTTTCTGTAAATTCATTAGCAACTAATAATTTTGAATTTACATTTTTACAGGGCAATGGAAAATTCGATTTAAAAAAAACTAACAGTGGTTTTACCTCTTAATTCAGCCACTTCAGACAAGTTCTTGATCCCAGCCAGTGAAGGCAAGGAGGTAACTCAATCATTTAAGGCAAGGTGAGGATTTCAGCCAGTTGAGGCGATTAGTTTACAGCTTAACTGCTACACCACCTGCAGGTTTTAATTTCAAGATTATAGCAGGTGATCAAAATGGTGCCCATTGACTTCTTGGCATTGTCCGAGACGAACGTAAAAATTTTCAATAGCAACTTTTTATCAGTTGAGGTGGTGTTTCTGCAAAAATGTTTATTATGCGTTGCCTCAGCTCTTCCAAATCACCAGGTTTACTGAAATAAACCTTACCCTTCACGTAGCCCCAATCAAAATAATCAAGTGGCGCGAGGTCGGGAGATCTTGCTGGCCATTCAATAGTTCCTCTTCGACCTATCAATCGATTTTCGAAAGTACCATTCAAATAGTCCCTAACAATATCCCGATAGTGTGGAGGAGCCCCATCTTGCTGGAACCAAACATTATCGAACTAATCACCAGCAATCTCTTGTATTGCGGGAACTATTTGATTTGTCAACATTTCCAGGTATTTTTCTTCATTCAAATTTCCATCTATGAAAAACGGTCCTATGATTCATCCCTGAAAACTCCTGCCCAAACATTTAATTTTTGTGGATACTACGTGTGTGTTTCAAGCATCCAGTGAGGGTTTTCGTCACTCCAATATCCAAAATTATGGCGATTAACTTTTCCACTGAGTTCGAAAGTTGCTTCATCTGAGAAGACAAGTAGAGATGACAAAAAAATTGGGTTTTGGTTACTCCTCTCCATCATTAATTCACTAAATTCAAGTCGCCGATCAAAATCATCTTCATTTAACTCTTGGTGAAGGTGAATTTTGTAAGGATAAAATTTCAAAAGTTTCAAATTCTTATGAACTGAAAATGCACTCATATCAAGCTGTTGACTAGCTTTTCTGATTGATAACCTTCGATTTTCAACAAATGCCTGGGCCACTTCCATTTGTCGAGCTTCCGATGTTTCAGATTTTGGTCTTCCAGATTTTGGGCAATTTTTATTTGTCCTTGTGTCTAGAAATCGTTTGATGGTACGGGACACAGTAGATTTCGAAATTCCCACTTGATCTACACGGAAAGTTTTGTTGAATAATATCACAACTTCATCATAAGACCTTTCTTTATCGCCCCACCCTCGCATCATTAAAAGAGAAACTCTCTCTTCCTCTGTTAAAGTAGCCATTATGCAGAAAAAACGCGAGAACTAATGAAAAATGAAATAACTCTTTCCTTATAAAAGTGCGCTCCTGCCTCCCCAAAAGTTGAAAGGAACTGAACGTTCTCGTAGAAATTTCACAAAACAAATACTGTTATTAAGAAGACTTTAAAGAAAACATTTATAAAAACCAAAATATCACAGATATTGGTTTTTAAACTGAATGTTTTTTTTTGTCAACACGAGTAGCTAGAGTTTGTAAATATTTACAAACTTATGGACGCTTAAGGTTTATTTCAATTTTGTGTGATTGCAGCGACACCTTGCGAGAATGAAAAAAATGCTCGATAAAAAATTCACGTATTTTTGGCCGTAGAATCCGAATCCGCTATAAAAAATAGGTATTTTCATTACAAATTTCAAAGTTGCTCTCCGCCCCACCCACTAGGTTAGGGGTGGGAGAGTCGAATCCAATGTCATTGGATAGATTTCGTAAAAATAACAAAACTTTTCAACTGCCGAATCTTGTACATCTATGGCCGTATGTTTGGTGGGCATTTCTTAATGTTTATTATTTTTGTATCGTTCAAAATATTGTGTAATAAAGTGAAAAATATATTCCAGCTATTATGGACCACAATAATAGATATCATTTAAAGAAAGTATCAGAAAAAATAATAAATAGTACCTTAATGTTTGTACTAACTAAAACAAGTTTAGGTACGCCAATGAAATATAGTATCAACAAGTCAGGAATTGAATTATACATTGTAACCATGCTGCACACGCAAACCGCAGACTGTAACATGTGAGGTCTAAAACTTTATGCAATCGTTTTATTCCTAATAAGCTGTTCTATTACTTTTTGTAGTTTAAGTCACGGAGCGTTTCGCTTTAGATCAATATGTACACGTGCCGAGATTATTACTTTTCCACTCTACCTGGATTCGCCGAGCAGTTTAGGAATTAGTGATTTCAAGAGAAGAATACGAAATTTTGGTGCAATAATCAAAGGAGAAAAAGAAATCAAAATATAGAACGCGTTCGCAATAATCGTTGTTTTATGTTCCTTCTCTTTTCTATAAGCTGAGCTATATGTGGCATATTTTTAGATATTTCAAAGTTCGTTAACATCATATAAAAATACACACGTTATTGAATGCAAATCTATAGGGTACCTTACACATTCCGTAATAATGTCGTTCTAGCAGATCATTACAGGAATATCATTACTAAAATTTCTCCATTTCCTGTCATTATTTTTCGCACTTTACATGTTCATTATTACCGACATTATTTTTTCGTCATTATGTTTCAAGTGGCGATTGAAAGCACACCGATTTTATTTTAACAGAGGATGGATTTCAATAAAAAAGTATATCTAGCTATAATTATTGGATTAAGTATGAAACGTCATGTTAAATGTCGTTATTGGACGAGAGTATGGCTGAAAAAACGTGAAAATGATTCACATCTAATGCTATTGCAGGAAAGAAGTGATACGAAGGAAGTTAATAATTTTAAAAATTATTTTCGTATGGATGAAGAGATTTTTAATAAATTATTGCGAATGATCGAACCAATTTTAATACGGAAAAACACAGTTATGCGCAGCAGTTTACACGTTAATGATGAGATACCTAGCCACTGAAAGAAGCTTTGAAGATTTGAAGTTTTCAGTTGCAATGTCACCGGCTTCAATAAGTACAGCTGTTGTTGAAAGCTGCGAAGTATTTATATCTGTGCTCCAAGATTAGCAATGATGAAATAATGATGCTCTCACTTTACACGATCATTATTAGTGAGAGTATCCCGTCCGTCTGCTAATATTGATCCTCAAATATCAAAAGTACGCTTCATTACTTATTATCATTCCACTTTTATATTTTTACATGTTCATTAATAATGTAATTATTTTCACGTAATGACATTATTACTGAATGTGTAAGGTGTTCTTATAACTCTATTTTATTATCTTACTTGATTGTTTTTGATGTTTTTGCAATATATGTAAAAGGATAAGGAAGAATTTATGGTAAAAAATAAAAGTAAAAATGACCCTGTCAAATTTCTCCCACTTAGATATGGCCACCTTGAATATTACAGCAGATTAATCCAAGTTATCAAACAAATATAACATATGATAAGTTAAAAACTCCAAGGTACACAATAAAGATTGGGACAATATTTTCTCTGAATTTTTAGTGTGTTTTAATAGTATCAATCAGCAGCTGAAGTAGTGAAAGTCACAAAAGTGTTCTTAATATTTCAAATTAATAAGGTAAAATCTAGCCAATTTTGTATCGGTTGTAGGCCTGCTTCAGCTTTATCATATATCTCAATACAATTTGCTCCTGTAAATAAAATAACGGTGCCATCTATAGTTGAAATTACGAATGTTGTCGTTCACGTCATCAATTTATGTACTTATCAACGATATGTGGTTTTTTTATCTTTGCAAATACAAAGCCCATAGGATGTGAATAACAGAAAGTCATGTCTGCTGAGGCTACGACAGAAGTTCCTAGCGTAACGATTCGTTTTACAGATCAATATTACAAGCGTTAGTCGTAGCCGCAACCAACGTTGAACATTCTGTTAGTTCTCTGTCAACTCAATAACATGCGATGGATAAAAGACTGAATGCAGTAGCCAGAGATATAGTGGTGAAATTAAACGAGTACTGTAATCAGGAAAAACGTAACGGATGTTCCCTTTTACATTTGCAAGAAATCCATGAGTTGAATAATTGTAAAAGTAAATGCTGCAACGGATGTTAAAATTCATTGTATCACATGCTATCATTGTCCAGATATTTTCGTCACAAAATACTTGTCTTTTACATACGTTGATATGCTCATACGTGACAATATGTGTGACCTTGAAATGATTTGATTCGAAAATTAGAATGATAATGTGAACGACAACATTCATGATTTGAACTGTACATAATATGAAATTACTGTTCCATTTCTTAAGTGGACATAAATTAATGATTTTTGTTCATATTCTATTTGCCATAATATGCAAAGCAGGTGAAAATGAAAGTGAAAAAAATTATTTTATTTTAGAAATTAAGGAAATAATGGCGTATATATAATAGTTTTTATATACTTTTTTAACCCGTACGAGGTAGTTGAAAAGAAAATGTGAGGAATATATTAAATTTTAAACATCGTCTGGAACGAATTTTTATAAATATTCGCAACATATATACACCAATAATCTTCTAAAATAGTTTAGATATACGAGGTAGGTCGGAACAAAATTATATGACGAATATATAAAATTTGAAACATCGACTGAAACGATTTTTCAAAATATTCGCGAGATAACAGACATTAAATGAAAGATTTTGTAACATATTTTCATGAAATACAAGTTTGGTCAAAAGAATATTTTGAGGAATATATGAAATTGTAAACATCGCAGGAAGCGCACTTCTGAAATACTCGTGACATAATAAACATAAAATGGCCAATCTTGTACAAACAGAATAAGTATTTACGACACATACGAGGTACGTCGAAACAGTATTGTGAGAATAATAACATGATGCTTCTAGAAAAGATATGAAATGTGATTTCTTCTTTAAAACTTGAATGTCAGAGAGTTTAAGTAGTGTTTAATAAATTTGTTCTCATTATTTTATTACATTTAACATACAACTTTTGACCTATCAAATTCAAATATATTGTTTCATTTCTACAGATCTAAATTTAAAGTTGTATAAACTGTTAGTTAAGATATGTAAAATTTAAACAAATCTAAATTCTGATCCATCATTTCCGATGTCTTTTTCAATTTCATCGTTGCGAAGGACTGTGAATTTTTTACTAATGTAATGAATATTCCATCCATCCTCCTAGACCTCTACTCTGTAATTATGTGGAGAGTGAGCATTCATCGTGCGTAGCGAGAGCTCTCATCACACGCATCTCACCCGACCGTCCTAGACTGCTTCCGTAAGTGCAGTGAATAAGTGGTGAACGTAAAGTAATTCAGCGGGAATAGCCGAATCTACAACCAATTAGGTTGGCGCAAAAGCATCAGCTGTTCAATTGTTGTTTTATTGTGATTACTGCTCTTTAAAGTTTTTTGGAAATAGGACAATTATTTTTTTCTAATGTAAATCTGTTTCTATTTGAATGTGTAATGAGTAGTAGTAATGAGAATGACAATGTCACAAAAATTAAAATTAGATGTGCACAACTAAATTTTAGAAAAAATATGTTATAAGACTTGTCCCTTTTTTGCGTACGACAGTACCTGTGTTATTAAAATGGTAGAAGATAATCGTTTGTAGGACCTGCATGAAAGGAGTTACCACTTCGATTATATCACGGGCAAGTTCTTTGCCAACCCTGAATCTCCTTATATATGCTTGGTCGGTTAATAATAAAAAATTGTTAGTCTGCTGAAGAATTTGCCGTTCCTCTTCCAAATCCTTCTCGGCATCACGAAGATCTCGTAATATCTAGAATTTATTTATTGACCGAAAATTCCATCAGTGTATATCCTCGTCATTCGTAATATTTATATATATATTTTAAAAATATGACTATAGTAAACTAAAAGAGTAATTGTAACATTTGCTGAGAATTATATTATTATTACCTCATTGGCGACGAGCAAATGCGCAATGTCCATTCTGATTCACATATTTAACAACAATTATTTTTGGCCGACGCAAACTGTCATAAAAGTACGGTTAGGATCGTCATTCTCACGGAGAACTGACGGATTTCCTCATGATTTACCAGTAGAAATAAGTTCACGCATTTTTCGCACGGGGTGATTACTCCCGTAGTTACTGAATAGACTTTTATTCATTTTCAAGTGAACTCCCCCCACTTCTCGCGGGAATGTGCTTTTACGTTTTTACAGAATAGAGGTCCTGGTGCGGAGTTTGTTTTCAAGGGTGCAATGCTCAATAAGCTTGTTCTCTGTGATCGACTTTAGATACATTGAGTTTCTAAGTGTATTTTTTTATGAAGACTTGCTATTTTCTTACCTACATTTGTGAAAAAATATATTGAAAGCATTTGCTCTTTCAACATTACTCATTTTTTCTTTCGTAAAGTATGAACAAAGATTTTATTATGTAGGACACCTCTAAAATTTCCAATAGTATAAGGATGGCAGTGCCATTTTTAAAAAGATATTTCGTAATTCGAAAATTTCTCATATATCCCTGAATGGATTTAAAAAAATGGAGGCGTTTAGAGAACACTCGAGAGAACGGTACTGGATTATTGAAAACTAAAAAAACAATAGTTTTCACATGAGAAAAATTTTGTGTTTTTCACGGAAAGAATAGTCCAGTGCTATTCTATCTAGTTTTCTCTGAAAGCCTATCGAAACATTTTTAATCGGTTCACGGAGGTGATTTTAATATAAACACCTTAGAGGATTCTAACTCTAAACGTTTATTATTTGATCTATTTGATAATTTTAATCTACCCTTTAATTTATCACTTGAACCAACTATAGACATTAACAATTGTAAATCAGCATTAGTCTATGTTATCTTCAATATTCCTAATGTTATGAGTATAAACCAAGATATTCAGATATTTCAGATCACAAGTTACAAATGTTCACAATGAATATTCCAAATCTTTCAGAGATTGTTAAAAATAAACCGGTGTATGTATACAAAAGGAATTTTACACATCAAAATCTTTTTAACTCTTATAACTTACTTTCCTTTACTGATTTAAGCCATCTATGTAATGCACGCGAACCTAATCAAGCCTGGGATATCTTTTGGCAAAATTTATTATATTGCTTTGACAAAACTTGTCCACTCATTAAAGTAAAAAGTTCTCAGATAAACAACTGGGAAGATACAAATATTATAGAGGAAAGTAACGCACTAAAAAAATTATATTGGCTCTCAAAAAATGGCAAGGATTCAAATATTAAGGAATTATATAAACTTAGCAAATAAGCCTATGCTGAAAAGATTAAAATAAAATAAGAACTACTACCACAATAAAATTAATGATTCTTGCACTATTCCAAAAGAAATTTGGAATATTGTAAACACTACTACTGGTAGAATAAAGAAACCTCTTGAGATTGGTTGTATAAATCACAATGAAAAAATTATCTCTGATAAATTGAAATCACCAATTCTTTTTGCAAATATTACACCGAAAGTATCGAAAAACTATTAAATGACACATATGGTAACTTCTAAGGAGATTGTACAGTTGGTGCATTGTGCAACACTTCTCTGCTTTTTTTATTATATCAAATGTTCTAAACAATATGTAAAACAAATAAAACTGGCTTTGATAATATTCCCATAAAAGTACTCAAATATATATCCCGATTCATTGTATATCCGTTGTGTTTCATTTTCAATTTATCTATTAAACTAAGAACTTTCCCTGATTAACTGAAATATGCATTAATAATACCACTTCATAAGAAAGGTGATCCTGAATTAATAGAAAATTATAGGCCAATAACTTTACTATATTGTTTTTCAAAACTGTTTGAGAAAATTGTTCATAATAAGATTATGAAATTTGTCAATAGTTTTAGACTTCTATCAGAACGTCAGCATGGATTCAAAGGTGAGCACTCTACAAATACAGCTGCTTATGAATTTACAAATTTTATATATAACGCAATTGACAAAAAAGAGTTAGTTCTTGTTTTGTTCTTCGACCTAACTCGTGCTTTGAACTGCGTTCTAGCCAATTTTTTATCTAAAAAAATACAAAGCCTACGTATTAGAGGATCATTAAATAAGTGGATTATGTCATTTTTATCAAATAGGAAAATTTCGGTAATACCATTCAAATACCTGCAACCTCAATTTAATCGTTTTCCGCAAGGAAATGTACTCTCTCCTTTACTTTTAATTCTATTCATCAATGGCCTAGAATTTCATATTTTTAATGAATTAAATATCTTTTTAACAATGCTCGCTGACGATACTACAATTTGTGTCACTGCTAAATCTGTTAAAATTCTTGAAACTACTTCCAACTATTGCCAAAAATAGTCTCATCAAACAAGCGAGTTGTATAAGAACTTAATAAAACTCAAAATATAAGCTTCATTTAACCATCTCCACCTTCTAGCATTAAATAATAAAACTGTAGTGGACTCCTTAATTTTATTCATTAATAAAACAAAAATTAATATTTAGAGTAGGTTTAGTCTTGTTACCTAAGTGTCTGCCCTATGTTACCCAACTTAACCGTGGTCTCTCTCTGTGTGTATGTGTAACTGAAAAAAATGCCCTGATCCACCCCTGGGCGAGAAGTACGTGGCCCCGTCTACTTCCTCTTGTATCACAAAATAATGTTTATTTTATCGAATAGGTTAAAAGTAGGTTATTTAATTATTTAACAATTTAGTGCCGGCTGTGGGTCAACCGCCCGAATGCCATAAGAAAAAAAGATACTTCCAACAATCTACTATTTAGCTTATGCCTGGTGCTCATCAAACACATTAATCATTAACACTTCTAAAACAAAATATATGATGTTTCAAAACAAAACTGCAGAGCTACAAAATGTTACACTTCAGCTCAACAAAGGTAAAATTGTGAAAGTCTCTAACACAAAATTTCTGGGTTTCCACATCAAACATATGGAGAACTCACATTGACCATGTAATTTCTAAATTAAATTTTGCTAACTATGTAATCCGCAATGTTAAGTCTATAATGGATGTTGACTATCTCCTAAACATGTATTACCCATTGGTGTACTCCCACTTAAAATATTTAATCCTGTACTGGGGTCAATCAACAGACATAAATAGGGTTTTTGTTCAACAAAAAGGAATTCGAAGACTTTTTTACTCATATGTATCTCTGGAATCCTGCAGACCTCTGTTTAAAACAAACAGTATATTAACAGTTTTTTCCATATTCATATATGAAGCTAGCTTATTTGTAAAAAATAATTTAGAAATATTCCATAGACACAATAGTATACATAATTTTGACGCAAGATCCGCTGATAATACGTATATAAATAATTTCAGATTGTCTCTCTATAAGAAGAGTGCACTTTATACCTGCAGTACGATCTATAATATGCTGCCAAAATCCAAAAAAGATGCTAATAATCAAACTAAATTTAAAAGGGAACTATGGTCTTGTCTACGTTCCAATTGTTTTTAGAATTTTATAAATTCAATATGTAGTTTTATTTACCTCTTTTCCTTTTTTTATTTACAATATCTTACTTGTTATATTCCGTTCCAGATTTTAAGTACCAAATAATTTTTTACGATTTATCTTAAATGTATTATGCTTTAATTGTGTAATAAGTCATATGAATAAAATATTTCGATCATATGGTACATCTAAGATTCTAAATATTTGCTGTATACTATATTTAAGACTGTTCTTTATATTTTGCTATTAACGTCTCCTATCCTGTAGGCTTACATGACATAAAGTTATTATTATACGAGAATTACGTCTATGGCGGCGCCCACCTTAATATTACAAAACTTGTATAACCTATATAATATTTACCTTCTCCCTGTGCATACCTAGCGAAGTGGGTTCGAACCCCACATACTGCGAAGTAAGTTTCAAATGTAAATTATCCCTGTAAGTGGTTCTGATTCCACTGCAAACTGTATGACCTCGTCTCCTTCACTCGGACAATACTAAATCTCTTAGACTTAAACTATTTATTTATTTGTCATTTATAAATAACTTAATAGTGCAATATACTGTTTTATAATTTTGTAGTAACTACCAGATTCAAACAAAGTTTCAGAAGTAACTTCTTTGATAAAAGAAATGTTTAAACCAGCGCACAACGCCTTGAGATATTAGGCCAAACTTCTAACAGTTCCTTGACGTACCTATTCATGTCTTTACTTCAATATAAGTTTTCAATAATTTATCAACTTTTTAATTTTGTTACAGACCCTGAAGGAATTTCCAGAGGAGTTGAGGGGTGACGTTTCGATGCACCTCCATCGAGAAATATTGCAGCTTCCTATTTTTGAGGCAGCGTCGCAGGGTTGCCTGAAACTTCTGTCTCTTCACATCAGGACTAACTTTTGTGCCCCTGGCGAATATCTGATTCACAAGGGAGATGCGATGAGCTACATTTACTACATCTGTAACGGGTCAATGGAAGTCGTACAAAATAATATGGTCGTTGCTATTTTGGGTATGTAATCATATTTCCTAATTGAGAGCATATAAAATTTAAATTTGTATAGCGGCAGCCGATACTAGAGCATTTTAAAGTAGTATTACAAACTTATTAACTAAAACAAAAAAATATAATAATACGCTTTCGGGATTCAGAATATGCGATATGTCGAGAAAATGAGAAGTTGAGCGGGTCTCTTTTTTTCTTATAGATTGGTAGTGAATGGATCTTAGAAATTTTACTACCTATTCGACGGACTGTTTTTTTTCTAGGCGATAAGTTCCACATCGTTTTAAGGTGTGGTGGTTAAAAAAAATAAATGACTATTGAAATCGACAGAAAATCAAATTCTGAGAAGAAAAGGTCTCGTAAAATTTATACTTGTCAACAGCATGTGAGACAAACTGTGTAAAGACAACTAAATTGGTGACAGTTGATGTATTATTAACAAAGCTATGTTGCGATGGAGAAATTTGAAAACCGACAGGAGGCTAAATGTGATTATACAAAACTCGGAGACCTTAGCATCATTATAAAGTAGGGAAACTGCACGATAATTCGTTACATCTAAAACATCACCACTTCTAAAAATGGGACAAATTCTAGCTAGTTTCCAATTATATGCCAGTTGTCAGGTAGATTAACATCGTTTTAAATCGAACAAAAGATTTTACTGTTGGAACCAATTCATTATGGGCCTTTTTTAGACATGCTAATTTTTCGTCTCCTCGTGTTTATCCTGTTCCAAAAAAGCTAATACCTTATCTTCGGTTTCTTCGGCTTGATCTAAGTCGTTTACATATATTTCGACATTTGTACACGTTTGCCCTTGACATCCAGAACAAATAACGGAGCATCTTAGTCCAGCTTTTCTACAAGTACATGCGGTTTTGCAGCCTATTGTACGCTTACAGATTATTGTTTTCAAAAGTTCTTGTAGGGCAGCTTCGTTTTTGGTAGTAATAGGAAACAGCCCATTTTCTGTTCATCCAACCCCCAAATGTTTCAAATAGCTCACCTAAAAAATACAGCCCCTGTATAATAGCATTCGACACCGAACACACTTTTCGTAACTAAGGTATAAATGTTAAATTTATATCCATAAATTTTTTACATCCCATTTTTCATTCAATTTTAACCTTCACTCGAATTGCGCTCTAACTATGTTATCTATTTCATAACGGACCACATTTCCAAATTAATGTCACGACTTATTCCCGTTCCAACGCATTAGCACATTTTCATTTCATTTCAACTCCATATTTACAAACATGAACACGCGAGATAACCCAAAGTCCATATTACGTGAGTGCGTAAACAATGATTATACGAGGACGGTTCGTTATATTCATGCAATATCTCCTAAACCAAAACAGATTCGAGGCTCATTCAATTACCAAACGATTTCTCTTTCTATTGTCTAAAGAATCGTATAGCTTTCATTTTAAAATTTTAATTTTTTGCAAAGATGATGTAATATTGCGCAATATTACGCAACTCTCGCCCGCACTGTATGGTGGGGACCGACTTTCTAGAATAAAATGGATGTAAAAACGTTTGTGTGCGACTCACGGGGACGACAAACGAAACAAAAGCGAAACGTATAGAAGGCCGAGCTGAACTCGCTTTAGGCAAGTCAGTGTCGATACCCGAAATTCGGTACCCGATCTAGCCAGTGTAACTCGTATTCACGCGCTTCCTTGGCCGGAACCAAGTAAAAAAGAATTTTTAAGTTAATCTAATCTGCCACCGCGAAAATAATTTGAAGTGAATTTTTTCAGACAATCTAAATAATACAATCTGCCACCGCGCACCTAATTTTAAGTAAATATTTGACATTTTTAAACTAATTTTAAATCGAATCAAATCTCCCAAGCCGGAATTTATTCCTTGTCGAAAAGTTACCAACTAGTAACTGTAAAATAATAATAATTTTATTTTATTTAAATTTATATTCGATATAATAATGAATATTATAATTAGTTTTAAAACAAAGTGTTTTAATCTAAAACAACTGCATACAGGGTGCTCCAAAATATCTGGGCATCTTAATAAAAATTTTTAAATTAAACAAAAGTGCTTCCACACTATTCTTGCACTCAAAAGTGTTATACTTTGAGAAGTATATACACGGTTGTTGAAAAATCACCTGACAAAAGAGTCAAATTTAATTCAAAGTGAATTCAACCTTTTGAATTTAACGAAGTCTGTTCAAAACATCAAACGTTTCATATACAGGGTGTAGCTATTGACCCTGCCAGCAATAGTAAATAAGAAAATCCAAGTTGCTAGCTGAATTATCGATTAGAAAACAGCGTAAACAACCGACAGGGGCTATACAGGATGAAGCAATTTATTCTGTTCCCCCCAAAACTTTATTCTACTACAAATTAAGTGCAGGAGAAGCCTCAAGAGTCTCTACTAAGCTCATAACTCTTATTCTTGTGCGTGTTTATATCGTCCAATTGGGGCTCGAACGCTAAATATAAGAGCCTTCAACGTGTTCAATCTATACTATCAGGATGAGAATTGGGGTCTTTAAAACATTTCACGTATTTTTGTAATCCTGCAGATTTTTGTAATAATTTAACGAATTTTGCTTTGGCTTGCCTAAAAAATGCAAAAGTTGTGTCACATCCCATGAATACGTGGAGGAATAACATGTTATCCGCAACTTCTTTTGGGTATTTAAAAGAGTTCAAAGACTGGTGGTCGAGAGGTGAGCGCACTTGCCTCTCACCCAAAAGTTCCGGGTTTGATCCCCGGTCGTGGCAGTGGAAAATACTGTGAGAGGGATTTTTCCACTATACACGGATATTGGGTGTGTATCCCTTGTCACTAGTTGTGTAGTCCCCTCCCAAACAAGGCTCTTCTAGAGCCTTCCGGGATAAAAAGGGTTGTAATTACCTGTGGTGTTATTTATTTATTTATTATTCTAATAAATTCGTTCGTCCGTTTTCCCCTTGCGCTTGGCTTCATAAAACACATGTTTGAACAACGTGCGGATAATCCTGCCATAAGGATTAAAAGATAAACATTCTTCAACTATAATTACCAAATCGTAATGAAGTGGTATATCTATCGCTGAGATAATAATAAGAGAATCAGCATCTTCGGCACCCTGCTCAACAACGAAACATGCAGTGGTAAGTTTTATTGTAAACTGTTGAATGAAATTATAATGGTTGTAAATACCAATTGTTTTAAATATTTATAATTTGAAAATCGATAACAAGTGTATTCGTTCACACATAGGAGGTAGAAAGCGTGGAAGTGTATAAGAAAGCGTCAATATGCAGAGTGAATGCGATACGGTGCTTGGTTTCCCCCGCCTGTAACTCGAAGAATATTAATACTACGTAAAAATGTATCTGAAAGTATTTACAAAACAATAGTTTTAAGCGATATTGCCTCAAAATTGAGGGTGTTTCAGGGAACGGGCGAGAAAGAAAAATTAGTATGTCTAAAAGACGCCTATGATGAACCGTTTCCAACGTTTCCAACAGTAAAATCTTTTGTTAGATTTAAAACAGTATTTACGCATCTCAACTCCTTGACGACTTAACTGGCCTAGTATCCGGAAACATAGCTGTTTTTAAACTTAAGTTAAAAATTATGCATAAAGGTGCAGATAATACGTTTGAGCAATGTTTCAATAAATATGATGGTAGTAATGTCATTTGTTTTAACAAAAATATTGTTGTGGATTTCCTCGTCGCCAAGATATTGACGATTTGCGGTGGGAGAATTTGGCAAATATACACTTTGAAAGTAAGATGTAAATATATCTAAAACTGTTTTTTGGACTGTACTGTTGTGAACAAATAGAATAGAACAACTATTTTTTTTCTAATATAAATCTGTCTCTATTTGAATATGTAATAAGTAACCGAAAATGACAATGATAATGTCACAAAAATTAAAGTTAGATCTACACTACTAGATTTTAGCAAAAAATACGTTATAAGACTTGTCCCTTTTTTTACGCACGACAATACGAATGCCCAAAAATTCTTTGGATCAGTTTTAATTGACTCCTGAATTTTTAATGCGTAAATTTCGTAGGCATTTTCGATTTGCAGTTAAATTAATACTCTTAAGCGTTTGTATTCCTGAAAATGTTGGAACATTTTACGTTTTCTGTATTTATCAAATTGTTTCGATTCTTGCCGAATATTATTAATTATGTCTGAAGTATACCATTAAGGACAAGTTATGATTTTCTTTGGTTAATTTGATTAACGTACCTATATTATTTTCCAATTTCATTTGTCTTGTGTTCGATTTTTCTCTATTATGCTTTTCCATAAAATTACATACAATTTTTATCTTGCAACTTAATGATAAATAAGCATTAGTTTTGAATTATTCGTATTAATTTCAAAATAGTATTTGTTTTTTTTTAAATGAATTGAATTGAATCGTACACTGTGCACCTTGACAGATTTATTTATTTCCGTAGGAAAGAGTGTAATATTTGTATTTTCGTGGTATTTTACAACACAGTTATTATTTTTGGAATTTATAGATGTTTTAATCAAAATCCATGACTAGGAAGCGCATCGTTTCATCTGAATTTGTGTTAAAAATAAACTATAGTTTACAGCAGGTTCAAATGGTGTATATTTTCTGTATACTTTGTACTAAATACATTCTAGTAAAACGTAAATAGAGCTAAACATTAAACTAAATACTCATGGCTCCATATACCTTATGTACGTTTTGTTTCAGGAAAAGGTGATTTAGTTGGCAGTGATATAAATATGCACCTTCAACATTCAACAAACGGCAACCAGACGGAAGGCAACCGCGGGGGTGGCGGATCAGACATCGTGATTAAATCGAGCAGCGACGTTCGTGCCTTGACCTACTGCGATTTGAAGTGTATTCACACGCAAGGCCTTGTTGATGTTTTGAGATTATACCCAGAGTATCAGCAACAGTTTGCGAACGACATTCAACATGATCTAACATTCAATGTTAGAGAAGGTTATGAGGCGGAGGTAAGTAGGGCAAATCCGTGATTATACTTCTGCTAGTATGATGAGAATTAGGTAAAAATGATGTATAGCATTATCCTGTAATATCAAATTGATAAAATCAAATTTGTGATAGTGAATACTCAGGAAAAAGCTGTTAAAAGCATTACAAATATCAGAGTATTAGTAAAAAATTTCCCATTAATAATAACTTCTGTAATTGTCTGTTTTGGATTATTTTTTGCCCCGTTTATAATTCACCAACTCTAGCGAGAGATTAATGGATTGTCGTACGTAATAATTTCACAGTATTGCAAATCTTCAAATGAACTACTGAAAGGACGACTTACCCTAATTTCTGTCGTAAATAGGTTCAGCGTCCTGCTTCCTTCGAATTAATCTAACTCCAAACCAACCGTGGAGGTCCAGAAATTCCACAGACACAAACACAATAGCGTACATTTTTTGCCAATTTTCCTTTTTGAGTAAATTTTTTGAAACAAATAAATCACTGTGTAACATGTAACTTTTAAATATCTAAATATTTATTTACATAATAACTGAAGGAATTAAATCTACTTACTGCAGTTTTACTTGCACTAATTATATGTTTTGCTTTTACGTTGAACTCGCTAAATAAATTAAGAATATGTGTAGTTTCATAATTATCTTTCGCTATGTTAACATTTATATCATCAGATACTATAAAAAGTTTCTTAGTGTCATATAAATTACTCAATAAGTCATATATTTTATCTAAAAACAACTTCAAGTCACTATCCGCAGTCCTATATAATACACTACACTAATTATTGATTTAGAATTAAAAAATTGTACCGAATTGTAAACAAAATTATTATTAGTTGATGACAAAATCATTACGAAAAGTATAGTAATATTCAATTATAACAATCCCATTTGGTCGATAGAAATATCGTTTAGCAATAAATTAATTCAATTCTTGACGTGCTAAAAATTAGACATAGACCCTTCAACTGTCTAAATAAAATAGAGAACCTAGATAAGTGGAATTTAGCTTGAACACAATGTAATCTTCTTATCAGCGATTTATGTTTAACTACTCCATCTGTAACGCAAAGCACAGAAAGGATTGGCGGATTAAGATACCACTTCTCAATGCGCAAATACTCGTGAAAGGGCGCTTTCTAGAAACTTATATAATGTAAATGGTTTTACTTATATAACGTATTTCTTACGTGCAAGATAATTAAATGGAAGAAAATAAATAAAACAAGCCGCAGATCTTTTCCAAAATAGTACATCATAATTGTGTGCTTTCGCTGGTCACATTCCTGGGTATTGGCGTTTCGGGAGTATTAACAAAACTGGTTCTTCCGAATAAGTCATTAACGTATAGTTTTAAAACAGTTTTTTCTGAAGCTCGTCTTGTTCGTTGGAACATATTAAGATATACAGGGTAGGGTGTCCCAAAAGTCGACGCCATATAGTTTTTGAGATTTTGGCACCTTTATGAATTTCGTGAATATCAACACCCTGATCAGTTTTTCGAGTGTAACACCTATAGAATTCTATATTTGAATATTCTAATTTTTGTTACGCAACCCTGAATAGCCCTGCTATTGATCACAGTCCAAAATAATAGTGTCATACCTTTGGAAAAAAAGCATTTTTGCCTGATTCATGACTTAATTTTTTTTTATTAGCTAATTTAGACTCTTCATACTGTAAAAAAAATTACCACGGTAACCTGGCAAATTATTTCAAAAAATTGCTCATTTAATGCAGTTGTTAAAATGGTATAACATTTTCTATCAACATTTTACTAAGGTCATATTTTGATATTCTGATTGGTCATGAGCTGGCCTATTAGCCCTCCAAGGGACGATGCTGACTTTTGGGACACACTGTATTTCTTATCGTCTATCTATTTTTTAGACAATTATTAACATTTCTATATACACTTTTTTATTGCATATATCCCATCATTTCGTCAAAGGTTATAGAAAACATGTTTTATCCAACAACCACTTATGGAGCGATTATTTATTTAGTTAGCGATAAGTAAAATACCCAATGCCACACTAGTGAGTTATAAGTGCAACAAAATTTACAAGGATTGTGGTTCTTTTGTAGCTCAATTTGCCCCAGTATTTACTATCTTTTATTATAAAATTCACTGAGAAATACTGCTTTTGGCCTGTATATATACCAAGGTAGCATATTTAACTGAGTTTAACACGTTACCACCAGCCAGACTATGATTATGTAATTTATGTTTAAGTTTTAATCGACTTCTTTAGATTAACGCCCTGGTGAAGTTTAACATTAGCTATTCCACTACTCAACCAGGGCTCATACAAACAGACAATTAGATAACAATCATTCCCCACCACATTGCCATCTGCTACAACAGAGCCTCGAACTCGATAGTGGTACAGCGACTAGTAGTGTTGGCTCTCACACAACCCCGTCCAGTTCACTACCAACTCGGTATCGATTGTGTTTCTCCCCAAAAGAATTTATGATTGCTTATTTTTTATCCTGTTAGCCCTATGTTGGTATTATGATATATTGTGTTATAATATATTTTTGCTTATAAAATTACTAATATTTCATTAACGCGTTTTTTATTTTTAACGAAAGTGTATAAAAATTGGTGGTGTCTAGTAAATAACTAACTCACTTCGAGTACCGTGTGATGCGTTTTACTTCACCTCAGCCGGTGACGAGCACAAGGAGGACCACTTCTTGACACTCGAAACCCGAAAACGTGTTTTCGGTTTAAGTTCGGGCGCCAGTCCTAGTTTATGTGATAGGACACACTACCCACAAGCCGGATACGCAAGACTGAGTAGCTCAAGTGGAGAAACGGTACTCCAGTGGGTCAATTTGGGAAATTAGACGTTCACACACAAACAGTAAAACTCAGAATTTAATATATAAAATATAATGTTAGTTTATTCAAGTTAACCTAGTATATACAAATCTTTTTGTTTATTAAAATGCAGTTATAAGGGCAAGCGGTCAACGAAAATAGTAGTACCACATGACTTCAAATGACAGGAATAGCAATCAGAAAGTAGGCGAAAAAGCATTAGCATAAAATAAGCAACTAGCAAAGCGATAAAATGGGCGCAAGCTAATCTCGGATATCAGGCGTGAGAACCAAGACCACAGATTAAAATTACAGTGAAAGTTTCATATTGTACTTGGCAAATACATCAGTTTACTTACTCCTCCATGAACTTACTTACTTCTGGTGGTTACGGTCGGGTACGGAATGATTCACTACATAGCTTCTCAGGACGTTTTTGGATTCGAATCTCGAGTGGACACGCCTGCTGCCAATACGGTGAAGTATATTAGGTGATGCGACAAGACCCGTACTAATGGCTTCGTAAGTGTTTAGTTGTGTGTAATGCAATAGATGGTAGGACAAATAAAGTCTCGTCGTTACTTACGCATAGAAATATTAGAAATAAAGTTTTACAGGTTCTGTGTAGTGAATGCTCTGTAGATTTGTTTTATTTATATTTAAAGAGCCTTTTAGTTCGTTATTTTTGCCTTAGTTTTGCCGTTTAGTTGTGTATATATGCAACACTACATGCATCAAAGAAAATCCGTCTATCTATGCCATGATTTATGCCTAGGTAATTGCAGGGGTATATTCCGGGCGCGATCTACTGAATTAAATAGAAACTAAGCACTTATGAAGCCGTCGATTAACATGGCAAGTGCCGTGTGTCAGACCACCCAATATATTACACCGTGGCTGACAACACGGGACAAATTTAATTATTTGCTTCAAATACTTACAAGGGGGAGAGACGGCGGTAATAGATGCGCGATGGATCGACGTGACGTCAAACGGACTTGGAAGGAATATTTTCTACTTAGTAAAAATAATTCAATAACCTGAATTTTGGGATTTGAGTTTCTTCACAGATCGGAGCAGACAGGTACGTCTAATGTATCGAACAGCACCTAGTGAACTGACTGTCGAATATATTCAATTATTCCCTTTGCCGAAAGAATGACGTTGTATAGGTGACGTTAGATCGACTTAGAAAATATTTTCATTACCTTGCTTTGACACAGAATATTTTGCGGTCGGTTTATTCAAGACGGCAAGCACTAACATCTAACTCGCTAGACGGTTGAATATGTACTGATATAAATATGCTGCTAGGTTCGCGCGACTATACAATTTCCTCTCCCTTTACCTGAGTTCATCTGTACTTACAATTGGTAGCATTATTTGGTGCATCTAAAAATTAATATTCCGATTAATTCCCAAACATAATTTGCTTAAGTCGGTAAATATATATACAATAATAACTATAAAAGGATCATTCATGTAGAGGGTATTGACGAATATAAATACCCTGTGCATATTTCGGCAATGAAAAATGCTTCGTTACAACCGATTATATTGCTATTTGTTGCTATTTCAAAATACGGTGTAAATCATGGCACTATTAATATCTACCATGCTCATCATCAGCCACAGGTTTGGAACTGTAAATATAAAAAAATAAATTTCTTCTATACACTCAATTTCAAGAAAGTTATAATTTATTGTGCAAAAATTAGGACATCCAAATTTTAAAATGATTCTACTTCTCAATAAACTTTTACCGCTCTGGTATTCCCGCTATTTCCACCCAAAATTTTTAACAGCACTCATAAAATTCATACCTCTGTTTCGCGTTCACGATTTTATCGCACTATTTATCTCTCAAGAGTAACAGATGGAGTTCAGAATAACTCATGCTATATCATCTTATCGCTAACTAGATTTTAAAATTGATCGATAGTTTCCCATTACAACGACAGGTATGGAATATAAAATAATGATGAAGACGCAATCCTTATCTATTATAGATCAATTTGTTGAATTTAGTTTACGCGGTACTCAATTTTTAAGTGTTGACTCGTAAAATTGAAAGATTTACTCAAATGGATACAATTTGTATACAAAATCTTTTGGACGGCGAATACTACCATTAGAAAGTCCATTAGAAAAATTATAATTACATTCTGGATTGTATGATGTGCAATACAGAACTACATAAATATCGAGCTCTGTCATTTAATATGGGAACTTTGGGATAAAAATACCAGTTTTGATTTCCGGATAAAATACTGAGATAGGTCATATAAACCCGCTACTTAATTATTCAGCGTCTAGGAACCTCCTTCAACTTTTATGATGCGTAGTCCAGTTTAAGAAGACAACTCTATGTTGCGTCCAGGTCCTGGCGGTGAGGGTGTTTTCGTAGGAGAGAGCTATTTTTTACAAATCGATATTTTTGGTGTCTATGAACCATTTTTACAAAACGCCAAAACATTTGAGTATTACATTCGAACACACTGCTCGACACGCGTTTCGCTAACTATATTAGCATCATGATGAGAATTAAAACTAAAATCAGTCTTTTTTGTCTCTGAATGATGTCGGCATGGTTAGTAAAACGCATTAATCAGTTAGGTATTCTGTACC
This sequence comes from Leptura quadrifasciata, assembly GCA_963675555.1. NCBI lineage: Eukaryota > Metazoa > Arthropoda > Insecta > Coleoptera > Cerambycidae > Leptura > Leptura quadrifasciata. The sequence continues at coordinate 92,810,945 of OY776677.1, read as the reverse complement.
GGGTGTCGTCCAAAACACTATGATTCATTTTTCACTACTGGCTGACGTTTAGCATATTAAGTATCATATTACAGTAGCAACATAAGCACAAACACCAGGAGTTGCTGCGCCTATTTTGCATATGCAATAGGTACGAGTGATAGGATCTAAATGGGCATCATCATATGGAGGAAACAAATATAGTATAAAAAGACTATGTTTTACAACTTAAATAAACCTAGAAAATAGTACTGCTCTTAATGATCCAGGTTTAAACTGTTGTAGTTGAAATATAAATTCGTTGTATGCTTCTCTTCCTCCTATCTTGAATGTATGCCGAAGCTAGTTTACTTGCTATGTGCCGAATATTTTAGAAATTACAAATTCCAACAGTAAAATAGGAAACGCAAGATCAATATTGTCCATATTAATCCATAAACCATTACCATATGAGTTCTCGTCTGCAATGGATTTTCAGGAGTACGTATTTTGGTTGACATTCTTTTAGCATGTTCTTTATTGGCACCTGCATTTGAATTAATCATCTAAGGGCACAAGTTAGTTTTAAAATGTCGACCAAATGGAAACAATATTGTATTGGTATTATGTCTCTAAAAATCTTGAAAATAGGTTTTAAACGACCATTTTGCGACTCTACTATCCAATGAGTCTTGGTTATTTTTCTGAAAAAACATACTTCTTAAGTAATATTTTTGGTTTCTTGAAAGTAAAGGCGGCATTTATATATTTAAGTTTTCCAAATCAACAACATCTCTATAACCCCAATCTATTACAAAGACATCACCCTTTTGAACCCATTGTTATCTATTTTGTCTAACTTGTTCCATTTTCATCTTTACAATCGCAGCAACATTATTTCATGCATCCGAAAATTTTATAAAAACCTATTAAGAAAGATATTGATTGGTATATATTTATATGATGTACGTGACATATATGTTTTTGAAACACATGCTCATATATTTTTTTCTGTGACTCCCGATGGATTGTGAAGATTAATACCATTTTTTTAATTTAAAAATTCAAAGAAATAATAAGTTTTAGACTCACTTTTATTCACCAAAATCCAGACGGACACAACGTAAATTATTCACCCTATACGGCCGAGTTTACAGTGTAATCTGCACGAAATGATCGAATTATAAATACTTGAAAAACTGAAAGCGAACATACACACACACACACACACACCCACCCACACACACACACACACACACACACACACACCACACACACACACACACACACACACACACACACACACACACACACACACACACACACACACACACACACACACACACACACACACACACACACACACACAGACAAAGTTGATATTTAGATATAGTTGCCGTTGAAGCTCATATCCAGGTTGTAGGCCTTCCACTTTCTGCACGTGATGAGGGTGCAACCCCTGTTCGTTCAAAGTGCACCACACTATAAATTCGGACATTGCAATTTGTGCAGAAAGCCTGAGAATACTTCGACAGCATCTAAAATTAGTGGTTCTGCATCCACTATCCTCCGAAAGCGTGTACGCTCATTATGAGTAACAGGTTGAAAATGTCCATGATCTCTTAAATGTTGAACGGCTAACACAAAAGTTCTTTCGTGGGGAACAAGGATACCGGGATACTTTTCCTTGTAAAGACGCTTGACGGACATTTTCGCCTGCCGCACCATAACAAAGTACAATGTTTGTCTACTCAATGTTTGTAAAATTCTCCACCATTGAAAACAGTAATTCGCTATTAACACGTAGTGATCTGACATAAGCTGTCGACCGATCACGGCTACCTGCTACTTGGCGATAGCGCTGGCGCACTAAAAACAAGCAACAAGTGCTCGGATAAGTATCATATGAAAACTGATCAGTGGCATAACTCAAAGATAATATTATTTGCAGTATTCAAACTTTATTTTCTTATTTATTTTTTGGATTTTTTGTAAATATGACGGTTAATCAATCTGAATATATGCTTGTATTTCAAAAGCATCCCGTATACATTTTAGTAACATCTATATACATACTTATGAAGTATATACATTAAAAACTTTCATATAATGTATACGGAAATATATGTCCATGTTTTGAACAATTAATACCACGTCAACATTATTTGGAATGAACTCCTGCTTTATATAAGATAATACAAGTTTCCATAAACCAATTTACCAATTTCACCAAGAATACAAACTAGCAAGAAAATCAAATTGTGTAGTTCATCAAATGTTAATGATAAAAGGGTATAGAAGTCAAGGTACGACATTCCAGTCCCATTTCAAATCCTTCTCGTTAGTTCATTTCAGTAATTAGGACGACCGAGAGCTTAATGTACCTACCTATGTAAATATTCCCGTTTGATAGAGAGAATTAAGGGTAATCAATTTATAGTTGAACCTGAGGCTGCTCACTGATTTTCTGTTTTACTTGCAATGAAATTACCCAATCAATTTGTTGCGATTGTGAAATAATAATTTTTACTATCAGCTTGAAAAATACATCGTTTTTAAATACTCCTAAATGTCAGTTATATATTCTCTAGTTTCAGTTGTTATCCAAGGTTATTTTACATACTTACTGTTGCTTTATATTTCCGTCGTTGTGGTATTCTCTTTTAAAGATAAAAAGAAAAAATTAAAAATTCAAGAATAATACTACTATGTGGAAATACTGAAATGTTCTGCACTGTATTGTACCTCCTGGTTACCAGTGTACAAAATTAATATTGTTTAAAACTAAAAACAAAATGTCTGTGAAAAAGTGGTTATTCATGAATATAACATAAACAGAACAGTAAATAGTTATAGCTTGGCCTGGAAACTTAAAAGAGGATGCGTGTAGCGGTGGCGGCTGCGTGAACTGTTGTGCGCATGTATCACTCCTTGCCCCACTTAATCCGTTACTACAAACCCCCCTCACTCCGCTTGTAATTGCATCTATATTTGTTCGTAATTGACATTTACCTCGTTGATTCATGCATTATCTCCGCAATGATATGCTAGACACCCGCATTATAATTGACATTTGCATAATTTACTGACCGATATTTGTGAAAAGTACGACTGTCGACAAGAATCTACTTTTGTATAGGAGTAATTAGAGTTGTGGGGTAATTAGAGTGTAGCATTAAGTAATGATATATTTCCATCACGACTCAAGAAAAGAAGATTATACCACAATTATTGCTATAAACCGCAATAAATTCATGCAACAATGTCTTAATAACGTCAATCATGTCACAAACTTTTACACTTTCGAGCCGCTCAAACGTACTTAGTGTAGAATTTTATCTGCCAATTCAATTAAATATGTGTAGTCGACATGGATTAGTTAATTGGCTGCTATTCTTACAATGCCATATTCAATTTTGAGAGATAAACAATAGTTTTTGTTATAAAATTGGACCAATAGTAACCCCTACAATTCTCCTCATACCATACGGAGCTTATGATAAATTGATGAAATACATCGAGCAATACTGAAAGCTATGTCAAGTGGCAAAAAAGAGGAAGAACAAGGCAAAACTGTTTCGGTTACAAGCAAAAAGTGTGAAATTTGATCAAAATATGGCATTGACTTATCACAAACAAACTCTATTACCGGCGTATTTACAACCAAACAAGAACCATGATTCATCACTTGATATTATGAAACTAAGGATGATACGTGTGGATTGTAATATTATTTCTGGAGCGTATCTGAATACCGTTAGATCCTACACTCTTGTCGAGTTTGATATAGATGTTGAACCTAGTTACAAACTTACTAGGGAGCCAGCTAACATCATACTATATTTGCCTGTTACACTTGAAGGGCATCAGTATATTGATAACATTACACTACGTATATTGGATGACAATGGTGATTTCATTAATTTTCGGGGTGAAAAAATTATTGTAAAACTAGAACTGAAGCAGTTTTTACCTAGCTAACAAAGGAACACATAAGACGTGGATTGTCGGCTGCATTCTCGTGTTCGATGATTCTTGTGTTTGACCAGTCAATTGTTAGCTTACATGAACATATATTAACTCACGATTCGAATTAATCTACCTACTTTCTTCAGGCTGAGTTCAAGTAGTTCTGTTTTATTATTTGAAAATAATATTTACCGTTAATTAAGACCAGAATTTTTTCGGATCATTTTTGTTTTCTCGCGTTTTCAATATATAGCTTTCATGTGCATGTTTTAATTATTTTTTTTTCTTTTTTCTTATGCCACTAAACTCCTTATAAATGTTGATATTTTTCATTTGCTTATATTTTTTCCAGAGAACCTTTTTTTCTTTATGTCTCGTACTATGTTGTTTGTGTACCATGGTGGATGTTTAGGTTGTCTGAGAACTTGTCTGGGAACCGTTTTATCGAAAATTTCACTTAATTTTGAGTAAAACTCAGAACACGCATTGTTAGCATCTGTTAGTTCATTTATTAAAGATCAATCTGTTTTGAATGAAAGCTTATATAATTGAGGAAAATCTGCTTTTATAAAATTTTGGATTTCTGTGGAGTCACACGGGAAATTTTCAAACTGACTGGTATTTATTGTTATTGATATATCCAAAGGTGAATGGTGTAAATCTTTAGTGAGTAAACATTCTAGGGATCTTGTAACACGACAGACTTTGCTTGACAATACTAAATCTACTGTAATGTTATTGACATTTGTAACAGTGTTAAATTACATAATGTCAAGATGTTGGAATGTTGGAAAAACTGCCGCAGAGAGTTTGCACGTGTGCTTGAAACAATGCTAACATTATTGTATTCTGGAATATTAAAATCTCCTGTAAAATAAACGTCACCGTCATTTAAATAATTTAGTGATTCAAACTTTTTCGCCTGGACATATTTGGTGGTATATAAATAACTAAAATAAAAACAGTCTGGAAAATAATTGATAATTTAATACCTACAATATCAATTTGAATAAGAGTCCCGTATAAATTTGAGATAAAATTCCACATATGTATATTTTCTATGTAACGCAATTAATGCACCGCCGATCATATATTGTAATTATATATTATTATTATGTATTATATATTGTAAATGTATCATAATGACATGTAAATACCATCGTGTGCGTACCATATAATTTTGTGTTTAGACCGCGTACATTCTGGTAATATGTTTGTATGTCAGAAGTTAAGAACGGGGAAGTTGCTTGCGTAGGTAATTTTCGATTGGGGATATGGGTATTATTTAATGATGTACTTATCTCATCTACTAGCTATACGGAAAATATTTTTAACTTTAATTCATCAATGTACTATTTATTGCAAAACAATTGTAATCCTATGCAGCATGTTCAATGTTAAGCTCCGTTTTGTTAGTATTTGAACAACCTATCCAGTTAACACATTCTAAATGTGTTTGTGAACGATCCATCTTTACACGTCTGAAGGACTTTTATTATATTTTCCAAAGTGGATATTAAACATTTACAAAGAAGGGTTCAAATCGACTATTTCAGACGGAGACAAAATCTATACTTACCATTTCGTTTTTGCTTAACTGCTTCACTGATGGTACCAATTGGACGTCGTAACACTATAAATCTAACACAGTAAATACTAACACTTTCTTAAATTTAAACCTGAACAGGAATTTTGAAACACAAGAAAAAGACAATATAATGTTCAAAAATATATATTAATTTTTTTTTAAATTATGTTTTTACAAGACGTTCAAGAACAATGTATTGACAAACTATAGTCTGGCTCATAATGTACCAACTACCATCCAATGTTTAGTTTTTAGCTAACGATTACACAAAAAGATTCAGCAAAAAGTTCAATGTTTATAATTTTTTGGTGGGCTTTTGCTTGCTTGTCTATTGACATATTTTCAGTTCAATATCAATTTTGGTCACTCCTCGAAGCTTAAAAATGCTTGAATCGAATCGACTTTGAATTATATTCTGCAATTATAGATTTATATGTTAAGGCAAAGCGGTCCCATGTACGTTCTCAGTACATGATAACTATACTTTTTTGACACCGAATCACTGAGGAACCAGTTTAGGGCAAATACCGTTAAAACCCATTATTTTCCCGTTAAAATCGACTGCCAGAAAATGATACGGCACCCTCGACGCTAAGGGCTATTTTCGCTAAAACTCTCGAAATACTTTAACTAAAGACTGAACAACTTGTCCTAATTTTTAACGCAACGCATGAGGTGCAGTGCTTAACAACGTGGATTCGTAAAAAGGTTTCGATTTTCAAAATTTCCGAAATCGGTTTTCGTTATACTTTCTAAATTTTGTGGTCGGGGCGACATTACGTCCCCGTGCCGTGGACATTTAGTATACTTTCAAAAATTATACTCCTTAATGAGTTTCTGATATTTTTGCATAAAAAATGCTCCGTAGAGCGAATATGTGATTTAATGTATAAAAATTTCTTCCAACGGCATTTTTACGTGAAGCACGCTTTTCATGCGAAATGTTTCGGATTTTGTTACAGTTTCTAAAAGTTCATCGAGGGTTTTGGCGTGTTCTTTAACATGTTCGCCAGCACATATTGGGCAACATATTGTGGATTTGCATTAATTTGACATGTGGTTGAATCCACTGTATTTAAAATACCTACCGATTCCAATGGAATCGTATACACCACATAAATCATATTCTGCAGATAACTTACCTCTTCAATTGACATTATTTTATCGTAAAAATGTGTCTCTACTTAGTAAATGTTAAAATAAATCTTGTAGGCCATTATTTTAAAATTTTAAAATCACAATTTTCACCAAGTATTAATTTTGAAACTTAATATATTGAACGATTAACTTTCCTCGAGTTTTTCTGACATGCCTAAAATCTTTACTCTTAGCTTTACATTTCTTGCGTATTTGATGTAGTTTTCTATCAACTTATCTTCAGTAATTTCTTTTAGTTTCAAAGTATCCTCTCAAATGGAGCAACCAACCACAATATCATCGTCTTTAATATTATTGTTCACTGCATTAATGTTGTTGAGAATGCCACCCCTTGTTGTTAAATTCTTCGGGTCCTTTGGCTTTATCATAATAGCATCCTCAGTTTTCAGAGCAGCTCAGTAGGTTTTTTTACTCTCGAATTGTTTTCAATCTTTAAGTTTTTCGCTAATATCCCATAGTAACAACTTGAATTTTTCTTCGAAGATAAATTCGAAATATTTGGGATCTTAGGTAAGCGGTTTATTAAAGCAGCTCTCACATTTACAAGAATTGGCAGGATACTTGGATACCGTTGTCAACAAATCAGCTGGTATATTCATACGCTGAATGTAATGAGAACGCTGACAAGTGCCAGTACAAGGAATTGCCGGTCTCTTTGTTATTATTGCGCCATTGCAGATTCCACATTTCTGAGTCATCTTCTCGAACAAATGATTATTCACTTAAATATGTTTATGATGTTAACAGGTGTTATTATCCTTTTAGCTTCAGGGTGTTTATAAGAATGAAGCTTTTAAATAAAACTGTCTATGTATTCGTACAGAATTGTTTACGTTTCACTACAACACAAATTTGTCAGATTTAGCAAAGTTTTAACCGAATTTATACACAAACTCACGAAACAGGTCAGTTCTCTAGCACTAGCAAATATCATGTTATATTTTTAAACCATTACCAAACCATTAGCAAGTTGTCAAAAGGTGGAATATTAGTGGTTGGAGAAGAATTTTCGTGGTTCAAAATGAAGTCATGGATATATACAACTAAAGGAATTTTCACTAATCTTTGTATAACTTTGTCGAAATGCTGTTAACAACTATCAATATAATAAACTATAAAATGATGTTATAACACACTATGTAATGTGTAATGAAGAAGAATTTTCTACTACAACATCTACGATCAAATAAAATTATAGTTCTTAATGACTATTTGCCGCTTCTGCTTAGCCCTAAATCATTTATTTGTAACTTCATCATAATATAAAAATCATCAGACAGCATCATCAGACTGGCCGAGTAGATATTTTTCAATAAGTTTCCTAGGCAAGGCACTTCATTATGTCATGCAGAAAGTGTCTCAATTCTAACCATACGCTTTACAAAAGTCTTGTAGATTTATAATACCATAAAAATATTTATTACAAAAATTGATGCCATCCATTAGAGAATTTGGTGGGAGAACTGGTCACAATCTTTAGCATGTGCTAAATTCATATATAACTCATTGATAATGTCTCAATAGCTGAGCGAATGGCATGTTCTTCTTCGCGTGTTTCATGTTTCAGTCGAATGACAGGTAGATATTGTTCTCTTGCGCTAATTAGTTAGACTGCCCTGGATCCAAAACTGCTGGACAGTTACAGTAGGTAAGACTTTAGTATTTGTACTATAATTATGGACTATTCGTGTAGAAAATTCACTGTTGGAATGATTTCTCTCTTGACACCAAATTCTGTTTATAACAAGGAAGTCGCCTGCTGCCTAGGTGATCACATTCAATGATGTTAGTAAATTACTAGAATGTTTTAAATTAATGATTAATTCCGAATTTTATTAAGTGATTGGCAGCTACTTCTGAAAACATACGCTGTTTTGCCCTATATGTATTACAAATAAATAAAAAATCTTACCAACGTCATTCTTGTACCTGCAAAGTTAAATTAATTAAATATATTTTAGGCATCCCATGATTTAAGTCTTCTAGACATGATTTAAATCAGTATTTAAATCTTCCGTATATTTATTTTAAGTACTAAAAGAAATTTAAAGCTCAAAGAGAAATTTATGAAAAATACCATTTGATAAAGCATCATTGATTTTTTATTTAAATGTTTTTTAAAATGATTCGTGACATCTCTGAATATAATGGCACACAGTGTCTAAATTAACAACACCATGTATAAGTATATACAGAAGTTGGTCTTTTTCACAGTCGCCAAATTGCTTATCAATTTATACTCGCAAAATAACAGTCTATTAGAAAGTTTAATTAGACTTGTTTTATTTTTTTAACGGCGCCGGCGATACCCGTCTGTCAGTCGACAATTATTTTTAATTGTAATTGTATATTAAAGCTGAAATGAAGCTGTTACAGAAAAGTAAATTTTTTGATGACACAGCATTGGACTATTACAGGGTGATTATGATTATAGATTGCAGGTATTGGATTTGAAACTTCGAACAAATGGAAATTATTTTGTTTTCTTTCAAGGGACGACGAAGTTCTTTAAGATACTTTTTCGTAAGTATAAATCAACATACAGCTATTCAAAGTAGACACTCAGTAAAGAAAAGTAGCCACAGAAAGGGCCTTTAATATAAAACTTTATGAACAGAACCAAAATTCCATACAACAAAATTTCAACATAAAATATAGTCAAAAATGCCAAATTAAAAAACTAAAACAACTACAAAAATTCAGACTGGTTAAAATTCATTCTGAAAATGTCTTAACGAAATCATGCGCTTCACAAATATCAACGTAGGGTTCCCTAAACTTTCTTTTTATAAAAATTCTACGATCGTTGACCTTAGGTGGGCATTTATGTTTCAGAATCTTGCAGAAATGTTTATTTTCCTGAGGGGGGGGTCTAAAAGGGCATATTTGCGCCGCCATAAGCCCTTCCCAGGCAAGTAAAAATAAATTGAAGCTTTGACCTAAAAATATTTGACCTATAAAAGTGAATGACTGCTCTGAAACTTGCTGCATACTTTTACATAGCTTTATAGTTGTTTATCTTTTGAACATAAAATAAATAGATAGTAGTTTTGTATGTTCAATTAAAAAAATGAGGATTTATTCAATAAAATTAGAATAGAACAGAATATTTATTTACCAATCTGTTGGTGCATTTGGAACGTCTTCAATTAGGAAATATGATTTCATATAAATAAATAAAATTATCCATATAGCCCGGGCGACATGAGTCGTCGACCGGGAAAATTTATTCGGATGGAATATTTTTGTGCCATGTTGTTCAAAATGTACTTCTATATAAGTATAGTCTGGTCGATAGCCGAGTGAGTTAAGGCGCGAGGTGGCAATCGCGATTAATCACATGGACATCGCACCACCGGGTTCGAATCCTGGCTCCGGCACTGGCACTGTCAGAGGAAATGGTTGTATGTCCGCATTTTTTCAATGTGTAACCCCCTTCCGCACAAGCCTCTGGCTTCTGGAATTGGGGGTTGTCTAATTTCTGTGGTGTTTATTTATAAGAAAATTCAGGTTGCCAGATGGAAATGTGGTCAAGAATTGTTTAAATAAAGTTTTTTAAAACAAATTTAAAAAATTGATTTATTCGTTTCGAAAGAAATATTTTCGTATTTTCCACACCAATAAAAACAAAAGATGTTCTTAGACATTTTTCTCTAAAGTTGATGGATTTTGAGTAAACAATTCTAGAAATCTCAAACAATGGAAAATTTGCGATTTTCAGGGCTTCAAAAACTATATGAAAATTAATGTTTTTTAATGTAAAAAAAATTTGTATTTATTCTTTAAATTTTATACCACAATATACAGTAGATATATTTTGTTATTATTTAGCTAACTACTTATTTTTTAATTGTTGTGATACTTTAACGTACCCTACTGTATGTGATATTTTACCAGGACTACATGCCTTGACTGCGAGCAAGATGTGCTCGAAAAAAAGCATTAGATCTAGTGAAGTTACAAAAAACCGTTGATGCTCTCAAACCATTAGGTAGTGGCTTACAGTTAAATAGCGATCAATTTAGTGCATTAGAAAAGCTATATTTACAATTGTTGGAGAAGAAAGGTGAAACAACTGATGATGCTAGAATAAATATTATTTCGTGTCCCGCCCGGGTGGAATAAAACTTAAAATTGAATAATATTTCATGCACGTCAGATGCCTTATACTTGCATATCTTGAGAGCATCTGCGCCAACATATATTTGGAAAAATACAATAATTTCCACATACATTAAATTAGATCTAACACGTTTTGGTTACAAATATGAGGAAATATGCTTATGCCTGTATTTATGACAAAAATTTCTTTGCCAGATGGCTTAGTAAATGCATGTAATTGTAAAAAACCATGTAGTACTAATGCATGTAGCTGTAAAGAAAATAACGTTACTTGTATATCTATGTGGCTATTGTGATATTGGGTACTGTAAAAATGTGTAAGTCGTATAATTACTTTAATTGTATTTTAAAATAAATTAAATAAAAAAATAAAGTTCAACATATATTTTAAAAAATCTTATATTACTCTACTTACAATTATTCTGCTTTTATTAAACATTTGTATCGTTCCGTATTTTATACAAATTGTTTTATACTTCACTGCATGCACGACGGGCTAATGCAAACGTATGTTCTATAAAAATATTCATATACAGGGTGGGGCAATAGTGCGTCGGACCTCGATATCTCGAGTTCTACGATAGCTAGAAAGTTTTTAAAAAAATTGCAAGTAAACTAGGTAAAAAAGTCTATAACTGGAAGTTATTTTCGAACACACAGGGCGAGCCAAAACGAAATTACAGGACCAAGTGTATTTTTTTTAAATGGAATGCTATGTATATCAGTACATTTTTTAAGCCTATTTCTAGGCTCTATTCATTCCTATATTAGCATTGAATATCTCCCAATCACTTGGATGTAATGAATTTTTTTGTTGAAATAATGCAATCTGCAGATGGATATTAAAAAAATCACCACAGTCACAATTATGGGTTTTAACAAAAACTTATGTGAATACCAGTTACGAGACATCTAATTAATGTTTTAGAATCATTTTCATTTCCTAAAAATGTACAGGGCGGCCAAAAATTATTTTTAAAGTAAGAACATTTTAAATTGAATTTTTTCAATTTTTTCAAATGGAACACGCTCTAGATTTTTCGACGATGTGATGTAGAAATGAAAAATGAACATTTTTTGTAAGTACTTCCCTAGGGCTAGTTACAACCAATTTCGTTTTATTGAGCAATAATTACAAAATTCAAAAATAAACTTAAAAAAAGGTTTCTCAGTAACTCAGTAGAAAAAAATATAATGAACGTTCCACATGTTTTGATCGACATACATCTCTATGAGGTTCCCACTGTTCCGAAAACTGCCGATGTGATAGATGTAAAGGCAATTATTATTCTTCCCTGCATATTTTGTACTGTTGTTGGTGTGTCTCTATAAACAATTTCCTTCACGTATCCCCGTAAAAAGAAATATATTTTTGTAAGATCTGGGGATCTAGCAGGCCATTTAGTGGGTCCATTTCTTCCAATCCATTGATTAGGATAGGTATTATTTAAGTGATCTCTAACTGCATTTAAATAATGTGGTGGAGCACCATCTTGCTGAAACCACATCCTATTTCGAATTCTTTCAGGGAGATTTACCAATAATTGTGGTAGTTGGTTTTCCAAAAACTAAAGATAAATAGCTCCAGTCAATGTACCATCAAAGAAATGTGGCTCAATTACATGTTCTCCAATAATTCCTCCCCAAAGGTTTATAGACCATCTGTGTATTTGTTTTTAAGATTCGACCCACAGACCTTCTACTTATTCCTAATAATCAGCTCACTTCTCTTTGATTAACATGGGGATTCACAACCGTTACCAGCATCACAGAAAACTCATTTTCTTCGTTCACAACACGTTTTATTCTTTAATTTTTTTATATTCGACATTTCCAGTTTCCAGAAATCTATCGGAAAGGTTTTGGAAGCTTCTAACGTTGGTGATAAATTCTATTGGCAAGTAAACAATTTCTGTCTGACTCGCCCAAAACAAAAGTCATGTCTACAAGTTCCGCTTTATTAAAATTCATATTGTAAAGTTCCAAATATTTTAAATTCAATACAAATTGTAACCGACAGGTGTGGTAAAGGCTCCTTCGTACACGACAATTTATACCACACTGAGGTTTTATTGCTTGTTCGAATAACGAAAACAGCAAAAAAATATACAAAAAAACATTACAGTCAAGGACCGGTTAAATACTATTTACTCGTTTCAATGAATTGGAAAAAATGGTCCCACTAAATGGCCTCATTTCAAAATTGCATAAAGATGTGTGTCAATCAAAATGGGCAACACGTCGAATACCTATTATACATTTTTCTAATGAATTATTTGAGGGAACCTCTTTTTTTAAGTTTATTCTTGAATTTTATACTAATTTATTTATAAAACAAAAATGGTTGCAATTAGCCATAGAGAGGTATTTACAAAAAAATATTCGTTTTTCATTTCTACATCACATCGTAGAAAAATATACAGGGTGTTTCATTTGAAAAAAATTGAGAAAATTCAATTTAAAATATTCATAATTCAAAAATAAACACTTATTTATTTATAAAACGAAAATGGTTGCAATTAGTAGGAAAGTACTTACAAAAAATGTTAGTTTTTTCATTTCTGCATCACAATGTCGAAAAATATACAGGGTGTTCTATTTGAAAAAATTGAGAAAATTCTATTTAAAATGTTCTTAATTGAAACATAATTTTTGGTCACCCTGTACACTTTTAGGAAATGAAAGTGATTCAAAAACATTAATTAGATGTCTCGGAACTGGTATTCACATAACTTTTTCTTAAAACCCATAATTGTGACTGTGGTGATTTTTTTAATATCCATCTGCAGATTACATTATTTCAACAAAAAAATTCATTACATCCAAGTGATTGGGATATATTCAATGCTAATATAGGAATGAATAGAGCCTAGAAAGAGGCTTCAAAAAATGTACTGATAAAGTCGAGGCAAGAATTCAAGCGACGCACGTCACGAGTGATCTCATTAAAGAAATTTTAATACTAACATAATTTTGAATCATTAATTACGTTAAAAAGAGTAATTCTTGACACCCAGTTATTAAGCTTTTTTCAGAAATAGGTACAGTTTAATGGGGCTTCATGATTCTTAGCAGTATTGTCTCATTTATAGAATGGATCTGTGACGTGCATCGCTTGAATTGTTGCCTCGGCTATATACATAACATTCCATTTTAAAAAAGGCACTTGATCCTGAAATTTCGTCTTGGCTCGCCCTGTATGTTCGAGAATAATTTCCAGTTATAGACTTTTTTATCTAGTTTACTTGTAATTTTTTAACAAATTTCTAGCTATCGTAGAACTCGAAATATCGAGGTCCGACGCACTATTGCCCCATCCTGTATAATATATCATAGTGATGCGCACCGCTACGCTGACTGGAGCGCGCGAGCACATTTAACAATTAAAAAATAAGCACTTAAATTAAATGATAACAAAATTATATTGTGGTATAATCTTCAAATAATAGATAAAAAATTTTCTTACATTAAAAATACATTAATTTTGATATAGTTTTTGAGCCCTGATAATCGCAAATTTCGCGTTTTTTGAGATTTCAAGAATGTTTTTCTCGAAATCAATCAACTTTAGAGAACAATGTCTAAGGACAAGGATTGTTTGTTTTGGTGTGAAAAATACGAAAGTATTTTTCCAAAATGAGAAAATCAATTTTTCTAATTTGCTTAAAAAACTGTTTAAACAATTTCTGACCACATTTCCATCTGGCAAACTTTCTTTCTACTTTCTTATAAAGAAGCACATTTTGAACAAGATGGCACAAAAATATTTCATCCAAATAAATTTTCCCGGTCGATGACTGATTTCGCCCGGTCTAATAATGAATTATGTTTTCTCCTAATATCTAAGATGTTTGATAAAACTTACGCGGGGGAATTAAAAAAACATATTAAATACTCTAATATATAAAAACTGTAAAGAACATTATACATAAAGGCCACAGCGATACTTTGCATACAAGACAAACAATTATTCTACGTAATTATATCGTAACATTGACATTTGTAGATGCTAAGAACTGTAAAAATGTTATAATTTTAAATGATTCCTTACAGCTAGTTTTCTGAAAAACAAAGACTCGTTGTACATGGCTCGAACGTCTCCAGGTTAATATATTCAATGACAAATGTCAATAAGCTAAAGCAGAGTTCCTTTAGCTGAAAAATAGCGAAGTAATAAAATTGTAACTGGTGAATATTAAATCTAGGACAAAGGTGATTAATTTTTAACAAATTGTAATAAAACTAATACTAAACAATATCGTTATTAGTTACTGCGTTATTTTATTTTACAACAACGTAATATTCTTTAAGAAAAAGAAATAATTTGAGTGTCTAGTGGGTGTTACTTTTCGATGGTTACAAATATACACACGTTGAGGACCATATTCCCAAATCACGTTGGTGTAAGGGCATTAAAATCCCTAGGAAATTTATCGCTACAATTTGTAGAATAATACTAGACCATGCTTGCTTCCGAAAATGTCTAAATAGATTTAGAGTACTCGATACAGATGGTTGCAATACATGCAGCTCTATAGATGATCTGAGCCATATATTCTTTAACTGCCAGAATCACCAAACTGCTACTAATAATTTAGTTAATATTAATGTTCAGCTACCCACTAATGCCATTAATCTATTGTCGTTTAAAAATATTAAAATTTACAACGTATCAGTTAACTTTCTAAATACTATAAAACTGTCTCTTTAACTAATTTAGTTAATATCTGTCTGTTTATTAGGTTAGCTTCGCACTCCTTATGTACCTCCTATTGTAATATAGTGCTCCACTTCCGTGATCTACCTGTATAATGTTATAATAAAAGTCCTGACAGGCCCCTAAACGAGAAGCGAGTGTCCTTGTGTAATATCCTCTTGTTCTCTTTCTTTATATGTATACAGGGTGTCTCACCGGGAATTGAATCGATCGATATAGAGAAAAGTAGGTATCAGGAAATTTTGAAAATTTAAATAATTACTAATGTCGGTGTGACCAATTCAACTAAAATAATTACAAGCAGCTGGCACTTCCGCTGATACCGGAAGTCGAAACCAACTTGCTTATTTCAAATGGAACATACTATATATTTTAGAGTTCTCGAAAAGAACATAAAATTCTGAGTCGAAAATATGTAGCATATCCTATACCTAAACCTAGTCGTTTCAGAGATACTTGACATTTTATAGAAAATTTGACGGGTGCAACGGTTTGCAAGAACCGTTATAACTTTCTTCGTGTAAAAGATCCTCATTTGCTTTTTGTCAAGTAAAAATAACACAAGGAGGACTACGTTCTACAAATGAAATAAATTCAATAATATCATACCAAGTGTTCTGTTTCTCACGTTACATTTTGTCAACTTCAAACCGCGAAAACTTGTTTAGGTCAAATGGAACACCCCGTATTTTTTTACGTCAAGTTGTGTAAAATTGAATTCCCTTTTTTCTGATATTAGCATTGTGGGGTTAAAGTTACAACTTTTTGAAATATTTGCGATTTTATTAGAAACTCATGAATTGTTGTAATCGTCTCATCAAAATAGCCATGATTAGAAACAATCAGTCATTATCTTATGTCGAAAAATGCCAGTACGTTTAAATTACACCCACGAAGACTTTTTAAATTTGTTTATTATTTATGGAGAATGTGATAAAGTAATATCAAGAACTTGCAGCACATTTGCTACTCGATATTCAGAAAAACGGAAACCGTCACCTAACACTGTAAAACGCATACTGGAAAATTTTAAAAATTATGGCTCTGTCAAGGCAAAAATTCAAAGAAGAAAGCCTATTGTTGATGACGAAAACATTGAAATAGTCATTCTGGGATATTTTCATGCATTTCCAAGGATGTCATTAAGACAAGCTGCTCTCGGGACTATGCAAGGATTCAATTCACAGAATCTTATTAAAATATAAGTTTCACGCGTTTTCATTCCATATGGTTCAAGGATTAAAAGAAACAGATTTCCTAAGAAGACAGAATTTTTGTGAGTTTCTTCTAATAAAGTCTGAGGGTCACGATTCTTATTTGGGAAATATTATATGGACAGATGAAGCAATATTTACTAAAAATTAACTTTTTAATAGACACAATTCGCATTATTGGAGTGACTCAAATCCTCATATGTTCAGAGAGCGAAACTTTGAGGAAAGTTGGCAGTTCAATGTTTACTGTGCCATAAGAAACGATAGAGTGGTGGCATTACAATTTTTTCAGGAAAATTTAAACGGTAAATTAAATTTTCTCTTCTGCTAATATGTATAAGTAAATTTTTGTTTTTTTTGCCAGGTGAAAGATATCTGAATATCTTACAAAATTTGAATAATAACTATTTATAAAATTTACCCCTCGCCGAGCATAGAAACATTTTTTATCAGCACGACGGTGCTCCCCCACATAACGCATATTTAATTAATAATTATTTACAAGAAACTTTTTATGATCAATGGATTGCCAATAATGGACCTTTCTTATGGCCTCCTCGCTCGCCCGATTTATCAGTTCTGGATTATTTCATTTGGGGAACTATTAAAAATAAAGTTTATGAGAGCCCATTAACAACCATTGAAGATTGTATGCAAAGAGTAAGAAATGCATTCCAAAACATATCACAGGATTCAATTAGGAGAGCTACCCATGAGGAACTAATTCGAAGGTGCGAAAAATGTGTCGAGGTTCGAGGGCGGAATTTTGAGCAATTATTAAATTAAAATGAAATCAAGTTTTAAATTGATCTTATCTCTGCTATTTTAGTTCATGCCATATCTTCAATTCGATTAATACGCATGTTACAGTGTTAGTGTTACTTTGCGTTTTTGTGGATATCGAGTGGCAAATGTGCTGCAAGTTCTTGATATTACTTTATCACATTCTCCATAAATAATAAACAAATTCAAAAAGTTTTCGTTGGTGTAATTTAAACGTGCTGGCATTTTTAGACATAAGATAATGACTGATTGACATGATTCTAATCATGGCTATTTTGATGAAACGATTACAACAATTCATGAATTTCTAATAAAATCGCATATATTTCAAAAAGTTGTAACTTTAACCACCACAATGCTAATATCAGAAAAAAGGGAATTCAATTTTACACAACTTGACGTAAAAAAAATACGGGGTGTTCCATTTGACCTAAACAAGTTTTCGCGGTTTGAAGTTGACAAAATGTAACGCGAGAAACGGAACACTTGGTATGGTATTATTGAATTTATTTCATTTGTAGAACGTAGTTCTCCTTGTGTTATTTTTAAAATGTCAAATATCTCTGAAACGGCTAGGTTTAGGTATAGGATATGCTACATATTTTCGACTCAGAATTTTATGCTCTTTTCTAAAACCCTAAAATATATAGGGTGTTCCATTTGAAATAAGCAAGTTGGTATCGACTTCCGGTATAAGTGGAAGTGCCAGCTGCTTGTAATTATTTTAGTTGGATTGGCCACACTGACATTAGTAATTATCTAAATTTTCAAAATTTTCTGATGCGTACTTTTTTCTATATCGATCGATTCAATTCCAGGTGAGACACCCTGTATAGGGCTGTGTTAGATTCATTTGTTTAGGAAATCGATTAGGCAGTAAAAGTATAAAATATTTTATATAGTTGCAAATATAAAATACATCAATCTGTAATTACATATTGATGTATTTTATATTTGCCACTATATAAATAATAAATAAATATGGAAGGCGTCAAATAGACCACTGTTTTTTGTTTAATGCTAAAATCGGTTCTGCATTGAAAGGTGGTGATCTCTTACAAAGTACAAATTTGCTCTTTAATAGAAGAACGAGAGAAAAGAGCAAAATACTGATTCAGTTCCTTAAACGGGTCATACCATTTTGATTAAATATAACACATGGATATATTCGATTCTATAGACCTACATGGGAAAGTTGATCTGAATAGTATCTGATTGTTATTTTATTTTAATACTTGAGTATATTGACGTTGCTTCAACTCTGCTGTTTGACAATAATTATATTTATGCATTTATTTTAAGTTTTCCCATTTCATCGCTTTTCTAATTGCCAACAAGAATAAGAATGTGGTATATAATATGTCTTTGATAATATCACATTTACAAAATTCTCGTTACATGCTTAATAAAATAATTGTCTCTTTTGAATTCAACTATATTCTGTAAATATCTTTTTAAAATAAATATATACTGTTAGAATAAATAATGAAATTAAATTAAATTTCGGACACGAGTTTAACTAGTTTATGAAATAATTTAATTCCACTCTATTTCTATATTCCATGCTGACCTACATACATATCTCCAAGTATTTCTGTAAAGGAGACCTAACAATAATATTACATGTTCCTTCTATTCACAGGCAGAATCTGACGGTAATGGCATGCCATCTTTAACACTACCGAGCATCAGCGAGGACGATGAGAACGCCCATGAAGAAGGAGAAACGTCACCGTTATCACCAAATAGATCGCCAATTCATGCAATATCAAATAGCCCAAGGCATGCTAAATTTAACTTAAGGTGAGATGTATGTATATGCTATTATCTAGGAACTGTTGATGAATATTTACTTATATCTTGTACAGTAAACAGGAAAATGTGAAAGATGAGAGGATATTTAAAATCTGTATAAATCATAATATATATAATTAATTAAATCCTATAACAGTACGTAGCACATTTTAAGACATTTTTAAGTTATAAGTGCGCAAATTTTATGCTACATACAGACTGTCTATTTTATCAGGGCCCTCGAGAATATCTCACTTAATATCGATCGTACAAAAAAATATATTTTTACGAAAATTGTGCCTACAAAATGGTTTAAAGACATTTGAAATCCATAGCCTACTTTAAGAGTTATGGCGGAAAATATCGAAAATGCGGAAAACGTCTAGGCCAAATATCTCCGTTATTTGAAGAGATACGAGAAAAATTGTAAGGCGAAAATTTTTTGCAAAACAGAGTGTTTCAACGAGGTTTTATCTATTCTTTTTCAAAACCGCTGTATTTTGAGAGTTGTTCAAATCTTTGCTATAATAAAACATTAACACAAGTAAATGCAGGTAACAAAAACAAAATAATAATCAAGAAAGCAACATGGAGCAATTATGGAAACAGTATTCGCAGTTATGTCCTCCATAAAAGCGTCACTCCTTGCTCAGAAAGTTAAAATGTCTTTACCAATTAATTTAAGTATATTTCATACTTAGATTGGGTAAAAGCTTCTGCTTTTGATGAGTCGTTGGGGTGGTTGATAGCGTTTTGGAAGGCATGCGGTCAAGAAGTTCTTGTATAAAAGCTTCATTATCATTGAACCAGTCCTCCTGTTTTTTTACTTGCTGCAGTGCCAAGAATTTCCTCACTCGCACTTTTTAAACTGTCTTTAATTTGTGTCCAGGTAGTAGCGACATCTACAGAATTGGTTTCTTCTAGTGCACTCAAATTATCTTGAACCTTTTGCTTTAGCTGTTCGACGGTTTGTTGGTCACGCAATTTACTAATACAGAGACGGAGTCTAGGTTTTACTTGAGTTCTTCGGTGTTTGGGTCTCATAACAATTTTCATTTTAGAGACAACAGGATGATGATCGGTCCAACATTCGCTATCAATGCGCGCCTTTGTAATTTGGACGTCCTTGAGATGCTTCCTACGTACGATAACATAGTCCAGTAGATGCCAGTGACCTGATCTGGGGTGACGCCAGGTGCCTTTAAATTTATCCTTTTGTCGGAAAATGGTGTTTGTTATAACTAGATCATGTTCGGCGCATTTAGTTAGGAGTAGTTGACCGTTAGCGTTCATGTTGCCCAAACCGTTCTTGCCTATGATGCCTGACCAGGTGTCTGCATCTCTCCCTACTCTAGCGTTAAAATCGCCAAGAATAACGAGTCGTTCCATTTTAGGTATTCTACAGAGGGTTTGTTCCAGCTGTTGATAGAAGCTTTCCTTGGTTTCGTGACTTGCATCCAGAGTGGGAGCGTAGGCGCTTATTAGATTTACTGCGTTGAAACCTGATAGCTCATAGCGTAGCAGCATTAGACGCTCGGATAGGCCTTGTGGTACTTGTGTTAAGTTGGATACAAGTTGATTCCGAACGGCAAATCCTACTCCATGTTGTTTTCTTGAATTGGTGGGAAGACCTTTCCAATAGAAGGTGTAGTACTTTTCTGTGAGAGAGCCTTCTTCCAAAAATCGAGTTTCGCTGAGAGCTGCAACGTCAACATTGAGTCGGTGAAGTTCTCTATCTATTAGAGCAGTTCTTCCTTCAGGCCGGTCGGCGCGAGTGCTGTCGTTCAAAGTACGAACATTCCAAGCGCCGTAGATGAAAGAATTAGTTTTGTTGGATTTAACTTGTCGGTGTTTTTTCGACATTCGATGAGGTGTCCCTGTGGGCACCCTCCCCCGGAGATCCGATCGGGAGGGTATTTTACCTCCGGATGATTTTGTCCCACTTGAACGCTCCATCATTTTTTAAAGCCTTAATCGACTGAAAACGAAGCTGCATTTGAAATTTTAGCTGGAGCAGGTATGCAACTGACCAGCTCGGTTGCGGAAGGCGAGTGGTGTGGTCCCATGGCACAGAAGGAGACTGCGACGATGGGGTAACCAAACGATTCCAAAAGCAACCTTTGTGTGCGGTGGGTTATTTTTACCGCACTCTTCGTGAGAAGGTGGATGTGCTCACGGCAAAAGGTAAGGGTTATTCCGCCCTTACTCGGTCGTTAGAGCCTCGTTAGTGAAAACAGGGTGCACCAAGTTCAAATTGAACTCATCGCGAAGGTGAGGTTAACAATTGAGTAGGAGAGGCTATAACTTGCGCTTCACTACCCCATTACACCCCATAAGTATGTAGTAATATATAGTTAAACGTAACAGACTACGGTCGTGTGTTTCGCAGATGTGGTCCACAGCATATTCTTTTTAAAAGCTTTTATTAAACTTGCAACGTTTGTTAGTTAGTTCATTAGTTTAGGTCAAATCTTGCAATCAAAATATCGTTTAGTTCTAATTAAGCTAGAGCTTTGAAATTTTGCACATGTGTATAAGTCCGGTGACAATACACTTTAATATTTTCATATAAGAAAAAAACAAGATAGCTGTTTCAAGATGGCGGACGACTTTACCATTTATGATCCGATTCGAGTCAAAATTGATATCTGGTAGTTTTCGAGATCGCCAATTATGAATTCTTGAACAAAATTTAGAAATTCAAACTGGTGGCGCCAATATGGCGGTCGGCTTTTGTCATTTATGATCCAAATCGATCAAAATCGACATCTGAGAGTTTTCTGGTCCGCCGATTACGAATTTCCAATCAAAAATTTAGTTTAGGATGGTGACTTCGAGATGGCGGACGACTTTACCGTTTAAGATCCGATTCAACTCAAAATCGATATCGGGGGGTTTTTCTAGGTCGATGATTATGAATTTTTAGTTAAAATTCAGAAATTCAAAATGGCGGCGCCAATATGGCGGACGACTTTTGTTATTTATGATCCAAATCGATCAAAAGTGATATCTGGGGGTTTTTGGGTTCGGCGGTTACGAATATCTAGTCAAAAATTTAGTTCAGGATGGCGGCTTCGAGATGGCGGACGACTTTACGTTATAAGGTCCGATTCAACTCAAAATCGATATCTGGGGGTTTTCTAGGCCGCGGATTATGAATTCTTAGTCAAAATTCAGAAATTCAAAATGGCGGCGCCAATATGGCTAGCGACTTTTGTCATTTAGATCAAAATTGATATCTGGGGGTTTTCGAGGTCGCGGATTACGAATTTCTGGTCAAAAATTTAGTTCAAGTTGGCGGACGACTTTACTTTACTCTCAAAATCGATATCTGGGGATTACAGCATATCAAAATACTAAAAAGTAAAAAATAAATATAAAAAATAATTTTAAAAAAGCTTTTATTTAAATGCCCTAAAAAGTAGAAAATAAATCAAACCCATCATTTTGTTATATTATATAATTTTTTTATAATATGAAAGCTTGCCGCGAGAAATCTTTTTTACACAGGAAAATCTCGCGACAAGCTCTTTTATATCATAAAAAAAATTACATAATGTAACAAAATGGATTTACTTCAAAGTTCATCTCCTACTTTTTAGAGAATTTAAATAAACCCTTTTTCTTAAAATATTTTTTACATATATATATTTATATAATATTTCTTTGGTAGTTTTTAATAAATCTGTTTTTCTGTAATTTTTCCAGGAATGTTTATATTTTTAGATTTCTTTAGTACTTTATTATATTGTTCTTTTTTGTATTATTATTTGGTACTTTAATAGTCGCCAATGACAAGAAGCGTTATCTATAACTATAGCTGAATTTGGAGAAATATTGGGTAACAACTGAACCATTTTTCAAACAAATTCGCGGTTATATCTTCATGATAGTCAGTAGAATACTGTTTTATATTTTTGACTGACAAGAGCAGTGCGATGGATACGAACCCATTTTTATTTCCTGCATGCAGAATTATAATACATTTTCCCCTTGAACAAGGCCCATTTAAAGTACAATTTTGAGTCGTGTCTACCCAACCGTAATCTACAGTATCATGCGTATCAGTCCACGTCTCGTAAAGATATATTACCATCTTATTTGATTCGCGGTACTCTTTTATTTTACGTAAATATTCCCCTAGAATTTCCACAATACAGCGTGATTCAACTACTATTAAACGGTTATTAATTTTTGAATCTTTAAATCCGCCCTCTAATAAAATACCTATTAAAATTTTAAAAGATTTACGATTATAATCAGGGTATTCGCGCAATGTATTCGAAATCATCAGTTTTTCTAAAGTTTTGATTTTTCCGTTTTCTTTTAACAGAGTTATCTACAACTACCCATTTTTCAATAATAAGATTAATAGTTGAAATCGAAATATTCGTCAATTCAAACATTCCTTTTCTTATAATACCTGTATCCGTCATTTGATTATTTTCTATCTTTAAGCAGTTATAAATATTTAAAAGAAGGCGCCGGGTGCACGTGTAAATCTTGTTTCTTAAACTCCCAACTCGATTAGGTCGACTCCGTTACCTCGTCTTCAGCAACTTCATCATATACATTTTCTTCTATATCAAATAGTCTTCAAAAAACCATTTTAAAAATTTGGTTGAAAAAATATTATAGTTAACAATGATTATTTTAGGTAAATATAACACCAATAACTTACGTTTTCTTTGTTATTAGATGAGAACCACAAGCTAAAATAAACATATGGCACCTCCCGGTTCCACGAAAACAGTTTCGCATAACACTTTCTTGTTTTAGAATTGGCCATTTCAAATCAGCTTGAATATTTTACCTACCGCCTGCATCGGTGCAATTGTACATCTGTTAGACTACATCTCAAATACGAGGGGATAAATTATATCGAAGACATGGCGCTGACTGCTGTATACCATTTTATAGAGGCATAGCAACGGATATCCCTGGTAGAGACGCTGAATTTATAATATTTCAAACTGGCATTGGATAAACTATAGAAACACACTAGAATGCATAACGTTTATTAAACATTTATTTATTTTTATGTAAATTAACTTCAGTTATTGAAAGCAGGCTAACACTGGACAAATATCCCAACAACTGAAAATTCATCTTCCTCGGTATTTCTCCCGCAGTAATAAAGACTGGTTGGTCTTACTCGTACCCTCTCCACCGTTAATCATACGGAACAGAGGAAAATAAAAATAAAAGCCACGGTCATAATATTTCAAAATTTATATTCCAGGCTTCAAGAATTTCAAGACAGCGTTACGCGGCGTCCCAGAATGGGCGGAATCGCAACAAATCATTTGGCTATGCTTCGGGAACGTGTGGAAAGGCAAAGAAGTGTCGTTGTGCCACATCAGACAAAGAGTAATTCACTAGAAGATTTGAACACCGAGTTGAAAAATGATGTAGAGAATACAAGAAATGGTGTCGATAGATTAGATAACCAAATATCAACGTTGCATCAAGACGTAGCTACACTTAGTATGGAGGTAAGTAATAACATAATCTAGGGAAATTAGATAAAAAATTAATAACGTTTTGACACTGCAGAAATATTCTCGAGGACATCAAAATTACAATAAAAGTATCTTTATATGATTATGATGCTTTAGATAATATTTCTGCAAAGTTTTATTTTTCACATCATAAGATAGTTTAAGTTTTTTATTGCATTTAAATTTGTATGAAAAATATCAAATCTGTCCTGTGGGTGGTTGTAGGTATTGCACATAAAATAAAGAGGAGAAAGTTTTAGAACGTTTGTCCAAGGCGTAGCAAGATAGATTGTATTGGCGCCCATAGAAATAATAAGCGGTAAAGCAAATTGCAATTTTTCTTAGAGCGGAGGATAATTTAACATATTGTGAATTAATTTAAGTAAAAATAGCAGACTCTGTTTACATTCATCGAGATTTTCTACACTAAATCTTATTAGTATGCTCTGCTATATTAGAAACTGCCTTAAAATAGTTTTTAATGAATTCTATATGAATCATATAATGAAAATGCCAGATTAGTGTTGCATATTCCAATTTTGATCTTATGCAAGTGTTAAAATGCAATAAAAGTACGTTAATGTCTGTAAAACTTTCTTTTGTTCCTAAGAACAAAACCCAAGTTTTTATATAAGAATTGTAAAGTGTTTGCTCATCATGCTTGTTAAATGTCAATTTGTCGTATGTAGTTGCCTGGTAATATAAAGTGTGGAAATTAACAGTTTATATCTGTTTAAATTCCTAGCGCCTTCGTGCAAGGGCTTTAATCTTTGATAATAAATTGCGAATTCACACGAATTATATTACTCTTAGCAACGTAGCCCGAGAAAAAATTTATAGATAAAATTTAAAAGCACGAGTGGTATTTGGGGAGAATATTTCACGAATAAATTAATCAAATACATAAAATGGATCCTTAATTGTAGTTGATTTACCTGCTTGGATAATTTCATAAAATAAGATAAACATATGTCAATGGACGGATGGCGTCTTTCAGTGATAAAGCTGTATATAACCAAAAACCAATCTGGTCGTTTTACTACTGAAAATGACATATCACTGGTGTAACAATTTAAAAAAATGAGTTTTCATTGACTACTAGGTTGACGATTCAAATAATCATCGAAAATTACACCGAGGTCCTTGATAAATTCGATAAAAATGATAAAGTCGTAGATACATTTTTTTTTCCGAAAATTTATTTAATTTTTTTGTAAAATTAAGAAATAAAGAAATTTTGCGTATTTTTATGTAGGTTTGATATAATCTGGAGTTGAGAAGTAATTTAAAAAATAATCCATATTTACCAATAGCAGCAAGTTCAGAAATTGTTATTTTTAAAACAATTTAAATTGACTTAGAAATAGAATTATTTTTAATTTATGATCACTCCCAAGCCGTACACTATAAAATTTGATTATATTTGGTACTAACACATTTGTTCCGATAATTATTGATTGTTAAAACATTTATTTGTTATTACTTATATTCAAAATTTGTAAATAATTTCTGCAATTATTGCTGCACACTTAAATTAACTTTTCTCTATTTTTTTCTTTACTTAACTTTATTCTGAATTAAAATAATTTAAACTGGACTGCTTTTATAAATCATTTAATTTTCTGCTTGATTTTAATAATTAAAATCCTTCTAGTGATTTTCTGGTTCTAATTAGGTAACACCCTAATCTCTTTCTAATTGAAAATAGTGGTATTATTCTGACGAATGAATATTGCTTAATTGGAGTCAATTCGATAGATCAATTTTGTGAATTTTGTTGTAAAGCCGTGTTTGTTCGAAAAATATATGTATCGGTTGAATATACCTGGGAACAACAAAATAGCAATTTAATATTTACTACTGCATTTATTATCTAGTAAAAATAAGTGACATTCAATTTCTTTGTAAACATAAAATAAAATATTTCACTTATGCCCTTCAATTTTCAAGAATATTTTTAACACTTCAATATAGAGGTAGTATAAGCAAGTTATCCGTTCACAAGATAAAAAATAAAACAATTTTAAATGCCTGTGGTCTATTAATGTAAACAATATGTTTTAATCGACTTCAAAAAGTAAGTATGGACAACAGGTCGTATCACCGGCTCCTGCGCCATTTATTAGAAACGAACTAAAATCGATGATTTTGGTTAAACTTTTTAATGAATCGTGAAATTTAGCTTATAGTGGGATAAATCTATCAAAATTTCTGCCATATATGAAATTCTCTGCGAAGGTGGATTATATCGATGAAACAATTTAAATTTAAATATGTAGAAGTTGTGCAAAACTATTTTGTCCCCCCCCCCCCGTGGGAATTTATGGCTCACATATTTGTTGGTATTGCCGTCTTGCCATCTAGTTTGAGGTTTTAGTTGTTTTACTCTTGTCAATTACAGCATATCCCGGAAAAATCGAAAAAACCCAGATACGAGAAAATAATTTTTTTGAATTCATTTCCATTTCATTTAAATTTTTAGTTAAAGAATGTATATTTATAACCAATATTTTGTGCAGAAATTGATCCTCTAGTTTTTCTTGCTTTTTTCCAGGAAATTAACTGGAAAATGAAATTATTAATTACATATTCTTCCACTTTTTTATTGTAAATATGAACCTTAACACAAAATTCTTATTATATGAGTATAAATGGAAACATTCAAGTTATAATAATGGAAATTCAAACTTTTAATCTCAAAATCAAATAAAAGCATTTAATTTTATGACAGCATTTGTAATCAGCAGTTCTCTTCTTCATTCTCATTTAGTATATCGGCTAAATTGTCTAGTTCTGGCACATCTTCATCTTCAAACTTATCTGAGTCAAATCTTTCCATGACATCGTTTATATGGCGTGGCGATGAATTCCCTTTAATGCAATTAAACTTAAGTTGTTCATTTTCCAACTTTCATGTCCCAGTGGAGTTGAAGTTATGGGTTTATCAACGCATTGGTCCATCCCTTATTATTGTACAAGCAATAGATAAATTCCTCTAGGCCTGTCAGTAACATGTTTGTAATTGTAAGTGATGATCGTAATGATCTAAGAATAGGCACGGATTTTTAATACTTTTTCAATTTAGATTTCACTGAGAACTTTCTATGACGAACAAAAGAATTGGTAGTGTCACGTTCGGATAATATGCATGTATATTCAACATAGCATGGCTCATTGCTACACCTAAATCCCGAAAAATGATGGTAATATTGATGACCCTTCGTTTGTTTCCAGCTCCTGTATCAAATAATAACCATGTTTCAATTTAACAATAACATAAAACATCTGTGTCTGATGATTTAATTCTGATAGGCAAATCGTCTTGACATGATTGAGAAGCATGGAAGCAATGTAATATAATTTCAGTATCCGCTTCCTCTTGTGACGAGCCTATCCCTTCTTGTATAGTATACTTTACAGTTGAACCATCTTCACTATTAAACAATGTGCACTGATCATTATGTGTTAAGTAAAACTTTGTACTGTGAAAGTAGTGGGCATATTTGTCTTGGTTCCATTCATTATGCAGAAGGTTGACAAGTTGTTCGTTATTTTTGCCATTTCTGAGGAATTTTTCCAATCCCGAGAAATCTTAGTCTTACGCCCTTTTATAAAGAATGTATCTCCACAACCTCTTCTTAATCTCTCATTGTATTTAATAGATACATCTAAGTAAGTCCGTCACGAAATCTATCCTTTTGCATTTTGGAAAGCGACTGAAAACAATCTCGACGAGCTCACCAAAGGTTTCTGGAATAATATTGAGATCAGCCTTAAAGTAAACCATGCCATCAATCATATAAATGCATTCCTCATCCTTAGGAGGTGCATCTATCACACCCTTGATTTCCAAAGCATGGAGTAGTTTGGCCCTGTCTGGTTTTGCAGGGCGCCCATCAGCAGTTGCTAATACCCATGGTACTGGATCTAATGGATAGGACAACAGCATTTCTAGGATAATTTCATGTTCCTGGGACAGAAGTAAAGCTCGTCCAAAAATATTTATTTCTGTTCTTTATCTCAACTAATTTGTTTTGTGAGGACGTAACAATTATCTTCTCTTGAATTCTCTTAAAAGTTTGAAGCTTTTGTCTCTTTAGTGGCTTATGAAATTTTGTATTTTCTAGAATAAATCTGTCTTTTAGGAAAGTGTTGTAAGCAGCCTGCCTCAGATTATCTACATTGAGTAACTAAATGTTTAATGAGAATATTAGAAGAAAAAAATACAGATTATTTTGTAAAAAGTCATTTTTTCTGTATTTCCGTGGTTTTCCATGTTTTTCCGGGATATTCTGTAATTGATAAGGGGCAACAAAATTTTAAACTGCATGACAATACCAACAAAAAAATATGTGAATCAGAAATTCCCACGAAGGGATGGGGATTATACAGTAGCTTTCGCTCAATTAATTTAATTTAATTAATAAAATCCGCCTTTAGATACAATTTCACTCAAAATCTAGGCTGACTCCACTATTAAGGTTCTACATATACTCAAGGTTAGAAAAAGTTTAAATGAACGCCTTCAAAATTGTTGCAGATATACTGTACGAATTTACACAATATAAAATTGTGTATTGAAAAAAATAAATTTATGTTTTACCAAAATCTATGGGCAATAGAAAGTTTGCTTTCATTAATTTTCAGTGTACTGAATCACATCTATCATCTTCAGGTTCTTACTCATAGAGGCTTATTTTTGCTTCTTGTTGATCGGGCTCGTTAAATTTTTTGAATATTTATCCAGCACAGTGACAAAATAAAAAGTAAGAAAACATGAATATGCCACAAATAAATAATTAGTCAATATTAGACCATGGCCATGCCATGGTGTTGTTCAGAAAACTACTGTAAATTCTCATCTACTTTTGGTCTGTTATCTCATTATAGTATAGACTTACTGCAAACAAAATGCAACAAAAACTTTACGAGCTAATTATTAACGCCGGCGAACCAATCGATAGGGTGTTATCAAACAATCCGACCTACCTAAAAACCTATAAAGGTAAGTGATTCAATTTGCCGGCGGAATAGTACAGAGAGTAACGGTATTTTAATGAGGTCGTAAAGTTTTCATTGCCTTTTTTGAGTGCACCATAAATCTCAGCTCGACTATACATCTGTTTTGTTTCGTTTAGGTCCGAAATGCAATCCAAGCTCTTCAGGAAATGACAACGCCATCCTCCTGTGGTGCTTCTGTAAACTACTCAGCTCATTCTAATCCTAACATCGCCCACAGCACTCCCGGAAATGGAATATTAGCAAGAAGCAGTTCTCATCCGCCGGAAATGTTCTGTTGGGAAGGTCCTCCCTCTCCTTCGTTTCCTGTCTTAACAACTTACGTCGATACAGAAACGCAAACCGATACTGTTGATACCATCCGCCAATATATAGTACAACATCCTCGGAAAGTGTTAGAGATACTTGGTCTGGATCCAGATAAAATGTTAAATAAAGGTAATATTAAGAAGAGCCACAGTATTCCAGATTATACTGGTCGAGGTTGTGATGTAATCGACTTTAGTAATAGCCCGAATTTTAATAATTTTTTAAAGTATGAAGGGGAAGAATGTTATGTAGATGTAGACGCGGATGTGGATGCTGAAGAATGCGATGAAACAAGAGGGGAGGAATGTCCCTTTCTTTGGAATCAAGACGAACGAAGGGTGCAAATTTTTGAGTCCATTAATTCTAATAAACCTCCAGATTCACTGCTCAAGTTTAAAAGGAATAATGTAGATTAGGACTGAATAGACAAATATTGAAAATATTTACATTTCAAAGACCACAGTTTTGCATTATTCCAAGAAATTTTTCTCAATATTACTTCAATCGCCGAAGAAACAGAGGTCGTACACGCATTAATATTGATAGATCATATTAAAATCGAAAAGATATAAATGTCTCATGTTAATTTAAAAAACGAACTAAACATATATCTTTAAAATATTTCGTTATAAAGTGGTTTAACTAAAAACTGATTTTAATAAAGAAAAGTGGATATATAAATCTAAATTAGAATAAATTTGTACACTATCTCAGTAGAGCTAGATCAGCAGTTGATGTGTCTCGTTTGCACAGTGGAACTTCAGGTTAACGCATTCGAGTCCACCTGCTGCTAAATAATTTTTCATAATCACAATATTCTCAAAAAATGGTTCATATTTCACTATAAGATTTACATTCTTGAATATTTTGTACACAAAATTTAGTGTCAATATGTCCGATATAATTACATACTAATACTGTTTGCCACCGTAGAATATCCGTCTCGAAGGACCATGAAAATTTTACTAAAAATATATCTTTATATTATTTTGTTATAATTCTAAGTGGTCTAACTAAAAATTGATTCTAATAAAGAAAAGAAGGATATATAAAAATCAGAAAAATTTATACACCATCTGAGTAGAGCTAGATTAGTAATTGATGGATCTCGCGTGCGCAGTAGGACTTTGTGTTAACGCATTCGCATCCACTTACCGCGAAATAATTTTTCATAATCATAATAAGTTAGTCCCAAGAAATGGTTCATATTTCACTATAAGATTTACATTTTTGGATATTATATGTACAAGATTTGACGTCAATATGTCCGATATAATTAGATACTAATGCTGTTTGCAACTGTAGAATATCCTGCTAGAAGGACCATGAAGATTTTATATCTACCCCGTGCAATTCTTGTGGACATGCGCTTTAATTAATATTTACCTGGTTTATGATGGTCTAGACAATTATACGCTAGCTTTCTTGTTTCAGTCTATTATTAATACTTGCTAAACATTTATTTCTACATATACAGTTAAATTGGGTATTTCTGGTCAGTTCACAAAAGTGTTTGTTATTGTTATTTGTGCTGTCTGATTTATCCAGTTTTTCGAAATATTGTTCATTTTTCTTTTTCACGTAACTAGACAACAAATATAGTTATCTAAAGTACACCACATACTAGCATACGAATTATTCAATGACGCAAAATTTAAAAATGATTCAGATATGATCCATAGCGCACAAGACATGAGAAATAGGAAATAAATTGCAGAAGACTGAACTGGAATCACACACATCTATCATATGTTCGACAATTATATGGTTGAAGATTTGCTTACAAACTCGTAAAGACTATTGCAGAATAAGCGATTGAAAAGTGCACTTTGCAGAGAGGAGTCATGCAACAAAGTTTCGTCCCTGTGTGGCAACTAAGAAGGTTGGAATGGCTGCTTTACCTTTGAATTATTCTAATTTATTTCTCATTCTCTAACTAACTGATTTGCTTGATATTTTGTACAAATATTACCTAAGTACATAAAATACAATTAACTAAAATATGAAGATCTCTATATGCGTCTTTAAACTACTGAAAAAAATATTTTGGATATTTTTCTCATCTACTAAAGGTAGACACACATATTTTATGAAAATATGGTAATTGTACCACAAAGCATGGCAATCCTTCAGGGGGTGAGAATTTTTTTTTTTCAGGGGTTGAAACAGGCGTAGAGTACTTTTTATTTTTTAATTAATCGTATTACGTGTAAGCAATATTTTCCATAAAATTTAGAGGCAAAAAATGGCCAATACAAATAATCTGAAATAAAAGTCTTTCAAATTTAGGGCTCTCAAATCAGGCCGAACTATGATGTATATCAGCTTATTTCAATTAAATTATGAAAAAATTAAAATTAAATTTAAGTATTTTCATATAAAATTATGTAATCCCTTAATTTATTATTATTTATTTTTTATTATTATCCTCAAGAGAGGAGAGCTTGTTCGAACCCACTAATTATCAATCATAAACTGTGTGGCACCCATTAATTGTGAGGGTATAAATAGGTAAATAACAAAAATATTGCTGTACTTAGACCTTAAAAAGTTACATTGTGGGATGGAAAAATTTCAGTATCGTTCATTACACGGGATGAAAGTACATACACAATTTTGTAGATCTGGGAAGAATGTTTGTTCTCTACGAAACGTTCAGAGGATGGGTTTCCAATTTTCATATCAGATACTGAAACTTTCATGGCACTCACTGCCTCATATAGTGTACAACGTAATTATCTGGCGTAAAATTATGAAACCAATTTTAGGAAGGTCTATATATCTTACCTGTTAATGAGATGAGATAAATTACACAAATATGAGAAAATATTCAAATACAAAAGTAATTGTAAAATTATGAAATAATATATATTTCAAAGAAGAAGAGAAAAACATTAAAATAGATAAGTGGGCAGAACATATAGTCAGAACGCGCACATTAGGTGCATATATATTATGAGTTGTTTCTAAGATATTTAAACTGTCGTGATTAATATCGCATAGGCCAGAATTTGAATTAAATACCTTACACATATTAAACATTGGTGATTTACACATAAGGTTGGTACGACTAAAGATAGTATAAAAATAATCGCTATCACGAAAATGCAATCGAGGCACCAAAAAGCAAAGCTTATTAACAAGGTATGAACAATCGATATTGTTGTTAACTAGATTGTACAAGAATGAAAGAGCAGCACAGTTCCTTCCATCATTTAGTGAAGTCATATTAAACATACCTAATAAGTTATTATCAGTGCCTCGCTTTGGAAAAAGTTAGTTTTAAAAAACATGAACTTTACAAATTTTCTTTGGGCAGATTCAGTTAATAAAATCAAACTTTGGTATATAGGAGACCATATGAGAGCGGCATTTTTCAGTTTCTATCTAATTTATGTGGAATATAATATCTTCAAACTTTCAACACTTGAGAAACAGCTCCAGTTTCTGACAACTTAGAAGCTGACTTTGCCATCTGATTAATATGATTAGAAAAACTAAGTTTGCAATCGAAAATCACACCGAGATCTTTAAATTCCAAACAATTCTCGAGTGGACAATTGTTTCGAATTGTATAGAATTGTGTCTACGAGTAAAATTTACGATTTTGCATTTGGATATGTTTAATTTAAGAAAGTTGTTGGAACACCACATAGAACCTTTATTTATTTCGGTATGTCAGTAAATACAGTAATTGGGATTATTTATATTTGCAAAAATTTTCAGGTCGTCCGCAAAAAGTAGATGCTAGCAGGACATATGTTATGTCATTTATGAAAATCAAAAACAGCAAGGGTCCCAAGTTGGAACCCTGAGGAACGCCAGACGTTACTGTATAATTATGAGATCTGTAATTGCCATGTTCAACAAATTATTTCCTTGAGGATAAATAAGATGTGAAAAGCAAGGTCAATATATTCGAATGTTCTTAACTTGGATAATAACAAATAATAATATATCTGACCAAAGGTCTTTTGGGTATCCATATATATGACATCCATCTGTCCCCCTGAATCCAGGTTGTTACATATGAATTGGGCAATTCAAGCCAGATTTGTTATTGTTAATCTTTGTGCCATGAATCCGTGTTGCGTAATTGAATGGACGATTTTAGTGCACCATAAATATAACTATACAAAATTATTTCCGATGCTTTGGCAAAATTGCATAAAATGGCAATAGGCAATTGATTATGGACGATGGATCACCAGCTTTTAAAATTGGACATATTTCAATTTTCCAGATATCTGGAAACTTGGACTCGGTAAATATCATATTAAAAATAATACGCAGCGGAGCAACAAACACTGCAGCACAGTCGCTAACTACGAAGCTGGGAACACTGTCAATACTAGCTGTCATGTTATTTTTCAGTAGTTTTTTTTATTGCTTCAAAGATATCAATTTTTGTGATAGCGTTGATATTTATCAATTCGGATGTGTAAAATATGTTGTCGTTTGTATGACTTGGATGGCGAAGGAGAAAATACACTCGAGTAGTTTACAAAACCGTTAACTATCGTTTACGGTGTATTCAGCGTTTCAGTGTTATAAGTGACCGCTCCCGGGACTCTAGTTTTACCTCTTTTGCACTGAGCAAATGTATCAATAGCGGTCATTTTACATGTTCAATAAACGTTTAATACATTCAGTCATGTATGAACATTTCTTGTGAGTCTGTACGATCAGATCCTTTTTTTATACATTTATTTAACGCCGGCCTACTTCCGCTACTGAGGCCTAACACCAACACCTGTGGACAAGCTTACCCCCAACCAGGAATTTTGCCGAACCTCTTCTCTTTCTAAGAGTAGGAATCTTTTACTTCCCTAACATTTAACAGACAAGGGACCGACAGCTTTACAAACCCTTCGAAGGGTGGTATATCCACTACGCAATCCTCAACTAAGATTGCATGGCTTCCACGCTTACACTGATATGTAAGCCGCTGGAAGATGTGAGGCGAGGACACGGTTTCTCTTGTGAACATGTAGAAGACTCCTCTAAATCCTCTAATAAAAAGATTATGCAGAGCTTGGAGCCTTAGAGCTTGAGAGAGATTCCGGGAGCCTGCGTGCACGTATTTTTTTAAATTTGTGACGAGTGGGTGGGTTGCATGTAAAATGTTGGACAGGATCAAATGCTATACCCTGTATAGCTCTGGAGTAGGTTACTTCTCTTGGAATTGTCTATTTATCACTTTAGTTAATTTTATAGTCTTTGGCAGGGTCCAAAACTTCACCCTGTATGTGCTTCTTGAAGTAAAACACGCGGTTTAAACGAACAAGAATAAGTTTATTTATTAAGTCTGAACAAAGCTTTAAAATGATTTAAATTAAAATATTTATTCTACATCGATTAAAATATTGCTTTAGAACTGAAATTCCGTTTAAATTAAGATTAAAATGTATTAGCATGATATTTTTATTATGATTCACTTTTTATTTGTTGCGCGAGAGCAGATTGATTTTTGAATGAAACACTTTTTTACTTGGGTTAGCAAGGAAGAAGCTGTAGTTGCTCGGATAGCGGCGCACGTGACGAACTTGACTTACCCGAGCTCATCGCGCTCGACGACTTTTTTATACACTTCGTCAGGAATACGACGAGCAGAGAGCTGGAAAGGTCTGGAAAAGGCTGAATGCGGCCCCGCCCATTCCAAATGGGGTTAATTTTGTCTTCGACGCGAACACGTGAAATTGAAGCAGTTGGATAAATGACTAGCTGGCGTTTCAGGGAAGTGCGAATGAAAACTTGAATTGAAATTGAGAGAAAAATGTCATAAAATTTGACAGAATTGAAATATAACCTTGCGGTTCGGTGTGAAATCAATGTGATATAAATCGGGTTAATGAGGGGACTGTATTTTTGAGAGCTGTTGTTTGTAACTTTTTTGCTGTAAAAGCAAATGAATGTTTGAGCTGTATTTTTAATAAATTTAGATTATTTATGAATTATCGGGACTATGTGAATATTTCTAGATCTGTTCTTAAAGAACTGTGGTTTTTTGTTAATTTTGTTAATTTAAATGTCTTAAGGACTTTTTTATCATGGTTTGTCAAGTTTAGAGTAAATAATTGATTTTTTGACAAATTTTGCGACGTGTGCCATTTTTTCTGGCTGCCTTTGGGGGAATATACTATAACACTTGAAACGGTCACTGAACACGAATTAGCCTTCGGAGTTGTGTAAAAAATGTATTTCAACTAGTTCAGAGCTTATATGAGACTCCCGAAGGCCGACGTGCACTTTATTTGTTTGTAGGAACTTCCGTTGCTGTTTCAGAGAAATAAATATGAGCAGGTAGCAGTGTCACCCTGTATAAGCTTCGGAGCACTTGGATTTGTTTAAAAAGTTGAAAAATCACTGTCTGTGGGTTGGCAGGTCACTTTCGTAACCCCTGTATATTTTCTTGAATTAAAACACTTGTTTTAACACAACTTAAAATATTTATTTAATATCACTTCACAGGATTGTAGAAATGACAATAAAACGTCAAACTATAAATAACTTCTAATATATGGATAACTTTTCAACTACGAAAGTTTCGTCGTAGATAAGAATTAAAAAATTAACTCGATGGTTATTTTAAGGAATTTCACAAATTCACTTTATGGCGAAGGAGCCGGTTAAATATTAAATTAAAAATCACTAATAATAAAAGGTGCACTAGGGCAGAGATTATAGATAACTTTTACTTGTATTACCAAGGAAGGCGAGTACGGTTATAGAACGCGGCACTAACGGAACTTGCGTTAATCGTGCCCCATCGAGTCAAGCCGAAACGTTTTTTGGTAGCTGGAAGGGCCTCCCAGACTGCGTGAGTGCTTGGTTTAAAACCGGTCGCCGGTACCAGACATTCAGTGCACCCACGTAACTGCGTAATAATTGAATCTGTTGGAAATCCTACTTGAAAGTTATGTCATTAAATCGAGTTTAAAATTTGATGTAGTTAGGTTTTTGAGTGAGCCCTGTTTCATTTTTATTGAGGGAGTTATTTGAAGATTTATGATAACTTGAAATCTAAAATTTTGTTAAGCGACTGTATTATACTGATCCCCGCTGTGGTAGACGTATGTCTTAGATTAATACAGGTTGTGGTATTCCTTATGCCTTTGCTAGTCGAGCTGAATATTTAAGCGGTAGGAGTAGATGCCGATACGCTATTGTGGGTTGTTATTTTTTTAATACGCAATTACGGATAGACTTGTTAGAGCAGGTCAGTGAATGCATGTCGAATTTTTAATTGAACGTATTAAAATTTGACATTTGGGAGCTATGGAGAGTCTGACGAGCGAACTGAAAATCTACGAGGGCGATATTTTTAAAGTTGAAGGTTTTGTCTGTAAAATGGGAAAAATAAATGATGTGAGTGTTTTGACGGTATTTTTGGATATCGGTGAATTATCGGTCTGTCCATAATTTTTTTGGAATTTAATTCTGAAAATTGCGGTTTTTTGTTAATCTAAAATACATGCGTACTTTTTTATGGGTTTTGACATGTTGCGTGGGTAGATTTAATGATTTGACAAATTTTGACAATTTTTTGAGTTATTTTTTTGCCTGAAAGTAGTATACGCTACAACATCACCCATCCAATTGCTAACTGCGCCTGACATTGCTTTACATCGCATATCAAAGTACGCACCAACGCTCGCCCCGATTCGATTCTTAGCTATACGATTTTGAATATAGAACTAAAGAAAAAAATCCTGGTTTACAAAATTGTTTACTTATATATTTTTCCTTATATCTTAAAACGTTTTTAACTTATTCCGATTTAAATTGTCTAAATACTATTTCTTAAAGTTGTCAAGACAAATTCGGTTTGCATTTAGCTCCAACAACAAACAGACATCTTGCATTTATTTATTATTAAGCAATCCCTAGTTTTATCCATTGATACAGTCTAGTATGCCAGTATACGAGTTGATATTGAGCATACCATTTCGTTATCTCTTGCACACAAAGTTAAACCGATAGCCTAAAACATTATTCATGTGTGTTTATGTGTTTTGGCTATTATTTTAACTTTGTGTGCAAGAGAAAATGGTCTCGTACGCTCAATATCAACTTATGCACATGCCTAGTTAAAATATACTAGACTATATGGTAACTACATTATTTATCTTATTTTCTTTTTCTCATGGACATTGCAAGAATATGTGTTTGAAATATATATTACAATTATGCAGGCGAAATTTGCATTTGTATAAAAATATATGCAAAACATTTTGAAATGTAAATAATTTAAATATTAATTGCTTGGACCTTGATGGTTATATATTATGAGAAATTTTCTCTATACCAACAAAAGTAATGTGTCAAACATGTGTATGAAAACCCTTTTGTCTAAAACCTTTAAATTCCTTACAAACTGTAATAAAATAGGCAAGTCCATGTTTATTAGATCCTTAAACGAAATGTTAACAAACCCCAAAGAATGGCCATTTTAGATGAAAGTGCTAGTCGGAATAATATTAGAAGGCAGAATAGTACATGCAGATGAAAACCTTAAACTACAAAATAAAGGAGGTAAGCAGGAGCTTGAACTAACTACATTGTAGCAACAATGCAGTTGAAGGAATTTTTTTTATATAATATATAATAATACCGATAATATATGTTCCACTTGGACATAGATAACATATATACATATATGATATACAATACACACTGCAATATACATATGATATATTTTAGATATATTTAAAAGTAATGTAAATAACGGTGCCCAATTTTACGTCCAAGCTCAACATATGTCATGTATACATATAATTAGAATATGTACAAATGACATATTCACTTAACATCATATGCACATGCACTCGGGCATCTACACTATCAAATATACATAATATCCAACATTGCAAACTTGAAAGGGTAGACAATATAAAATACATAAATTAAAATATATATTAAATACCCATGTAGCATTTTACATTCTATACATATTCTCATAATGTTCCAAATGTACATACATGGACTTGGAATAAATATGCAAAATTAATGCATCACAATGATTTCTTATGAATATACATTGTTTCTACATCTTTTCTACATCATAGGAATCGTCTACATCATTACATCATCATAGAAAGTTCATCTCGAGTCATAAATACTACATAATAATAATACTACATATATATAATCATTTACATGAGTGTATAAAAATATCATATATATGTAAGAAGAATATTTTATATGAATATACATATAATTTAACTTTTTTCACTGCATATCCCAGTAAATATCGATAACTGACCCCTCACTATTTTCACTTTTCAATTTATAATAGAGGAAATAAATGCATTTATGTCTTAATTGTTACTACTTCAATGTAAAGACTTGAAACCTTTTGCATTATGTTAAGCTTCGGCAACATATGAAATGTGTCCTTTAAAAATTGGTGCACTTACCCCAGAGGGGTTGCAGCCCCCATTTTACACCCTCAATTCAATGACTCGCCAAGTTTTCAACGAAATCGGCTAAGATTCATATCATGGGGGTTTTGGGGTCAGTGGTTACGAATCCGAGGGAAAAATAAGAAATTTCAAAATGGCCGACCTAAAATAACGGACTTTAAGAATTAATTCCTGATTTACGCCGTTTCTATTGATTTTACTGAAAAATATGTAGAGTAAAAAAGTATTTAGAATACCATTTTGCATTTGAATACATCATTTTGGTAACCACATTATTTAACCCTTTCGCTTCTCCCCCGTGGAAAGCCTCATTCATACGCCTGACGCTTTCTTTTGTAAAAATTGCGATAAAAGCTTTTTTTAAAAAAAAATCTATTATGGTTTGATAATACTGGACTAATAAAGTTGAAATAACCAACAAAAATTTACCCTAATCGTTTCAACCCCGTACTGGGGGTGATTAGAGTAACCTCCCAATAAATACGATTTTTCCTAAATTTTTACTATAAACTGATGGGAAAAAATCTTTTCTCTTATGCATTTTTCATTAAAATCAATAAAAAATCTATTTATGGAATAAAATGACTCATAGTTGTAAAGTCTTAACGCCAGAAGAAATAAACAAACAGTACTTACATTACGTTGACCGCAAATAAATAAGTAAGACACTCTCGCACAAAGGCCCTTGTTGAACATGATGGCCATAAACTTTTAGAATATTACTAAATAGGTAGAATGACTAAGGTCGTTTTCCCATTGACCCAAATAACATAATTCAAAAAGAGTTTTAAAATTCCACCCCCGCCGAGATATCGGAACAATATTATCGAGCAATCTTCT
Organism: Leptura quadrifasciata; assembly: GCA_963675555.1. Taxonomy (NCBI): domain Eukaryota; kingdom Metazoa; phylum Arthropoda; class Insecta; order Coleoptera; family Cerambycidae; genus Leptura; species Leptura quadrifasciata. The sequence continues at coordinate 92,770,548 of OY776677.1, read as the reverse complement.
TTACACAGGAAAATAATGTAACAAAATGATGGGTTTGATTTACTTCAAAGTTTATTTTTTACTTTTTAGAGCATTTTTTAAATAAAAGCTTTTTTAAAAAATATTTTTTTTTAAATATTTTTTTTTTTTAATTTTTGCATTCATTTCCTCTACTATTAAGCACATTCGTAGACTTCAAAATTGACCTTAAAAATTAAACCCTACATTAGAATTATCCATTTATGTTTTAAAAAATCGTCATTTTGTAATATATGGCGTAGATTCTTTTAAGATTGCTCTCACTGCCTATTTTGATTACCAACTCGAGATTAAGCTGCATTTTCATAACAAAACGGCCATTGAAAATTCCTTTGGGGAGGTATCAACACGGAAATTGCAAATTTTATTATGCTCTGTTAAACATGCGAAATTATTGTATCCCCTTTAGAACTTACTTTTTGGCATTTACCACACTTCAATAATTATAAGAACAGAAGAACTACCAAAATTGAAAAACAATTACCAAAATGTGATATGTTTTCAAAGCATATGGCACTGAATACATGAAATCCTATTACCCCAAACAATGAGTGCTCAAAAGAGTGGTGTAGAGTATATGGAATATGCGAGACTTTTTGACTTCAGGATTTCGTTAGGAATAGTTAGTAGGTAAACATACTAAAAGTCTCCGTACCTGGAAGCTAAACCTACGCTGGGAGGGTGGGAAGGACGATTCCTGTCGCGATTGGCATGATTTTCTCGGTCGTCAGAAAGGGGTGGGGGGGATTATCAAACCATTATGTAAGCTTGCCAATGTCACTTGCGTCTCGACTTTGGCGACCTTCTCCAAAATCCTTGTGTTGCTGTTGTTGCTGTCATTTGACGTCATTACTCAGTTGTTGGTGCGTTTCTTCTAGTTTCTGGACTACCTTATTTCTATTGTTAAAATGTTATTAATCATCATGGTAGTGTCAACATACTCATTTCTAGAGGAACATCGAAATTGAGCGTTTTTGTTAGAAATTCTATAACTTTTGATTGGTTGAAGATAAAATAGCAAAAGTATATATCAAAGTAAAGGAAACTCAATTATTCTACAACTTTGTTTCTGACACTTTTTCTGAGAAACGATCGTGGGAGGCACTATAAGCAAATGTTTGACAAAAAGAGTTATGTAAAAATGATTTTTTCGAAAATTATCGATTTTCAATAACGTATATCTCAAAAACCGTTGGAAATTCGACAAATATATATGGAAACGATTTTACCGGAAATGTAACTAACTTTCAGTTTTATTTAGAACATATTTTTCCTAAATATTGTCTGAAAGTTATTTGTGGCATTCTACGAATATTCTTTATTATTATTTGGGTTTTCTACCACATGTATTATTGTCCTCTTCAAAAATAAATCACCGAATCTACAAAATTGAAGTCCATAGGATACCATGTATCCAGTGCCATATCCTTTATCAATTTACTTTTGATCCATATTACAACAAAAAGACGGCAGTATTTTTGGCTGTTATTTCTACTTCTACGCAATGGTGATATGTAAATAAAATGTTAATTAATTTATTATTAACTAGTAACAAGTTCTGAAGAATATTTCTTGTAAATAGATATTATAAGGTGTAAAATAATAAGATATGTACTACTCTTACTTTTTTGTACTGCAAATAATTGTTAAATCTGTCAATTATAATTATTATATTACTATAGTATTGTCTAACATACTTAAATTTTGTCATCTAGGTGTACTTGAAATCTAGTCTCATTAAAACTTCTTTAATTGTGATGAAGCTTGGATTTATAGAAAACTGCTTAAACTGGCAAAACACCATAAAAAGTCTTTATACATGTGAAAAAATATTAAATCACAAACACATTAATTATCTTCTACTAGTCACAGTAACATCTGTACATTTTTTGTAATCTCCTTCATTTTACTAAGAAAGATGCCAAAGAAATAATTTAAAATGTTATGCATATCATGTGATCTTACAAGGTAGTGCCTCTATTGTGATCATATATCTATCTAAATAAAATTGTCATATACAATCAAGTTAGATATAAGCGACAATTTGCTACATGTTTTAAATGTGTGCATAATCTATCAATAATTGTATTTATATTTGTATTTATTTTATATTATGCATTCCATTTTATGAAAATAAGATAGTGATGAAATTATTATAAAGTTATATATTTGTATATTTCTTAGCTCCTAGTAATTTATTATAAACTATGTTTATTATTCATAAATAAATTTATGAAAGCCCTATTAATTCTTTTATTTTTACAAATTAATACTGCATCTAGGATATCTTGATGTTTTAATGATCATCCATGTACGTTCTGTAAATATGCAAAGAATATACAGTGTGACCCATTTCAAACGTTAACACCCTCATAAAAATTGTATTTTGACCGGTTTTTTTTTTAAAGATAACAACACCAAATACTGCACTTTTGGATAAAACATCATATTTTATTTTTTTAAATCATGGCCTTCCGCAATTTTTGTAGGGGCTAAAATTTAAGAAATCATATTAGCGATTTTGTTACGTAAAATCTGAATACATCCCTGTATTCAGCTCCCTCCTAAAAGGGTATATACCAAATTTCATAAAAAATACGAATTAATAAAATTTTTGCAGATAAATTTAAAAATGGAAATATTAGTACGAATTTATTATTGCAGACATAGCAAGTCATAGAATAAACATCAAAAACAGATAACAAAGTTAAATCTAATAATATTACTGATTAATTAAAATTAATAAGATTGATAACAGTGACGTACGGCAATCCGCTCCCATTATAATTAATTTGAGGGTCAATTTTCGTGAATGATGAACAGTCATTGACCCTTTATAACCAGTTCAGCGATTTCAGAAAATAGTTGAGCTTTATCATGAAACTGGGTAGATAATGCGTATCAAATAATCTTCTTTTTTTCTGTTGATTTGTTGTTCTATACTTGCAAGCAAGTTATTATTTTCTTTATTATGCCTTAAGTTGTCCATGAAAAGGCAATTTGAGAGAAAAAATTTATCAAAGAGGTTCTAGTACAAAATCAATATCCTGAAGCCTTTGTTGATAGAGTTTTCATTAATGTTGAAAATAGCGACAATCAGGTACGACAAAAACCTGAACGTCATTATACAGCAATAATTCCTTATGTATACGGGTTATCGGAAAAGCTACACCGTTTAGGTGACAAATTTGATGTTAGGACGATATTTCAAACGAGGAGCACTTTAAGATCTATTTTAACAAAAACAAAACCGATAAACAGGGAGCAGAATTCAAAAAACTGTATTTACAATATCCCGTGCGAATGTGATAAATGTTATGTGGGTGAGTCATCCAGACCTTTCAGTGTGAGGTTGGATGAGCACAAGAATTACATTAGAAAGAATGAAATTCAGAAATCAAAGATTTGTGAACATGCTTGGGAAAACGGACATAGAGTCAACTTGGACTCGGCAAAAATTTGAACAAAAGAAGCAGATACCAAAAAAAGAAAAATTAAAGAATCAGCAATAATCTTATTAAATGAAGATAAGTGCGTATCGAATTGTTCTGTAGATATTTGTACAACCTGGCTATCAATGTTAAAAGAAGAACTTAACAAACTCAACATTATCTAAAAGAAAATATCATCAGTTCTATGTTCTGTGTAAGTAGTAAGTATCTATGGAAATAACATAAACAGAATCTCAAAGCTGTGTATTTGACATACACAGCAAAATAAGAGTTCTTCCAAAAAAAGCTTTGAAAACGGAAAGAGATTACTTTCCGAAACGTCAGCAAAATACATTATGTCTGTGTTTATTCCGATTTATATTATTTGCAAAACATAACCTCTGACTATTCCTTTGGCGTAAACGTCACGGGCGCAGAGGCTTTTTTCCAATAATTCTATTATTTTGTAGATTCGGTGATTTGTTTTTGAAGAGGATAATAATACTTACATGTGGTAGAAAACCCAAATAATATAGGAAAGAATATTCGTAGAATGCCACAAATAACTTTCAGACAATATTTAAGTTTACAAAAATTCATAATCGTAGCTCAAACCGTTGATTTAAAAGCGCAATGTATATTTTAAAAAACACATTTTTCAAATTACTTTTCGGACATGAAATATTTAATTTTGCGGAATTGGGCCCTACTAAAAAGAAGTTGTAATATTCCATTTCGGATGGCCAAAATTATGTTCTACAAGATGGTGAAGGTTCCATTTAGTTATATCTTACTTTTTTAAAGAGGCATAATGAGGAAGTTGCACGTTATTTTTTTATATCACAGATATAGATAGACGACAGAAAAATATGCTTCCTCGTATTTTTCTTTTTTTTTTTTTTTGTTAAAATTGAGGGCTAAAAAATTATTTATTTCGGGTGAATATAAAACCATTGAAACGCTCTCTCCGTGCCAAGTGACGTCGTATGTGCCAGATGACGTCACGTTATTATTATTGAAATGTTGAAGCATCTAAAATAAGTGCTGTGGCTATAGATCAATACGCTAAGCATCTTATGAAATCATTATCCGTCATATTAACCAATAGTTATTAACAAAATTAAGGATAACAACGCGCATTTTCAAACTCAGGGCAAATCAGTGACGTCAAAATGACGTCAAGGCAATAGCATAGCGTTTTCAGTCACGTATTTTCGTTTACATAAAAGCTCAAATTTTAATGTCGGAATATGTACTAAATGAAATTTTTCTGTGAGTTTATTTTATTATATTATCAAGTTATATTATGTTATTAGGGAAAAATAATAAATTCAAACATTTTTAAAATGCATGCATCTTCCTTGCGGACCGATTTTATTCCACTATATCCATAAGGTGAGATTATGATTATAGACAAGCTTAAAATTTTCACGCTTTGACGCATCACCTAGAGCCAACCCTGCAGTGGCACTCTGTTTCATTGTAGAATTCTATAGTTCGATTCGAAACTATAGGTTTGGTACTCTGTTATGCTACTTCTGCTCTTGTAATTGGACGGTTGCTTGTAGATTTCTACTATAGTCATGAAGCGATAGAAATAAATTGTGAATGGTTTGACATCATTATTTATCGCTGCTCACCTCTATTGAATGAATTTGGAATTAAATTTAGTTGATAGAACGAAAACTTTCAATAAGACTTTTCAAAATTCGGTCCTCTATATCAAGTAATATACATTTCAGTCGCTAGATGGCCGGTTTATTTTACAGTTTTGGTTCATGATACAAAGTATTGGTTTGCTTCGGTTAACCTATACTTCTCCTATACGTCAATAGGTGTCTCAATATTTTATATCAAATGTCAAATTCGATATGTATTTATTTGTCAAATATCCATTGGTTGACGTTTTGGCTCGGCTGGTTTCTCCTGTTCCATACTCCCATGTCGAGACCGTTTTTTAGTAAAAGTGGATTATCAAAGTAATAATTATTTTTAAGACTGTTTAGTTAATAGTGATTCATAAAATGGAAGCTTTTCGAGGCGTAGCAAATTTTAAAATAACGTTATTTTCCTTCTTCACGGTAAGGTTCACATTATTTATTTAGTGATATTTCTAAATTTTCATGCCACGATTCCGGTTTTTTTAATTAATGCGTTTTGTAGGTTATAAATAACTACAAAAGTCACAGTAAGATTTGATTAAAAGTGAAGATTAGTTATTGTTTGAAACCGTACTAGGTATTTTTGTAAAAATTTGCAATGCATGTACACCTAACCTATATAATTTAATCCGTTTTGTCTTTTTCAGATCACCTGCCTATTTTACAATCCCACTGATAGCGGCGCTGTTCAACTTACACAGCAAACTGTAGATATGACTTTAGGTAATATAATTATTCATTACTAAAAATATTTTAGAAGAATTTGAAAAAAGAGCGAATGGCAAAGACAAAACGTTTTCCTATCAGAGGCTGCGTAGTTCTGTCAGTATTATTATTGGTTGATAGGTGTCACATATTTACCTTTAAATCTTTTTTTGTGACTCAAGTGACAACTAAATTATTATCGTTGCTCGATTTGGATTTTCTCATTTAGTTTTGAATTTTTTCTTTTAACTTAAAAGCATTACCTACATGTGAATTAAATTTTGATTTGCCTGTGAAAGAAATATTTTTGAATTCCTTTAGGTATTTTGTGATTGCCATTTTCAGGCAATTTTTGATTCCTAGGGTGTGTTCGGAGTAACATTATTACAATTTTTTATTTCAATAAGGACCCTAAACTGTAAATTTCAAATATCTACATCATCTGGAAGTGGTCAGAATATTTAGAGATACAAACGTATATTCAAATTTGTATATATGGTGTAAATGAAGAAAATCGTTACTTTACAATTATATTTTATGGGAAAACCTGTTAGTAGTAATTATAAATCATTTACTTATGATTTAGAAAGTGCGTATTCTAATACAGTATTTTTATAAATTCATCGTCTAAATGTAGTGTGATCTAAGCTACTATTAGCTGTTTACATTATTTAAGAACCTCTGCAAGACATGAAGCTATGCAAATTATATAGTACAAAATAGTTATACATTTTAGCTAATATAATGATTATTAGTTCAGAAGTTGGATGGCAAGAACATATCATGAATTGAAGATGCAAAGAAGTGGTGTATAATGTAAAATGCTTTAAAAGTATTGGAGTACACAACATGGTATTGTTTTGCATCAAACTATAATTTTTTTCAAAACTTGCGCATATAGGAAAACCTAAAACTACCTATCTAACCTTTGTGAATATTGACCATTGATTTAAAAACAAATACTGCTGTAAATCCTAACTAAATATTCCTAGAACGCTTCAACAAATGTCAATTTTTGGGGATTATCTAAACTGCTATAAAAAATATTGGAAAAAGATAAAATCTAATCTACCTATACATTTTATAGAATAAAAAAATATATAGCTTATCAGTAATTTACAGGGTTTGTATGAGTATATTCTTAATCAATAATATTCACTGAAGATCATCAAAGTTAAATCTGAATTAGAAGATCGTACATCAATCTTAGATGATATGCTGCATATTTATACAAAAGTACTTGAATTTGATATCTTAAGTAATTTTTAGGATTCATTAAAATTTTATATAATCCATATAAGCTACAGCCACTACCAGCGTTGATTTGATTAAAGAACATGCTCAGGAAATGTTACATTATAAAAACTCATAGTGGGTTTGACTTCTGATTATTTAAACAAATAGTACTCTAATTAAAGTGTATACGAACTTAATTGAAACCGTATAAAAACTAAAAGCCGGTAAAAACAGTCGGCATCTCTTTATTGTACATGGGCGGAGCTAAATAGAAATGCTTGTCATTAGAAAATGCTAAGGTTTTCGGGCGTTATTATATTATCCTCTGTTTCAAATGGTCCCCAGAGAGCCATGGTAAATTAGTAAATAATTAAAATATTTTACCTTTTATATAATAGTAAATATTTATAAATATGAACAATAACGAACTAAACTACTACGCTTGATATTATAACAGGTATTTATGCACTGCACTGGCACATTGACAGCACATCTCATAAGTCCACCGTTGACTACTGAGAAACGATTACGAGTTTTATTTTATGCTAGTAAGCCTGTCCGTTTTATTATCTTTAAACCAGTGCAGTCGTAGATGGTTTATTCAGGCTGATTGCATTGCCAGTCTCGGACTCGCCTGCACAGTTTCAACTACCATTCAAATCTCGATACCATTGCTAAATATATAGGACAAAATATCAAGTTCAGTGTGCACGGTCCTGTACTTTAACACTGACCAGTTTCAATTGTCCTCGTATAAAGTATAACAATGTTCATTTGGAATGGTGTCTCTCCACCGACAAATGTTAAATGTGAATTTCTCTTTAAATTGATGTGATATTTCTCTAAGATATGGCAATAACAAAAACAGTCTAGTCTAGTTACGCTAGAGGGCAGACATGTGGAGCGTGCTCCTGATAAAACGTGAAAAAACCGTCAAACCATTGAAGAGTGGCACAAAAATTATATTGATAAAAGACGGAATATTTCTGAATTAATTAGCAAAATTTGACAAAGTATTGGAATTGGCAAATATCAGTCAAGAGCTGCTGAATTTTTAAACTTTTTTTATAAAATTGAATTTACTACCGTACACTCCCTATACTAAGATTAAAAGAATAATGCAATATTGGTCAACATTCTATTAATAGATTAATAGGTTCCATCAAGATGACTTGTTAATAAACGCACAACTCAACAACGATCAGGCGTTTGTCTCCACTCTGCACTTAATACAACGTTGTATGTGTGTATTTAATTTCTGTGCGCAGACGAAGTTTTTTGGACATATCGTTAACATGTTCCGCGCATTAAGGATATAACAAAAATGGTCCATTGGGCCAACTGATTTTTTTTGTAGTTTTGTACTCTACAAGGCATATATCATAGAGTACAACATGCAAAAAAGCTCAATACAATGTTTATTCATGTTTTTTTAAAACAAAAATTTAGCAGCCCCCATGGCGTGCAGGGAAACATTTTCCTGTTGCGCCACAGCGGTCCTTCCAGCGGTCGATTTTATTGTGTCTTCCAGGCCACAGCGGTCCGGCTAGCTGACCACACTTTTGCTTAGATTGTTTTGCTGTTTATACAAATAATAATATAGTATCTAATATATCACAAATCATTCTTTATTATGTTGTTTCTGCATTACAATAAAGTGTTTTTCTTTTTATATGTATTTTGGCCATAATTTCTTTATGATGAGAAAAATTTAAAAAATCGCTATGACTGACAAACCTCCAGAATCACAGCGGGCTGTCATATAAGTTAGATCTGTTTTATTAGCAGTCCGTAGGGCCCGCCATGGCCTGCCGGGTCATCTAGGTAGAGGTCCCTAATTACCGCCCAGGCGCAGAACGTGTTAACATTTCTGTAACAAATATAGTCATGTTTGGTCTTGCGAGATTGGTTATTAAATTTTACAGAACTCTCTCATTAACCATTTTCTTCATATTTTAATATACAGTATGGGGATTGCTACTAGGTGTATAGGAAAATCCTATACACTTATTTACATGTACAAGACAGGTGAGAATGTCATCTAGAGTGTGATTGAGATGAGGCGATGTATTGGGCTGTACACTGGCGCAGCTGTGATTGTCAATGTTATGAATTTATTTATTATTTACTAGAGTCCGTTGGGCTTAGGTCACAGGTAACCTTATGAAATGTAATTAGTATTGCATTCAAAATAATATTAAAATCGACCCACTCCCACTTATTTTGAGAAAGATACTTTTTTTATTTTGGTTATTTGTTGATCACCATAATTAATTTTTGGACAACACATGGTAATTCGTCAATTCCTTATTTGACAACCAGTCACCTACACCTTCCGTTCCAAATACATTTACATTACTAAAAGCAGCTCGCAGCAGATCAACCAGCTGTTATGCCTATTTTCCACCATCCATTTCACATCAGCTCGTGATTCTAAGCCATATTGCACATGTACATAAGTGTATAGGATTTCCCTACATGCTTAGTACTGATCCCCGTACTATGTAATAAGTTGGTATAATTTTAAAAAGGAAAACATAATAAAAAAACGGGACCAAAATTTTTATGTATATTGTTTAAAAATTATTTGTTTTGACACCAATGTCACAAACTATATGTATTCATTTGGCACCTATAATAATTTGAATGAAAAATAGAGAAGTGACAACAATTTATTCGCTGTGCCTTCACCAAATTTTAAAAGGTAAAAATTTCGCAAGAAACTAAAATCCTGAAGTGGCAATGAGCAAACAATATTTAGTAAGGATGTATATTTTAATGTCAAAAAGCGATATCAGACAGATACTTCTGGTGCTACTAATATTATTGAGTATATTATTATATTTGTTGAATAGTTATTTGCTGAGGCAACGGATAGGTAGCTAGTACCTATGACCATTTGAAATGATTCGGAGGGAAAATCACCAGTTACCAACTTGGTTGCAAGTATTGTTTATCAAAATGAAAGCCGATATTTCATGAATATGCATAAATGTAACAAAACAGTAGCGTATAAAAATTTACCATAAATATTCCAGATAGGTGCATATATATTTTTTAAATAGTGTTTTATCATGATTATGCATACTTGGTAGACATGTTCATGAAAATTTCAACAGGCCATAATTTACAGACCAAGATGACTAAAACAAATGAATAATTAATGCAATGAATTTAAAAAAAAATCTATAAATCACCACATGGATAACAACTGTTAACTAAAGACAATATAATTGTTAGAAATGGTTTAGGGAGAGTTCTTAATCATGAAGGTTCAATTACCTTTCTTGAATAATTTTCAACAATTAAAAAAATCAATTTTCAAATAAATATACATTTCCCACCCTTGGATGGTTCTGTATCAGGAATGTTTTCAAAATTAAAAATATTATTCCCATCGTCTAAATCAAGGGTTAGATCCCTTGTAGTAAAAAAATAATCGTGATATTCGCAGTAGCTCTTTAAAGTGAAACTCAGTATGATATTTAAAAAATATTTACAGTAATTTTAAAACTGAGTTTCAGTATTAGATTAGATTAACAAAGGAGCCGGTTATTTAGCGTTTACCACCGCGACCTTTTCAGGTCTATTGTAATGCTCCCAGAATATCTTCCTTATAGTACCTAATCCAGCTTTGTCCTTTGTACTAGACTCCACAGCTTTGATAAAGGCCCTTTTGTATAGCTGTCCCCCCTTGGTTTTTTTTCTCCGAGTACTTGGAATCTCAGCCTCGCCAGGCCTTCATAGTGGCACAATACGTGAACTGAGGTTTCCTCTTCCTCTTGGCAGAATCTGCATGTTGCGTCCTCTGCCAGGCCCATTAGACTCATGTGTCTATTGAGCCGGCAGTAGCCAGTTAGAAGGCCTACTATTACTCTGATGGCCTTCCTATTCTGGCTTAGTAGATCTTCTGTAAATTTGGCCGGCCATTCTTTAATGAACTCTTTGGCCTGTCTCTGTCTTGAGAGATTCCTCCACCATTCCAGAGATTTATTTTGCACCCATTCCTTAATGGCTGCTCGTATGCTCGTATGCCACAAAAGGGCTCGGGTCCTATTGGGGCTTCAAGTGCGCCTTCCTTGGCTAGTTGGTCAGACTTTTCGTTTCCTCTGTGTCCCTCGTGTCCTGGTACCCATGCCAGGGTCACTCTGTTCTGACTTCCCAGCTCTGTAAGGGCTGTCAAGCAGTCCCACACCAATCTTGAGTTGATTTGCATGGAACTGATTGCTTTTAGTGCCGCTTGGCTATCAGAGAAAATGGCAGTCGAGTGATTAACAGTGCCTTGTCCTATTACCTCCCTTGCGCAACAGTGTATGGCGATCACTTCAGCCTGCAACACCGTTGCATATTTCCCTAGATTTATCGGGGTACTGGCTTTTGACCTTGTCCCGTAAATCCCGGCTCCGACTCCTTGTTCTGTCTTGGAGCCGTCAGTGTACCAGACTGTTTGTGTTGTAAGGGAGGTCCGTTTTTCCAATCCTCCCTGTCTCGTATAACAGCCTCAAAGTTCTTGTTGAAGTTATACCATTACATCCATGGGCATACCTAGAATGGGATCTACCCTCATCTCCGAGTATAACTTCTGGTACTCTGTCCCGTGTTGCCGGCTAATTGGCATTTGGCCTTGCATTAACCTGTGCACCACTGACTGAGCTTCGCCTTATATAAATACGTGTAAGGGTGGCAGGTCCAAGAGGACCTCAAGTGCAGCCATAGGAGCAGTTTTTATAGCCCCCGTGGCGCACAGGAAAGCAAGCCTTTGTATGCCACTTAACAGCCTTATTGCTCCCGACTGCACCGTCTTAGTTCACCATACCACTAATCCATAGGTTATCATGGGTCTCACTACCCTGGTGTATAACCACAGGTTCATTTTGGGACTTAACCCCCAGTTTTTTCCACACATTTGCCTACACCTTCCCAGGGCAATTCTGGCTTTCTGTGTCACTTTTTGGATGTGAGAGTTCCATGTTAATTTAAGTAAATTCTATATAGAATGTTATCAAATTGTGTGTCATCAAGAGTCTTCCTTTCTCCTGTAAGTAAAATATCGGCTATAAGCAGAGCATCATTACACAACATTAAAGCTGTAATTCCATCGTCATCAGGCATGGTTAAACTGTGGCGAAATATACCCATGGCGAGTTGGCAGTAAAATTGTAGTATGCTCATGGCAAGTTGCAAGTTTAGTAATGGCTGTACTCACCTAAAGCTACAAATTTCATAATTATTTTTTCCATAAAACTATTAGATGTCAAGATATTCACGAATTTTTTTTTACCTTTGACCCTGTAAAACTTTTAGCCGAGGGGTCATATTTGACAAATTTGTTTCAAACTGTGAAATAATGACACTGAAGTTTTTGAAGGTGTTAAAGGAATGTTTTTGATTTAAAAAGGGTTTAAATTTTTCATTGTAATGAGCTAGTAGTTCATATTTTTTAGAATAAGCTGTGATGCAATATTAAAAAAAATATTTAATGATCATTATAAACAGTTCTATGCCAATATTACGTCTACAATATAGCTATGTAGTTCTAAAATTCATTAACATGTGTATCTGTTAATTTAGTTATTGATAATACTAATTCTCATATATATACACTAGAATCATTTTATTTATTTATTTTTAGCCTCTCATGAATTAGTTTTTATTAATTTTTATGCTGACTGGTGCAAGTTTAGCAATTTATTAATGCCCGTTTTCGATGAAGCGGCAGATGCCATATCCAAAGAATTTCCAGATCCTGGAAAAGTTATGATGGCAAAAGTGGACTGTGATAAAGAAAGCTCAGTTGCAACAAGATTTCATATAACGAAATACCCCACCTTAAAAGTCATTAGAAATGGACAGCCTGCAAAGAGGGAGTACAGGGGGCAGAGGTCCGTTGAGGCATTCAGTACTTTTATTAGGAAACAGCTAGAAGATCCTGTCAAAGAATTCAAGCAGTTAAAGGAGCTTGGGGAGTTAGAGTCAAATAAAAGGATTATTATAGGTAAGTTTTGTGATGCATATTAATTTTTGCTTTCGATGTTTTTCAAATTATATATGTTAAGTATCTCTGATTATTTCGCTGATTAAGATAATGTTACTGGAATAAATAGATTAAATGCATATAAAACATTAATTGGTATTAATCTACAGTTCTATTAAAAAAATAGATACAAAAAAGTTTTAGATTATTCCATTTAGATTTTTAAATTTCGATGAACTAAATCCACATAATATTGAACTTGTTAATTGAAGTTAATTTCAACTATGTCTTTCTATCCATTGAATTAAAAAAAAACTTACCTAGTGGATAGATAGTCGCCCAAGTAACATTTTGAATCTTATAAAAAACGTGACGACGTCGTTATGATCTAATATAGGACTTAAGCCGTGACGACCTTGTTAAAACCCCTTTGTGACTAAGTTTGGATGGCTAGAAAAGGGTTGTCACGACTTTTCATACAATTTTTATATGACTTAATTGGATACGACCTTTATAGGGCCAGCTTAAATTCAAATTTGAGTGAATTATCATATAGGTTATTTTCATAAAAATTTATTAACTGCCATTGGATCCTGTGAATTTAAAGACTTCTTAGCATCATAAAGAAGAGATCGTGACTATCTTTAATACGACCAAGAGTACAATATTGCCACGACAAAAGAACGTAATGAGTGAATATATATTCTATATATTTTACCTATACCTATGTCTTTTAATCATTTGTCTAAGGCTCAGTTAAGTAAAACTCCAATGACTAAACTGCTAAGTACGAGACCAAATATGTGATGTGTTATTTAACAAAATGTTAAATGTTTAAATTGATTCCTAGCCAAGTTATGATGCCAAAACTGCTGCGGATTATATTGTAAAAGTGTTGAAAATACAAGAATACAACTCGCCTTCAAAATAATGAAAACTAAAGAAAATGTATGAAATCAAGGATTTTTTAAAATAGGTTTGAAAGGATTAAAATATATACAAATTTATAGAGCATGATTGAAAATATCAAAAAAAAAATATTTCAAAGTTAAATTTCCATATAATAAGCCTGTAAATTAAATTTTGATTTTTAATATTTTTGCTTGTAAAAACATGGACGCCAAATTTAATTGTGAAACTACTGAGCAGGACTCGTTTTATATTTTAGAAACGGGCATAGTCTTATTCATTATATGACAGACTGCACAATGACGTATTTCATACTAACACATAACTAAACCAGTGGGATTCTGGTCCCCCCTCCCTTTTATGGACTCGGCAATTCTTTAATTTGATTGTAGCAGAAATGCCTGGCAAATGAATACTTAAATTTATGAATGATAAGTAAGTTTGGTACTTGACAATAACGAAAAATTGAGAAAACATTATTCACTAATCAATTTTAACTTTCTGGGATTTCTTATTTCAGGACAAAATATTTTGACTCCATGTCAGTATATATAAAGAAATGTATCTAAAATCCCTCCTGACGAAACCCTGGATCTGCCACTGAACTAAACTGTCGTTTCATTTGAATATATTTTGTATGCTTTAAACTATCTTTTAAGTTTTATTTTTACATTAACGACCAGCTTCCTGATATGCTATAGGGTTCGTTTGACTTGTTCATCTAGAAAAACACTCAACTTTTCTTAAAATATTTCTGATTTAACTGCGCTGTGATTCCGTGTTTTTTCTACATTTCTCTTTGGCTCCCTGACTATTTATATTTACACCAGTACCTTTGAAACCCCAGCTTTAAACTTTAATAGAGTAATATATGTATACTCACTCTCATAGGTACTTTTGCTAATAGACAATAATAATAATAAATGAACTTTATTGAATCAACAACTGATTCAACAGGCTACTGACCAAGGTCCTCCGGCCTATTGTTCCAATTATATATATAAATATTTTGCAGAGCTTTCAATACAATATTATAAAAAATAATGTATACTATATGTGTTATTTACATTATATTGATTAAAGTAATAATAATAATTTGGAAATTTGGCTGATAATTATTCATTGTCGGCTAATTCTTGTAGATTCTCCACGAGCGTATGTTCCAGGTGCTTACATGTGGTTTTGATTCCTGGTTCTCATCTGATACAATATTTCTCAATTATCTCCAAGTTTAGTGGTCTCAGGGAGGATCTTTTAGGGAGATTAATTAGACTATCTTCTATTGGCATTATGTTGGTGAGCTGGTATAAGAGAGGGTGCGGAGGGTTATGTAGAGAGTTGAGAGGATGTCGAATTTTTGTTATACTTCTTATTGAGGAAGCTTCTGCCACTTTTAGTTTTTTCAGTGCTGGTTTTTTATAGTTTAAAAACAAGACGTGTCCATATTCGATCATTGGTCTACAGATCAGCTTATAAATTCTGCTTGCTGTTTCAACATTGATACCCTTCCTATTATAAGTTAGATTTCGGAAATGTTTAGCCCTAGAAATCATATTCCTCTTTTTAAGCTCAACATGAGCATTGAAGTTCATTTTGTTGTCGAAGTTTATTCCAAGGTAGTTGACAGTAGTTTCAGGATGTAGGGTATGTTGGTATATATTCAGTGATGGTAGAATAAAATAAAATGTGTTTTTACCAGGTTTGGTTGAAGCCTCCATTTGTTAAACCACCTACATGTTGAGTTCACCAATGCTTGTAGATTTTTTGCAACTTTGGTGATAGCTTTATCATACGATACAAGAGCCGTGTCGTCTGCAAATTGTAGGATGTATCCATTGTGGTCAAAGTGTTCGCTTCTAGGTTATTGGTTAAATTTGAAAGAGGATGCATTGTTGAATGACCAGTCTTAAATCCAAATTGGTATCCTGGATTTTGATTTCTTATAGCTTGTTGTATCCTATTTTTGATAACTTTCTCGAAGTTCTTGCCTATAATACCGGGAGTAGTGTGATTGGCCTGTAACCATTTGTTTTAGAATGATCTAGGTTTGGCTTAGGGATAGTGATTATTGCACCTGTTTTCTACTCTGTAGGTATAAAGTGTGTTCTTAGACAGAATTCATAAGTTTTTCGATATACAAGTGTACTTTTTATCCAGCCTCCTTAATAAATTGTTAGTAATGTAGTCGTGGTCTGGTGCTGTGCTTTTACCTCGGTGTATTATATCAAAATATTCTTCCTCTGTTATATGTTCTTCCATTGGTGGGTTCTCCGAGAAATATGTCTCGTTCCACTAGGTAACATTGTCATGATGAAAGTTGTCAAAATTGTTATCTTCATTTCTTCTGTACACTTTTTCATAATGTCTGGCAAAGATATCTGCTTTTTCGGCAGGTGTCTCATATCTCACCCCATTCTCCTCTACGATTTGCTTAATACCCATTTTATTTTTATATTTTGATAGTTTTTGATCTCCTGCCCAATATTTTTTCCTTTTTTGATGTTTATATTTTCACATGCCCTTATCCATTTGTGTGTTCTGAATTGTTGGATTAATTCTTGCAATTTTTATTAAATCTATTTATTTCAGTTTTCATCTCTGGCTCTCTGTTGGCTTTATATTCTCTGTACATTTGTCTTTTCTTCTTTATGAGGCTTAAGATATAAGGTGGGAGTTCGTGTGTATAATAGGTATATTTCGTCTTCGAGGTATACTCTAAAATAAGTGATGTTAGTTTAGCGTTGAAGCTTGATATTTGCTGTCTTGTAATTTCTCGATGCTCTGGATTTTCCAAAAATGATTACAAACCTTCGCTTACTTTATTATTGTCTGTTTTCGAGAAATTGTACTTTTGGACATCACTAGACTGAGTTGCCTTTGGAGGTCTAATGTTAAAATAAGGCCAGGATGGCCTGATCTCAGGTCTGGCGTTTACTTTTAAGATATTGAGATAGTACTTGTATACACAATAAGATCTGGGGTAGTATCGTTATTATGTAGCATTATAAACGTTGATGCTGTTTCCCACTTTTGAAAATTGGTGTTTTGAAAAAATTAGTGAATTGTCTTTTTTTAGCTCGGTTGTTGGCATTGAAGTCACCGATTATTATAGAATATTTATAAAGGGATGCCTTCATAAATATATTTTCTTCGATTTTTGCTGTCGGATGAATATACTGTTACGTGCTTACAGTTTTCAGTAAACACTTTGTGGATTCAAATAACTTGCAACAAGAATTTTCACTAACCACTATTTTATTAATCACTAAAATTACACTAGTAAATATTTAAAAATCACACACCTAATAATAACTTAATCTAATATAAATTCACTACTTTTAAAACACTATGTACTTTACTTTTCTTCCTAAACTTGTCAACTCTTGTCTAACCTAAAAACTCTCTGTCTGTTTACTGAACTGAACTCTTCTTTATACTTCACTAAACTGTACTGTTGCCTCATCTGCTGGATTCACCTCCTTATATACACCCATAGAAATATACCAGAACAGTATTCCACAATTTTCTGGCACCCTACAGAGTTTTCTACCATGTAATAGATGACCGTTCGTCAATTGGCTCATAGACGGCGCCACCCTACTAGTCAGGGAGTAACACAATAACAGGTTTCCTTTCACCTTGAACAGGGACTTAATCACATCTTTTCCTCGTTAGAGGGCAGCACATAACACTGCCCCCTCCTTAAGCCTGAACGTCCCGGTCAGGCAATTCAGATTCCCCAACATACTTCATACTTCGCCAACCTATCCAAGTGCACGATCTTCATCTTGGACTTCTTACTATGTTCAATTCGGTAAACAACGTCATTGATCCGAGTGATGACTGAATACGGTCCTTCCCAGGGTGGGTGAAGCTTCGGAGATCTTCCCTTCTTTCGCTGTGGGTTATATAGCCAAACCAGATCGCCCTCCTTGAATCTTGCTGACGTCCCCTTCCGGTCATAGCAAGCCTTCATCCTGTCACTAGCTATGCTAACTTGGTTTCGAACCAACTCGTGGACATTCCTCAGCTGTTGACTAACTTCGTCTGCATAATCATCCACGGACAGTGGCTTCTTATCTGGTGTACCAAACATCAAATCACATGGCAGTCTGATCTCGTGCCCAAATATTACACGAGCCGGTGTCTGTTTAGTAGTCTCATGAATGGCAGCCCTGTATGCCATTAAGAAAAATGGTATATGTCGATCCCAATCTCGCTGGTTCTTGTGAACTACCTTAGAAAGATGTTCCTTCATGGTTTTGTTATGTCGTTCCACCATTCCATCTGACTGGGGATGAAGAGGGGTTGTCCGAGTCTTGTGAATGCCCAGCAACTCACAAATTTTCTGAAATACCCCCGACTCAAAGTTTCTCCCTTGATCGGAATGTAGCTCCAGGGGTACACCAAATCGGCATACAAGGTTATCCACGAGAACTCGAGCAACAGTAACTGCTTCCTGATTTGGAATAGCATAGGCTTCCGGCCATTTACTAAAATAGTCCATAGCAACCAGGATGTATTTATTCCCTTCATCTGTCACTCGGAATGGGTCCGCTATATCTATAGCAATCCTTTCAAAAGGAGCTCCAACGTTATATTGCTTCATTTGGCCCCTGCTCTTCGTCTGTGGCCCTTTGGTGGCTGCACAAGCCTTGCATTTGCGGCACCAAGCCTCCACATCTTGACGGCTATTTATCCAATAAAATCGTTCCCGTACTTTAGCCAATGTCTTATTCATACCAAAATGTCCCCCGGACACTCCATCATGTATTTCCTGAAGTACTTTTGGGATCCAACAGCTGGGTATCACTAGACGCATGGTAACTTCCTTCCCATCTGGACTTTCCCATGCTCTCTTTATTAGTCCATCTACAACCTTAAGGGAGTCCCATTGTGCCCACAATGCCTTCAGCTCCACACTTTTGTCCGAAACATCCTTCCATTCCGGTCGCGTTCCTTTTTCTTTTGCCCTTAATATAGGACCAATTACGCTGTCATCCATTTGTTCTCGTCTTAAAACTTCCTTTGTCCAATCATCTGGAACATCTACCTGAACTGTGTTTACTATTACCGTGCCCTGTGCTTTTTCAACCCGATAGCGGTGCTTGCAGTCATCTTTGCACGGTCTTCTTGACAGAGCATCTGCATTTTTATGAGACTTTCCAGGTCGGTGTTCGATTGTGAGGTCATATTGCTGCAGTCTTTCTATCCAGCGAGCCAGTTGACCTTCTGGGGTTTTCAGCTGCAATAGCCATTTTAATGCAGCATGGTCGGTCCTGATTTTGAAATGTTGGCTATAGAGGTACTTGTGAAAATGGTCCACGGACTTAACAATGGCCAATAGTTCCTTCCTTGTTACACAATAATTCCTCTCTGGTTTGGACAGTACCTTACTGAAATACTCGATGCTGTACTATATCAGTTTTCGTGAGGATGTCTGTGTTTTTGGCAAATACCGCACTTTCTTTCTCCAAAAACTTGATTGCCTCTCTTCGTTCATCCTCAGATAGTTGTTCAAACTGGGAACTCAACAAAGTCACAACTTCCCTGTCTACGCTGGTTGACGAACATTTCTCCCCTTGCTCCTCGTACTTTGCTATGCACTGGACTGGTTCGTAGGATCCTATTGCCTCGCCTTCCTTGAAAGTTACCGAGCGGGAATTTAAATTAGCCACTCTAATTGGAATTTTGTCTTTTGTCCGGGTCAGAGTTCTTGCTAAGATTACGTTTTCTGTCTTAATTGAATCATCTTTTTCAACAAGGCCAACACGGTATCCACCAGAGTTTCCTTCCAGAATGACCTCAATCAATGACTTCAGAATAGGATAGACAAAGCATCCGCTTGGTTTGTTGTGTATCATTTATTTGTTTACATTGCTTTAAAAATAAATACTGGTATTCAGTATTCTATTGGCTAAAGGCACGTGGGTATATGCGCACGCAGTCCCTCTCAACACGTTTTGTTTACAATCCAGTTGCAGCGTTGGCCGCCATTAAAGTATTTGTGATAAACCGAAGTTAAACGTTGTAATTACAGTGGTTTTGTAGTGTTTTTGAAGATAGAATTTGTTATTGTGAATAAACAATGGGAAAATATTGTGTTGTATATAGATTTCTCTTTAAAATTGGAGTTAATCGATATTTTCACAGGTAGGTGAAATTATCTCATAAGCGTAACCTCGGGTTAGAACGACAAATAAGCAAAATTGTAAATATTCAGTGCAATAATAATATTGGAAGTATCGAAAATGGTTTTATGTTTTAAAATTGAGTAATATAGTTAAATGAAAATAAAGTTGAAGGGCAAAATGAAAAGATATTATTTAATAGTGCAATATTATATTATTTGTAGGATTCTAAGGAATATTAAACACCGAAAAAATGGGTCTGTCGCATTTTGAAACATTTGGGAAATGAAAATATCCCTGAAGATAGTGTTGTGTGCTCAGATCACTTCTCATCAGATGATTTCACAAGTCCCAGTGGCCGAGTTGTTCTTAAAGAATTTGCAGTATCTGACTTACCAAGTTCATCTAACGAAAATGTACAAGTTGGTTAAATTACCATTTAAAAAAAGTAGTACATGATGGAAATAATTATAACATGTTTTTATTTTTTGGGTTAGTAATGCAGTAAAAGGAAAACTGTATTAATCAGTTTGTTTATGTGACATATATCTATACCAATTTATAAGTGTAAATTTAATATTTAAATAAATCATTTAATAAAAAAGCAATATTATTCATATTACTTTGAAGTCAAACTAGAAGAGAAATTAATATATTAATTATACGAAATAATCACCTTCTTTAACATATACGCCACTGGCAACGAGTTCCAAAACATAAACAAAACTATTTCCATCCTTTTTTAATAATAGAATGTATGAGATGGTAGGGAAACACAACAACTCCTGTGTTAATGTATAGGACATGCTTTGTCTGTCCTATTCTGAAGTCATTGGCCTCAATTATTTGTTCTGAACGGGCAGGAATCTTGATTGTCTGAGCCGTCAGTAGCCTCACTTTTTGAAATCGGTCATTTGCTGTTGACAAAATAAATTCTTCATTTCCAATCTTTAGGACTCGTTCTACCACGTCAAGTATAAATTGATCTTGTACTCCTATAACATCCAGCCCCAAAATGAAATCATCTGTGATGTCAGCCACGATAACCCTATGACTAAAGCACAGGCGTCCGAACTGCAGATCTAGGTCGGCTTCTCCATGAACCCTTACCCTGTCTCCTGTGGCTGTGCGAACGACCAACCCATTTTGTCTTTTATTAACTTTTATTCCTGATAAAAATCCGGGTCGCACTATTGATGACGTGGCACCTGTATCGATAGTGAAGATACATTTCCTTTTGTTTACATAGCCATCCAAAAGCAGACTACTCGGGACTCTTCTAATCTGGGAAACCCGTATCTCTCTGGGGGCACCGTGTTCACCAGCCAGCACAGCCCCCAAGGTGCTGGCTATCTTTAGTTTTCCTGCGGCTCTTCAGTCATTGCGGCATTTACTCGCTCAGGGCTCCGCTGCCGACAGTTTCGCTTAATATGCCCTGGTTTGCCGCACTTATAACAATGAATCACCTTCCTTGGCTGTTCATCGTTCTGCTCTCTTTCCTGCTTCCTTGGAGCATCTGGTTTGGTCATCAACTGGCTTATCATTTTGTGTATGTCAGCCATCAAAGATTCCATATTTGATTTTTCTAAATGGCCCTCTTCTACCTTCATGGCTCGTACTCTCGGACGTGCAGTCTCTTTGTAAGCGGCTTCAACCTCGAGGGCACGGATCAACGCTTCACTACCAGTCTTATCTCGAGATAATCTAAGGACTCGCCTGATCTCCTCGTCTCTTATGCCATCAATGAAAGTACCAACTGTTAATTGTTCCTGGAATTCTTTGGGTGCATCTAGGTAAGCCAGGTATGTGAGTCGCTCAACAGCTGCTTCAAAATCTTGTAAACTTTCCCCAGCCTTTTGTGTGCGTGACTTGAGCTGAGTCCGGTATACTTGGGCGAGGTGTTGGTCGCCATATCTTAGATCTAATGCAGCCTCCAAAACTTTAAAATCCCGTTGCTGCGTCACTGGGATAGTCTGAAGCAACTCTGATGCTTGACCTCTTAATGCTAGCACCAATGCCATAGCCTTGTCTTCATTGCTCCAATTGTTTGCGCATGCCGCTGCCTCAAATTGTCTTTTGTAGGTTGACCAAAAAGTTTGACCATCAAAGGAAGGCGGTTGTAATCGAGGACCTGACGATGATAATACCAGCTGGCCTCCTTGTTCTCTTAACAGTTGCTTAAGTTGCTCTACCTCTCCTTCAACTGCACGAAATTTTCCTTCTATATCGGTAACTTCCCTTCAACGCCAGTAACTTTTACTTCAACGCCAGTAACTTTTTCTTCGACACCAGTAACTTTTTCTTCGACGCCAGTAACTTTTTCTTCGACGCCAGTAACTTTTCCTTTGACTTCAGATACTTCCTCTTCAACCTTATTTACTTTTCCTTTGACATTACACATTTCAGTCTTTATGTTGCCCATATCCTCTTTAATTTCACTTTTGAGGTCTTCAGTTGCTGAAAGGATAACATCTTGTTGCCCCTGTATAATTTTTCTTAATTCTTCTTCACGTTTCTCTTGTTCCTCTTTTTCTTCCTGGCGTCGTCTTTCTTGTTCTTCTTTTTCTTCTTGACGTCGTTTCTCTTGCTCTTCTTTTTCTTCTTGGCGTCGTTTCTCTTGCTCTTCCTTTTCTTCTTGACGTCATTTCTCTTGCTCTTCTTTTTCTTCTTGACGTCGTTTCTCTTGCTCTTCTTTTTCTTCTTGACGTCGTTTCTCTTGTTCTTCTAGCATCATTTTGCTAAATGCAGCTAACATGTCTTGCATTTGTTTTTCAGCAGCCATGCTTCTTGTTTCCATTCAAAAACTAACTAGCAAGTCTTATTTAAAGTCTATATCACTTCTCAGTTGAAAGCACTTAAAAACTACACTAATTTCTAAACAGAATGTCCCAGAAATTTCCTCACACTAGCACAAATAAATCTTGTCTAATGTCTATATCACTTTCCAGTTCGACTCACTTCACTATCTCCAGTGGCTTCCAAATAGAACACTATGGAACTTTATCGAATTCTTCAGAAATTCTGTTGCAATCCCACTTCTGACACCAATTGTTACGTGCTTACAGTTTTCAGTAAACACTTTGTGGATTCAAATAATTTGCAGCAAGAATTTTCACTAACCACTATTTTATTAATCATTAAAATTACACTAGTAAATATTTAAAACACTATGTACTTTACTTTTCTTCCTAAACTTGTCAACTCTTGTCTAACCTAAAAACTCTCTGTCTGTTTACTGAACTGAACTCTTCTTTATACTTCACTAAACTGTACTGTTGCCCCATCTGCTGGATTCACCTCCTTATATACACCCATAGAAATGTACCAGAACAGTATTCCACAATTTTCTGGAATCCTACAGAGTTTTCTACCATGTAATAGATGACCGTTCGTCAATTGGCTCATAGACGGCGCCACCCTACTAGTCAGGGAGTAACACAATAACAGGTTTCCTTTCACCTTGAACAGGGACTTAATCACATATTTTCCTCGTTAGAGGGCAGCACATAACAATACAATAAAAATGTATGTAGTTTGTCATCTGTAAATGGGACGGTGAAATGTACACGCTTGTTGAGATGCTAATAGACATTTATTTGACAGCGCAAAAATTGCATCTTCGAAGTCTTATTTAATCTCTATTATAACTACTACTTTCTGGAAGAAATTCCGCCCATTGACTGAAGACCAATAACAGATAACTGCCGACTACACTACAGAAACAGTCACTGGTACCAGCTACCTATTTACATTGGCTGTATGCGTTTTTATAAATCAAAAAATTTTAAATCGTCGCAAATTTGGTTTCTTCTGTTAGAATTATTGATAGCAAATTTCAAGACTGAAGGACTAAAACAAAAGTACCCATATTGGGTCTTAATTTGGAACGTTGTCAAATGTATTACCTACTTAAATATGGAACTCTTAAATTTTATTGACGCAACCATATTTCATATTAAATATCCCTTAAAATTATTAATGAATGTTCTCCGCTTAACACAAGACAGTACAAGATATTTTTGATAATTAAGTTAATCTATGTGTATCTATGTAAATCATGTATGTCTATGTAAATCGTGTATGTCTATGTAAATCATGTATGTCTATGTAAGGGAGACATAGACCAACCATACCCAGTTAAATATTCACTCGGCATACTATGCGTGCAGTCGCTTTCCTTTGTGCTACCTCCCATTGAAAGAGAAAGGCGGCAAAATTAGATGTATATTATTTAAATTTAAAGAACTTAAAAAATACTTACCATTACCGAAACTTAGATCGGTATACCTAGCTCTTGTAGAGTCACATCTGAGCTACGGTATAATAGCTTGGGGAGGAGCTCTAAACTGTCATATGCGAAATTTAGAAATTATGCAGAAAAAATTCTTAAAATTACTACTAGGTATAAGCCAACTATATCCATCTGACCTTCTCTTTAAAGAAAGTAATATTTCCTATTTAAGGCAACTGTTCTTTGTAAAATGTGTTCTCGAAGCGTACCAAAATAATAGTACAGTAGTAAATAGCACATACAAGACCAGGCAAACCGACAAAATAAATATGCAAGTGCCAAAAATGAATACAACCACAGCACAACGTAGTTGGATTTTCCTAGGGCCAAGAGGTTTCAATGCACTCCCGGAACACATTAAAACTCTGCAAAATAGGCAGCTCCGAATAAAGCTAAAAGAATATGTAATGTCAAATAGAATGCAAATTGGTGCACAGATCGACCTAAAAAACCAAAACCTGATATAAGTAAATTATTAATGTTACTTTTACAAGTACCAAATAAGTGATTTCTGTTTAATATGTCTCTTATATACTTATTTATAGATAACATATCTATTTTCAAAGTTATTTTCTATTTTAAGTGGATATATGTATACGGTATGAGTTGATATATGTATGTATGTATGTATTTTATGTATTTCTATGTGAGTATATGGTATAGATATGTGGTGTATATGTGCGTATGTATGCAGGTGTGTGTGTGTATAGGTGTGTATATATATATATATATGTGGGTATATATTGCATATATGTAGTTATAATCTTTTAGTTTATAAGTCTGATATGTTTTATATGGTCACGGTCAGATGATTTTAATCATCTTTTGATCATTTTTCTTCAGTTTATTTACATGATCATCATACCTACAAATTCCATTTATTTGAATGTAATCAAATTGTATCAATCTATATGTATGTAAAATCTTATCGTGAAATAAACTATTATTAGTATTATCTCTCTATTGAGTGGATATTTCATATTTATGTTTTTATTTTATTTTGACGCCTTATTTAGATTAACGTCCTGGCGGAGTTTAGCTGTAGCTATTCCACCACTCAACCAGGACACATACACATAGATAATTGTACAACGACCATTCCCTACAACATTGCCACCTGCCGCAGCTGAGACTCGAACTCAGGAGTGATACTACAGCAACTAGCCGTGTTGTCTCTCACACAACCTCGCCTAGTCCACTGCTACCCTAGTCAGGATTCGAACCCGGGACTCCTTGGTTGCAAGCCGTGTTAGGCTGTAACCATTGAGCCACTGAGCCGGTGGTCTCTCTTTAGATGAGAGAGAAGTTTGGTAGACATACATGAACAATGTATTTGGATTATTGCTTTAACTTTGTGTGTAAGATCGTACTTGTAGTGTTAGTTCATACACACGCCAAGTTAAAATTTAGACTACAACATTTATAAAATATGAATGTAAAAGAAAAGATAGGGTGAATGTAAATTTCCAAAAATTTAGTAAATGTGTGATATTTAAAATTGTTTACTAGTTGTCTTGCTTCCTATTAAGTAGAATTTCGTAGAGCATTTGTTCAGGGAATTTGTATCTTGAAGTTCATTCACTTCTGCTGAAAAACATAAGTTGTTCTGTAAATGTAAATTACGCAGCTGCTTGACAAATTTTGTTGACAGTGTTGAGAGTATGTCCTCAATTGGCATGATATATGTTATAATCCTCAGAGATGCAGTTTCAGCAATTTTGATGTTTTTCTATCCGTTCTACTCAAGGGAATAACAGTTAGTCGAAAAACTGGGGAAAATAAATGGGTTCACGGAAAAGGGAACTTTACGGGTGGTTTTTGGCCAATTTGAGGGGTTTGCCGAGGAAAAAAAATTGCGGGACCCCACCATCCCGTTCAGCGAGCTCGAAAACGGGGGAGGGTCTCTAGACTGGCACTCTGGCAAAAAGAAGCAAAAACCCCAAAAAATCCGGACTCCTAACATCAACTAATGTATAGAAAAATATTTTACAATTTAAACTACGCATGATTTTACTTTTGTAACTTCAAAATCTTTGGAAGGCAAATCTAGTATCTGAACACCCGTTTATTATAATGGAGTAACCCAGGGCGCCGACATTTTTTTCCCTCTTATTGTTCATATTTGCCACACATATTTGTAACAAAACTAGTAAATTTGCAGTTATACCTATTTTTGCACTTATTTATTAAATCGATGGCCAAGTTTGCAAGATAATCATCAGTGTGTGGATGTGCTGGTGTATCTATACTTTCCATAACATGTCAATCGCTTTCTGAAATGTTCAATGGACCTAAATGTACATTTTGTTACAAAAATGGTTCTGGCTACCTGTTTGTTTAATTTTTTCTTTTTGTTTTGACATGTTCTTACAACAAGTGCTAAAACTAATGTTACTCCAACTCACTCAACCACTCAAATTCCCACTTCAGTTCATTGGGGATTTTCACTTTGGTGCTTATTAATGTTTTCACTTTCACTTAACTGGTCTTTCAACAAGACAACAAATCGGTAATAATATATAAAATATTGCCTCTTTTAATGTCCTAATATCTTGTTGTGCCTAGGCCTTAGTTAAAGCAAAAATCATAATAGAGTGAAAATAGATAATTATCATTATAAATTTTGATTGGTGATAATAAAATGTAATCATTTTCCTATATTTTCAAGTTACACCGATAACCATATATCTATATCATGCTTTAATTTAAAAATTGATTTATGATCAATGAAAATAAAACATACTTCAATATTGTTTTTAATGCTTTCTACATAGAAGTACATGCTTATTAAAAATGTGGTGCGATAAAAATTAATAGAAAGCCAACATAAGTAATTCAGTAATTATTATAATATATGTCTAGTAATAAGTACTAGATATTCTATAAATAGATAGGCAAAGTTTAATATCCACATTTAAGGATTACTTATTAATTAAATTAATCCGGATATACTGGGTGCCAACGAGACCGGGACTGCTTTTTTCTTTATTTTTCATGATAAAAATACACTTCCGCCTTACGTGGTTTATTTTAAATCGCATCCTACATATTTTTTTAATCTTGTCTGGCACAGTTTGAATTTTATATAAATATGCATGTATTATGGTCGATTACACCATTATTGTGTTAAGCAGAGAGAATCACATAAATTTTAAGGGTGGTTAAATAGGAATTTTGTGGCACCAACAAAGCTTAAATATTTATTTATTTATTAACGGGATAATCCCTTTAGGTATTACAAATAGATACAGAAGTAAAGTATGTACATATGTGTAGGACTAATACAAATTTGAGAAGAAAAAAAATAATAAAACCACTTTAAAGCCTAATTTCAGTACAATGTAAGATGTAATAATTTCAAGTATACATTGACATACTAATAAATATAAAAGAAAAAATAAAACATAAATGATAAAACGAAAAGTGTATTTTAGTTATGAATTTTTTACCAATTTTTTAAATGATGAACATGATGCGTCAGACAATTCCAATCTATTAAAATTTGAATTTGCATTACGCAATATCCTATTGATGGGCTCATTAGGGCCATAGTTCATATGACTGAATGGTATGTGAAAAATTTCAGAATTTCTAGTCCCTTCTAAAATTCACATTAAATTCTATAAGGTTAACAAGCTGAGAAGATTGAATCTGATCAATAAATATTTTATGCAAAAAACGTAAATCTGCCTCTAACCATCTGTGTTGTAGTGTATTAACATTGAGATGCCTCTTATCTGGTCCACTTCGAGAACTACATTGTTAATTCTATGCTGATAATTCAAAGGCTAGATAACTCTTGCAAATGTTATTTTATAACATTTTTTCAAATTTAAATCTAAATAATTAACATCGCACCAGCTATATACATTATTCAAATCATCCTGAAGAAATAAGGCATCATTTGAATCTGTGATAGTTCTAAATAATTTCAAATCAGCAAACATTAAAAATGAACTATGTATGATTATTGTATTTAAGTCATTAACAAAGAGGTTGGTTGAAAAGGATTGGACCCTTATGGGAACCTTGAGGGACCCCTGAAGTTACACTAATGGAAGATGAAATAGCTTTAACAATTGCACTTTATCTCTCAGATAACTGTCAATCCAGTTCAAGATATTTCCACTAAAACCTAACCCATTAAGCTTGGCTATAAGTAAGTCATGGTTGACTCTATCAGGGCTTTTGAAAAGTCTGAGTAGATAGAATCAACCTGAACTCTGCTCTCAAAAGAGTTATTAATGATTTTACTGTAAATAGCAGGATTAGTACATGTAGATTTATTTTGGGAAAACCTGTGTTGTTGATCAACAATTAACATTTTTACAATTCCATGATATATGCTTCACAATTAAGTAGGGGAAACGTTTGAGAACATTGCAAATTAATATCTAATATAGAAATGTTTGTGGTATTTAGGAAAATTTGTTGAGGAAATATTTCATTTTTATCTTGAAATTTATGATCTCAAATTCTCTCAATAATTATAATCACAGAAAAAATTGAATTTGTAGTGTCATGCACTTTTTGGATTTATAAAAATGGAGGGGACTGTGAGAATTCAGAGTGTGGTATAAAAAACCGCAAATAATGGATTTTACAGCATCTAAAAATTATAATTGTTCTCATAAAGTTTATAAAGGACCGAATGACTCCACCCTAAGAAGCCCTATATAAAAGAATGTTTTTAATACATCCTTAAAATAACAAAATAATTTTCAGACGAGAAATAAAGTATTATAATAAATCTTCAAAGAGACCCCCTCTTGAGCTGAATAATAACCTAATCATTCATAAAAACTTCTTCTGACATTTACGTCCGTCTTCAAAAAGCATCATATATCTTACCGCTTCCCTGTGTAGTCATTTATGTAGCACTAATTTTTGTTAAAACAAATCGAGGAAAGTTCCCACGAAATAATTCAGTGCATGCTCACAATACCAGGTCTAATACTAATATTCACATTTCAAACTTCAACTTCAATCTATAAAAAGAGTCCTTATTGTTTCTGTCATCATATTTTCAATCATTTGCGCAACTCTTTGATGAATATCAATCCAATAAGTAAATTCAAAAGTCAAAACAAGCGCTACGTTCTACAAAACTGCTTTTACTCTTTCCAAGAATACTACAACTGTAATTAATTTTAACTACTACCTTGTTCGTACATTTGTTGTGTATTTTGTCTTCAAATTTTTTTGTATGACTTGTTATTTTACTCCTACATATATAATTACTAGTAATCAATTGATGTTGTCAATATCTTTTATAAGATCTTATGACAATAAAGTTATTATTATTATAAAAACATATTCAGACTAATTTGTTTGAAAGCGTTTGCGATTTTCAACCGCAACTCCTCGAGATTATTAGGTCTGTTCTCCTAGAAGTTATAAATTTGATATTTTATGTGGCCCCATAAAAAAAAAGATATTTGAAGCCAGACCAGGAGATCTAGCTGACCATAAGATGGTTCCCCGTCCACTCAATAAACGACCTGAAAATGTAATATACAGAAAATCCTGAACTGTGACACAGTCATGAGGACGATGCTCATCTTATTGAAACCAGATCTCATTAAGTCTTCGCCCTGCTAGTCATCTAATTTCTGGAACAATGTGCTGCTGGAACCCATAGGCAGAAATTACCTTAATTTCAAGAAAGCTTTTGACCAGGCTCCTCATATCAGACTGATTTACAAGCTGGAGTTTTATTGCATTAGGGGAAATTGTTATGTTGGATCGAGGATTGTTTCTCTGATGGGAAAGTAGAGCGAGAGTAAATGGAGAAACGTCGGGCAGCTACGGTATGACAAGTGGAGTTCTTCAAGGTTCCGTACTGGGACTAATCTTATTTAATGTTTTCATTAGTCCCTTATAAGAAGACTTAACTCAGAGATATCAATGTTTGCCGATGATATATCAAGATATATAACAATCCATTAGCCTACTACCAGGAGATGTTACAGACCTACGGAAAATAGAAGAATGGTGCTCTTTGGTCACTTGCGCTCAATAAAAACAAGTGCTGTATCATTCGCGCTGGTACAAATAATTCTTGTTAGCAGTTTTTACTAAACAACATAACAATAAGCTATAAAAAGACCTTGACGTTATTATAAGTAAAGACCTAAAATGGGCACCTCACATAGAAAAAATCGTAAAGATGGAGTAAATAGACATTGGAACTCTTTATGGAATGACCATGTTTGTGCAGAGTCAATACGAATGCATTAAAAAACCTTTATGGTTCTTACCATTAATATATATAGAATATAATTTTTTTTTTAAATGTTCAGATGTAATCTATGTATTTGTAATTTATATTTCGCCATTTGTTCAACACATATAAGTTCATAATTTATTTGAAGCTCCTAGATGCTTTCTAGGCAAAATTCTATTCAGTATTTGATCAGTGTGTGCCACGCAGGCGTGCCACAACAAAAAAGTACCCGCCATGGTTCACTGGAGAAATTATTGCTGAAATTAAACAAAAGCAAGGTGTTTTCATAAAGTTAAAATCAAATAATAGTAATTACTGTAAAGAGAAGTTTAGAACCCTAAGAGCCTCCCTTAAATGGAAAGTAAAGGAAGTCTATTTAAATTACATTAACTCAATTGAAAACTCCTATTTCAAATGATCCAGCAAAATTCTGGTCATATGTGCAAAATAAAAATAATTCTTCGAGAATACCAGGGATACTATACGTAGAAAATAATGAATTTATAGTCGTCTTGTAGAAATATGAATTCAAAAGGTTCCCTTCGGCTCACAAACATTTTAAATAGTTTCCTTGTTTTATCTTATACTTTGTACTTGTGTGTATTTGTTTATATTTGTCTTTAGCCTTTAGTTACGTTCACTACTATATCTTTGTATGTTGTTAATTTGTCTTGTAATTGGGTTATGTCTGTTTAGACAATAAATGAAAAAAATAAAACAAAAATGTCCTGTGTAAATCAAAAGTTTAAAGGCTTTGCCACCTAACTTAACACTATAATAATAATAATATAGAATATCTATACTAACATCAAAATTCTTCGAATCTAATGAAAATTTTCCTAATTTATTATTTTTAAGGTTACTTCGACCGTAGGGATCAGCCAGAGTACAGTATATTTAGGCGTGTAGCTACCAACTTAAAAGATGACTGTCAGTTTCATGTTGGCTTTGATGAAGCTTCTAAACAAATGCATCCTGCGGGACAGCCGATTATAGTCTTTAGACCAGATAAGAATCGATCCAACGATCTTGATGAGACGTATTCTGGAAGTTTGACCAATTTTGATGAGCTACATATTTGGGCAGCAGAAAAGTGCGTTCCCTTGGTTAGAGAGATCACTTTTGAGAATGCTGAAGAACTTACTGAAGAAGGTCTGCCCTTCCTCATTCTTTTCCACCAATCTTTTGATCACGAAAGTGTTAAGAAATATAACGAAGTAGTACAAACTGAGTTGCTGTCAGAAAAACGTAAGTAGCATTGTGGGATCTTATAATTGTAATTCTACAGTTTCATTAGTCTTATTTTGACCTGACATCTTGGTGAAATTTATAATCTTTGTATTACAATAACATTAGTTTCACCTTTAGTCCAATGTGGTTTTCTGTTCTCGATAGTTTATACCTATTGGGCATCACCCTTTTATTAAATATATACCTTACAAGTATGATACCTAGAATGCCCATAATAGCAAAGAAACCTGCTAATGTTTAAATAAAGATGCATTGCAATTCTATAAAATATAATATATAATAAAACAATTTATGGTTTATAATAATATACAAGAGTATCTCATTTCACGATTAAATAAAATTTGTTTGCTTTGGAGCGAAAATCATGATCCATTTTTGACTCAAGGTCAACTTTGTTTTTCCAAAGAAATCCTATATTTTTTTTCTTTTAACTTGGCAACCTTTGGAAAATTAAACATTTTTCATCCACTTTTATCAATATGATCACAACACACAGTTAGAAAGGACAGGAAAAGCTGTCATGTAATCAAAAATAACATCACTCCGCCATATTGCTACCACATTTTTGTCGAAAGGGACAATTTGTTATCTGCTTCTTTTTCTTTGTTAAAGACACGTATTGTGAAATTTTTTTACCAAAAGAACAATAGTTCATGTGCCCAAAGAAGTTACTCTTCTAGAGACATTGACAGAAAGGAAATTACCGGGATAACATTTCATAGGCTAGTATATAATATAAACAACACACAAAGCCGTGTTATGAAAATTCATTTACTTAAATGCATTTGGTGGTATATGTATCATACAATAGAAAATAATTAATTTATTTTTGGATAACATTACATATACATTTTATGTATAGCTAAAAAAACAAAGGTAAACAATATCCATCAACAGACGTGTTAGACATATGTCTAAAAACAGAAGAATATATACAAACCATAGTTGTTGCTTGCAATGATTTTTCAGCAGAAGCTGTAGTTAGTTTAGTTCTGAGGGAATTTGTACTAAAAATGAATTTTCAAATTTATTAAAACATTCTTTTGACCTGTCGCCCTTGGACAGCCCTAGGGTTCTACTAATAAAATCAGTAGCAAATGTTAGGCTGTACTATCTAAATACAAATAAAATAAATAACAATATATAAGCCATGGCTCAAATTCCAATGTTATTTGACGGGATCAATATTTCTATGACTGTAGTATGTGTCGTTACAGCTAATTAAGTCCATTCTCTTCTGCTTTTTTTTCTGTATTGTATTATGAAATCAAAAAATAGTTGCATAAATGGCGGAACTGCACTCGACCATATTTAGTATGAAACAAGCATGAGAGAAGTCGTGGTGGTGAATGCACAATTTACACGTGTAATAATGCTTATTGGTTATTGTAACTACTTATCCTTCATTTTACCTTCTGCCATTTTATAGCCTATTTGAGGTATAGTTTACTAATAAACAAAGTGACAGAAGTGCATTTTGTAATTTAAATTTCGATACTTTTTTGATTATTTTATCTGCTTTTGCTGGCACCTGTCCTCTACCATATACTTCTACTCTTAAAAACCATAACTACAAATTTTCGGAACTGCATTTGATGATTTTTTTACTAATAAAAAATCACACATTTGACCGCCTCACAGTGGGCTGAAATGCCAAAAAGCTGACCAAAATTCAAAAAGTGAAGTATTTTCCCGAGACTTTTAACCCCAGAAATAGTTTGTAGTGGTACCCCTAGTATCTGGAATGACCACTAATAAAGGTTGGGAGATCCTACCTAGCTCAGGAATTCATTCCATTTGTGAGCTTCGAGCGAATAACTTCAACAGTTTCTAGCGCCGAGAAAAACAGCAAATATTCAAATGCCTTAGAAAGTGTTCAAATAAAATTTTTGCAATTTTTCAAAATGGATTCACCTCTTGAAAATCGGTAAAATTGAAATATGTAATTTTTAAAAATTTTATAATTATGTAAATTAGCAAATTAACAACAAAGTTCCTTGTAAAGTCGAGGCAAGAATTCAAGCGATGCACGTCACAGATCGTTTCTATAAATAAGACAATACTGCTAAGAATCATGAAGCCCCATTTAACCGTACCTATTTCTGAAAAAAGCTTAATAACTGGGTGTCAAGAATTACTCTTTTTAATGTAGTTAATTATTAAAAATTATGTTAGTATTAAAATTTCTTTAATGGGATCACTCGTGATATGCATCGCTTGAATTCTTGCCTCGACTATAATTGTGTTGTTTTCGTTATGAAAAGTAGCTATAAAAAAATGCAGTCAGTTATGTCATTTATGCCATTGCGCATAAAACCAATTTTAAATTGTTTATTGAACATTTCTTTAACTATTTACAAAGAACTGGCTACATCTGACCAATGCGTCTTCCTGCGACTTTGTTTTTTTTTTATGCGTTGATGCATGCACGTAAATCGGAGCACAATGCATTTAGAATTTTTTTTAAATTATTTTTTTTAGGCATTTCATAGCCGCCATTTTGTTTCTAAATAAGCTTATTTCGAATTTTTAATCAGCGATCTCAAAAACCTCTATATAATAATAAACGGCTTTATTGAAACAAAGTAATAATATAATGTTTCAAGGGCGAAGTTTTACCACTCGACCTCAAAATGAAATTCATTTCATTTAAATCCAATGAATATTGACGATTTTTGGCACATTTTTGGGGAATTTCAAAGCCGCCATTTGGGTGGCCAAACTTTCATTTGAACCCAATGAATATTGTTGGTTTTTGGCACATTTTGATGTGTTTGATTCATAGCCGCCATTTTGTTTTTTGTTCAGCGACTTCAAAAATCCCTATATACCCATTTTCTAAGAAATTGATAAACTGCTTCGTATTATGGTCAGCATTTCAGCCCACGCTTCCCTGGCCCAGATCA
This sequence comes from Leptura quadrifasciata, assembly GCA_963675555.1. Taxonomy (NCBI): domain Eukaryota; kingdom Metazoa; phylum Arthropoda; class Insecta; order Coleoptera; family Cerambycidae; genus Leptura; species Leptura quadrifasciata. The sequence continues at coordinate 92,735,809 of OY776677.1, read as the reverse complement.
CTTTCTGCCAGCTAAGCTTTTGCCAACATGAAAAGTACGGTCATGAATAAAAAAAAAATAGGACAAGTCTTATAACGGTATTTTGCTAAAATCTAGTTGTGTACATCTAACTTTAATTTTTGTGACATTGTCAATTAGTCGTCATAATTTATTGCAAGTGTGCAAAAAATTAATATTCCTCATATAAGCAATATATTTATATCTGGAGTTATTGCTAAAGTAGAAGATGGATGTCAATGAGACAAATTGCACTGCGTTATAATATTGACAAAAATTCGGTGTGTAACATTTTAAGAAAGTGGAGAATAAACGGTACGATTAGTAGAAATCCTGGATCAGGGTGACGAAGGATATCAACTCAACAACAAGATTTGCAATTGGTAAATGCCTTAGTAGAAAATCCATTTTACTCAGTTATTCAGGCTGCTGAAGAAACGAATTTTCTTGGATCGAGTAGTACTGGTCGCCGGCGAGTAAGAGAATCGGAGCTACGCTGTCATGCAGTAGCACAGAAATACTTACTTAAAGCTGAACATAAAAGAAGCTCGGGTAGGATTTGCACTTGAATTTTTGGCGCATGATGTAAATTTTTGGAACAATGTAATCTTTACAGACGAAAAACCTTCCAGTCAACACACAGTGGTCATATTCGTGTTTACCGCCCTCCGAATACTTGATTCGATGAGAAATATATATCTAACACTGATAAAAGTGGTAAATTTTCCCTCAATATGTGGGCTTGGATATCGGCACGTGGTCCTGGTTTTTATGGCATATTGAGGAACGATTTAATAGTGAAATGTATATTAGGATTTTAGACAATATTATGCTCCCTTCTGTGTCACAATTATTTCCTAATAATGAGTTCATATTTCAACAAGACAATTGTTCCGTTCATACTGCTCATACCGTAACTAACTGATTTCAAGGTAACAACATCAATGTTCTAACTGGCCCAGTCATAGTCCAGATCTTAACCCTGTGGAAGAAGTATGGGGACGACTCGTAAGTAGTATCCGAAAACGAAATGTTAGACCACGGAATGCCGAAGAATTACTGGAAATAGTAAATAATGCATGGGAAAATATTATTACTAATGATTATTGTATAAGGTTATTTAATTCTATGCCAAACAGACTTATAGAAGTTATAAATAAAAGTGGTGCAATAGCGAAATATTAATAGTTAGTTTCTTGTTAAGTAGGATATCCTTTGATCCACAGGATTTCTACTAATCGTACCGTTTATTCTCCACTTTCTTCAAATGTTTCACACTAAATTTTTGTTAATGTTATAACGCAGTGCAATTTGTCTCATTAACCATCCATTGTTTACTATAGTAATAACTACAGCATTAAAATAAAAAAAAATTAAAAGTGATGCCTGTTTTATTTCGACTACTCATTACATATTTAAATAGAGACAGATTTACATTAGAAAAAAAGTTGTCCTATTTTTTCTGCTCACGACAGTACCTTTCCAGGTAAAAGTTACTGCTGCACTTGATCATATCAAATTTTGTGTAACCAGCTCTTAGACTATTACTGACATTGCTACCTTAAAAATCTAAGAAATATCATGAATTGATAATGTTCCATTATTCTATTTCAGAGTCTATAAATTTCTTGACAGCAGATGGCTTGAGATTTGCACACCCATTACATCACCTTGGAAAAGACACCGGAGATCTACCTCTTATCGCCATAGATAGTTTTAGACATATGTATCTTTTCCCTAAGTATGAGGACATTGAAATCCCTGGAAAACTTAAACAATTTATTCAAGACCTTTACTCTGGAAAATTACACAGAGAGTTCCATTACGGGCCAGACTCTGACACTGAGAAATCACCAACAACTCCACCCGAGAGTACTTTCAAAAAGTTGGCACCCTCTAAAAATAGATACACATTACTATCGAGAGATGAGTTATAAGTTTAAGTGTTGTCTTGTAAATAAATTGTTTCACATAAAGTTGTTAATGTCGAAAAACTAGAAGTGATCTGCGTTGACCCTCTTCCAGAGTTTTACGAATAAGGTTTTTATTTGTAGATTAAAATTTGTATATAGCTTTAGGAGTAATTTTTGCCTCAAAAAATAACTGAATGTGTATAGTAGATGCAGCGAGAAAACCATTCTTGAGCTTTTCCAAAATGGGATCTGCCCGAGAATTACTAATTCCATATAGTGCATTAAATGACTGAATGTAATAATTTTGAGAATAACAGAAAGATATTGCCAAGTGTTTAAATTAACCGACAATAATGAATAAGTTATAATCAAAAACAAACCAAAAACCTTCTCCAACTTTATGGAAGTGCATTTTTTTATATAATTGTAATTCCTAGGCAATTTCCACCATAAGTAACAAGGCATTTTGTTATTTTATTTTTATGCTGTTTTAAAATAAAATATACTCATCGGATGACAGGTGATAATCATGACAGGTTGTTTAAGTGTTAAGTTCATCATTTGGTCACATATATGAGTACAATATGCTGGAAAAGAGCCATAGGTATTATTTGTTAGAATCGGCACCAGTTATTTTTTAGGGAAGATATCTATCAGAAAATATGTCCCAAGGTAGGGGGTCCACGAAAACTCTTTCAGTTTGACCTAAGTATAATTAAAAGAATTGATTTTAAATATCCTGATATTAGTCGAAGGTGTAATTATTTTTTTACTTAAATTTTATTAGCAAATTTTTAAAATGCCATTAAGTTGCAGTCTTATATATTTATTAACATTATACAATGTTTTTATATTTGTAGCACAAGCCAGTTCTGCAGCATTTGAAAATATAAATTTTTTTTCTCATTTATTGTCTGCTGTTTTACTTTAGGTTTATTTATTTTAATTTTAAAATGCTACACATCTTTCACAGTAGGTCTAGAGTTAGGTGATTTTTCCAAAGTAAAACTTAATATTCTGTGAATATTACTGTACTGTAACATAATTACTTTTTTGTTTGTGTAAATAATTGTAAAAGTATTAATTTTTTGGAATAAACGTGAATTCTTGTAAAGTTAGTAATTGTCCTAATTTTGTTTCATGTAAAAAAAAATATGGTAAGTCACGTTTGAGCTATTACCGCTGATAATAGATACATATATGTTTGTTATGTATTAATGACATCGGACGAAGGCGTATATATATATATAGTAGAGGAAATTTAGGTCTTAATTGGAGAGAGAACCGTGGGAGAAAATCTTATCTCTTATGCAAAGTCGCATTGTTACGTGCTTTGGTTACGTTTTCTGTCATTTACGTCATTTAATCATTTTATTTTGTTCTTGTGTTCCTCGGGCTAATTTCTTTAACTTCTTTATTTTAATTTTTCAAAAAGGGATATGTGTGTTTATGGCCAAAATAATTTTAGCGGACGTGCTGCAGAGAAGAGATACTCATTGCAATATCCAAATAGGAATACAATCTGTCCCAAGAGTCTTACGTAACCAACGCTTCTACCCATATCATCTCACTCCTGTACAAAACTTAAAGAAAGGTATTTCATCATCGGCAATCAATTATTGGGACCATTTATCCTTCCTCCAAATTTCAATGGACCGTCTTATCTGTTTTTTCTTCAAAATACTCTTGCTGATATATTGCATGCTTTCATGCAACAGAATATGGTTCATGCAAGATGGAGCTCCCCCTCATTTCTCCATTGAAATGAGGAATTATTTTGATGAGACTCCCAAGCAGATCGGTAGAGGTAATGAGTTTGCTTGGCCACCAAGGAGTCCTGATTATAATCCTTTGGATTATTATGTGTGGGGGCATATGAAGTCTTTAGTCTATGCAAATACCATCAACTCGAGAAGAACTGTGGGACAAAATGCAGCGAATTTTATTAGAGGATAGGAAAATGTATTTTTTAATGTAAGAAAGTCTTTTATGAATAGAATTAGAAAAGGCATAGAAGTAGGTGGAGACCATGTCGAACATTTACTTTTAAGTTGCAGGAATGGGGTTTTTGCGTGGGGGGAAAGTTTATAATATCGTTAAGTCAACTTTTACATTATTTTAGGTCTTCTAATAAGATTAGATTCTTATTTCAGACAATCTTTTGATTTATGTATTTATCTCAATACCATATGAAAATAGTCCATTAGTTCATAAGAAAGTGAGAAAGAGTTTACAATGTTATTATGATTTTGTTTTCCCTTACATTTTGTACTTTTTTCAATAAATACACTTTGTTTCATTAAATTTGAATTTGTCTTTCAAGAAATTATTGAAATATGGCATTTTCTTCAAAAACGGTTGGAGTTATCAAGTTCTATACGTGGAAATGACGCCCTCATCAGATTTTCTGGTCAGAAGTACCACAACGGTTTGTCAAAAAAAATAAAAAAATGAAAATAATTCATCATCAAATACAGGCCCTGCGGCCCTCTATGATCTAATATGATGTAATATATAAATTATTGTTTCTTAGAATAAAAAAAGTTCCTCTAGCAAATTTGGTGAAGATTAGTCATGAGGCTGTTAAGTTATTGCAAGAAAAACGAAAAAATAATTTGAACTTTGACACCCTGTATTTTTTTCCATTTTACTAAAGCATATTTGATTATATCCTCATATTTTGGCCCAAATAATCTACCGGAAACCATGGCCACCCTGCATGTTGCCAAAACTTAACATAATGCAAAAGATTTCAAGTCTTTATATTGAAGTAGTAATAATTAAAAAGTTATACCCTTTTTTTGCATTTATTTCCTCCACTAATAGAAGATAAAAATCTTAGCACCGAGTTCCCAATGTCCCTCTATTTTATCAGTAGGATGAATAGTGGGTAGATAGAAGTTATGGAAACATATTGTGTTCAATGCTGTGACCCAATGCTTTTTTGAAGCAATTTATTTTTTTAACTACTTTTTTTTCCTATTTATTGAATATCACTGGTTGTATTTATCACATCGAGAAAACAAAAATAAAAGCTTCTTCGCAATTCAATTTCTTTAAACTAGAGTAATAATAGATAGTAAAATTACATTTTTTGTGTCGAGGATGTACTTGGCAAGAACAGCCGAGATAATAAACACCACACCACAAAAATTAGACAACCCCCAATTCCAGAAGCCAAGGCTTGTGCGGAAGGGGGTTACACATTGAATAACGCGGACATACAACCATTTCCTCCGACAGTGCCGGAGCCAGGATTCGAACCCGGTGGTGCGATGTCCGTGTAGATTAATCGCGATTGCCACCTCGTGCCTTAACCCACTCGGCTATCGACCAGACAAAAGTTACTTTACTCCACTTATAATATGCTATTGTTTCTTCAAATACTTTTAGTGCCGCTCATGAACGGTAGCAAAGGACCTTTACGGATCAAAACCAATCAGTTTGGCTGTTCCTTCTTTTGATGAGTTATTTAATGAAATAATGGCTCAACTAATATTATGTTTCTTAATGCGCTTGACCAGCAGAATGATTTAGAGGACATCAAATCAATTAATACAAAGGACCCCACACAGAAAACCCTATTTCATACGACTATGGATTCAATACACCATATGACGGAAAGTAAAAAGTACCAAATTTAAGATCTCAACTCAAAAACTGTACACAAATAACTTTCAGATAATATGTACATTTTCTGTTGTTGTGGCAATGGTAACTTTTATCCTAACATACACGAAGCTCAGCCAAATTCACTTGGAACTATTTTCCATAAGATTGATGCGAGGTCCTTTGGATGACAAGTGCCCCAAAATAATTGAAACTATGAGAACAAGTAAAAACAACAAAAATGGTTTGGTTTGAAAGTTGTTCTCTCTGCCACACATGACGTATCCAACATTCTTTGCAGTAATTAAAGGCAGTAAGATCTGCACCAGTTCAAATCTTACAGCAAAGCAATGGGTACTTGAAAAGACCACCAGGGATGAATTAAACAGATGTATGTCCCATGGAGAAGTAAACCTTCCTATTAAATATATCCACGGTATTCCCAAGATTATTCCAAATAACTAACACAGCCCCAAGAACATACAAAAATCAACGAACTATCAGTCTATTATCAAAATGTCCGTGGCTTACAAAAAAAATTAAAAATATTACTGAAAACAGTCGATGCTTCTTCTTTTTTTTATATACATATGTTTATTTAACGTCGGCCTATTTCCGCTACTGAGGCCTAACACCGACGCCTGTAGACGAGCTACCCCAACCAGGAATTTTGCCTTCCCTTAAGAAGAGTAGGGATCTTTTATTGCCTAACATTTAATAGACAAAGGACCGACGGCTTTACATCCCCTCCGAAGGATGGTATATCACACAACCCTCGCCTAAGGTTGTATAGCTTCCGCGCATACACTGCTATACAAGCCGCTGGAAGATGTGTGAGCCGAGGACGCGGTCTTCGTTGGAACGGTCACCCATCCAACTACTAACCGCGTCTTACATTGCTTTACATCGCATATCGAAGTATGTGTATAGTAAAGACGCACCTACGCTCGCCCCCAATACTTCTTCTGATATTGTCATCTATACTAAGACTTGGAAGCGGAACTACATTGGTATGTGTTGCCCTTCAACGAAGAGAGATGTAATTAGTTGGTGGCCGGTAAAATAGCGCCATCTGTGGGCCAACTGACTAACCACGATCTAGCATCTAGAGAACTATAGAAATTATAAGGAATATATAAGGAATGAATTCGAGTATTCGACATTAGATGATAGTGATCAGATGAAATAAAGAACAGTAACAAGTTGTGATTTAAAGTAGTGAATTTATGTTAGATTAAAGTTATTATTAGTTGTGTTATTTTTACGGCTTAATTATTGTAATTTAAGTGATTAATAAATGAGTGGTTTGTGAAGATGTGTTTATTGGAGGGTGTAAACACTTAAAAATATGAATAACTGTGTCATTTTAAGAAAAGATAGATCTATTGACACTAGTTTGCTCCAGAGGTGGAGGTGTGATGATTTCAGTCCGCAAAAGTTTATCCTGTAACCATTTAACAAGTTCTCAGGAAATTAAGCAATTATATTAGTCAGTTAAATAATCTTTGGATGTGTCTATATTCGCCCCAGGTCACCTACCGACGTTTATACCTCTTTTGGTCCTTCATTTGTTCGGCCGCCATTTTAGTTTGCCATATTGAAGTACTAAAAAATGATCCAAACATGGAATTGAAGATATATTTGTAAATGTACTTTGCTATTTCAAACAAAGTAAAATAATCATAACTAATTTTTGCACTTCTGCAATTCTTTCTTCCCCTCCATGTGCCATTTCAAAAGTTCGCATATTTTAGGGATCCACCAGTTACATATCTGTCGATGACCAATAATATTTATTAAACTAAGGTGTTTCGTATCCACAAATTTTGTTAATCTCGTGTACAGTAGTCGGTTTGGATAATTTCTTAGAAAAAGAAAACCTCACATTCTCATTAAGTCGACATTTCGACAAACTTTATTGCCTTCCTCAGGACTCCAACAATATAACATAAATCAAATAACTAACAAGAAGTATATAAATTAAAATAAACATGAATAAAAACATTAACCTTTAATCACACAGTATAAAGCTTTTGTTATTCAAAATGAGGAATAAATATAATCTTTAAACATGACAGTGTTAAAAACCTATACTACTACTAACAATATTAGGGCAAATCACGCTTACCTAATGAGGTATTTGGCTCTCTGTCAACACAATCATCATCGTCAAATCAATAAATTGATATTGAAGACAGGAACCCTATTGGTATAAGTGACGTTATTTTTATTTATTGATTTGACGATGATGATTGTGTTGACAGAGAGCCAAATACCTCATTAGGTAAGCGTGATTTGCCCTAATATTGTTAGTAGGTTTTAAACACTGTCATGTTTAAAGATTATATTTATTCCTCATTTTTTACCAAATTTTCATATATATTATATAACGCTTTATTTTTTAAATCATTTTGAATAACAAAAGCCTTATACTGTGTGATTAAAGGTTAATGTTTTTATTCATGTTTATTTTAATTTATATACTTCTCGTCAGTTATTTGATTTGTTATATTGTTGTAGTCCTGAGGAAGGCAATACAGTTTGTCGAAACGTCGACTTAATGAGAATGTGAGGTTTTCTTTTTCTAAGAAATTATCCAAACCGACTACTGCACACGAGAATAATATTTATCACAATTTAAATTAATTTTTAATAAAAGGTGCCACAATTCAACTCCAAACATTTAGAACAATATGTAATTTTCCTCTCATAGTTGTTAGCTAAAAATACATGTGTGCATTTGATTTGTTTTACCAGAGCCCACGGTAGACATTGCGGCTGCTCCCGAAAAACCAACCACTAGGCCAGCTATATTATATACCAATTAATTAGGCGGAAAATAGCAGCATCTGCCGAAAAAATCCAAGTAAGCTGAAATTTTACTACACCTTTATGTGCGATTTCAGTTATTCAAGATTAAAGAAATCAATTTTTTACAATTATTTCACTTTCTATGGGTCGCTGATAATGTCAAAGTATCTACGTCTAAATACACCAAATAGCATCACGTTTGAAGTCACAGAAAATCTCCTTTGACGGAATTTTGCGGAACTACGATGAAATCAGAAAATATCTGTAAAGGCGCGTGCGACATGTAGAAATGCTGTAGGGAAGATATTTTGTAACGCCCCACACATTTTTTTTTTTTTTTTGAACCAATGAAAATTCACTCCTTGGGATGTAACATCCCATAAGTCATAATTTTGGGAACTGTCTCGAAAACGGAGGCCTTATTGTCTGAAATCAGAAATCGCCATTAACAACACTGCTGTGAAATTGATACCACTTCCACCTACTGCTGCAGCCGCTCACCAAGAGCTGAGTCGAGTGTATTATCAGGTATAGAACTGGCTTGGTGATGATTTAAATCATGAACAGTGGGGGTGGAAGATCATAAACATAATCTTATGTAAAAAGGTTAAAAACAAACTATCTATCTAATGATATTTTGGAATCCATTAAGACACTATTGTCATTTGTGCCGAATGTACTTCTAAACACCATCTTTAGCAATGGCACTAAAGAATGTAACACAATTTGCGGGTTCAATACTTTGTGGCCACTGTCATGTTCAATTATGCCTCAACGCAAATAATGTCGATAGTGCTATTGAAAACTGAGTAGAAACTATTCAAGATGAACAATATAATGCAATTAATCTTGTTGATATCACAGAAAATATTACAGAAGCAGAAAAAATTGTAAAAAGAAGTTAACGAAGAGAAAAAAGAGAACGAAGAGGAAAATGGAGGGGGAGGGAGAAGACAAGAATGAGCTAAAACAAGGAAAAACATGAATTAGGGCAGAGCATGTAAAAAAATGCGCCTTGCAACCTACCTCTGAAATGATGTGGAAGCGGATGCACTGCTGCTCGTTATTTCTCTGCTGGTTGTACGTAAAAGACGTATATAACTTTTTTCTGTACATAATTTCTTAGTCTTCATTTTTTGTAATAACTAAAAAAGTGATATGAACTAAAGGAAGCGAGATATTTGCAAAAAAATAATTTTTGTGACATTTGACCTTGAATAACTGAAATCCCACACCCGATGATATCGATGGGGGACTTTTGAGACATTGCTTTTAAGGTCAAAATAAAGGCCTATGCAAAATTGCAGCTCACTTGGATTTTTTCGGCAGGCGGATTCTAATGTGACTGGAGTAGTCAGTGTTAAATTCGCCAGTAGTTTGAACACTTTTCGTACTAACTTTGCATGATATTGAACTCTCTAAAGTAACCACAAGATATCATGTTATACATGTTTGGAAATCTTCACGCTCTTGAGATCACCTAGAGTCAATCCTGGTTTTGACGTCATTTATTGCTGTGTTTCATATTGTTATTACTTCAAATAATAGAAAAAAAACCTTGTTTACTACATGCACAACTATATTTGCCACATGATAAAACATTATATTACAAAAATATACATATTAAATAAAAAAATAAATTAGCCTTAAACTATAGAGAAATGCAAACTACACGTAATACATAGTACATATATTCAGTTCTTTAGATTCTTCCATTAGAACAAGGTGGGAAACAATTCTGAGACACTTTGATCCCAGATGTCCATCTCGGGTAAACTATTGGGAGAATCTAAAGATTCATAACCATTATCAGAGCTGGAAGTTGACATTGGGGAAGCGTTACCCCAGGTTTGAGATGGAACGGTTAACATTGTACTGTCGATGGTAGCTACTGATTGGCTGTCTTCCGTCGTGATAACTTCTGTAACTGCCTCGTTGATGGGAATTCCGTTATCATCAACAATAATTGTTACACAGTTCATACTCTCATCATAGGTACCATATATTACTGTTTCACTGTTAATAATGTTATTGTTATCTGTCACTATTACAGGTGTGTTAGTAGTGTCCACAGCTAATTTATTCATATTTAATATATTAGTATTTTTTTTAGGTTTGATTGTCTTTAGTTTGCTTTTTGCGCTAGGCGACTTAGGCTTTAGAGCGCGTTTTGGAGGTCTTGCGGCATAGTTGTGATGAAGTAATAGATATTCAGAGATATCATTCTCTAACGACTTTTTGTCATCACTTAACACTTCACATCCACTGGATTCCAACCTCGTTGATGGCGACCCCACCATTTCTCCAGAATTATCTTGTCGAATAGAGACTGATTCCTGAAAAAAACGAAAACATCTCGTGTAAGTGAATTATTTAAAACTACAAGAGACTATCAGAATAAGCAATGAGACAAACATATAAGCTCACATATATAATATGCATAAATACGTAGAGAACAACACATAGAACCAAAATTTTATACTAACTGGCACTTGCAAAAATGAAAGTAGGTATACGGAGTAAAAAGAAATTTCGTGGGGAAAATAGTTATGATGTCAAAAGTTATTATTTTTATTAGAAACAGCGGTAGAGGTTTTTATGTCTTTTGAAAGAAAGTGTTCTCTGATCCCAAAAAGTGTCATATGTAAGGAGATGCAAAAGGAATATTAAAAAATTAATTTATATATTCAAATATATTCAAAAAGAAGACAATTTCTTTCTGCAATCTGCCAACAACTTTTCAAATCTTTTTAAATTAATTAAGGAATAATGCTATTTACTTTTCCCTATTGGCAGGCTTCAGAATATAACTAGCACATTTCTTTTGGAGCATCTTTTCAAATACATAACTTTTCAAAATCCTTCAGCCCTTTGAGACAACAATTATTAAACATAATTACTAACAATCTTAAATTTCAACAGAAAAATTTAAATCAAACAAAATATGTGGCTCAATTTTCTTTTTTTTTTGTTAATTAATCCATTTCCGGAGGGGCGAGCGTAGGTGCGTCTTTACTATGTACATACTTCGGTATGCGATGTAAAGCAACAACAGGCGCAGTTAGTACTTGGATGGGTGACCATTCCAACGGAAACCGCGTTTTCGCCTCACGCATCTTCCAGCGGCTTGTATATCAGTGTATGCGCGGAAGCTATACAATCTTAGGCGAGGGTTGTATAGGAGATATACCATCCTTCGGTCGGGATGTAAAGCCGTCGGTCCCTTGTCTATTAAATGTTAGGCAAGTAAAAGATCCCTACTCTTCTTAAGGGAAGAGGTTGGGCAAAATTCCTGGTTGGGGGTAGCTCGTCTACAGGCGTCGGTGTAAGGCCTCAGTAGGGGAAATAGGCCGACATTAAATAAATGTATAAAAAAAAAATCCATTTCTGGGGAATTACACCGAAGTTACTATTTAACAAGAAAGAAGTATTTTTTACTTTGAAATATATCGAAAAAGCACTAACTTTTCAAATAGAAAACTAATAATATCTATAGAAAAGTTAAAAACACCAATCGCCACTTTTAGATTATAAAAATGAATGAAAATTATCGCCAAACTGTTTTGTAAGAGACAATCAGACATACTTTTAAATTAATAGATGAAGCTAGCTGCTATATATGTCTCCCGAGTTCAATTCTCTGCTACAGCAAATGCCAATGTAGTCAATAACTGTTGTCTGCATATATGTGTACACTGGTTTATAGGTGGAATAGCTATGGTTAAATTCTGTCAGAACAAATATAAATGAGAAAATGTTCAAAAAACTGCATTTGATTTCCTATCCTATCAGTAGGGTAAGCTCATGTTAAGAATTTTAATCATTTTTCCAAGTTTTTCTCACGGACACATTATACACTTTTGGAATCAGAAAAATACTCTTTTAAACATTGTCAAAACTATCCTCAAAATGTAGTAAAAAATCAGTGCTAATTTTTTTTCAAATGGTCATATCGAACAATGAAAAGCCTTCATCGATATCATATTGGCGGTATAGGATATTATAGACCAAAGGTCAATTTAAGTTATTATAAAGGTTGTAGATCTCGATATTCTCTATCGGAAAGATGTATGTATCACTTTCACGTGACGCGACTAATACACTACGAAGATTCCGCACGAAGCGTATACATACTCCATTCCATACAGCCTATGCATAATATAGTAAACTCCTCAGAAAGAGAGATGGAAAAAAATGTGGACCCACAATAGTGGGGATGGGTTTTAACCCTTTCAGGACGGCAACGGTGTAATAGACAGATACGTATTTCCAGTAGTTAACTACACCTCTTGTCATACGTAAATGTCCGGTTCCCGGGTACACATTGCGAAAAAATGTTGCGGATTCGTCCGTTTCCTGGTGGGAAAGGATTAAATAACAACTTTTTGGAGCCTGTCTTAACATTATTACACCCTGCACCGGATATTCTTAACACCATTTGCAGCAATTGCATAAAAGGTTATGCTGCTAGTAATGGATGCAGGAGATGGTTGCAAAAAACATTGCGAGATAAATCATAATTTTGTATGCAGAACATGAATTAGACCTACCATGAAAACCATATAAAAAAACGCGCCTTGTATTCTACCTGTGGTGGTGTGGAAACCGACACAGCTTATACTGTCATGCGCAAAACAAAATGGGAGTCTTATAACGTATTTTTGTTAAAATCTAGTTGTGTACATCTAACTTTAATTTTTGTGACATTGTCATTGTCATTTTCGGCTACTCATTACATATTCAAATACAGACAGATTTACATTAGAAAAAAATGGTTGTCCTTTTTTTTTGCCCACGATAGTACCTTATACTGTGCTAGTTTTATATCTCGAAAAGGATTCGTGGCAGATGAAATATATATAGAACTTTTCTTGTAGATGAAATCGAGATCTGTAACTTATACAATAACCTAAATTGACCTTCAATAACTCGTAATACCGGCAAAATATCGATGAGGACTTTTCAGATGTCCTTCAAAATGACAACATAAAGCTATTATTTTTAAATTAACGCAATGATTTTTTCCGAAGATTCCCCTTTTTTCCGTCTAAAGCTCCTATATTACCATTGGTATTAAAGAATAATGGCATTGAATATAAAACTTTTCAACAGTGACAAAAATTTCAAAGCACCATCATAATATACCCAAACGCACACATAACGTAAGCATTATGTGTACTACTCATTTCAAATTCACAGATTGACAGTAAAAGACATATTGGATATAAAGTTTTGGTTCAATTAATTTTCAATGTGTTTGTTACATGCACTAATAATACTTTTAGACAGGGTGAAATATTTTGGACATTTTCGGAATTTCTTTGTGACTGTTAAAATACACAGTTGTTGACTCAAACAGTTCACTCTGCTATTATTTTAATTTCTAATTTGTGCAGTGCATTGTGATTGTTATCTACAGATTTTGGGACAAATTTACAATTTGCTTCACGAATTGAATTCTGATTAAACATAAAATGAAAGTTTATTTAATTTCACCTTATTTCATAAGAGATTTTCAAGGTGTGTAAATTTAAGTCTTCAAGGTATCTAAAAATAGATAAAAAATACATATTATTTCAGAACTAACAAATTTTTCTTGCATGTATTTAAAAAATATGACAACATGTTTAGTTTATGGATATTTCAATACGAATAAAAATACTACTGAAGTAGTATTTTCAAACATATTAACGGGCCCGACAGAAATAAACTCTAGTTGAATAAAAATAGAGCAAAAACATTGTTATTCACTTTGCAAAAAAATAGTGATATGTCTCCTGTTGTGCAACCTGACCTGAATACAGGAGAGGTACTCAATTCGGTTGCCTTCGCTTCATTACGTATATAATCTAAGAGGGGCGAGAGAGGTATGCACGCCCAAAATATTAAGAATAACATTCAACAGCCATTTATAATGGGGACGTCATAATTTACATTGCAACAATGAGGTTCTTTTGAGCCTTTGCTACACAAACTTTCACTGCCCTTTCCCTTTGGAATATAGCATCATAAACTTGAGTAACAGTGTACATATAAACTGCATAATCATACTACTTTTGTAGTACTCTAAGAATCATTGCTGGACTAGGCTGTCATGAAAATTACTGAAGTGCATTTAAAAATATCAACAATAACTAATTTGTGTTTTTGCAGCCTGCATATGTTTTTACAAGAATACGTGTAAGTTTCTTATGGAACACAATAATAAGTCAACTATGACCACAATACAAGTTGTACGGGCTACAGCGGAACTCTTGTCGAATAGCTTTTTACATGTTTATACATTTTTAACTTGTTATGTGATGGCATTAAATTTCGTAAGATTGTTCACGTTTTTAAAGTACAATCGAAAAAATTATTATTGAAAAGAAATCGTTGAATGGTTTGTTTTTCATATAATTTTTATTGTGTTTCCCTGTTTCTCTATTTTGCCAAATATCTCGTTTAATCTATCGTAGAAGAATAAAGTTTTGGAATAGTTATCCCATTTTTTGTGAGCTATATTTCAGTAAAAAGAAATTTGAATTCCACAGCCTACTTTGTAAGATATATTACAAAAACCTGAAAAAATTGAAAATCACAAACGGTTATAGAAAGGATGAAATTTGATGAATGCTAATCATATCGAATTTGTTATTATTGGTGTACACTATAATTACTGATATTAAACTTGTCTTAGAACTCGACAACGGATCATAAAACACACAACAGTGACAATCTGTCAAATTTGTTAATCAATGTATACCTTGTTTTTTACTAAACATGGCATAGCTGATTTTTACGATTCAATGATATGATTTTTTTTTTTGTAAAATATTAAATATTGACACTCCCAAAGCAACACATAATGGTTTAATAAACGGTTATTATATGAAATTATGGTTTAAATTTCGTTATTGTATATTTAATCAACGTCTATGAAAAGCGTTTATTTCATAAACGATCTTTCTACGTATATTATAAATGTATTTCTCCGAAAATTTTTGGAGTAACGCAGAATATTTGAGAAATAATTAATTGAGAGTTGAGACTACACTTTCGTCGAATATTTAAATTGTAAATTAGTGAAATTGACACTGCTTGCATTTTTTAAGCCATATTATAGTTTTTAATATACGATTTTTAAGTGTATACGATAAATATGTATTTGCGCTACATTTTTTATAGGCATGTCATAAACAATTGCAACTAAAAGTTCGAAGATTATAACAATATCTGGAAATATGAGTAAAATACTTACATTAATCAAAATTTGTTATAGATAGATGATGAATGAAAATATTTGTTCAGTAATATTGCAGTTTATAATATACAGTTTTTAAACGTATATCAATCTGCATCGATTGTGCAGTCGCCAGCAACTCGGTTAGTATTGTTGTCTTTGTTGCATAAGCATTTCTCATAAATATATGCATCTCTCTCATTGTCTCAACAGTTAGCTAGTGAGCAACCGCGGATCATCGTGTTAATTGCTGTTTCGTGTGGTGGTTTAGTAGTGTGACCTTGTGATCGAAACAAAGTATATTTACTTGTTTGTTTTTGCGTATATATTATTTGATTGAAATTCAACAGGTGTTATGATGATGAGCCGCCCTTATCTTTGAGTTATCACATTGTAATGCGTTAAAGTTACAAGAATGAACCAACTTGTAATTGGTAAGAATTATTGTTTATCTGAGCGATTTCATAGTAACAGCATTTTTTTTATCACAGAAGGTGTAAGACTCTGCATGGCTAGCGTTGAAGGCGTGGGTGAGACCAGTGACAATAAAATTAGAAGACGATTCAAGATTGATTGAAGCTTGCCAAAAGCCGCTATAGTTACAATAATAATAATAAATAGACTCTATTTTTGGATTTTAGTAGAGTAATGAAGAATGTTGTGTCTTGTTATCGTTGTCAAACATCCTAGGTCCCCAAGGGTGAAATAGTAAATGATAAAATAGTTTTCCATATTTAGCCAATCCCGCAGAATAGGTAAAGCTTAATATAATATAGAAAAGTTAGTACTAAATAATAAATATTTTTAAAAAATTACTACCTGCATATATATATACAATAAAATTATTTTTTCTTGATATCAGTAGTTATATACAGGTAGGAGGTTTAAAATATGTACTTTTAAAAAATTGGAGATCATTATAATATTAACTTTCGAATTTAAAAACGGGTACCTTCTATCTTTTTTATAGTGTTGTAGACCGATCAATTCTAAATAATTTTGCAAAGGGAAATGTATTGTAAGTCAGAAAAAACTTTAATTCTAATTTCCCTGTTATAATTAAAGAAAAATTAATATATTTTACAAAATAAAGCAAATATAAGTAGCAAATGATTTCTGATTTAAGACATGATTTGGCTTGCAAAGTTATTTGAAATAGATTAGTCTTATATACTGTATAACAGAATTTCCCATTTAAATTTTGAAAGTTAAGGTAATTTCGGTAAAAATAAAATGATGGAAACTATTTAATCATTTATTAAATGAGTCTTAGTTTATAAAATAATATAAAAAAGGTCTAAAGAACTTATAGCATATATTCAT
This sequence comes from Leptura quadrifasciata, assembly GCA_963675555.1. Classification (NCBI taxonomy): domain Eukaryota; kingdom Metazoa; phylum Arthropoda; class Insecta; order Coleoptera; family Cerambycidae; genus Leptura; species Leptura quadrifasciata. The sequence continues at coordinate 92,718,934 of OY776677.1, read as the reverse complement.
TAACAAAGATACAAGGGTGGATTCGCTTTAAAAAATCTCTCGATATTTTCTATCTTTTTATTCTAAATTTTGTGAGAAAAACTAAATTCTTCAGAAAAAGTTCAGATTTTCAAAAGAAAAAAATTTAAATAAAACAATTATAATTTACGATTACATCTAATTCCCTTTTAACTATATAGTTCACCAGTTTTATGAGGCTTTGAAATATGTTCGCCTTACGCGAAGTCAGATATTTATATTGTCTAAATATATTACCTAAATTTTGTCATTGCCGAAAAAAAGTTTGATAAGCTGAAGCAACACTATAAAAAATGACTTTCTCATAAAATTTAAAATAAAAAGTTTGTAAGTATTAGATATTCCATAGAGGAATACCCTATGTATGTATGAATTACAGTGGATAATAAAGGTTTATTACACGTACACCAGTAACTGGAGAAAAGGTTTTTCATAATCGTGAGAAAAACCTTTACATCATATGTATTATCGACGTACATGGAATACGTTTATTTGAGGTTTCACATAAAAGTATATATCTCGTATATGATGTGACAACAATATAACGTTTTCTTAAGACGTATATATTTAGAATATGATGTACCATATATATACGTTTTTTTAAAACGTCTATATTTAATATATGATAAGACAAATACATACGTTTGTAGCGCGAACATTCGAACGTTGAATATAGGTTGCGATAAACATTATATATACCAGTCGTATAAACGAAATCAAAACGTTTATTAAACCATTTGGTGTTGCTTGGGCCATCAGTTAAAATTTTTGTTTATATGTTTTATATCGTTGGAAACAGAAAAAATAAACGGAATTAATGGTGTCATGGCCTACTTTGAGATTTGTTCTTTTCATTTTTGCACAAGAGCGTATGTCAAAGCCAACTGCATTTTTCGAATTTTTTGATACACATAATTATTCTTATTGTCTTTGCCGTCAACTTTCATCCCTTTAACTCTTTTCGTATCTCCTCAAGTAAGGGAGCTATAACCGTTTGTGGTTTTAATATTTTTCAGGTTTTTGTAATATATCTCACAAAGTAGGCTACGGATTTCAAGTTTCTTTTTACTGAAATATAGCTCATAAAAAATGGGATAACTTCCTAAAACTTTATTTGTCTACAATAGATATTAAGCGAGATATTTGGTGTGGCTCTGGTAAAATAGACAGAGGGTATGTATACAGGGTGTTGCATCATGAGAGGGACATAGCTTAATAGGAGGTAGAGAACATCAGTGGTAACCGGAACCTCCCATAGAAATGTCTCATTGGGCCTTCATTACGAAGTTACAGGGTGTTAAATAATTTTTGGCCAAACCTGTTTTTTGTCATAACTTTGACAGGGAATGAAATAACGGATTCATATTTGGTACGGCTAATGTACTAAGGAGCCCCAAAAGGTACATGTATAAAAAAAAATATATCCAGGTCCGGACTCACTATAATTTATGTTTCTTCTTTGCATCAATAAAACATCACCCTGTATATATTTTTTTGAAATTTCGATACGATATTCGAAAAGAGCAAGAAAAAACAAACAAAATGGCCTATTTAATTTTTTTGTTACACCTTCGTGGTTATTTAAATACGTTGTTAAATGTGCAAGAAAATGGATTACAGAACCCTATTAAATGAGAGGCACGTGAAATAAATAGTTTTATAACTAAAATTTGCAAAAATTCTATTGAGCCTAGGTGGTCTTGGTGAATCCTAATTCTGGCACGTTTTAAAGGTCCATTTTGGTAAAAAACTGTGGTCCTAATAAGTAATCGGGTATGAAATAACAAAATTTTTAATCAATCACAGTAGGCTTGTTCAAAGAATAAAAGTGACAGATAATTTAAACCATTTAGGCCTAAGCAACCAGTTACTTTGATCAAGAAAATCATCAACATTTTATACTTAATAAAAATTGGAAAAGAGAAGAAACTAAAATCTAAATAAATAAAATATTTTCCATTCAATTAACAATAAATAACAAAACAATAACTAAATGTGTTTAAAAATAAAACGTAATTGACACTAAAGTAAATTTTCAAAATGTCCTCCCCCACATTCTGTGCATTTTCTTGCGCGTTTAGAAAGGTCACCAATTGCTCGACGTATCATTTCTGGATTATTCCGTATTTCGTCGCAGGTTGTAACGATGCGCTGGATTAAATGTTGTATACTTTCAATTTCAATGCTATAAACCTCGCTTTTTAAGTGGCCCCATAAAAAGTAATCACAAGGGTTACAATCAGGAGATCTTGGTGGCCATTCATGTGGACCCCCACGTCCAATCCATCTATTAGGATACACATTGTTTAAGTGTTCTCTTACTTGAAGGTTAAAATGTGGTGGGGCCCCATCATGCTGAAACAACATGCCTCTTATACCGATATTTTCTAACATATTCGGTAAAATGTTTTGAAGAAAATCAAAATAAATTTCACCATTCAATCTTTCTTCAAAAAAATGTGGCCCTATCAAATGTCTATTCACAAGTCCGACCCAAACATTTACAGAAAACCTGTGTTGCGAACGGCGTTGGCGTACCGCATGTGGGTTTTCCTGTGCCCATTTATGATTATTTCGTGAATTGTTTACTCCATCCCTTGTAAATTGTGCCTCATCCGTAAATAAGGTTCTGTAAATGACTGGGCGATGGTTAGACAACCAATGACAAAATACCAAGCGGGGGATATCGTCGCCTTGCTGAAGACGCTGTACCTACTGGATATGATATGGATGGTAACGTTCTCTTTTTAGGGTTCTCCATACTCGCCAATGAGGAATACCAGTTGCCAAACTGATTCGTCTAGTGCTCATATTTGGGTTTTCTTGAACTACGTTTATAATATTGTTTTGTTCCTGCACACCTTGTTGTAAAACACGCTCCACAACTGCAGAAGTAGGAAACTTTCCGTGTTGTCTTGCATACTGGAACACCGTACTAAAGGTTTTATGATTAGGGCATCGACGACCAGGAAAACGCAGCCGATATTCTCTTTCCGCCGACCTACCATTTCCATTACAGAAACCATAGATGAATATTATGTCAGCATATTCCAAGTTTGTAAATTTTACTGGCATAGTTAAAATATTTTCACAAGTTTTCACTAACTAAATGCGGATTATTGACACATTAAATTACTAACAAACAATTATTCAACTGTTTAGATTTCTTTTTATTATCTGTCACTTTGAACAAGCCTACTGTGATTGATTAAAAATTTTGTTATTTCATACCCGATTACTTATTAGGACCACAGTTTTTTACCAAAATGGACCTTTAAAACGTGCCGGAATTAGGATTCACCCAGACCACCTAGGCTCAATAGAATTTTTGCAAATTTTAGTTATAAAACTATTTATTTCACGTGCCTCTCATTTAATAGGGTTCTGTAATCCATTTTCTTGCACATTTAACAACGTATTTAAATAACCACGAAGGTGTAACAAAAAAATGAAATAGGCCATTTTGTTTGTTTTTTCTTGCTCTTTTCGAATATCGTATCGAAATTTCAAAAAAATATATACAGGGTGATGTTTTATTGATGCAAAGAAGAAACATAAATTATAGTGAGTCCGGACCTGGATATATTTTTTTTTATACATGTACCTTTTGGGGCTCGTTAGTACATTAGCCGTACCAAATATGAATCCGTTATTTCATTCCCTGTCAAAGTTATGATAAAAAACAGGTTTGGCCAAAAATTATTTAACACCCTGTAACTTCGTAATGAAGGCCCAATGAGACATTTCTATGGGAGGTTCCGGTTACCACTGATGTTCTCTACCTCCTATTAAGCTATGTCCCTCTCATGATGCAACACCCTGTATATACACTTAATAAAATAAATAAACAAAATAGTGTATAAAACAAACATTAGAAATTTAACAAACAAACATTTATATATAACTCATTGAAATTATATGATGAATCATCATGTGTATAAAAGGTTTTTTGAGCAAGATGGCCTTTATATTTTTCTTGAATGCCAGTTCCTTGCCGGAACGAAATATTTTGTATTGGTAATTTATTGCGAAACGGGTGCTAAAACTTGAATTCCCTTTTGACTCTTTGTTAATTTTATATAAGGTGTTGTTAACATATCTTTTAGAATTGTGTAAAATAACTTCTATTGTATACACCAATAAATATTGAAGAAAAAAAAAATATTTTAAACCGATCTCAAATAAAGTTGATTACTTAAGTACATGGCCTTGACTAACATTCAAAGTGAGAGGAGAGTCAAATTTATGAAAATGTATTTTTGCAGTTTTTGATCATTAAAAATGCACTTTTTTCTTTCGGAAAATGCTGTGTATCGCGGCAGCACCACAGTAAAAGTTCAAAAATGATGTATAGATGGATAGAGAACTAAGAGGCAAGTACAAATATGTATAAACATATGTGGTGTGTTAAACAACTAGCTTTGCACCGCTATGTGAAACACCCTGTACATTTAAAAACAGTTTTAGGATATGCTAGTCTTAATCTACAATTTTTATTCAAGACACTTTTCCAAATTTCAAATGACTGAGAAAATATATTGACCGTCATCCAGTTGACTCACCTCGTATATATCTGATCTGTTCTAGAAATTAAGTACATATCTAATTTATTTTCAAATAAAATAATTAATTTCAAGCTTCAAGTACTTATTTATAATGATGCAAAAAAATTATAAGCAACAATAGAGACCTAATCTACACTACTAAATAATTAAAAATAAGAGTTTCAGGGCTGTACAAATAGCTTGTTCATTATATTGTAAAATAACTACCTTACTTGTTGTCACTATAAGTATTGATTGCAAACTGGCTATAAAAAATTAATAGAAACAGATTATGTTGACTTCATATTACTCATGGAAAATGTATGAACCTAGGTCTAGTGTACGATGAGTCACATCTCCTTCAAATCTTTATATTATCATGACAACTACATTTTTTGTTATCTACCTTTTTTTAACAAATACATACCTAAGTAACTTAATCATTTTATAATCTGTACAATTAAAACATCAAATCAGCTTAATGGCCCAAATAAAATGGGAGGAAATTTTGTCGATTTGGATGAAATAATTCTGAGCGGGCTGAAATGTTGGGAACAGGCTTGTTTTGTGGTACCTTTTAACATATCAAAAGTCCCCACTCGTAAAAGCCGGCGGAGGGGAGGGAGAGAATAGGTTAAAAAAATCGGTTTTTCACAAAAAACTCAGAAAGTATCAATTTTACTGTAAAATATGTGCACATGAAAATTATAGGTAATAAAAATCCGCACAATTTCGTTTTTTTTTTTAACTTCGTACGACCTATTGGAGTCAAGAAGGTTTTTTGAAATTTTGACAGTTTTGCGACGCAATGGAAAAGCGCGCGTTTTTCGCTAAAATCGCGAAAATGGTCATTCGGATCGCAAAATGTTTCAAATGAAAGTTGTAGAGAATTCGATTATGAACAATGTCCTTTTATTTTTCATTTCCATTCGATCGATATTGGCAGAGATATGAATTTTTAAACATCTTTATAGTGCGCTATCAGAACACTTGTTTCATGATAAAATCGATAAAAACTCGAAAACGATAGATCGTACGCATATAGTGTATCTAATGAAAGTTAAAGAGAATCAAATTTTGAATATGTTGGTGTATGTACAAAATCGTTTTGATAATGAGTGAATGGAGATAAAAGGGAAAAACATGAAAAATTGTCATTTTCAAGTGCATTTTGACAAATAGCTATTTTTTTATAGGCTTTAGGCAATAATGACACTAAAGGTTTTTTGAAGAGAATTAAATTATCTGTAAAATGAGCTCCAAGTGACCTTCATACGATGAAAGGTTCACGAGTTACAGCTATGAGCAAAAATGTGTTTTTTATTATAAATTAAGATTTTCCTGCAAGAACTGTGCATGAAATTTTTAAAAAAATTGGTTTTGACCTATTGTTTTTGTTCAGAAAAATTGAACCAATTTTTTTTTTCATTCCTTTTTTTGCATATATATCATCGTTTCTTTTGACTTTACGACAAAATTTCATAAGATCTAAACGAAAGCTTACAAAATATCCTACAAAAAACACTTTTTCATGTATGATTTTTAATAAGTAGCGACAAGGAACTGACGATTGAAAATGCGGTTGACTTTTTATTTTTAACAAACAGGCAACTTTCGTCACGTTTGAAGTACAAAAAAGTACATTTAATGATATTTTTTCACATTTTGAAGCATCAGAAGTTATTCTGTGGGCATTTCATTAGATACACTACGTACGATCTACCGTTTTCGAATTTTTATCGATTGTATCATGAAACAAGTGTGTTATTGAACCTAGGCTTGGAGGTATTTAGTAGAGGGTATAAGCACGTAATAATACAAAAAAAAATTAGTACGGCTTTAATTTTCTGCAGTCTCGGTCTGCTTGACCTAAAATGGATTTTTACTAAATAACAGTTCAAATGGAATCTAACTCATGGAATTAACCTAAAATGAAATTAAACCATTGTAGGTGAACTGGTCTTTCTATTAATTTTACGGAAAAATTTTATTTGAATAAAATATTTCGCATTGAGAGTATTACAACCTAAAGTCAGGACAAGCAAACGAGGTCCCAAATCTTACGAATCCTTGAAGTGAGAGCGAACAATAAAAAGAAAAAGTCAAAACAAATACAATTTATATAAAATCAGCACAGTTCAGTTCGCAAAAATTGAAAGGTAAAAATTTTACAATTAAGTAAATAACAGACATATCAAAGCCTAGGGTTTTTCTCAGCTTACGCTAAGGAAAAGAATTATCAGTTTAAACAATTTTACAATGGAAATTATATATATATATATTATGTTGTTTTTTAGGTTTTCCCAGGTGTTAATTGAAGTGTTATTGTACTTCCGGGTGCTCTCCCGCTTCGATGTTCGACTCCTCCAGGAGTCACGGTTGTCTAAACGACGTTTAGCCAGCCCTATCGACGATCAAGCGAAAAACCAGATTATATCGAGAGGAATCTTCAAGATGTCCCAAATTATATGGCCTACCCAAGATCCATAAGGAAGGAGCCCCACTAAGACCTATTGTTAGCTCTGTAGGGTCACCGTTACAGGAGTTAGCCACTTGCAGAAAAAGTAACGTCTTATGAGAAAAACGCACAACATTTTATAGAGTTACTAAACAGCGAGACTGTCCAATCTGAAGATATTCTAGTGAGCTTCGATGTAGTGTCACTATTCCACAGCGTACCAGTAGATGAGTCACTCGAATTGATCAAACGAAAGAATCATCCAGAGGAGCATATTCTTAGCCTAACTAAACACTGTTTAAACAACACATACCTTATATATAGTGACCAGCGCTACAAACAAACGGAAGGAGCACCAATGGGTTCGCCGTTATCTCCAGTCATCGCTAATCTTTTCATGGAGGACCTAGAAGTTCATGCAATACAAATGGCACCGCTCAAACCAAAACTTTGGTTGAGATATGTGGATGACACATTCGTAATCTGGACTCATGGAAGAGAACAACTAAATAGTTTCTTAGACCACCTGAATAGCATTCATGATAAGATAAAATTTATCATGGACGTAGAAACAGAAGGCAAGCTTCCATTTTTAGACGTATTAGTGAAAAAGAAACAAGACAGGACACTAGGTCACACAATATACAGAAAATCCACTCAGATGGACAGATATCTGAACGCGGCATCACATCACCATCCAGCACAACTAAATTCAGTAGTAAAGACTCTAGTGACACGTTCTCAGAGGTTGGCAGACGTCAACCATATCAACAAAGAGATGTCATCACTTCAGAAAGCACTAATGAAAAATGGATTACACAATATAGAAGTCACAGGGGCCATACAGACAAAAAATCCAAGAGGAATCCGAGAAACCAGTGGCAAAAGCATATCTACATTACGTGAAAGAGACGACAGATAAAATTGGCAAATTTCATGTAAACATAACAAAGAAACAATATTTAAAACAGACCGAAAAATCAGTGCAGTCCTCCGTAATTCAAAATCAAAAACTACTCTAGAAAACCAAGGAGTATATGAAATCCCGTGCCGAGATTGCAACAAATTATACATAGGACAGACTAATAGACGTATTAGTGTAAGAAAGGAAGAACATATGAATGCAGTACTAAAAGAGGAGAAAACATCGTCCCTAGCACAGAGTGTAAAATCCACAGGACACAAAATAGACTTCGACAACACCAGAACAGTAGCTAATATCGAGCATTATAGGTCAAGGATTACCAGAGAGGCCATAGAGATCGAAAAAGACCACAAAATCTTAATAAACGAGATGATACGCAGAGATTGCCCAGTTCTTGGAAGCCCGCTCTTGTGGGAAGACACGTAACCGAAAACACACGACGATCCACCGTGGACGAACCAATCACGAGGAGGTAGAATTGACAAATAGTGAAGAAACACAGCAACCTGTCTGAAATGGACCTATCACGAGGAGTCAGAGCCGAGCGCTGGCCAATCAAGGAAAACCAAGGCATTCTGTGGCACCGATTGGATACGAGGATGCCCGACCACCAGCGAGAAGTTACATGGAGCGTGACGTTTCAGCGAGGCCACTTGTCGGGTTGGCTCAAGCGCCCGCTACGCCTACCACAGGTGGTGGGGGACCAGTAACACGTAGCTAAATGCGCAGGCGCGCCCTAGACGGCAGCATATATAAGGAGTCGCAAAACGCGGAGAACGTCAGTTCAGTTCGAGCAACGAGGAGCAGCAGTAAGCAACTTTCAGTGAGAACCTGAAGATGGCATGGGATTCTGCCGAAAGTTAAAAAAAAAACGAAATTGTGTGGATTTTTATTATGTGTACATATTTTACAGTAAAATTGATACTTTTCAAGTTTTTTTGCGAAAAAACAGTTTTTTAAAACTATTTTCTCCCCCCTTCCCTCTGCTGGCATCTACGGGTGGGGACTTCTGATATGTTAAAAAGTAACCTGTTCCCAAAATTTCAGTCTGCTCTGAATTATTTCATCCAAATTTTCCCATTTTATTGGGCTATAATTTATAAACAGGTAGCTATTATTTAGGTTCAAATAACTATTAATAAATCAACCTACAGCCTGTTACTACTCACTTTAAGATAAATGTCTTCCTAAAGTACAGTACACATTACTTACTGCAAAAAAAAAACTCTTAATCTTTTAACCATATAATGCTCATAAAATTCAAAGCCTAAAACTGACTACAGCCATTGTATGAAAATATGTACAAAGGTGAATAATTGTCACTCAATTGTATCCCTCACTAGTTGTAAGAAAAAATCTATGGTCGTAAATGTAATTACTACATAAGTAAGCTGTTAAATTTTCATAATATTATACTTACATTGAGTTCTAGTCAAAATTCTTACTTTAAAATCTCCATAGCATAGGTACCTTTAAAAATAACACAATAATTGACCAGAGAAATATTAACTGGGCTGAGACCCACTGCGTTTTACTGTATATGTTATATAAGAGCTGTATTATTCTTATAAGGAAAATAGAGGAATACAATTTGAACAGAAATTTTGTCAACAATTTTTTACATAAATAAAATTTGAGTAAGTACTTTGTAATAGTTATACTTTTGCAGTACCATAAAGTGGAACTACAGGGTGCAGCAGAACAATCATAGACTCTCCCGATTTCAAATACTTCTCGACTGAGAACGCACGATACTCTCTCGTACAGATAACCATCGTGACTAACAAATGGCGTATCTCCCCGAGTTGAACGACCATATCCACAACGCTCTACTCCCCTCCGTTCGCATATAGTATCCATCCCAAAACCACCCATCCATTCTGCCGTACCCTGTATATGTAGTATTTAATTCTCTGATTTCATTAAAAACAAGATAGGTACGATCGAAAAGCATATTTTGCATTGATGCATTCCTACGGCCTATTTCATAAAAAAAAATTATAATATTATATACGCTCCTGTAATGATGACTGTAACAGCATGACTTCTATCATGAAACAATTACATGTCATTTGCAGTAAGGCACTCAAACATCACCATTGGCAGTAATATTGACATTTGTGATTGTCACAGAATTCCTTGTAGATTGTTTTACGGGGTCGTTTGGACTCGAACAGCCTTACTTCACTTCGACCTAAAAGATCTTTTGTAATTTACTCTACAACTAGTGGCTATCCAGGATTCCCAGACTTTTTACAAAGCTTGTGATTTTCCTGGGAGCTAATTTCCCTGTCTTCAGGCGTTAATTCCGCCTGTTCTAGGAATTTGCATTCACAAAGTATGTGTTCCGCAGTTTCAATTGCAGTATCGCAATATCTGCATTTATTATCTACCGCCTTGCCCATATTCTTGAGATGGTATCTCAAGGGGCAGTGGCCAGTTAGAAGGCCTGTGATTAGCCTTAATTTGGACTTCTCAAGTTCGAGAAGCCTTGTGGCATTCTTTTTCGAATAAGTTATAAACTTTTCGGACGTCTTTGGCCTGGAGTGTTCCTCCAGTAGGACTTTTTCTGATCCTTTTCCCATTCTTGGATCTCCTCCGCTATATGTCCCTTGGCTAGGCCACAAAACGGTTCGGGTCCAATGAACGCTGCTTCAGCTCCTTTTTTTGCAAGGCTATCAGCAAGTTCATTTCCTTGTACTCCCTCATGCCCTGGCACCCACATCAAGGTAACCTTGTTGTTATTAGCCAGTTGCTTCAGGGATTGCCTACATTTTCAGGCAATTTTAGATTCAAAGGTATAGGACCTTAGAGCCTTTAGTGCTGCCTGGCTATCTGATAGTATATAGATCTTTGCCCTTCGGATGCCTTTATTTAGGCATACCTGGGCACACAGATCTATGGCATAAATTTCTGCCTGAAAGATGGTTGGGGTGTTACCGAGGGCTTTGGATAGCCTACAATTCGGCCCTGCCCCTGCTGCTTCTTGGATCGATCTGTATACCAGATAAGTGACCCCTGTTTCAATCGCAGTGACTCCATCTTGCTCGTCTGACGACTTTCAATTAGCACGTCAAACGGGCAGTCAAAGTCTTGTTTGACTCTGGCATTGAGTCAGTGGCTTTGGTCATGGACTGCAAATGGATTAACTCCAGAATCCTTAAGTGACCAACCAGATCGCCTGGTTTGAATTTATGTGCATGGTGCAGTCGTAAGGCACCGAGTGCCGCCTCCTTCCTTACATGTAAGTGCAAGGGAAGTAGGTCAAGCATAGCCTCCATAGCTGCTGTGGGACACAAGTGCATTGCTCATGTAGTCCCTAAACAAGCAAGGCATTACCGATTCCTTACAAACGCCACATTTTAAGGAAATACTCAATATTTATACTGAGAATTCTTTGAATGATTATATAGTGTTAAAACTTGATATTTGACGTTTACATGGCATTCTTGCTATGGCCTAACATTATAACCTCTAAATTATAATTGAGAAATGTTTGAACTGCCAATTTGCCCACACATTGCATGCCTATACTTTTTCATATCAATAATTATTATTTTCAGATTGCAAAAAGTGCAACATGCTTCAAATGAATACGATCTACCAAAAAATCTGCTTGGGATGAAGCTACAACTAAGATCATGAAAACTGTTCAAGAGAAAAAGAAGTTGACAAGAAAAGCAGCCAAAGACTATGGCATTCCTTCTTATAAGCAAGATGACCACTTAGAGAAACATTATAAACATAAATTGTGTCTTTATAGGCATCAATTCTAAAAATCAGAAAAAGGAATAGCAAATCGTACAGGTTTGTTATCATAATTATTGTTTTATGGTCGTACAATAAGTGATATTTGAAAACTTACTTTCTCTTATGTCAAAAAGCTAATCAAAAACACGATTTCAACAATAAAACAGAACTGGCTGGCTGGCTGGGATTACTGGCTTCAGACAGGGACATTCTGCTATTTCACTTCAAAGATCACAATCTATATGTATAAATAGGACTACTGCATTTAACAGAGAGGAAAGTAATCCTATCTTTGAAAACCCGAAGGATGCTATGAACAAGAAAAGTGTACAATGCTGTTGAAATGCTGTACGGACACCTAGCAAGATTCTGACAAAGACTGGAGTTAAAAAAAGTTGTCATCACTGGTAGCTCGGAAAGAAGAAAAAATATAAGTTATGTGCGTTACAAGTCTGAAAGGCTTATTTTTACCACCTCTATTTATCTGAGGTTGAGATTAAGTAAGTTTATGAAAAGGGATGGCGCAGTAGGATAAGTCTGTAGACTTTTACGTCAGTTATGTCAATTGAATTATTTTGACAAGAAATCATTGGTGGGTATCACAATGACATTGACATTGACACTAATAAAAATAATAAACCAAATTATGAGTGATGCGTCACTGGTAAGAATCATATTTACAAGAGAAAAATCAGTCGATTACTTTTTTTAGGTCGCAGTAGTACAGCTAGATATGCTAATTATATATGTACGAAATTTGAGCTGCCTATGACGAAAAATCAGAATGGTATTGGTATTATTGGTTAAATGATCTGAATTTCCCTCTCCTATCCCTAATCCTATTGTTCCAATGATCCATGGAGATACTGTACCTAAGATATAAATATTAGTACAATTATTGTCTGAAAGTTATTTCTGGCATTCTACGAATATTCTTTCCTATTATTTGGGTTTTCTACCACATGTATTGTTATCCTCTTCAAAACAAATCACAGAATCTACAAAATAATAGAATTATTGGAAAAAAGCCTCTGTGCCTGTGACGTTTATGCCAAAGGAAAAGTCACGGGCGCAGTTTTTCCAATAATTCTATTATTTTGTAGATTCGGTGATTTGTTTTGAAGAGGATAACAATACATGTGGTAGAAAACCCAAATAATAGGAAAGAATACTAGTACAATTATTAGCCGTTCGGCTCGCTTTTCAGGGGGCACAATTTGTATCTCTTAGGATCATGTCTGTTGCAAAAAAACTATTTGTGAAAAACATTTCCTCTATTATAGTATCGTGATTAACGTGTATGTACAAAAAATTTTGTTGTCAGTTAAACTACCAAACTAAATAACATCTATAAAAAAATCAAGACCTCAAAAAACTCAATTTTATTCTCAAACACTTACTTGGCAATCTGTTTTCTGAGCAGCTGCTTCCAAGTCTCTTGCGATATCTTGAAGGAGGCTCTGCGTGAGTTGCTCCAGTGAGTTAATGTCGACGTCTGCATCGAGTTCATCGAGGAGGTCCGGTAGAGAAGGCAGGTCAGTATTATCTTCCACAGAACCATTGCTGATTGGCTGTTCAAAGCCGCTGCTGAGTGTGTGGCCTTTCCTTTCAGCAGAAGGAGGGATTCGGTTGATCCATTCTGGGTCTCACATTCGACAGTCCGGTTTTGAGAGCAATATGCACATGGTGTCTGTAGGCGATTATGCAATTCTGTCTTCTCTTGGGACAATTTCTGGTTGGTAAGTTTTAGGTTTTCACATTCTCTTAGGAGAGCCTCGTTCTGTGAGAAAAGTTGTTGCAATGCCTGTTCCATCTGTTCCATTTTGGCTTTCTTTCGATCTCGTGACGTCTGGGCCGCCACACGATTTTTGAGTTTCCTAAAGAAGAAATATTTTTTCAGTACACAGGTATACGAATTATATGCTGCGAGTAAAAATGAGATGTAATAAAATGTAATATTTATTTTTAATTATGAAATACAAATGTTTTACGGCACTTCTGAAGATGAAATAAACTGAGCCAGAGCCTTCAACTGAATTGAGGCGCTAGGCTAGTGCCTAGTGTGCATATGGTTAATCTACCACTGCTTAAACCATCTTATCCAGCTTTATAATAATAATACTTCTTCATTTCAAGGATAGTGTTATGTGCTGCCCTCTAACAGAGAGGAGAGTTGTAATTACTCCCTGGCCAGAAGGGTGGCGCCATCTGTGGGCCAACTGGCGAACCACCATTTAGTAGTGCCTAAGAAAATTATAGAGAATTCCAGTATCTTCTGGAAAGTTCTACAATGATATTCTGGACATTCCAAGCGGGTATATAAAGAGGTGAAGCCAGCAGATGGGGGAACAGTACAGTTTAGTGAAGTATAAGGAACAGTTCAGTTTAGTATCCAGTACAGTTCTGGGTAGTCTGTGGTTCTGGTTACAGAGACAGTTTGTAGAAGAAGAGTTCAGTTGAGTGAAGTAGACTACAGTTTAGTTCAGTGAATTAAACAGACAGAGTTTTTAGGTTAGACAAGAGTTGACAAGTTTAGGAAGAAAAGTACATACATAGTGTTTTAAAAGTAGTGAAATTATATTAGATTAAGTTATTATTAGTTGTGTGATTTTTAAGTATTTGCTAGTGTAATTTTAGTGATTAAATAAATCAGTGGTTTGTGAAAATTCTTGTTGCAAGTTATTCGAATCCACAAAGTGTTTACTGAAACCTGTAAGCACGTAACAATTGGTGTCAGAAGTGGGATTGCAACAGAATTTCTGAAGAATTCGACGAAGTTCCATAGTGTTCTATTTGGAAACCACTGGAGATATTGAAGTGAGTTGAACTGGAAAGTGATATAGACATTAGACAAGATTTATTTGTGCTAGTGTGAGGAAATTTCTGGGACATTCTGTTTAGAAATTAGTGTAGTTTTTAAGTGGTTTCAACTGAGAAGCGATATAGACTTTAAATAAGACTTGTTCGTGCTGTTTCGAGTTAATTGTTTGGATGGAAACAAGAAGCATGGCTGCCGAAAAGCAAATGCAAGACATGTTCGAGCAATTTAGAAAAATGATGCTAGACCAAAAAGAAGAACAAGAGAGACGAAAAGAAGAAAAAGAAAGGAAACGTCAGGCAGAAAAAGAAGAACAAGAGAAACGACGCCAAGAAGAAAAAGAAGAACAAGAAAAACGACGTCTAGAAGAGAAAGAAGAACAGGAGAGACGTGAAGAAGAAAAAGAAAGAAGACGTCAAGAAGAAAAGGAAGAATTGAGAAAAATTATACAGGTGCAACAAGATGCTATCCTGTCAGCCACTAATGAAGTCAAGGAAAAAGTAGATAAAGTTGAACAAAAAGTTGGTAACGTCGAAGGAGAAATTAGTGACATTAAGGGAAAAGTTACCGACGTTGAAGGAAAAGTGACTACAGTCGAAGAAAAAGTTACTGGCGTTGAAGAAAAAGTTACTGGCGTCGAAGAAAAAGTTACTGGTGTCGAAGAAAAAGTTACTGGCGTTGAAGTAAAAGTTACTGGCGTTGAAGGGAAAGTTACCGATATAGAAGGAAAATTTCGTGCAGTTGAAGGAGAGGTAGAGCGACTTAAGCGACTGTTAAGAGAACAAGGAGGCCAACTGGTATTATCATCGTCAGGTCCTCGATTACAACCGCCTTCCTTTGATGGTCAAACTTCTTGGTCAACCTATAAAAGACAATTTGAGGCAGCGGCATACGCAAACAATTGGAGTAATGAAGACAAAGCTATGGCATTGGTGCTAGCATTAAGGGGCCAAGCCTCAGAGTTGCTTCAGAGTATCCCAGTGACGCAGCAACGGGATTTTAAAGTTTTAGAAGCTGCACTAGATCTAAGATATGGCGACCAACACCTCGCCCAAGTATACCGGACTCAGCTCAAATCACGCACACAAAAGGCTGGGGAAAGTTTACAAGATTTTGAAGCAGCTGTTGAGCGACTGACATACCTGGCTTACCCGGATGCGCCCAAAGAATTCCAGGAACAATTAACAGTTGGTACTTTCATCGATGGCATAAGAGATGAGGAGATCAGGCGAGTCCTTAGATTATCCCGAGATAAGACTGGTAGTGAAGCCTTGATCCATGCCCTCGAGGTTGAAGCCGCTTACAAAGAGACTGCACGTCCGAGAGTACGAACCATGAAGGTAGAAGAAGAGGACCGTTTAGAAAAATCAAATGTCTTTGATGGCTGACATGCACAAAATGATAAGCCAGTTGATGACTAAACCAGATGCTCCAAGGAAGCAGGAAAGAGAACAGAGCGATGGACAGCCAAGGAAGATGATTCGGTGTTATCAGTGCAGCAAACCAGGACATATGATGCGGCAGTGTCGAGAACGGAATCCTGGGAAAGTAAACACTGCAAAGAAAGAGGAAGTCCGCTCTGATAAGATGAGATTGATTGTTATGTTAACAGACATACAGAAAATGGTCGCACAAGTACTAAAGGAATTAAGTTCGCGACCGGAGCTGAAACAGGAACCGCAACCGCCGAAACAGGAGCCGAAGCAGCAGCGAAGTGCTGGAGGTCCGACAAAAGTAATCCGCTGTTATAATTGCGGCAAATTGGGGCATGTCAAGAGGTACTGTCGCCAGAGGAGCCCTAAGGAAGTGAATGCCGAGAATGTAAAAAAGCAGCAGGATATAGCAGAAGTGAAGGCAGTTAAGATAGAGGTTCCGAAGGACTGGTCAAAGAAAGTTCTAAGAGAGGAACAACTGAACGACGATGAAATTGGACCAATGTTGAAGGCGAAAGAAAAAGGAATCCGCCCGGAATGGAAGGACGTTTCCAGTAAAAGTGTTGGACTGAAGGCTTTATGGGCGCAATGGGATTCACTTAGGGTTATAGATGGCCTATTACGGAGAGCATGGGAGAGCCCGGATGGGAAAGAAGTTACCATGCGGTTGCTGATACCCAGGTGCCGAGTACCAAAAGTACTTCGGGAAGTGCACGAGGGAATATCCAGAGAGCACTTTAGCAGAAATAAGACTTTGGCTAGAGTACGGAAGCGATTTTACTGGGTAAATAGCTGTCAGGATGTAGAGGCTTGGTGTCGCAGTTGCAAGGTTTGTGCGAATGTGGCTGCCAAGAGGTCACCTACAGGGAGTGGTGATCGAATGAAGGCTAGATATGACCGCAATGCCAGTTCAGCAGGATTCAAGGTGGGGGACTCGGTTTGGCTGTATAACCCACAGCGGAGTGAAGAAGTATTCTCGAAGCCTCGCTCACCTTGGGAAGGACCGTATTCTGTCATCACTCGGATCAACGACGTTGTTTATAGGATTCAACGTAGAAAGAAGTTCAAGATGAAGATCGTGCACCTGGACAGGTTGGCAAAGTATACTGGGGTATCTGAAATGCCTGACCGGGACGTTCAGGCTTAAGGAGGGGGCAGTGTTATGTGCTGCCCTCTAACAGAGAGGAGAGTTGTAATTACTCCCTGGCCAGAAGGGTGGCGCCATCTGTGGGCCAACTGGCGAACCACCATTTAGTAGTGCCTAAGAAAATTATAGAGAATTCCAGTATCTTCTGGAAAGTTCTACAATGATATTCTGGACATTCCAAGTGGGTATATAAAGAGGTGAAGCCAGCAGATGGGGGAACAGCACAGTTTAGTGAAGTATAAGGAACAGTTCAGTTTAGTATCCAGTACAGTTCTGGGTAGTCGTGGTTCAGGTTACAGAGACAGTTTGTAGAAGAAGAGTTCAGTTGAGTGAAGTAGACTACAGTTTAGTTCAGTGAAGTAAACAGACAGAGTTTTTAGGTTAGACAAGAGTTGACAAGTTTAGGAAGAAAAGTACATACATAGTGTTTTAAAAGTAGTGAAATTATATTAGATTAAGTTATTATTAGTTGTGTGATTTTTAAGTATTTGCTAGTGTAATTTTAGTGATTAAATAAATCAGTGGTTTGTGAAAATTCTTGTTGCAAGTTATTCGAATCCACAAAGTGTTTACTGAAACCTGTAAGCACGTAACAATACTTTATAATTTATATTTACAGTAAAAGATAGAAACGTAAAAAGAAATGACGTCACTATAACTAATTAACAGTGATATCACTATGACTTGTTACAGAAATATTCTCCAATTGTATATGGCCTCGTATATGGTTCTATATTAATCAAAAAGTTCTTAATAGATATTTTGAATCATTGAATCATAAATAAAGCAATACCAAAGTTGTTACATTTTGTTGACTCTAGTCTCTGATGGGGCGTTTGTAAGTCATTGTGATTTTGAGTATTGTAACAATGATTTATGCCATTTGTTGTATATATAATCTAATCCCCATATAATATGGGCTACTCTCTGTTAAACTTAATTTATGTAAGTACAGGATAATTAATATAAAGTGTTCTAGTTGGATAGTTATGATTTACATTAATTTTGAATACATTTTTGAATACAAACATTAATGTTTCATAGATATACAAAGCTACTGCTGTTAATATTCTATTACTTTTAAAAACAGTTCTGCAGGATTCAGTATACTTCATTTTATACATGAATCTTAACTCTTTTTTGTATAAATTTTTTTTTGTTCATATAGTATATTACTAACCCAGAGAATTATTCTAAACTTGGCTGTTGATTCAAAATTTGCGAAACAAATTATCCTTAATGACTTTTTGTTTAAATAATTGTGAATAACCAATATGTCTGGTCGATAGCTGAGTGGGTTAAGGCGCGAGGTGGCAATCGCTATTAATCACATGGACATCGCACCACCGTGTTCGAATCCTGGCTCCGGCACTGGCACTGTCGGAGGACAGTGTATGTCCGCGTTTTTTCAATGTGTAACCCCCTTCCGCACAAGCCCTGGCTTCTGGAATTGGAGGTTGTCTAATTTCTGTGGTGTTTATTTATTTTATTTATTTATTTTAATATACTATAACATGTTTTATTCAGTTTTGGGCACAAATAATCTATATGGGCTGACATACTTATCTAACTGTTCACATATCTGCATTTCTAAAAACTTAACATTTTTTGATAACTGCTGTATGCTTTAATCAAGGCTTTCATCATTCATTTTTATTTTATTTGGAATTTCAGATTGAAGCCGTTTTGTTCTAAATAACACTATATTTATTCTTTCTACATTCAATAAAAAAAATTTTTTAGAATACCACATCCTTGCTTCAGAAAATAAATTGTTACTTTCGTTTATGAGGTGAGGAAAATCTTCAGCTACGATTAATAAATTAGAATCATCAGCATAGTTGGTAATGTGATGATTGCTGACCTTTATTATATTACATAAATCATTCATATATTAAAAACAAAATAGGCCTGGTGATACTGCCTTGCAGAATACCTATGGAGTTTGATTTTATCTCAGATTTGTATTTCTTGCCATCTTTTTCTATCACAAATCTTTGCCTTCGGCCAGATAAATATGATTTAAACCAATTCAATGCATTCCCGCTGATTCCATACATTTCTAGCTTGATTAATAAATTGTCATGGTTTAACAGTCATAAGCTTTTGATAAATCTAGAAATATTTCAAGAGAGATATTGTTTTATCAAGAGAATCTAATATATATTGCGTAAATTGAAAAATTGCTGTTTTTGTTGATCTACACCTTTTATATAACCATGTTGGAATTGATTTATGAGCTGATAGATTGCTAAATAACTTACTATAATAATCTGTCACATTTGAGAAAGATGGTAATTAATATGGGGCCGTCCATAAGTGATGTCACACTTTTTTGCCAATTTTGAACCCCCTGTGTCACACATTGTCACGCTCGCTCAACACCCCCTCCCTAAGCCTGTCATGTCACACTAACTTTTATGCAAATTAATAAAAACAATGAGTTTTTTATTTGAACCGTGACATATACTTTTAAAGCAAAATTCATTCTCAGGTTTTGGTTCCTCCTGCTTGAACGAACACATGATTAGTCAAATACAGTTGGAGATTTCTTTACATGAACACTATTTCCTGTATGCACATGCTCTTAATAGTTTTCAGCATTTCTGGTTATTTACTTGATGGATACTAATAATACGCAATAAACATTCATGTGTATATCATGTGATTTAAGATGAACGTAGAAACCAATACTTGTACCTCAGTAAATTACATTTTATAGCAATTATAGCATTTGTTTTATTTATGTTTGCTTTACTGGTTCGCTGGATAAAAATTAAGAAACATAAATTTTAAGGTACAGTGTACAAAATACCTCCTAAAATATATTTGCATACAATTAATCCTTAAAAAAATTTGGTTTATTACAAGAATTTAAATACTTATTTAAGTAATTGCAAGAGTAATACAAAACAGCATGTACCCAACGGATGGTCTTTATTTAGAAGAGCGGGCGAACGTCAGTAGAGACACAGCCTCGCTATAAAAAGGCTGGATAAATGAATATCAAGTATGCTGATAAATAATTAAAATATTACACATAAAATTACTTTCTTGCATTGTAACATCACAATTGCTTGAGACTCCCCCCCTGTCACAAGGTGTCTCAACTTCCAGAAACCCCCCTCCCTCCCCTAAAAGCGTGACATCATTTATGGACAGTCCCTATACTATTGGTCTGTGGTTTTCTAAAAGGTCTGGATTGCCTTTTTGATATAATGGTTTAATTAGAACCAATTTGAGTTGATCATGAAATATACCATATTTAAATGAATTATTAATAACAAAGCATAGTG
This sequence comes from Leptura quadrifasciata, assembly GCA_963675555.1. Taxonomy (NCBI): domain Eukaryota; kingdom Metazoa; phylum Arthropoda; class Insecta; order Coleoptera; family Cerambycidae; genus Leptura; species Leptura quadrifasciata. The sequence continues at coordinate 92,698,545 of OY776677.1, read as the reverse complement.
GTTTTGTGGGTTTTACAAACACTGACTGTTGGTTTTGTGTTATATTGCAATTAAACTGAATTTGGTAGCTGATTTGTTGAAATGTAAGATGAGTTTATTAGTACCTTATGATGGGCTATTGACTTAATATTGGCCTACAAAAAGTTGTGAAAAACAACTGATGAAAAAATAAAAACAAATGGATAACACCAGAATTAATTAATTAGTATGGGTGATGATTTAAACAATTTATTTTGGCTCAAATCAAATATCAGTGATGATAGAATAAATCAGAAGTATCAAGAAGTTAAAAAAAAGTATAGAAATAAAATACACTGTTTAGTTTGATAGCCTCAACCTAGAATTCACCTTAGATAAACTCTATGCACTTGGTCTTCGAGGTACTATTTTATCACTATAATTAAATCATATCTGGAACATCAAAAAATGCATATGAGAATAAATGAAAATATTTATGAATTTGATTTGGGTGTACCTCAGGGTTCGGTCCTGAGACCTCTCATATATCTATTATATGTTAATGATTTACCACCTCATTTAAGTGCTAACGTGATGCGTCTATAGCCTTGCTTCTGATACAGTAAGTGAATTGTCAACAAGTGTACAACGTATCATCATTTAGCAAGTGGTGTCACACCAACGCTTTGTTATTAAATACCGAGGAAACTCTCTGCATGTAGTTTACCAGCAAAAAGAAAATTTCCCATATACCTAAATGAAATAGTTATAAATGGTTCAGTTTTCACGTGTACCATCGTAACTAAATTTTTAGGTGTTTATCGAATCAAATTTAAGCTGGAGCACACACACTGACTACATATGAAAAAAACTAAATAGTGCCTATTAGTACTTGTATAATTATAATACTTACAGGTCATGGTAACACGATTAGACTTGATCAGCATAAATCTAGTGCATTTGAAAAATCATGTTCTTATGCTGGAACTAAATTTTTTAATCATCTACCAGAAAATTTCACGGTTATATTATATACTTAAAAACGAGCTCACAAATTAAAAAAACAATTAAAGAATATCTTATTGAAATATGTTATAACACCGTAAATGAGTTTCTTAGAATATTATAAGATGTTATTATTTTAGCCTAGTCACTTCACATTATTTTGATCCAAAAATGTTCAACCTTTTGCCTCCTACCATAAAGACGTTGTCACTAACTAAATTTAAAACAGTGATAAAAAATTATTTACTTCAGAAATGTTTTAATTCTTTAGACGATTATTTTAATAAAGATTTTAATGGCACAAGTATATAATTTATTTAATGTGTAACTTGATGTACTAAATGTTAATATTTTTTACTTCAAATTGTCTGTATTGCTATGTAATTGGACCTGTGTAAACTTTTGATTGTATTAGCACCAATAAACTTACTTACTTACTTACTATTGTTATATATAGTTCTAGTCACACTTTTTAACAATTATATTTTAAATTTTGTACTGTTACATTTATATATAGGGTGGGGCAATAGTTCGTCGGACCTCGATATCTTGAGTTCTACGATAGCTAGAAATTTTTTAAAAAATTGCAAGTAAACTAGACAAAAAAGTCTATAACTGGAAATTATTTTCGAACATACAGGGCGAGTCAAGACGAAATTACAGGACCAAGTGCCTTTTTTAAAATGGAATGCTATGTATATCAGTACATTTTTTGAAGCCTCTTTCTAGGCTCTATTCATTCTATGTTAGCTTAAATATGTCCCAACCACTTGGATGTAATGAATTTGTTTGTTGAAATAATGCAATCTGCAAATGCACATTAACAAAATCACCGCAGTCACAATTATGGGTTTTAAGAAAAACTTACGTGAATATCAGTTACGAGACATCCAATTAATGTTTTTGAATCATTTTCATTTCCAAAAAATGAACAGGGTGGCCAAAAATTATTTTTAAATTAAGAACATTTTAAATTGAATTTTTTCAATTTTTTCAAACGGAACACCCTGTATATGATGTAAAAATTAAAAACGAACATTTTTTGTAAGTACTTCCCTAGGGCTAATTGCAAACAAATAAACTCAAAAAAGATGTTTCTTCAAATAACTCAGTAGAAAAAATTTTAATAAATTGATTGACACACATCTGTATGCGCTTTTGAAATGAGGTTTCCACTGTTCCTAAAACTGCCGGTGTGATAGATGTAAAGGCAGTTATTATTCTCTTTCCTTCATATTTTGTATTGTTGTTGGTGTGTCTGTATAAACAATTTCCTTCACGTATCCCCATAAAAAGAAATCCATTTTTGTAAGTTCTGGGGATCTAGCAGGTCATTTAGTGGGTTCATTTCTTCCAGTCCATTGATTAGGGTAGGTATTATTTAAGTGGTCTCTAACTGCATTTAAATAATGTGGTGGAGTACATCCTATTTCGAATTTTTTCAGGGAGATTTACCAATAATTGTGGCAGATAGTTTTCCAAAAAATGAAGATAAATAGCTCCAGTCAATATAACATCAAAGAAATCAGGCGCGGTCATAGGGAGGGGGGAGGGCATGGAATTTACATGGAATACTATCTCCATTCAACTCTTGAATAAATTAGACGGCCGTATTCCTATCTTTTTTATTTAAATGTAAGGAATTACTGTTAAATATATTATAAAAATAATTTATCGTTTGGATTTTACCTCCCAGGGGATAATTTTATGATCAATATCGATGGGGAATGACATATTAAAATGTTTAAGACTTGGGTATTGTAGCAATTTTCTAAATAAATAAAAACTATCAACAAATTGGCCTTGCTCGACTTTTAACGCGATACGACGACCATAAAATACTTCTAGCCGAGAAACATCGGGAACAACGCTGGATTATTCTAGAATATTCAGGTACATTCGACGCGGTTATATATAGGGACTGGATCGGCGTACTAAAACAGTTTGATATGAGACAAGCACGTGTTAACATGAAATAAGACACAATATCAAGTTGTAAATTAAAGTAGTGTATTTATAGTAGATTAAAAGTATAATTAGTGTATTTTAGTATTAGGAATAATTATTGTAATTAAGTGATTAATAAATCAGTGGTTTGTGAAGATTCTTGTTGCGATTTGTTGAACCTACATACTGGAGATTGTAAATACATAACAATATGTTATTCCTGACATTTTTCCCCATCGACTGATCATAAAATTATCCCCTGAGAGGTAAAATCCAAAAGATGCGAAAAATTGGTCTAGATGTATTGTACTATTAGTGATTGCTAAAATAATAATAACACTTTATATACAGCATGTCGCTCTTAGGAGTGTAACGCCCTTAATTTTTTCTCAGATATAGAACAAAGTAGGATCTACCTATGGTAAAAAAAAATATTCGTCCTCTACAAATGCAAAACTACTTACGATACCAAAATTAACGGAAAAAAATCAGAAAATCTTATTAAACATTTCTTATCGGAAATTTTTATTATTGAGAGTTGTTCAGAATTGTCTAAAAACCTCGAGTCGAAAATTTCATCAAAATTAAAAATATATTATGATTTTGTTTAAAATAATGATGGGACATCCAAAAATATAATTGTAATGTGTTTCTTTGCTTTGTCTTAACTTAAATGCAAGTTGTCAGGTGTTTGTCAAATAATCTGTAAGTTATTTAAAAATGATGTTTTCGGACCGACATTATTTTAAATAAAAAAATTTGTTTTTATTTTGATGAAATTTTGGGCTAAAGGTTTAAGACAATTCTGAACAACTTTCACAAATAAATTTTTTCGATAAAAAAAATTCTTAATATGTTTTTTTTCATTATTTTCGTTTATCTTGGTATTACAGGTGACTTTGCATTTGTAGGGGGCGGATGTTTTTTAACCATAAATACTTCTACTACCTCTCATTTTGTTCTATATTTGAGTAAGATTTGTTCCAAATCAGAAAACAAAGAAAAAGTTATAATACTATCTACTACTACTATACTATAATACTATTAAGTGCAACACACTGTATATCACCAAAACTAAAATTTAAAACAATAGAAAATATCCCATTCTATTGAATGTATTATAGAAGTCCCTTTAACAATAAATGATAATTATTTTATTTAGTACATCATAAAAGTTTAGTATGTAAAAGTCATGTCTACAAGTTCTGCTTTAATTCATATTGTAAAATTCCCAATATTTTAAATTCATTACAAATTGTAACGACCAATAAGTGTGATAAATGCTCCTTTGTACACAACGATTTATACCAAACTGAGGTTTTATTGCTTATCAAATAACGAAAACAACAACAAAATTTACAAAAAAACATTACAGTAAAGGACTGGTTAAATACTATATTTACTCATTTCAATGGATTGAAAGAAATGGTCCCACTAAATGGCCTCATTTCAAAATTGCATAAAGACGTTTGTCGATCAAAATGGGCAACATATCGAACACCTATTATAAATGTTTCTAATGAATTATTTGAAGGAACCTCTTTTTTTTAAGTTTATTCTTTAATTTGATACTTATTTATTTATAAAACGAAAATGGTTGCAATTAGCCATAGGGAAGTACTTACAAAAAATGTTTGTATTTCATTTTTACATCACATCGTAGAAAAATATACAGGGTGTTCCATTTGAAAAAAATTGAGAAAGTTCAATTTAAAAAGTTCTTAATTGAAAAATAAACACTTATTTATTTATAAAACGAAAATGGTTGCAATTAGCCCTAGGAAAGTACTTACAAAAAATGTTCATTTTTCATTTCTACATCACATCGTCGAAAAATATACAGTGTTCCATTTAAAAAAATTGAGAAAATGTTCTTAATTGAAAAATAATGTTTGGCCACCCTGTACATTTTTAGGAAATGAAAATGACTCAAAAACATTAATTAGATGTCTCGTAACTGGTATTTTTAAAATCCATAACTGTGGTGATTTTTTTAATATCCATCTGCAGGTTGCATTATTTCAACAAAAAAATTCATTACATCCAAGTAGTTGGGAGATATTCAATGCTAATATAGGAATGAATAGAGCCTAGAAAGAGGCTTTCAAAAAATGTACTGATATACATAGCATTCCATTTAAAAAAAGGTACTTGGTCTTGTAACTTCGTCTTGGCTCGCCCTGTATGTCCGAAAATAATTTCCAGTTATAGACTTTTTATCCAGTTTACTTGCAATGTTTTTAAAAAATTCTATCATAGAACTCGAAGTCCGACACATTATTGCCCCACGCTGTATATATATATATATATACCTATATTGTAAGATTTTAAAATGTCTCTTTGACTATTCCTATATTGTGTAAACAGTCTTATTGGAAAATAAATATTCGTATTTGTCTGTATCTGTAATAAAATTACAGGTACAATATTTAATAAAAAGGCATTGTAATCATTCGCAATTTTTGAAGGACATCCAGCAACTTGAATTTCGTTCTTGTGATTTTTGCCAGTTATTTCATCGTGAATATTCCACATGCATTTGTTTTTGTTATCAGACATTTTAATTCTATTGTCATACATTTTTTATGTTTGCTTAGCTAGTATGTTTTGTATTTTTTCTTTGCCAAAACGTATAACTCTGTATATTTTCGATGATTTTTTGACATTACCAAACAATGTACCAAACTGACTTTTGCACTCTTTTATTTCTGGATTTGTTGAATCTTTACAATTTTTATTTTTTCTATTTATACAGTAATTGTTAATGGATAGCTTTCATTGAAAATATTTAAAAAATAATTCCACTGTTTGTTTATATCATATTTTTCAAACTGATACAATTCACTCAAAGTTTGTTCCCGTTCTCTTAATAAAAAAGTTATCTGTTGTGCAGTATGGACCGAAATGAAAGAATGCAAAATATTTTACTCATTTTTTGTATACGACTCCACAGTGCTGGGCTCATTAGTGTGTAGTTATTAACTATTAGTTATACCTAAATAATCAATAAAGTATTATTTATCTCTTTAAAACAAGACAAGAGCGTTTAATGAGTTCTCTGACAAATAAATAATTTTTCAAATTTCGAGGACAATGTGCCAAATTCACAAAGATACTTCACCAGATTACACAATGAGTTAACACTGCACGACTGTGCAATAATTTGAAATGAGTATTTAATTAAACATGATGTCATATGAATGATGCAACGAGAGGTATTTTTGGTAAATTTCCAGGATATCCACTTCTGTTTTTTGGCGATTTTTTTTGCAGTCATGTAGTAAACTGTGTTATGAATCATTTGGTGACAATGAAATGTTGTGCAAACGAATAATAATAATAATAATAAGCAACAAGCATATCGCATGAGAGAGAAGGAAAATCTTTGGTGAATGTGATTGTCGCATTAGGCAAAAAATAAGCGTTATAGAAAATGCGTGACTCGAAAGTATTAACTCGCGTGGTTGCACTGTAATAATGTCATGTGACAAAAAGTCGCATGAGATCACAAATCTTTGAAGAAAGTCGTCGTTGAAATAAAAGAAAGTCGCATGCGAAAGGAAAATTGCAATGCAGCTAAATTGGTCTCGAAATTGTAGGGCAAGGAAAATTTCTGGTGAATGTGATTTTGTTATGTACTTTAGTCAACCTGTGAGCAGCAGTGCCACTAACGGGTGACAAGACGATTACCGTGAAGCGGCCCATTGTTGACACATGGGCATTTTAAATAATTAATTTGCGGTATTTAACTTCGTTTGCACAACATAACATTATGTGGACTGTAATCCTGGAACAACGTAGAATCCTTCAGTATTTTTAGTTTTTGTATAAGTGAGAAGTGGATATCCTGGAAAATGACCGTATTTTTTTTCCAATAAAACATAATACATGCAACATTTAGTGTCTATATTATAAGCAGAAAATTAGAATTAATTACCATCTTTAATAAGGTATGTCTCTCTTGATAAAACTGAGTAATTCGCTACACTATGGTTATCGATACGAGTAAAACAATATTAATTTAGCATACCTATCATGTATTTTGAGACGTTTTCGCTATGACCAAATGCTACTTTACTATTACTTAATACCAACAAAAAGTTAATGTCATAACAGAGTAATTATTAAATGAATTAGTAGAGGTAGCATACCAGGTATTCCATAAATAATTTAAATTATTAATGTGCCTTCCATAAATTGTACTTATATAAGTATGTACCCATTGTAATCTTGCCACGTCCGCAAGTGTATAATATCGATAGTTTAAATAAAACTCACTTTCTCTGTACTTTTTCTTCCCAGGATAGATGGTCCAACCGCCTCTTTTTTGCCCTTTGGGGCAGGTCAACATCCTGGTCCATAGAAAAGTCCTGGTTATTACTCAAGTATTTTAAAATTGCAGGCACGGTAGCCGACATAATTACTGGTAGGTGTAGGTAGGTACTTAATTTGATAAAATTTTTTTTACACTATTTACTCACTGAAATGAATTCGCAAAAGTAGTTGAAAATTTACCAGCCACAATAAACAACAATTATCTGCAACGCGTACCCAGCACATCAGCTCTATCTATTCTGTTTTGATTTTCTATTTTTCTAGATCGTTCCTCCTCTCGCTTTTCTGATGCAACACTTGCTTATTATTATTTATAAATATTGACAAGTTAAGTTCATGACGTTAGAGCAGGAGGTTATGTGGTTTAATCTTATTGGACAAACGTGAGCCAATTATGAACCGTATATCCAATTAGATTTCAAGCTTTCAGCGGATCTTTTGAAACAAGACTGACCCACCTCTTTGTTGGAAATAAAATAATCATCAGGCATAAGTAGGATGAATAATTTATTACAGTTCGATTTCTAGTAGAGTACAATAAAATTGCCATGACTAATGAAAAAGGATTAAGTATATACATATGTATGTTACATAAGTATACTACATAGTTATCCTATCACATACCTACTATGACAAGAAATTTCACAATATTGTATACCTATCTATTTTACATTCGTCAACAAAATGTAATTAGCAGTCCCCTTTGTCGGTGAAGTAGACGTCTTTAATAAAGATTCATGACTTGAAATAATAATTAAACAATAATAATCAATAGAATGATCACTAGTCAAAATAAAAATAAAAATTATTAGGGGACACCCGGGTTTGAACCGGGGACCTCTCGATCTGCAGTCGAATGCTCTACCACTGAGCTATATCCCCTGGTGCAAATAATATTTTCAAGACATGTATACAAAAGTAATTTTAATATGCAACTAACTATTCACTAATTTATATATTTGGTTGCTTGCCTCTGTTTCTACATTATCTTTAAAAACGAAAAAATTCTTACGGACACTCAGAATAAGTAAAGAACTAAAAATCCAAGAAATACACTGACGTCAGGACAGTTAGCTAGTGAGCAAGCCTATTATATATAAAAAAAAGTGCATCAGGATATATAAAAGACTGATCGTCAAATATTTTGAGTCTCAATAGGTAAATATTTTTATTTTCTTGACCGTGGATATAATATTAATTGATGAGTATGTTCTTAGTATTTCCATGATATATTTCATTTTCTTACGTCAGAAGTCAGAACTGAAGATCTACAACAAGATGCCTTAGGAGAAACCATCACAAAATAAACTGAAGATAACACACATGTAGTAAACAACAATAATATGGAATTAGCATTTAAGAAGCATCGAAGCATCTTACATTCCTAAAACCTTTAGAAAAAAGTGAAGACCAATCGAGATAGGTATCCTTGTGCAACTTCATCAAGCGAGTGGAGAAAGCATTATGAGGAGTAACAAAAATCGGCCTGATACAACTCAGGCAAACTTTCCCATAAGTATTAGGCCAATCAAATTGTCGAAAATACCTCATCTTTGCCAAAAAATAGTTCAGTAATTGAAAATATGTAAAAATTAGGAAAAATTCCCTAGAATTCAATGAATTACTTTACCTCACCTGAATTTTTGTGCTTCAATTTCAAAATGGCGTCCAAAGTTCGCAAAAAACAGTTCTTTTCAACTAAACCTTTTAGAAAAAAATGTTTCAAACAAAAGTTGTAGAAATTTTTAATACGGATCGAATAAGCCCAAACCGGTTTTGATCGATAGATAAATTAATTAGTTATTGCAAAAAGACCGCTAAAAATTCACAATTTTTTCAAATCTCTTTCAAAAATAAATCTTTTTTATGAAACTTGGTGAAGGGATAGCTCTTGGTAAGCAAAATAAAATGATTTTTTCAAAATTGAAAAATATTTTACAGTTTTTGCAAAAATCGGGTTTTTCGAAAAAAAGCGGGCCGCCACATCTTTAGTAACAGGGTTGGGCTTAAATTTTCTTTAATAATTACACTATCATGTGCAAGTATTGCGCGAGCCTCAAATCGATTTCAAATAAGTATCGCAAAAAACGATCGAAAAATCGTTTTTTTTTTTCGGGTTCATACAACTTTGATTAACTTTTTGATTTCAATTCGTATCAAAATGCCATTCGAAATAGGTTGACATTTTTTCATGAATTTAAAAAAAAAGTCTGTCTTACCACCAACAGGGGCCGAAATTTTTTTTTTTTTTCGAAAAATCGCCACGACCTCATTTATTAATATTAAGGGCTGAAATTTACACATGTTATAGTAGAATACTTGTACTTCAATATAAAAAATGGTTCGCAACGATTGGTCCGATTTTCTTTCTGTAATGTCGGTTAGTTGAAGAAATAAAAGGGCTGAAAGTAGAAAAATTCTTGATTTATTAAACATGTAAATAAAAGTATAAAAACTAGTATACAATCAAATGTGCTTTTAGAGGGCGGAATATTAAACATAATATTTTTAGTCGCAAACTCCTCTATAAATCCTTATTTTACTATAAAGAAAATAACCAGACTGCAACCAAAGTTACAAGTCTGGCGCGTTAAGTGTAATAATTGCATATTACCATCAAAACGCTAATGCTTCGATTGCAACAAACACCAGCCGAAAGACTGATCCTACTTAAAGGAGCTCTCTTGCCAGTCGTCACACACCACTTGCAGACTGCAGTTTCGAGCTGTTGGCTCTCGTCAGTGCAAGGTAGGCATGCGACGACCGGCACGAGAATCCTTTGACTACTTAGTACATCCCGCTATTTCTACAATAGCGACATGTAAAATAGCCAGCAGGCGCCATCCAGCGGTCCAGTGTCTGTTGCAATCGAAAAATAAATAGCCTGACTTGGCTTAGCATAGTTCAAATGTGCTTTTAGAGGGCGGAATATTAAACATAATATTTTTAGTAAAAATATTATGTTTAATATTCCGCCCTATTCATTTTATTTTTACCTTTTCTAAAAAGGCACGACGTTTTGTCACATCCAGTTATTATGTAAAACAATCCGATGTACTTTTTTAAATGTTTATACTGTCATAGAGTCATTATAGATGTATCCTGAAAAAAAACGACGAGTCAGTCTTTCTACCCCCCCCCCCTTCGCGTGCATCAACGTATCGACAATATACGGGACCCATAAAAATATAAAAATGAAATCTAATGAAAGAAAATAGGACCAATCGTTGCGGACTATTTTTTATATTGAAGTACAAGTATTTAACTATAACATGTGTAAATTTTAGCCCTTATTGTTAATAAATGAGGTCGCGACGATTTTTCGAAAAAACAAAATTTTTTCTCGGCCCCCGTTGGTCGTAAGAAAGACTTTTTTTTAAATTCATGAAAAAATGTCAACTTTCGAATGGCAGCATCGACATTTTGATACGAATTGAAATCAAAAAGTGAATCAAAGTTTTATGGTTTTATGGCCCAAAAAAAACAGTTTTCGATCGTTTTGGCGATATTTGAAAGATTTGAGGCTCGCGCAATATTTGCACATAATAGTGTAATTATTAAAGAAAATTTTAAGCTCAAACCTGTTCCAAAAGGCCTATGAATTATGGGGATTTTACAAAAACGTTTTTTTTCCAAAAACTATAAAATATTTTTCAATTTTGAAAAAATCATTTTATGTTGCTCACCAAGAGCTATCCCTTCATCAAGTTTCATAAAAAATATTTATTTTTGAAAGAAATTGCGAATTTTTAGCGGTTTTTTTGCAATAACTAATTAATTTATTTTTCGATCAAAACCGGTTTGGGCTTATTCCATCCGTATTAAAAATTCCTACAACTTTTGTTTGAAATAGTTTTTTCTAAAATGTTTAGTTTTATTTATAAATGAAAAAAAATGTTTTTTGAATTTTGGACGCCATTTTGAAAATGAAGCCCAAAAATTCATGTGGGGTAAAGTAGTTCATTGAATTCCACAGAATTTTTCCAAATTTTTTACATATTTTCAATTACTGAACTATTTTTTGGCACCTGAAAAAGTAATTTGATTGGACTATATTTGTCTAGTATATTAGCGTGACCAGATTGAGATGCCAATACACAAAAAGTAGGTAATTTCGTATTAAATAAAAGAGTTGTGATTTACTTAATGCATAAGTTATAGTTATATATATAAGGTTAAGTTTTATCAATTTTTGTTTAACCGAACCAGGCCTATTCCACCCGATCCTGCAATTCGCTACCGCGCTTGCATCGTGGGTCCCCGGATGGGTTTCTGGGGAGGTACTGTTGTATTTTTAATGTATAGTAAAGCTTTGTTGATTGATTTATTGATTGATTGCCTTGTAATACTGAGATCGTGGGTGTGAAACCGGGAGAGGTGCAATTTTATTTTACTTTCTTTTTACATTATGAAATTGAAAAAAGATTAAATATTAAATAAAGCAAGGAAGTAACTGTATGTTAAATTTGATCAAAATTGTTACAGTAACCGTGTTAGATAAAAAAAATTATTAAATTCTTTAAAGCCCACCCCCTGCAGCACTCCTCCCTGCATTTTCTGGGAGCAACTGGTTATGTTATCTGCTGGTACTAAGAGAGTATTCATGTGTCAAATTTGATCAAATTCGTTAGAGCCGTATTAGAGAAAAAAATTATTTTCTATTTTTTCCTGTTTTTAGGGGTACTAACCCCATATTTGATTTAGGAACGATTTTGCGATTTCGCTTCGAGGTGTATCCGTCTTGAATACACATGTAATACTTGAGTTAAATCGATTCAGTAGTTTGGGATCTAGGTGCGACCACAGACGGCAGACAGAGATATTTTTAAAACCACTTTTTTGTGTTCAGGGGACTTAAAAACGTGCAAGTCCATCAAAAATTCAAACTCGAATTTTTGCACGATCCCCATACTTTCCTACTACGTATATGGGAAAGTAAAAAGAGAAAGAAAGCTTAAGAAAAAAGAGAAAAATTGAAAATGAGAAAAACAAAAATACCCGAGTATATGTACCACTAACCACGATCAGTGTTAGAAGTAAAGACACAAAAATGTGGAGTTTGAACAGTGTTATTATAGACAGTGACGACGATGTTGAAGATATGTGGGTTAATTTCGACATGTGCCCATTTGGGATACCCGAAATTCGTAGGTTCTAAATAGGCTGATGTGGCGAATGAACACTCAATTATTGTTTGTTATTAAAATCAAAATGTTCCGTAGCCATGGAAATTGACGTGCTAGATGCTTATCTGGCTTTTGTTACGCGATTGTGACTACATATTTTGCGTTATTTATTTATTCATTCATTCATTCATTTATACATACTTACTTACTTACTCACTTACTCACTTACTCACTTACTCACTTACTCACTTACTCACTTACTCACTTACTCACTCACTCACTCACTCACTTACTCACTTACTCACTTACTCACTTACTCACTTACTCACTTACTCACTTACTCACTTACTCACTTACTCACTTACTCACTTACTCACTTACTCACTTACTCACTTACTCACTTACTCACTTACTCACTTACTCACTCACTCACTCCTTCGCTCGATCGCTTACTTACTTAGTTACTTACTTAGTTACTTACTTACTTACTTACTTACTTACTTAATTACTGACTCACTCACTCACTCACTCCCTCACTCCCTCACTCCCTCCCTCCCTCGTTCGATAGCTTCCTTACTTACTTACTTACTTACTTACTTACTTACTTACTTGCTTAGTTACTTATTTACTTAGTTACTTAATTACTTACTTTACTCATTTACTTATTTATTTATTCTCAAATAGGCTAGAATGGCCTTATTACATGAGAAATATCTGTTTATGAACATAATAATATTACTGGTAAGTAACTAATCCAACATATTTATGTTACTTACAACAACGAAAAATAATAACAAAAATGTTGATAACTAAAATTTACCTTAAATATTATGGGGAGGGATAGGGAACGAAATTGAGAACTTTATTCTAACCTAAATGAATATTCTTTCAGAATTTTAAAAAATAATTTAGGAGGTAGATTCATTGACACTTTAACATTAACTATAACAACATTAAAACATTGTTTGTATTCTCCAGCATTGTGATAATGAGTGTACATGCATTTACAGTTGTACCCGGTATGTCAAAATATGCCACATTTCTAGTTGTTCTATTTGGTTCTTTTATTTTGAGATTTCTTTTCATTTTTGAAGATTCAATAAGTTGTTACAAATTTTGTAGACCAACAATATTAAATTTTCTTCGCAAGTGAGTTGTTCTAACGATGTTATAATCCGGATAACAGTTATATATGTTTTTTAAAATATAAATACCTCAAGAAGTTATTTTGTACCTTTTCTACAGCATATCTGTCGACTACATATAGAGGTGTTTGTCTGATAATGAATCCTAAGCTGCGGTACGAACGTGAGATTAAATTCTGAATATGGGACTTATACGAGAGTTATTTATTATCGTATTCTACACCTAAATCCTTAACTCTATCAACTCTCAACAGTATCATCACCCATTATGTAATTATTTATTATTTTATCCCTTTTTCGGGTACAACTTATTACAATACATTTAGATATATTAAATTGTAGTTTATTATGAACACTCCATTCGTATGTCAATGTCTTGTTGCAGAGATACAGAGTCTTCCACTTTATTTATTTTATGATAGAATTTCATATCATCAGCATAAAGTAAATATTCTGATTTTTTATTACATTCGGGAGATCGTTTATAGAAAAGAAATAATAAGGATCCTAGATTGGACCCCTGAGGTACGCTAGAGTTTGTGTTTAATTTGTCAAATATTTTACCATCAAATTTGTTATAGTTTGATATTAAAAATATGTTTGTAAAATTGCATAAATACGTACCATTGGTACATAGTACTTATACAAAAATAATAATTCTTGAATTTGTATAATGTTTTACTTTATTTTATACTTATATATTATATATACTTATATATTATACTTTATTTAATCAATTATGTGCATTTAAAAGCTAGACAAAATTTAAAATTTAATCGCAGTTAAATTTTAGCAAAAGCTAGCTTACATTTATTGAGTATAAAACTGTTGTCATTGGCCGAAATTTAATATGTCATTAGTCTATAATGTATGAGGGCAATGGCCGTATGTATAGTGCGAGAAACCTATAATTGAGAAGGAGGTGCGAGGTGAGACGCTAAGAAGGCGGTCCACATGGTTGATCTTCTCTCTCATTTTAATGCACGCGATACAAAAGACGTAAGACGTGACGATGCATCCGCACTACCCACCACTATTCCCTCTACGTCTGTGATTGTTTTCATTTATAGTTTTCCTCTACAATAATATCACTAGTGCTTAGAATTTTATCGGCAAAATTTGTTCGAGAGCGTAGTTGCCTAGTAATATAAAAAGTGTAAATTGTAGTGTAAAGAAGTGTAACAGTTTATTGTTTTATTATATTACTGTTGGCAACGTAGCTGGAGAAAAAAATATAGATAAGATCTAAAAGCACGAGTGGTATTTGGGGAGAATATTTCACAAATAAATTAATCAAATACATATAATGGAATTTTAATAATGTATCTAATAATTAATTTTCCTGCTTGAAAAATTTCGTAAAATAAAATATGACATAAGTCAATGGGACCATGGCGTTCTTCAACGATAAAACTGTATATAGGTAGTGTTTTACAGTGATAAAACTGCGTGTAGGTGCTGTCAAATGCCAATTTAATCGTTCTACTATAGATAATGAGAAATGATTGGTGGAAGGATTTGAAAAATGAGTTTTCATTGGCTACCGGATTGATGAGTGGAATAATGGGTAATATCTCGCAGAAAGAAATTGCTGGATTAAAGAACATGTTGAATGTTTGAAATATAGATTATTTAAAACATATTTAAGTATATTTGATTATGCTGGAATAATATTATGAATGTGTTAATTTATTGCTATGGGCTCACCCTGTACAAGAGGCATTTTTACCGGAATGATTTTTTACCAACTACCTAGTAGACACCATTTAAATACAAGTTTGATGAGTACACGCCACTGCCAAAGTTCACGAGTTTTTATCCTGTGAAATGTTTGTTGTTCCACAATAAACAGCTATTAGTTGGAGTCGAGGTAAAGGGTTCCGATGAATTCGAGGTTCCCACCAATTTACTCCACCCTATTTTTACTTGATTACCGATACTGGTGAACGCCCATCAACTGTTTTGCGTTTTGCCCACAGAAGACCGCTTCGGCGTGGGATCCAATTCCGTGCCGAACCATTCGCTGAATTATCATTATCGAAATAAAAATAAGTATACGCTAATTTTATGAGAAAACAACAGACGTTTTAAATTATTTCACCAAAAAACTAAGTGGGAACTATGAGGATAATCGCTGAAAGCAGTTGCCTTAAAATAATAACTGGGTTTGTTGTTTCACTCGCTGTCGAAATATTTATTTTGTGTAAGTTTGAAATGGAATTAAATAATTTTTATTGCATAATATATTAATACGTATTAGATGTAAAGACAAAATAAATGGTTTGAGACAACTTTGGCAAACTTTCATCCCATCGACGTACTTAAATATGCCGGACTAATATAATAGTCTGGTGCCCGCCGATATAAAATGCAACTCATACATAACCGCTTATATCTTTTTGTGTGGCTTAATTGCGTCTAGTTTACGATATTTTCCCTCTATGAAAATTTTCGTAATCGCGGCTTTCCCTCTGTCATTTTTCCGAAAGTCGTCAATTTGGTATTGTATAAAAAATTTATAGATACTCTACTATAATTGCAAGAAAATTCATGAAACGCGCGAGAACAAAGTTGTCCGACAAAAATTTTGGAACATTTAAGGGTGTCTATACCAACAGAAACATGTAAAAATTACAACTTTGAAAATTATCGATAACCAGCTGATTTTTTCAGGATTGTTTAATAAAAATGTGTGGAATCCAATCATTGAATTATCCGACAAAATACATTTTCCGATTTTCCAGTCCGACACGCGAAAATCATCGGTTTCACGAACACCCTAAATTTATTAATAACAATTTCTATTTTTGATTATTTGTTTTTAAATGAAGTATACAACGCGATAAATAAGTTGTCCGACAGTAAAGTACTAGCGTATACGTAAAAAACGAACAAATTGTTTTTTTTTATTTAGGTATTTACGAAAGTTTAGAGTGTGTGCGTTTGTGAACGTATTGTTACGTGTTTACAATTTCCAGTAAACACTCTGTATGTAGGATCAATATATCGCAACAAGAATCTTCCTAAACCACTGATTTATTAATCACTTAATTACAATAATTATTCCTTATACTTTTTTTTTATACATTTATTTAACGTCGGCCTATTTCCTCTACTGAGGCCTAACACCGACGCCTGTAGACGAGCTACCCCCAACCAGGAATTTTGCCGAACCTCTTCCCTTAAGAAGAGTAGGGATCTTTTACTTGCCTAACATATAATAGACAAGGGACCGACGGCTTTACATCCCCTCCGAAGGATGGTATATCTCCTATACAACCCTCGCCTAAGGTTGTATAGCTTCCGCGCATACACTGATATACAAGCCGCTGGAAGATGTGTGAGGCGAGAACGCGGTTTCCGTTGGAATGGTCACCTGTCCAAGTACTACCTGCGTCTGTCGTTGCTTTACATCGCATACCGAAGTATGTACATAGTAAAGACGCACCTACGCTCGCCCCATTCCTTATACTAAAACACACTAATTATACTTTTAATCTACTATAAATTCACTACTTTACAACTTGCTACTGTTTCTTATTTCATGTTGTCACTTGCTTGTCTATCTAAAAACTGTTCCAGTCCGTCGATCCAGTCCCTATATATTCCAGAATGTTCCGGCATAACATTCGCGACTTTTCTGGCGCCGTTCTCGAATTTTCTATGGTTCCAGTGGCGTAGTCATACTCATAATAGTATACACATTCCACTTTTAAATAACCAGCTGATTTCTTCAGGATTGCTTAATGAAAGTGTGTAGAATGCAATTAGTGAATTGTCCGACAAAATATGTTTTTCGATTTTCCAGTCCGAACCGACGTGTGGAAATTATCGGTATCATGAAGACTCGCAATATTTATTGATAAAATTACTCATTTTTTTTCTATAATAGCTGCAAAACATATGTAATGAATAAATTGTCCAAGAATAACATTCTTCCTAATTCAATGAAAATATATATATTCAGTTTATGTAACTTATTCATATATCCCAACACAGATCATTCTAAAGCTCCCAACTATCGACCCATCACACTATTACCTGCACTGGGGAAAATATTCGAAAAATCATAAAAACTCTACTAGAAGAATATGTCAAGCACAAAATACCAGGTTACCAATTTGGCTTTACCCCAAAGTCTACCACGCTCCACCCGCTAGCAATACTTGCGTCAAATGTACAAAAAAAAACTGGAAGGAGATAAATCAGCAGCTATATTTTTAGATATCAACAAAGCTTTTGACAGTGTATGGCATATGGGACTAATATACAAACTAAAAATTTTAGAATGCCCTGACTGTATAATACATCTAATAATAAGCTTTCTAGATCTGCGACAATTGAAAATTAAAATAAATAACAGTTATTCCGAACATTTCGTACCACAATGATCACCGCTCGCTCCTATTTTATATAATATTTATTGCCACGACATATATAGCTACAGTCATCTGGACCCAAGATGTTTTAATAAGAGTACCTACATGCTACAATTCGCTGATGACACCGCCTTAATATCTCACAATTCCAACCTCCGCCGTTACAATCCAACAACTGCAACACCTGATAGCAGACACACAAATATGGTTCAATATATGGAGACTTAAACCTAAGCCGGTGAAATCTCAATTCATTATTTTCAAGCACATTCCCAAACCAAGGTCACCCATAATAACAATTGCTAATCAAGTAATAACTCCTAAAACTTCAGCTATTTACCTCGGAATTCAAATAGACCACAAGCTTGATTTTAATCAACACACTGCCCTCACAAAGAAAAAGATAAATACAAGAGCCAGACACTTCCGAACTTTAACTTATAAAAATGATGGTATAACCACAACAACATCAGCAAAGATTTACAAAAGTATCTGTAGACCCATATTGGAATATGGACACATACTCTACCTTAACAGTGGACCACAAGCAAAAAAGAATTTGGTGGTGGCAGAAAGGACGGTCCTTAGGAGTATTACCAAATTACGCCATCCACGTAATCCCCTACATAATATATCGAACACCGTATTATACAAAAATAGAACCAATCCGACAACGCCTCACTAAGCTACAAACAAAATTCGCCAATGCACAACACAACCTCCAAAAAATTGAAGAACACTGCACAACACGAAACCGTAATATTAGACTTAAATTCAAGACACCTGTACACATTAATTGAGAAGATACAACAACTGATTTAGGAAAACAACATAAGCCATAGATATAGATAATATATTTGTTGTTTTTTTTATTACTATATATATGTTAAATTTGAACTTCCTTGATTGATTTTTTTTAACAATTTATTTAAAATATTTACAATTATTATTATTATGGAGATTTTCACAATATTCACTTGAATATTTATGCTTGGTAGCAGAGCGTACAAGCTTATAAAATTGATACTTTGAATACAGAAATTATTAAAATGTGGATCTCAAATGAGAAACACTGAGTTTAACTATATTTTGCTAACTGAATGGCCTATGTCTTTTACGTGTATTTATAATATTTACAATAAATGCTGAATTAGCATCAGATTGCTATATTCGCATTTCACAGAGTAATTCCAGACTGTATGTGTTCTAAAACAGCAGACGTATTAGGTTACAAAGATAATAAAAAGGAATATGATATAATTTTATGAATTTATCTATACTGGTATTGAATTACTTTGTGAGAATGTTACTGATAATGGACTTAATACTAATAAGATATTTACAATGTGGAAAGCTGATATAACAGCTCCCTTTCTTATAAAAAAGTTGATGCTGTGGATCAACTTTTAAGCGTAATCTTTACTGAAACTGGAATTTAATTCGATATCTACGGTAGGTTCTCTGATATTTACACTGGGTCTTCTTTTCGGTAGTAGGTGTCCGTATCCCTGTAGTAGCCTAGATTTTGGTCGTGGGGGTTGTGGTGGTTGATCGTTTGATGAGGTGATGCCAATGTTTACGTCCCTTCTTCTTCTCTTTCATTTGCAGGTTATATACAAAATAATAAGCGTAATAACTAAAGCTATGGTTAAATAGGTGAACCATGAAATATTTTTGGTTACAAATGGTTCGTTGATTAGCTTATCTAAATCGTCAGAGTATTGATCTAACTTATGTTTAGCAATGTTTAAATCGTCCGTATTAAGATTACTCAATTTTAGTGGTTTTAACGTTGGAAGTTTGTGTTTCTCCGGTAAATGGTTACAACAATCGTACGGTATCCGCACTGCGTGGTTGCTGTAACTGACGTTGTCCTGTTGATATGAGGATGCATGTACTCTGGTGCTGCCTATGAAAGCGCTGCATTCTGGTTGTAGGGTTAAGATAAAGTTCATATTTATTATTTTCGTCGTAACGTCTCTATTGTTGCACTTCACTGTAACCGGTAAATTGTCTGAGATTGATATTAGCCACTTATTGTTTTTGAGTTTTTGTATGTTATAATCTTTAGCAAACAGCAGGTTTGACTGACAAGTCCGGGGCGCTACACTTAATTGTCTTAGGATTTGGGCTTCACATATCGCATCACTGTCTATGGGGTATGGAAGCACATTCGAACAAAGTCTTGTACTTGGGTTTAGCGTTTTGCAGTTGTCGACATCTGGGAGAGGTACAAATAACAAAGAATCATCGTCTTTGGCTATATATTTATGCGTAGTTGACAGGATATGATGAAGTCCTGTTCGATTATCTAATACAGGAATGGGATAAAGGTGGTAGAGGATATATCTTTCTGGTTCTGTTAACGGAATTTTTAAAACAAATATTACTCTAGTTCCAGCTTGAAAAGCTTGGAGTTCTATTATGTCAAAATATTGAGCTGTTTTTGAAATTTGTGGAGTTATTGGCAAGTTGTTCTTGTGTAAAGACTGAGATATTTCTTGAAGAGAAGTGACCAGATCTTTCGGAGTGATTATCGAACTATGTAAGATTTTTAATCTTGCAAACGTAATTGAATTTAAAATGTTGTCTAAATTATTTTCTAAAAACATGTAACTTTCCATCAAAGATTCACATAACTCAAGTACTCGTAATTTCGATTCAATGTACGCTAAATCGTTTGATATGTCGTAGATTGAATTTTCGATTTCCTTTATGTCCTTATTAAAGGTTTCCTCGTCTATTTTTAATTTCTGGACGGTTGAATTAAAACTTCTTATTACTGAAGTTGTTACCGAAATTTGGTTTTTTAATAAATTTTCTAATTGGTGTTCGTCGCTCATTAGTTTGTTAATGCAATTGGTGTAGTATTCACCATCAGAGGCGTCTAAATTACCTGTGATAGCTTTCCATACTGTCCCTATTCCATTTAAAATGCCGCGTTTATAGCGTTTTGTGTCCGCGAATATTTCTTCAACCTTTAATTCTAAAGATTGTGAGATTTGGGTTAAAAGGCTAATGTGTGTTTGGATTTCTGATCGAAATGATGTCATACGGGGGTTGTCGGTTTCAAATGTCGTTATCATGTCGTTTAGAATGTTATTGTTGTGGTCAAGGGTCAATTTGATCGGTTCTATGTCTTTGTAAACTAAAAGCGTCCATTTGTCGTTTGATATTTCGATACGATCTTCTTCGTGATAGTAAATTCCTAGGGTATTGTTGATAGTCTCTATCGAGTATTGGGGTGATACTGCTTTGAGCAGCAGAAGAAACCTGAAAATAAATTAATTTTCAAAGTATGGCTTCATTCTGTCAAAGTTGATTTTTGTACTTTGTTCAGTTTCAGGGTTATAAAGAATAGCGGAATTTCTTAAAATTTCCCTAATAATAAATGGTCCATTAAATTTATTTCCTAATTTATTTTTTATTTGACTCTCTTTTACATAGACTTTGTCGCCTACATTGAATTCGTAGTTATCTGTTACGTGTTTGTCAAATCGTACTTTGGACTTTTGTTTTTGTAGTTCCGTTTTTGTACGAGCTATTTTGTAGTAGTGTGAGATTCTGTTATTTAAATCTCGTATATACTTAGATATTAGTTCTTGCTGATTGTAAAGTGTTTCAGGGGGGGGCGGCTAGAAGTATGCCCGAATACCAACTCATACGGGGTAAAGCCGTGTGTCTTATTAACAGAATTGTTATAGCAAATGATTGCATAGGGTAAGACTGTCAGTGGGTGTTCGCTGGGGTTTTCTAGTTTGTTAGCTCTAATCATTTCCATAAGGGTCGCGTGAAATCTTTCGATTGAACCGTTCGATTGGGGGTGATGCACACTAGAGAAGGTTAATTTGATGTTATAAAGGGTGCAAAGATCTTTAAGAAGCATGTTATCAAATTCGTTGCCGCAATCACAATGTATGCGAAGGGGTGTTCCGAAATGTTGGAAATAGAGTAAGAGTGTGTTGACAATAGATTTTGCGGTTTTGTCTGGTATGGCATAAGCCTGTGTGAACTTGGTGAGTTCGTCTCTAATACTTAGGGTGTAATATTTAGTGGGAACTTGGATGATATCGATGTTGATTCGTTCGAAAGGGGTTTTTGGTGTTTCGGTGATAACCAAAGGATTATCGAGATTTTTCCTTAAAATTTTTGTTTTCTGACAAATTTCGCAAGCTTTCATAAATTTTTCTACGTCTTTAGTTAATCCGTTCCAGTTGTACTTATTTTTTATTCTACGAATAGTTTCGTTTATGCCACGGTGAAGATTGTTTTTACCGGCGTGAAATTGGTTGAGTATTATGGGAATTTGGTCCTCGTCAGGGGTTCTTACAATGTCTTGACATATAACTAGTTTTATGTCTTTGTCACTGAAAATAAATGATAAAATTTCAAGAATGGGTAAATTAAGGTTATTTTCGACGTAATATGTCTTAGATGGGTCAATGTCGTTTTTGTTTTTATATATTGTAACGAAGAGTTGCAATATGGCTGAACCGGGATCGAAAGGTAAAGGTACGATATAGTACGATCGTTTCTTTACGGTTTTGCTGGAGAGAATGTTAATTTTATTGTTGGTAAAGTCAGGGTTTTCTTCAAAAATGTCTTCTATAATACTATAGTGGAAATCTTGTAGACTGTCTTGTTGAAAGAACGTTATTATGTTTTTGTGGTCTTTGTCAAGTAATTGGTTGTTTGAAAATGTAATTTTTGTATAGTCAATGAGAGAGGTTGTCTGATACAATTTTTCGAAAGCGTCGTATTCTTGGGTTATTTGCTCTGGTGAAATTTCTTCAGGGTTGTCATCTGTGTCAGATGAGTCATCTAAATTTTGGATATTGTTATGGAACGCTATACATTTTTGTATATGATTTACTTTAATACGGGATAAAGCGTCTGCGTTCTTGTTAATTTTTCCTGGCTTATATATGATCTCATAATCATATTCCTCTAGCTTGAGGCGCCAACGTGCGAGCCTGCTACCGGGATCTTTAATCGAGAATAGCCACGTTAATGGTCGATGGTCAGTGATAAGTGTAAATTTTCTTCCGAAAAGGTATGGTCTGTAGTGTTTTACCGCCCACACGATCGCTAGAAGCTCTCTTTCAATCGTGAAGTACTTCGTTTCTGCACTACAAAGTGTTCGCGATGCATAAGCAATAGGGAGGTCTTTGCCTACGGGTCCTTGGGAAAGTACAGCGCCAATAGCGTACACGCTAGCATCTGTTGTTAGGAGAAAGGTTTCGTCGAAATTTGGGTATATTAAAATGGGGGTAGAAGTCAATGCGTGTTTAAGTTCGTCAAAAGAATTTTTACAAGTTGAATCGAAATTAAATGAGATGTCTTTTTGCAATAATTTAGTAAGGGGTTTAGAAATTTTGGCAAAGTTAGGGATGAGACGCCTGTAGTATCCGGCGAGTCCTAAGAATGATTTGATGTCTTTTTGGGTTTTTGGTTCCGGAAAGTTTTGGATACATTCAATTTTTGAAGGGTTTGGTTTGAATCCATCTTGGGTGATGAGGTGGCCTAGATAAGCTACTTCCTTCCTGAGGAATTCGCATTTATCCGGCTGGATTTTGAGATTAGCTTTCCTTAATCTTTTAAAGACTTCTGTGAGTCTGGAAACATGCTCATGAATGGTGGGTGAATATATAATTATGTCATCCATATAAACGAGACTGCGCTCGTTTTGAATGTCTAAAAGAATGTTGTCCATAACGCGCTGGAAGGTGGAGGGTGCGTTTTTTAGACCAAATGGCATACGAACGAATTCGTAATGGCCATTTTCTACAGAAAATGCTGTCTTTTGGATGTCTTTTTTATCAATTTCGATCTGGTGAAAACCAGACGCGAGATCTAAAGTGGTGAAGTATTCACACTTTCCTAGCTGGTCGAGGAGGTCTGAGATGTTAGGCAGAGGGTACTTGTCGTCAACGGTTAACTCATTCAGTTTCCGATAGTCGATGACGACTCTCCATTTTTGCTTGCCCGAAGCGTCGAGCTTCTTCGGCACAACCCACACTGGAGAGGACCATGGTGAGATAGATGGTTGGATTATACCTTGATTAAGCATTTCGGTAATTTGGTGTTTTACTTCTTCCTTATGGACTTGAGGGTATCTGTACGATTTAGTAAAGACGGGCTTGGCGTTATTAGTGTCTATCGCGTGTTTTATTTCGTTTGTAAAAGTTAGCGAATCGCTTTCTAGGTAGAAGATATCAGAAAATTTAAGACATAAATCAGTAATTGATTCTCTTTCCTCGTCGTTAAGATGGTCTAATCGTAATTGATTTTGAATTTCGTAAAGTCTATCCGCAACGTCATTTTGAAGTTGATCTGAGTTGGTATTAGAAAAGTTCATGTTACAAGCTAGTTCGAACTGTGTTATCGGTTCTAGTTTTAAGTCAGAATAGTCGATAATTTTTGGTATTGCGTTAGGGTTAATTACGGAAGTTAAAAATTCGCCTTTTTCATTAATTTTGACTAGTGCATTAGGTAGTCTAACTTTTTCCTTTTCCTGTGCTAGCAGTATAGCATCAGTACTTATTAAATTACAATTTAGTTTGAAAACTTGTTCTGTGCGAGGTTGAATAGATATTATGTTGTTCTTTTTAAAATTTAGATTATAATTTGCGTTATTACTGACAACTGTGGGTTCGTTAGATTCATCACCTGCCTTATACAGGGAACTGTTTTAAAGTTTGTAGTAAGTTCCCTTTTCTTTATGTTTATTATACAATCATAATGTTCTAAAAAGTCCGCTCCGAGAAGTCCGTCAAATTCTATGTCGAGGTTGTAGATGTAAACTTTGTGAGGGTCGCTTATATTAAATGGAATAAGTTTTGATTCGGTTATTAAAATTTTTTCACTAGTTATTCCTTGAATAACGGCATTTTCAGGAAATGTGTTCAAAATTTTTTCAGCAGTTTTTTCTTTGAAAATTGAAATTCCTGCGCCGGTATCGATCAACAGGTTAAATGTGTTAGTGATATCTTTGATGTAGTACAGGTTTTTTGATTTTACGGTTAATAGCGATTTGGACAATGTGTTTACATGAACCCCTGTTCTGGGAAGTTTAGGTGCGGATTGAAATCGTCTAAGTTCATTGATTGGACTTGAGATGTTAGGTCTGAAATCGCATTGTAATTGTCCGGGGTCGTCTCTGGGAACATAACGGGGTTTTCCTGGGGGAAAAGTTCGGGGTACTGGGTCTGGTAATCTGGGGGGTCTTGAAAAGCTTGGGAACCTAATTGAAAATCCTGAGAATTAGGATATTGGTATTGTTCTTCTGAAAAATACTCTTGATGCTCATATGGGAATTCTTGGAGTTCAGTATTTGCGTCTCCTTGGTAATCATCATTGGGATGGTTTTGTATTGGGTAATTTATGTGATGCGTTCGTGGTTGGTTATTATTTCGGCTGAAATTCGGGTTTGGTTGAATTACAGACGGTCGGGGTTGAAATTGGCTGGGTCTGTTGAAAGGTTGATTGGGTCTCTGGTTCTGATTTGAGAATATTTGTTGGGGAAATGGCCTCTGCTGTTGCTGTTGTGGAGCGGCATATTGCCTTTGAAAACTCGGAATATTATTTTGTGGGGTGAAATTTGGGTAATTATGTGATTGAGAAGGTTGTTGACGAGCTCGGCATTCGTTAATGACGTGCCCTGTTCTCTTGCAGTAAGAACATGTTTTCGTAAAGGATTGAACATTCGGTTTTTTGATAGGGGCTTGAATATCACGAGAATTATTTGGTTTATTGAATTTTTGGTTTTCGAAATAGGAGAGTTGAAGCTCTCGCCTGATGCGTTGAGATGCTTCAAGCATACTCGGGGGGTTTCCTGCTTTTATTATTTTGCCAATGTTTGGTTCTAGACCAGTAAGGAGGGTGTTTAGAGTCATTATCTCGATAAGTTGAGACTGAGCGTCTTTTTGTTCAGGCGTCAAATTAGTCTTTTGAATTGATGCGTGCATCTTGGCATTGTGAGTTTGCAAGCGGGAGAAGAATGTTAAAGGTGATTCATTGGGAAGTTGTTTGATTCGTTGCAGGTCTTGGATTAGAGACGTCAGGTCCCGTGAATCTCCGAAATGAACTGACAGCAGTTGTTTGATTTCAGCCCAAGTGGCTGGGTTTCTAGAGTTAATTAGCTGGGCTGCTCGCCCACGGAGCTTATTTTTTATGTGTAAAGTTAATAAGATCTGTTGATCATTAATGGCCATGTGGTGGGCATGGTCACAAGCATTCAAAAAGGTATTCAGAAAAATTTGGTCGCCCTCAAATTCGGGAATGATAGAAAAAATTTCAGAAAGTCTGTACGGTTCTATTTCTTGTACTTCTTGTACTTCTAGTACTTCTTGTACTTGTCGTACTTGTTGTACTTGTTCGTTTGCCATTTTAAAAGTTTATTTCGTTTGGGTTTTTTTTTTTGGAAAGGTTTATATTAGATAATCGGACTTTGTCTTAACGCGACAAAAAGTACGAAAAATAAATAAAATAAATTCGAAGCACTTAAAAATGATTCAATGTTAAAATGTACTTACAGGATTTTTTCCATAGTATGGTACCAGTTGATTCGTGCGTAGAAGTTGCTTGTTTCTTATAACTAGTTGCTTGTTTTTCTTGAGTGAATGATTATTCTTCGATTTGTTGTAGGAATTACGGTTCTTTTTCCGTTGAAGGATGAAATCCACCATTACCAGTTGGAATACTTGTGTTCTGATAATGTTTTGCGGATCCTACCGACTGCGCCAATTGTTAAATTTGAACTTCCTTGATTGATTTTTTTTAACAATTTATTTAAAATATTTACAATTATTATTATTATGGAGATTTTCACAATATTCACTTGAATATTTATGCTTGGTAGCAGAGCGTACAAGCTTATAAAATTGATACTTTGAATACAGAAATTATTAAAATGTGGATCTCAAATGAGAAACACTGAGTTTAACTATATTTTGCTAACTGAATGGCCTATGTCTTTTACGTGTATTTATAATATTTACAATAAATGCTGAATTAGCATCAGATTGCTATATTCGCATTTCACAGAGTAATTCCAGACTGTATGTGTTTTAAAACAGCAGACGTATTAGGTTACAAAGATAATAAAAAGGAATATGATATAATTTTATGAATTTATCTATACTGGTATTGAATTACTTTGTGAGAATGTTACTGATAATGGACTTAATACTAATAAGATATTTACAATGTGGAAAGCTGATATAACATATATATATAATCATATACATAAGTCACAAATGGTACTTATCTAATAATAAATCATAAAATCTATGTAAATAATGTACTAATACATGGGCAGAAGGACTTCGGTCGATAGCCCTTTGGATTTTTCCAATAAAGAACATATTTATTTATTTTTATTCATATATAACTGTATTTGGTATATTAAATTTATTTTAATGGAAAAGAATGTTTTATGATTTTTATCAGAACTTTGTTTTTTAATTTTGCGCTTTTAAAATTTCAAGTTTAGAATTCAAAGACTTCCAAGTCTGGTAAATTTTAAAGTTTGAATTTCGCTCTCAAATTCTGAGTTTCGGATAGCGCATGGACCTACAATATTATACCATGAATATGAAAATTACCTCAAATCAGAAGTGGAAATTATGATTGACATGAGCAGTAGCAAAAAAAAAAGAAAATTTTAAATATCAATGAAATTTATAAAAATCTTGGGGAGCAATTATCACGAGCTTTAACTATCTGTCACATATCTACTGGCAATGATTATAATCCAGCTTTCTACAAGAAAGGAAAGAAGAAGAACTTAAAATAAACAATCAAAATTTCAACTTGCATTCATCGACCTTCTCAACATTTCTCCTTCTGAAATGACTCCATCAAATAATTTGTTTCGAGTCATCCAAGAGTATGTATGCAAAATTTACTCGTTGATAGGACGACTCGAACTTTAGGAAGGGTAATAAAAGTCCATCAGACGTATAAAGATGGATCTTTCACATTGGCAACACAAAAGTTGACAATTTTCCTTTGGTTCCAAAATTTTTGTCGGACAAGTTTGTTCTCGCGAATTTTTCTTACAATTATATTTTATGAAAGTACAGTATCTATAAATTTTTTATACAATATCAAATTCACGACTTTCGGAAAAATGGCAAAGGAAAAGCCGCGATTAAGAAAATTTTCATAGAGGGAAACGATAGACTAAACGCAATTAAGCCATACAAGAAGTTATAAGCGGTTATGTATGAGTTGCACTTTATGTCGGCGGGCACCCAGACTATAAGGATGTTCAAAAACTCTCCTGCTGAACAATAATCTCAAATTCTGGAGATGACGATTCGACACCCGATACAAAATTACTTTCTAAAGGAGCTACAACCCTTTACCCAATAAACACCCTTACGTAAGTATTACATCATCATGTTATTTCCTATGTGTCATATCATGAGTGACTTCTATTCATCTATGTATGTGAGATCCAATGTCCTTGTGGACGATCCATGATTTAGGTATCCAGGGGACGTTTTGTTACACTTCCTAAATTGACACTATTAGGACGTTCACCAGATTCAGCTGATGGGTCAATTCAACTTAGTCAGACGTAAAATACAAAGTTTATACTTCGATTTTTCTTTACTGCATTCACCAAATGTTATCAATTGGAACGTCGCTGCACTCTGTCTTAAGTGCTAAATCAGTTAAGGTATCTGATAAAGATATCTCCCTGCTAGTATAAAAAAATAAAAATTATAAATATCCTGTTAGAGATAACTAGAAGATAAAATGGTGCTAACATGAACTTTATTTATCAGACGGTTCATCTGACTATTTGTATTTAATCTGCAGGTCAATTTTAATATGATATTAACAAAATTTATCAACCCTCTAACTAGCAGTCAGTTTAACAGCCTATTAATAATTTGGCCCTTAATTTAACAATTCAATTTCTAACACCTCTTAATTGACTTGAACATGAATGTTGTTAGTATTGACTTAGTAAGATACAATCCAAGAGAATAAGATTCAGATAAAGTTATATATTGGTCTGTTGGAAAATTTTTATTAGTTACAATTTATGGATATTGCTATAAGGTTAACAATAGTGTTGCTTCATACCGCACATGGTGAGGACTAGGACTACTAGGACAGTGCAGTCTCCAACTACCGTCCAATGATTTACGTTAAAGCAATCGAACGACGTCAAAGAGATTCAACGGAAAATTTAATATTTGCGACTTTGTGGGGTTTTAGTTTGTCTCCAACTACCATCCAATGATTTACGTTAAAGCAATCGACCGACGCCAAAGAGATTCAACGGAAAATTTAATATTTGCGACTTTGTGGGGTTTTAGTTTGTCTGCCTTTATACGTATTTGTAAAATATCGTATGCAATTTCGGGCACTTTGTTATCGAGTTTAAAGATGCTTGAATCGCAACAGATTAGAATATTATTTTATATTCATACGTTCAGGCTAGGCAGTACCATGCGCTATGTACATGGTAATTAGAACCACATGTGTTCTGAATCACTGAGGAACCACATGTAAGCAAATACAACGGAAAACATATAAATTTACAGCTAAAAACGACTGCTAACTTTGTAAAATTTTGTAAAGAATATTTGTTGCCCGTGAGAAATTTCCCTTCAAGGACTATATGGCGGGTTTATTAACTCGTTCTCATAGTCCATACCATGCATGAGAAGTAGTGCTACATAACGTCGGATCGTAAGAAAGAGTTTTGTTTGGAAGCCCGTTTTCGAGATAGATATTAATTTTGCCGTTTTGTGGAAATTTCGTTATAATTACAAAAATCCCATACCGTGGGACGATCTTTGTTATAGTTGCAAAAATCACACCCCGTGGGACGTCGTTCATTGCAGTTGCAAGAATTACGATCCGTGAGACGTTTTTTGTGGTAGTTCCAAAAAATTAAATTTTCCAAAATCTCATTTTGCACTTATATATCTCGAGAACTTTCATAATACTTCCAAAAATATCTTCCGACAACATTTCTACATGTCTCATATTACAGAACACGCCAAAACCCTCGATAAACTTTTCGAAACTGTAACATTTCGCATGAAAAGCGTGCTTCACGTAAAAATGCCGTTGGAAAAGGTTTTTATATTTTAAATCATATTTTCGCTCTACGGAGCGTTTTTTATGCAAAAATTTCAGAAACTCATCAAGAAGTGTAATTTTAGAAAGCGTAGTAAATGTCGCTGCACGGGGACGTAATGTCGCCCCAACCACCAAAATTTAGAAAGTGTAACTAAAATCGACTTTAACTTCGGAAATTTCAAAATTAAAAACCCTTTTACGAATCCACGTTGTGCAGCACTGCAACTCATGCGTTGTGTTATATATGAGAACAAGTTAATCCAGTCTCTATTCAAAGTATATCGAGAGTTTAACGAAAATAGCCTTTAGCGACAAGGGTCCCCTATCATTTTCTAGCAGTCGATTTTGACGGGAAAATGATGGGTTTTAACGGGATTTGCCCTAAACCGGTTCCTCAGTGATTCGGTGTCAGAAAAGTATCGTTACCATGTACTCATATGTGCATGGGACCGCCTTGCCTGAATGTATGAATTTATAATTGTTATAATATAATTCAAAGTCGTTGCGATTCAAGCATTTTCAAGCTCTGAGGAGCGAACCAAATTATAATTGAACTAATAGTACGTAAACAGACAGGCAAGCAAAAGTTCACCAAAAATGCTTAAACATTGAACTTTTCTTGAATCTTTTTGTGTAATCGTTAGCTATAAACCGCATATTGGCTGGTAGTTGTTACATTATAAGTCGTCAGATCCTCACCATGTGTTGTACACGGGCCAGGCTATAGTTTGTCAATACATTTTTCTTGAAGTTTTTGTAAAACATGATTTTTTAAAGAGATTTAACATAAATTTCTTGAACTTTATATTGTCTTTTTCTTGTGTTTTCAAAATTCCCTTTCAGGTTTAATTTTAAGAAAGTGTTAGTACTTACTGTGTTAGATTTATAGTGTTACGACGTCCAACTAGTACCATCAGTTAAGCAGTTAAGCATAAACGAACAGTAAGTATAAATTTTGTATTATATTCTCCGTCTTAAACGGTCGTTTTGAACTTTTCTTTGTGAACGTTAATATTCATTTTTGGAAAATATAGTAGAAGTCCTTCAGACGCGAAAAGATGGATCGTTCACACTCACGCGGTTCCTGGAAAATATTTTCGTTAGTTCCTAAAAATCCTTTCGAAGGAGATTTTTGCTAACTTCAAGTAAGATTAAAACATAATATTTCAGTCCTCTATAAAATCCTTATTTTACTATAAGGAATGTAACTAGACTGCAACCAACAGCTACTCTCCGGGCTATGTGCCCCGCCGAGTGCTGAATTATAAGTTACAAGCCTGGCGCGTTAAGTGTAATTACACTTTTTGAACTTCAAGTACGATGATTTTTAATACGTTTAGGTAGGTTCTTTGACACAATACGTGCAAGCATGCATCTAATTTTTATACAGCGATTCATGACCAGAGGGTCGTACTTTACTGACAGATAGGGAATATTGAGGTGATCTTAAAATTCATGTATAGTAAAGAATAATGAGTAAAAGAGCTCCGTCTTCGATATACACGATATATTTAATAGTTTTTGGAAGAATATTCTGTTTACCATATATACGTAAGGAGTAAACGGAATCACATGGAATTTTGTATATTGGCTACAGTAACCAGCCAGCAGCTAATGCCTAGGATATTAATTTAAAAATATCACGACCGGACCCAGACTAAAAATATTTTTTAATTATTCACAGAAAATAACACACTGTGTATCGTTTATTAAATATTTGATATTAAAATCATAAATAACACCTAAAAGGTACAAAGTTCCATAAAACAATGTTTTGAAAACATTTTATTTTTTAAATAGAAAAATATAAATTGACGAAAATTCATTATATATTTTTTTCTAAATACGAAATTGAGATAAAACCACACTAATATTAAAAACACATTAAAATAAACACACCACATATAGTAGACAACCCCCAAATCCAAAGGCTGCCCGGAAGGGGGTTACACATTTGAAAAAACCCAGACAACATCCATTACGCATCGACATTGGCATCGAACCCAGAACACAGCAGAGTCAGACCAAAGCGAATTTGCCACATAACGCGCTCTAGCCTTAGACCATTCAGTGCACTGCTTACGTTCTAATAAACCGCTCTTTCGTAAACCTTCCAATGTGCTTCATTTAAATCATTCAGCTTTAGTATTATTACATTACATTGATGTAAACTCAACTTGAAATTTAATCCATTATTTACATAAATAATTAAAAAAATTCAAAATAATAAAAAATATTCAAAAATTCGTGATTCGAAGTAATTTTTTCTTCTTCTCATTTTAAGCGATTTCATGAAAAATAAACCATCAACATATATAGACCATTTTAAAGTAGGCATTTCCATGGTTAAAATGAGCCCGGATAGAATATTTAAATAAATAAAAAAACCCAAATAAAGATTTCCGTAGAAGATTTTGGTTCTTTTTTCGAAAAATGTAAATATCTCAGAAACTAATTGTTCTCCAGATTCCAAAAATCATGATTATTCAATACAAAAGGGTATACTTTCACATAATTCCATGTAAATTGAATTATTTTTACGAGAGAAAAACAAAATAACAGATAAATCGGTTTTCCGCCGTTTTCTAAGGAAATTTGAAGTTATGTTGAAAAATGTCTTATATAAATGTTTTACATTTTTTTAGTATCTATAAAACTTTTGTTAAGGACATTTTCCGCTAGGAGGTCACGTTTCACCGAAAATCGTAAACACCACTTTTAACCCCTAAATACCACCCCACACTTCACTTTATCTCGTGTTTAATTTTTATTTTGTCGCTTAGTTATAACTTTAACTAAATTGTCCGGCTGATCCTTGCCTGTTATTATATTTATTTTTTTCAAAAAGGTATTGGCACCAGTATAATAGAATTTCCACTGAGGTTGTTTCAAGAAAGATGACATATTTAATATTAATATTTTTTTTGCGAAAATACATATTTGCGAAAGACTGATAATCAAACTCAGAGCACTTAAGGGAAAATCAAGAATGTCTATACGTTTCTATCAAACAGCTATATTGCCGAAACAGCAATTCTAGCTAGTATAATATAGCTAAAAGTAGAAATTGGCTCTTTGCAGGATACAGAGATCTCAGCGTAATTTGTAATAATGTCTATCACTGTGAAGATCATTACAGTAAATCATTCAGAGCACACACCCACGTCGAGGTACGTCTACATAGAGCTTCATCTGATACAGTAATAAAACATACAATTAATCTGCATTATGATAGTTTTATTACATACACTAATAATACTTAGCAATAATATTTTTTATTCTAGACGATAATTATTGTCATTCACTCTTAAGTACTTACTTCCTTATTTCTAAATAAGAAACAATGGTAAACATGATACTTCTCAATTATACCATTTTAAATACGTGTCTTGACTCTCATTGAAGAAATTATTATCAGCTTTTAGTTAGGGTTCTAGAAACTTCAATTCTCTTGGTGGTATTATCTGGTATTACCTAAATGTTCATTTCCGAAGTACGCAAAGTGGTTCGAGTTTGCTAACACTAAATTTACACACCTTTTCGATGATACAAGATATTTGTACTGTCGTGAGCAGAAAAAAATAGGACAACTTTTTTTTTCTAATGTAAATCTGTCTCTATTTGAATATGTAATGAGTAGCCGAAATAAAACAGATATCACTTTTAATTTATTTTTTATTTTAATGCGGTAGTTATTGCTATACTAAATGAGGGATGGTTAATGAGACAAATTGCACTGCGTTATAACATTAACAAAAATTTGGTGTATAACATTTTAAGAAAGTGGAGAATAAACGGTACGATTAATAGAAATCCTGGATCAAAGGACAAAGGATATCTTACTTAACAAGAAACTAACTATTAATATTTTGTTATTGCGCCATTTCTATTTATAACTTCTATAAGTCTGTTTGGCATAGAATTAAATAACCTTATACAATAATCATTAGTAATAATATTTTCCCATGCATTATTTACCATTTCCAGTAATTCTTCGGCATTCCGTGGTCTCACATTTCGTTTTTGGATACTTCTTAGTATTAGTCCCCATACTTCTTCCACAGGGTTAAGATCTGGACTATGACTGGGTCAGTTAAGAACTTTGATGTTGTTATCTTGAAACCAGTTAGTTACGGTATGAGCAGTATGAACGGAACAATTGTCTTGTTGAAATTTGAACTCATTATTAGGAAATAATTGTGTCACAGAAGGGACCATAATATTCTCTAAAATCCTAATATATGACGGAACATCTACCACTTTTATCATTGTTAGATACATATTTCTCATCGAATCGAGTATTCGGAGGGCGGTAAACACGAATACGACCGCTGTGTGTTGACTAGAAAGTTTTTTCGTCTGTAAAGTTTACATTGTTCCAAAAATTTACATCATGCACTAAAAATTGAAGCGCAAATCCTACTCGAGCTTCTTTATATTCAGCTTTAAGTAAATATTTCTGTGCTGCTGCATGACAGCGTAGCTCCGATTCTCTTACTCGCCGGCGACCAGTACTACTCGATCCAGGAAAATTCGTTTCTTCAGCAGTCTGAATAACTGAGTAAAATGGATTTTCTAGTAAAGCACTTACTAATTGCAAATCTTGTTGTTGAGTCGATATCCTGCTTCGCCCTGATCCAGGATTTCTACTAATCGTACCGTTTATTCTCCACGTTCTTAAAATGTTGCACACCGAATTTTTGTCAATATTATAAGGCAGTGCAATTTGTCTCATTGACCATCCATCTTCTGCTTTAGCAATAACTCCAGATTTAACTAAATCGCTTATATGAGGCATATTAGTTTTTTGCACACTTGCAATAAATTATGACAACTAACTGACAATGTCACAAAAATTAATGTTAGATGTACACAACTAGATTTTAGCAAAATACCGTTACCTATTTTTGTCCTATTTTTTTTGCTCACTACCGTACTTGATACCTCGAAAACTAAAAATGCCATAAGGAACAAATTTTAAACGGAAATGGAATAATATATTGTATTTCGGCAGAATTATTTATCGGAAATTTTCGAAATATTGCAGGGCAAATGTATCACCAAGCAGAGCTGAGTAGGATTCGATTCATTCAAGATTCGAATCCTTTTTGAGTATACGAAAGAGGTGTTTAAATACTTTCATATAAAGGAAGAATCCTTTTTCGCGAATTATTTTTTGTGGTTCCAATATTTTTTACGCAAGCGTTGTGCATTATATTATTAAGCGTAGGGAGCGTGAAGCCGCACGGAGTCAAGATGTTGCCTTAGCATTGAGGATAAATCAGACTTAAATATGGATACCACTGACATATAGCTAAAATTTAAACTCCAAAAATTTAGCTTGAGTTGCTTATATACTTAGACGACAAAATTCCTGAGACAAAAAAAACGAAAGAAAAACTTTACGACGTCATTATTATCGCCGCGGGCCACCGGCGAGCGAGCGAGATGCTTTGCGGTCGAGGGTCGGTCGAGGTAGTACAAAGAGTAATGGTATTTTAATGAGTTCGTAAAGTTTTTGTTACGTTTTTTCTGTCTCAGTTTATTCCTACTTGAACTATACCTGCCTCCCTTCATCGGGACCAGTTGAAAGGCTTTTTTCATTTGCTACAATTATAAACCACGAAGAAACTCTTTAACTGACGAAAATTTTGAAATTTTAGATCTGTCAAAAGCTAACAAAAAATAACTTTTCTTATTTCATTATTTTGATTTTTACTGCATTTCATTTTATATAGCGTAAACTAACGTTTTGTCACCTTTTCTGTATATATCGCTACTGAATTGGTTGAAGTGTGGTGAAACAAAAAAAGAAAAAATCAATTTTTAAAAAGTCCTCGTTTCGTTGTTATTTTAAGACATCCTCAAGACTATTTAATTTAGGTTTTCCATGTAAAATTTCGTTTTAAAAGTTGTAAGAAATATGGAACACATAATGGAAAAGGAACGCATAAAAGGCAGCCGTATTTTAGGTATTAACTTCCAACACTGACTAGAAATTAATTAATACCTATTGATTAAATACTAGCCGATATTGAAGATTTAATCTCTAAAATTCTACTGACTTATATGTGTTTTATTTATGATACAAATTTTAAAATTAAATTTTACAAGAAAAACATAAATTAGATAGTCTCGAGGATGTCTTAAAATAAAAACGCAACATCGACTTTTTAAAAATTGATTTTATCGATCATTTTACAACGCACCAACCAATTCAATAACGTAAGCTTAACGTTAAAATAAAGTGCAATTAATTTCTTTTTATTTAATCAATTAAACGATTCAAAAGATTTTCAATATGATGGCTGAAGCAAAAGGGGGATGGTCACTTTTTTGGTTTTAGACCTTCTAAGTGGATAACATTGAGTATGAAAAATTCGAGTGTGCAATTTTTTCCAAGTCATGGAACTTTTTGTTTACTGTACTATACAGGGTGGACTATTAATAATAGGCTATAGTTCATTGGTAGATTCTTTGGGACAAAATATGAGAATATAACCAAATATGCTTTAGTAAAATGTTCCTGTGGAAAAAGATACAGGGTGTCAAAGTTCAAATTATTTTTTCGTTTTTTTGCAATAACTCAACAGCCTCTTGACCGATCTTCTCCAAATTTGCTAGAGGAAGTTCCTCTAGCTCTAGCTAGAAGTTCCTCCTATTCTAAGAAACAATAATTTATGTATTACGTCACGTTAGATCATAGGGTGCCGCAGGACCTGTATCTAATGATGATTTTTTTTCATATTTTTTTTTGACGAAACATTGTGGTACTTCTGACCAGAAAATCTAATGGGGACGTCATTTCCACGTATAAAAGGTACACTTGGCAGAACTTGATAACTCCAACCGTTTTCGAGGAAAGTGCTATTAAACATTTCAATAAACAACAAAGTGTCTTTATTGAAAAGTGTGATTTGGTTACGTTTTAGTTCTGTCATTTAATTATTTTATTTTGTTCTTGTGTTCCTCTAGCTAATTTCTTTAACTTCTTTATTTACAATGCCTAGACAATAATTTTTCAAATAGGGAAATGAGGGATGTGATATGTGTTTACGCACAAAATAATTTTAGCGGACGTGCTCAATATCCAAATAGAATACTGCCAGATCATAAGATTTTCAAAGATCTGTTTCCTTGATTGGGAGAAACGGGTTCATTTCGCCATAAAAACGATGTAGGACTACCGAAACGAATTACTCCAGATCAAGAACTAGAAATTTTAGTTCATGTGGATGAAGATCCTCAAGTGAGCTCAACTCGTTTAGCAGCATCAACGGGGGTGAGTAAACAATCTGTCCTAAGAGTCTTACGTAAAGAACGCTTCTACCCATATCATTTCACTCCTGTACAAAAGTTACTTCGAAGGGATCTTCCACAAAGGCTACAATTTTGTCAATTTATTCTAAATAAACACAACAGGGATCGAAATTTTGTTAAGAACACTTTATTTACCGACGAAGCAACTTTTACTCGCCGAGGCGTTTTTAACTGGAGAAATACCCATTACTGGGAAGTAAAAAATCCTCATGCCGTTAAAGAAAGACATTTTCAGCAAGAATTTAAGATTAACCCTTGGTGTGGTATCATCGGCGGTCAATTATTGGGACCATTTATCCTTCCTCCAAAGTTAAATGGACAACCTTATCTGATTTTTCTTCAAAATACTCTTGCTGATATATTACTTGCTTTCATGCTAGACATACGGAACAGAATGTGGTTTGTACAATCCTTTGGATTATTATGTGTGGGGACATATGAAGTCCTTAGTCTATGCAAATACTATCAACTCAAGAGAAGAACTATGGGACAAAATACAAAACGCAGCGAATTTTATTAGAGGACAGAAAAATGTATTTTTCAATATAAGAAAATCTTTTATGAATAGAATTAGAAAAGGCATAGAAGTATGTGGAGACCATATCGAACATTTACAGTTACAGCAATGGGGTTTTTGTATGGAGGAAAGTTTATAATGTCATTAAGTCAACTTTTACGTTATTTTTTGGTCCTCTAATAAGATTAGATCCTTATTTTAGACAATCTTTTAATTTATGTATTTATATCAATACCACGAAAATACTCCTTTAGTACATAAGAAAGTGAGAAAGAGTTTACGCTGTTATTACAATTTTGTTTTCCCTTACGTTTTGTACTTTTTTCAATAAATACACTTTGTTCCATTCAATTTGAATTTGTCATTCAAACAAGTATTGAAATGTTTAACAGCACTTTCCTCGAAAACGGTTGGAGTTATCAAGTTCTACCAAGTGTACCTTTTATACGTAGAAATGACGCGTTTATTAGATTTTCTGGCCAGAAGTACCATAACGTTCCGTAAAAAAAAAATATGAACAAAAATCATCATCAGCAGATAGGTCCTGCGGCGCCTTCTATGATCTAACGTGATGTAATACATAAATTATTGTTTCTTGGAATAAAAGTTCCTCTAGCAAATTTGGGGAAGTTCAGTTAAGAGGCGGTTGAGTTATTGCAAAAAAAAATAATTTGAAATTTGACACCCTGTATCTTTTTCCACAGCAACAATTTACCAAAGCATATTTGGTTATATTCTCATATATTGGCCCAAAGAATCTACCGCTGAGCTATGGCCTATTATTAATGGTCCACCCTGTATGTTTAAATACATAACTAACACTTAATGAATGAAATAAATTTCAGACAGTGAAAGTTTAGCGCATGAATAGAAGATTCGTTGTTGCTAAGTGTTGGTCTAATAATTTAACTGCATAAGAGGTATATATACAGGGTTATTCATTATACTTGGGCCACCCTTTATTATCGATATTATTGGAAATAGAAAAAAAGTTTCTACAAAAGTTGTAACTCCGTAACTGTACCCCGTAATTATTTATTTATTATTTATTAGCCGTTACTCGAGTCCGAGTATAAAAATGTTACAGTCGATAAATTGTGTACAATAAAAAACAAGTAAAAGGTGTAGTCTATTGTAATTCCCATTCATCTACGGTGCACACGACTATGGCTATAGAGGCCAATTCGGGAGAGCACATGTCGACCGCAGTCAGGACAAACATAGACCTGGTTAGGTCTTGGATTCGGCCTTCTTGCAGCAGCATTTTCTTGATAGCTGGCCACAACCCCCCGCCATTCGGTTCTGTCCGCTGCAAGTTGTTCCCATTGCTCGTCTGGAATACCGCAGGATTTTAGATTTTCATGGAGAACGTCTTTGAACCTCTTTCGTTGACCGCCACGCCTTCTTCTACCGCTTAGCAATTCACCATAAAGTGTACATTTAGGAAGGCGGTTATCATGCATACGATGAACGTGACCTGCCCATCCTAGGCGTGCTCTTGAAATAAGCACCTCAATTGGAAGGCTGTTTGCTCTCCTGAGTACTTCCACGCTTGATATGTGATGGAACCAACGGATTTTCATCATACTTCTGAGGTGTCTTTGCTGAAAACGTTCTAATTCTTTCACATGACGACGGTAAGTGACCCAGTTTTCACATCCATATAGCAGTGTTGGAATGACAACTGCTCTGTAGACAGCCATTTTCGTTGACAAAGCAAGGTCGTGGTTGTCAAATACTCTCTCTCTAAGTCCCCAGAGTGCTCTAGATGCAGCGTTAATTCTATTGCGAATCTCGCTGTCCATGTTTGCTTTGTCATTAACAACGTTGCCTAAGTAATTGAACTGATCCACCACTTCAAGAGAATTTCCGTTAAGTGTAATGTCTATTTGGTTCACTTGATGAGGAGTTGACATAATCTTAGTCTTTCCAATGTTGATTTTAAGTCCCAAGGAATCATAGCTCTGGGCATACACATCTAAAAGTTCTTGAAGCTCTTCCGGCGTAGAGGCTAAAAGTGCACAGTCATCCGCATACTGGAGATCACAAATGAATCGTGTGCGTGTCTTCGTGAAAGCTCTAAAGCGCCCTATGTTAAAGAGACCGCCATCAAAACGGTATCTGAGACCTATTCCTCTGACTGTCAGTTTGTTGTCAACAATAATTGTTAGAGCAGTGGTAAACAAATTAAAGAGTAGGGGTGCCAGGACACATCCCTGTCTAACTCCAGTGAGGGTTTGGAAAGGTTCGGTTGCCTCATTATTATACATAACCTGGGCGTTGTTGTTTGTATGTAGACTGCGACATACTTCCACTAATTTTCTAGGGATACCTAAGCGGAACATAATTTTCCCGAGCACTTCCCTATCCACCGAGTCAAACGCCTTGGTTAAATCAATGAAGGCCATGTGAATTTCTCCTTGATGTTCGAGTGCTTTTTCTTGAAGCTGTTTAAGTGTGAAGATTAAATCCGATGTGCCTCGGTTTGGTCTAAAGTCACTCTGTGTTTCAGGAAGTAACTTTTCCATAACAGGTGTTAGCCTATTTGCCATAGCTTTAGTGAGTATCTTCCCTCCAACAGCCAGGAGAGCTATACCCCTGTAATTTCCACAGTCCGCAGCGCTCCCTTTGTTTTTGAAGAGGTTGATTAAAAGTGTATGACGAAACTCCCGCGGAGCTTGACCACTTTCCCACACGACATCAAACAGTTTTTTGGGGTAGGGTATGAGCTCTGACGACACAGCTTTAGAGATCTCAGCTGGGAGTGAGTCGGCGCCGGGAGATTTGTTATTTTTTAGCTGCCCAATGGCGGTTAAGATCTCTTCCGTTGTTAGTGGTTTATCTAAGTCTTCGAAGGTGTCATATTGAGGGATAAGATTTATAATATCGTGATCGGCTTGACTTTGCTGGTTAAGAATGTTAGAGTAGTGTTCTTTCCATCGGGCTCTTATTTCCTGGTCTTCTTTGAGGAGATTTCCATTTAAATCTCTAATAGGGCACATATTTTTCCGACTGGGGCCGTACACTGCTTTTACTCCTTGAAAGAAATTCCTGTAGACGTGTGAATCGGCGTACCTTTGAATTTCTCTGGCCTTGCTTGCCCACCACGCGTTCTTTATTCTTCTGATTTCGCGTTGCGTTTCATACTTAGATTGGGTAAAAGCTTCTGCTTTTGATGAGTCGTTGGGGTGGTTGATAGCGTTTTGGAAGGCAATATGTTTGCGGTCAAGAAGTTCTTGTATAAAAGCTTCATTATCATTGAACCAGTCTTCCTGTTTTTTACTTGCTGCAGTGCCAAGAATTTCCTCACTCGCACTTTTTAAACTGTCTTTAATTTGTGTCCAGGTAGCAGCGACATCTACAGAATTGGTTTCTTCTAGTGCACTCAAATTCTCTTGAACTTTTTGCTTTAGCTGTTCGACGGTTTGTTGGTCACGCAATTTACTAATACAGAGACGGAGTCTACGTTTTACTTGAGTTCTTCGGTGTTTGGGTCTCATAACAATTTTCATTTTAGAGACAACAGGACGATGATCGGTCCAACATTCGCTATCAATGCGCGCCTTTGTAATTTGGACGTCCTTGAGATGCTTCCTACGTACGATAACATAGTCCAGTAGATGCCAGTGACCTGATCTGGGGTGACGCCAGGTCCATTTAAATTTATCCTTTTGTCGGAAAATGGTGTTTGTTATAACTAGATCATGTTCGGCGCATTTAGTTAGGAGTAGTTGACCGTTAGCGTTCATGTTGCCCAAACCGTTCTTGCCTATGATGCCTGGCCAGGTGTCTGCATCTCTCCCTACTCTAGCGTTAAAATCGCCAAGAATAACGAGTCGTTCCGTTTTAGGTATTCTACAGAGGGTTTCTTCCAGCTGTTGATAGAAGCTTTCCTTGGTTTCGTGACTTGCATCCAGAGTGGGAGCGTAGGCGCTTATTAGATTTACCGCGTTGCCATCTGATAGCTCATAGCGTAGCAGCATTAGACGCTCGGATAGGCCTTGTGGTACTTGTGTTAAGTTGGATACAAGTTGATTCCGAACGGCAAATCCTACTCCATGTTGTCTTCTTGAATTGGTGGGAAGACCTTTCCAAAAGAAGGTGTAGTACTTTTCTCTGAGAGAGCCTTCCTCCAAAAAACGAGTTTCGCTGAGAGCTGCAACGTCAACATTGAGTCGGTGAAGTTCCCTATCTATTAGAGCAGTTCTTCTTTCAGGCCAATCGGCGCGATTGCTGTCGTTCAAAGTACGAACATTCCAAGCGCCGTAGATGAAAGAATTAGTTTTGTTGGATTTAACTTGTCGGTGTTTTTTCGACATTCGATGAGGTGTCCCTGTGGGCACCCTCCCCCGGAGATCCGATCGGGAGGGTATTTTACCTCCGGATGATTTTGACCCACTTGAACGCTCCATCATTTTTTAAAGCCTTAATCGACTGAAAACGAAGCTGCATTTGAAGTTTTAGCTGGAGCAGGTATGCAACTGACCAGCTCGGTTGCGGAAGGCGAGTGGTGTGGTCCCATGGCACAGAAGGAGACTGCGACGATGGGGTAACCAAACGATTCCAAAAGCAACTTTTGTGTGCGGTGGGTTATTTTTACCGCACTCTTCGTGAGAAGGTGGATGTGCTCACGGCAAAAGGTAAGGGTTATTCCGCCCTTACTCGGTCGTTAGAGCTTCGTTAGTGAAAACAGGGTGCACCAAGTTCAAATTGAACTCATCGCGAAGGTGAGGTTAACAATTGAGTAGGAGAGGCTATAACTTGCGCTTCACTACCCCATTACACCCCGTTAATAAGTTAATGAAAGCACAGTGGCGTGCAGAAATTGAGGGACACAAGATCCAATAATATTTTTTTTAATGGAACGCCCTCCCTGTATATTGTAAAAAAAATTAATTGCTCTTTTTTTCTGATTTTAAAAATATGACATAGGGCAGTCCTATCTCTAACTGTTCTCGAGTTATCGAACATTGAAAATCGCATTAAAGCTCTTTATTATACGAACCGAAGTCGCATTTATTAAATAGTCTACGAAAATGACAAATATTCTGTTACCATATAATATTTATTTAACCAAATCAGAATGGGATACAGTGAGGCAGAAAAAATGCAAATATTCACTTGTTATATAGAAAAT
This sequence comes from Leptura quadrifasciata, assembly GCA_963675555.1. Taxonomy (NCBI): domain Eukaryota; kingdom Metazoa; phylum Arthropoda; class Insecta; order Coleoptera; family Cerambycidae; genus Leptura; species Leptura quadrifasciata. The sequence continues at coordinate 92,655,568 of OY776677.1, read as the reverse complement.
AATTATAATAAACGTGCAGCACGAAGAGAATTCAGAGTGTTGCATCCAAATCATAAAACGCCATCAATAAGCACGTTTGAATATGTTTACAGAAAGGTACTTTCTGTTTCAGTAGAAAATAGGGCTCTATTAGAGCAAACGAAGAAGAACAGTTGGATATCTGGTTACATTTTATTTAATAACTATTGTTGAAATATTATAATTTTCAGAAAGCAGTCTGAACAATGCCGCCATTCAATTGGATAAAAGTTACTCCGAAATCCAACGAACGCTAAAAAAGAACAACTACAGAACGTAGAAAATAGAATAGAATAGAATAGGATAGAATAGGACAGGACAGGACAGGACAGGACAGGACTGTATAGGACAGGAGAGGGCAGGATAGGATAGGTTAGGATAGGATAGGTTAGGATAGGATAGGATAGGATAGGATAAGATAGGATAGGATAGGATAGGATAGGATAGGATAGGATAGGATAGGATAGGATAGGATAGGATAGGATAGGATAGAATAGAATACTTTTATTAATCCAATTGATCATATGTTATGGCATAGGATAAGTCAATTAAGCACAAAAGCAGATAATTATTTTACATTAAACTATTTACTTATATACAGTCTCTCACACACATTCACTAAACTACCAAAACTAGTTAATAGCAAGTAATTGTTATTTGTATTATTCACTAACAAATGTTACAAATAACAGACTTTAATTAGTACCTATAATTTAGAAAATCTTCCACAGAATAAAATGCATTTTCCACAATGTATGATAAATGTTGTATGTTGCGATGGCGTCAAAATATTATTTTTTTTTAACAAAATTATGTTTTCTGGAGAGGACAGCCTTTTTTAAAAAGTGGAATAACACATGCAATTTTAAAAACGTCGGGAAAGCATCCCTGGCAAAATGATTGATTTATTAAGTACACTAGTGAACGAACAACATGGTCACTAATATGTTTCAGTATAAAAAAGGATATATTATCAACACCACAAGAGTTTTCATTTTTTAAACTGCTAATTATATTCATTATTTCTTCTTCAGTAGCGGATTCAATAAGAAATTCTAAATTATTGTATTCCATAGTCAAAATAAGTGGTAATGACAAATTTTGCCCGAAATGCTCCGCAACCTTATGTTCTGCTATAGTGAAAAAATAAGAAACAAACAGTTCACACACTTCATACGGTTCAGATACATACTCACCGTTATAATTAAGAATTATATTTTTGTTTCTTTCTTTATTGCTACTGAGCTTACTATTTATAATATTCCAAGTTTCCTTGGTTTTATTTGAAGAATATTCTACTTTATCGTTAAAATACTTTTACTTGGCTACTTTAAATTTTTATTTTGTACTCCTTTTTTCTACTTTGATAGTCAATTTTAATTTGATTATTAGTTACGCAAATATTTCTTTTAAATGTACTGATGCTACTTTAATACCTGGTGTTATCCAATTATTATCATTTTTACGGTCAAGATTTTTACTAACAAATTTAAAATATAGATCATAGTGACTGTGCAATATATTATGGAAAGCTAAGTATTTATATTCCACTGTTTGGTTGTTATAAATATTATATCACGTCTCCATATTTAGAGCCTCTTTAAATTTTGAAATATTGTTTTTGGAAAATGATCTGAATTTGTACGTGTTTATATTTTGTGGGACATTCACGTCGATAATAATTTTTTGACCAGAGTGATCCGATAACTGTATGTAGGATGTTTTTTTGTAGAATTTGGTTGTTTATATTTTTAAATATATAGTCTATTGCTGTATCTTTTTCATTTATAGTTCGGGTAGGTTCCTCAAAAGCTACATACAATACGAATTAATAAGATCCTTGAGCTCCAAGGTATTTTTATCTTTACATAAGAAATCAATATTGAAATCACCACATAAAATTACATTTAGAAATATGAGATTTTTTAAATATGAAACTTAAGGTTTCCTCTAATTTAGATTTAAAAAATATTTGTGTCGGAATCAGGTGTTCTGTACGGACATATAATACAATATACAGTTTCATTTAGTTTAATTTCTACAGCAGAGGACTCAAATACTTTATCTACACTCAAACTTACCAGATGGGTAATATTTTTTACACTTAGCGAAGTTTTATTACCAGTCCAGCATTTAATGGAAGTTCAGAAAATGAAACGGAGGGGTTTTTGCCGCCAGATGATTCGAACATTAAAAGAAGATCCTCATTGTCTGGTCGATGGCCGTGTGGGTTAAGGCGCGAGGTGGCAATCGCGATTAATCACACGGACATCGCACTACCGGGTTCGAATCCTGGCTCCAGCACTGTCGGAGGAAATGGTTGTATGTCCGCGTTTTTTCAATGTATAACCCCCTTCCGCGCAAGCCTTGGCTTCTGGAATTGGGGGTTGTCTAATTTCTGTGGTGTTTATTTTTTTATTGTTTCAATAAAATATTATTGACAGATAAATCAACATTTTTAATAGAAAAAAATCGACGCTCCTGTGAAAGAGAAAGCAACAGTAAAAGGTTGATTCAACAAATAAAAAAATTCAGCAAAAAATCTGTCAGCGTTTCGTGTGGCACTTTCTGCGATAAAATAGTGGGACCAATTTCCTATAACTTTATTTTAAATCGTGCTATGTACCTATCTAGAAGAAATTCTTTTACAGAATTTTCCAGATAACGAACTTGATAGTATGATTTGGATGCAGGGGGCACCTCTACAAAGTGCGCTAGAAGTTCAAGAGTATTTAAGCAATACATTTCCAGTATGGATGGGGAATAATGGAACTATTAAATAGCCACCGAATAGTCCCGATCTTACTCCATTAAACTCATTTTTATGGACATTTTTAAAGGACGCTATTAAAGAAGCGATTTAGAATGAAATAAATAGTCTAAACGTTGTCAATAACGATATCATCTTGAGTACTTTTCGGAATTTAAGAAGACGATATGAACTGTGCATCCAAAATAATGGTGGCCACATCGAACAACTTTTATAATTTGTTATTTTGTTAATATTATAGGGTAAATCTGGTTGGATGTAGATGGAACTTTTCACGAAATGGTTTGATCATTTTATTACACACATACAAGCTTCTAAGAATAACCCGGCGTTATCCCCTCATTGCAGCCACAGAATGCAGCTAGCAGCCAGATGTATGATTTATGGCACCACTGAGTACTTTTTATACTGCACAAGTAGAGGTTTGGTTAAGACAGAATCCAGGACGTTGCATAGCTATAGCTCAGGTCATTGACATCCCTCGAGAGTTGACACCAGTACACCAAATACTCCAGCAACCAAATTTGGTGACAGAATTAGATAATTATGATTTGTCAGTTGAAGAGCTTATACGTCTACAAGCAGGGGTTCCAGCTATATCTCTTCTAACAAAGACTCTTTAAACGAAAAGATAGAAAAGCAAAAAAAAATAGCTTAAGAGGGGTAAATAAAACTACACAGATTAAGTCTTTATCTGAACAATCCACAAAAAATTGTTGTCTGGGAAGTAATAAAACAAAGATCTTAGTAAAAAAACATATCAGCGCTGCTTTTAAAGGAAAAAAAGACTCCAGCAACCAAATTCATTGTGTAACCATTTCATAAACAAGTGGTCAAATCTTAATCCTTCCCTGGTTTCAACTATTATCATGACATCCTTTGCCCTATGCATAATTTTGAGCGTTAAGTGTCCCATCTTAGGCCCACTTCCCCTATGTTACTGTAATTAAATATTTGAAATAAATGAGTTTTGTAGTTTTCTTAATAATTTATTAGTTTTCAATGTTCAATGTTCAATAAATCTAAAACGGTTAAAGGTAGGACTGTCATGTCATATTTTTAAATTAGAAAAAAAAAAGTAGTTAAAAAGTTCAACAATATACTGGACGTTCCATTTAAAAAAAAGAGAAGGGGCAAATTTTACAAAAGCTTCGTGAAACGTGAAGCATGTTACACTTTACAACTTAAAATTTCAATAAAACCTAAGAAACTTTAACGCATTTAATGGATAATTGCGTTCGAAACATTTGCACAAAGTGCAAAGTATATCTGTGTTTTACAACTTCAAAAAATTGTAAACCAACAATCTTGGTGATTCAGCCGACAGGTTGCCGGAACCAAATATTTTCATAGCTATACGCCAAACCTAAGTCTAGATGTCAATATCAAATTTGAGCTTTTTGTTTTCAACATCTCATATGCTCTGGATGTTACTTTTCCTATAAAATCTAAAGTTGTAAACCATATTAATAAAACTAAAATAAACTAGTTCACATACGAACTGAGGCAGATGAGAGCCTTACTTTACTTCTTACAAGACGTGCATAGAAATTATCTATCAAATGTTACAAATCCTTCATAGCTAATAAAAAACGAATTTATAGATTGGAATTAAATAAAGTCGGAAAAACTGCTAATGGTAATTATATATCCACAAATAAAAATTCTCCAAGGGCGATGTGGAATTTAATCAATAAAAACAAATCCGTTTCTCCGCAGTCTGAAATGGTATTCGCTGAGGATTTCAATAATTATTTCGCGACCATCCCACTCTATTTAACAGGTACTTTACCGCCTGCACAAACCAGCAGTGATGATTATTTAGATAATTCTGTTGTACTTAACCTGAACGGGGAGTTTGACTTCTCACAAGTATCATTTTTAAACATTCTAGATATAATTAACAATTTAAAAAAATAATAATAACAACCCATATAATATGAATATCAGAATCATAAACTCTATAAAATACATTCTTCTCGTACCCCTAATAAAGTTAATAAATCACTATATCCAAAGTAATCTATTTCCTAAGATATTAAAACTGTCAAAAGTTGTACCTTTACACAAGAATGGCTCTATTGACGATCCTGCTAACCACAGGCCTATCGCAATTATTCCTGTTTTCACAAAAATCAATAGAAATTGCATTAAAGTTACAAATTACGTTCTATTTTGAAAATTTTAATCTCTTTAACCATTGCCGGTTTGGTTTTAGAGCGGGAAAAAGCACAACGTTAACCATAAATTCTTTAGCAAACTTGATAAATAAAGGTTTCGGGGACAGTGAATTTCTCCACGTTCAGTTCCTTAATTTGAGTAAAACCTGCGACGGTGTGTTCCATAATATTCTAATAAATAAACTAACATTTTATAAGCTCTCGATAAATAGTCAGAGTTTTCTAAATTCATATCTTGCAGATAGATCCCAGTTTGTAGTACCAAAACATGAAATCGGACTTAATCGATACAAATATTGGGGTACCGCAAGGTTCAGTATTGGTCCCAATACTGTTTCTTATCTACATAAATGATTTACCCAACTGTACATCTGTAGCTCATTTCACTATCTTCGCGGACGATACAATATTAATCTACAATAATCGTGATAAAAACAGTCTCGTATCCAACGTCGATGGCAACAAACCGGCTATTCAAAATTGATTTCTAAGTAACAAATTAGTTTTGAAAACAAAAAATACAATCAATGACTTTGGGTTTAAGGCATCACACAGTAGACATTGACTCTCCCGCGGGGCAAAGTTTTTAGGGGTTTACTTAGAGCACAAGTTGTCTGGGAAAAACATACCATTCACATCTGTAAAAATGTCCAGCAATATTTATTTGCTACGCAGCTTACCGAGTACTGTTTCAAAGTCAACATTACTAACAGCCTATCATGGGCTGGCTCATTCACTCAGCATTTTCATATGCAATTCTGGTCTGGGGACACTGCGCATACCAAGAACGTTTTCTCGATGCAAAGAAAAGCGATCAGAGTTATTGCAGGCCTAAGGTATAGAGACGATTGTAAGAAAGTTTTTAAGGAATCCATTTTAGCATTGCCCTTTACATACATATTACATTGTCTCCTTTATATAAAAAAAACCAGGATACATACACGAGACGAAACCTGCTCCACAACCAGGAACAATAAAAAATTAAGTCATATTTTTTTAAGTTTAACCAAAACCAGAAATGGCACAAGTTACTATGTCATAAAAATTTTGAATGTACTGCCGAATATCATACAAACGCTAGAATATAATCGCTTTAAACCTGTAACCAAAAATATTTACTAGATAATGCCTTTTATGATATCAATGATTACTTGTCTTCTAATTTGACATGTATTACCATACGAAGTTCGTTGCCTTTGTTATTGTAGTAGTGTAGTATTTTACCACTTTTATTGTATATTCACCTTTCCATCGTATGTTTTTATGACGTGTGTAAATACTAATATGTATAATGCACTAATAAAGATCTGTCTATCTAAACCGCAAACTGAAACAATATCTTTACATTTTTTTTTCAGAAAATTATTTTCTAATGTCAAAAATACAACTGTTACGAAGTCAAATGAGGCTCCTCCGCCCATATATTGATATGATATCACTTGTGTTTAAGCTAAAAAACACATTCAAATTAATTTGAGTTATGTATTTTGAATAAAATGCATCTTTTTTTATTCTGAGTAGAGAGTTGCATGCATGTTTTCTGTTTTCGTTCATTTATTCTGATTGACAAAATACCAAAGTATTTTATAGAAGACAGATATTTTCAATAAATACATGCAATTTTAATATTTCAGCCATTAAAAACAGTTAGAGATATTTATAATATAATTTAATGGTGATTAGAATCACTTATTTTATTTAAATATGTTTAGTTATTGTTATATTAATTATCAAAATGTGTATAACATTTCGAACTATTTACGCATTTAATATGTTCATGTAGATATAAGATTTTTAATTTGTGCGGGAAAGTGATAAAACTGGAAAAATTCTCAATATCACGCAATGAGAACCAATTCGCTAATAACTTAATAGTTGATGTCATGAAAGATTCAAGTTGGTATCGGCGATTTTATTTATTTGCGGAAAATATAAAGGAGATAATAGAAAAATGGAAATTGGAGGTTGCTAGGGTATATGTAAAATAAGAATAAAATTGTGAAATTGAAGGGGAAGAAAATTTTAGAGAAAATAGAATATTGGAATAAAATATAGAGAATAGATTGTTGTTGAGATAATTGAAGAAAAGTAAAACGAAGGTAGACAAGCAGCTAAAGAATTTGGAAGAAAGATGTAGAAAATCGAGTTTTTAAAAATTTTGACAGATAGGAGAAGAATAATTATAATTTATTTTAAGGTCAAGAAATCGATTCCTGGTGAAAATGGAATATGGAATGGAAAATTGCTGGGGTGAAAATTTTTAGAGAAAGTAGAATATTGGAAGATAATAGAGAGAAGATACTGTTGTTGGTTGCATTGAAGTATATAAAAAGAAGGAAGACAACTAGAAAAGGAAAATCAAGTTTTTCAAAATTTTGACCAGTAGGAAAAAGGAGTTTAATCATAAATTATTTTAAGGTCCAGAAAACGATTCCTAGTGGAACCGATATATTATTTGAAAGATTCAGGATCTTAGCAGATAGCAGCTGAATATCGCAATAAGTGATACTGTGCCTCTTGAGGTTTTTTTTGAGCTACGCTGACTAAAAGGTTGTAAATAAACTTCATATAAATTTCTTGAATATCTTTTTATACTTTGGAGAATAATTGAGAATATTTTAAATTGAAAATTTCGGCCATTAATTTTATTTCTTTTAACAAATTTTATTTTAAAACAATCATTATCCAAATTATTTTATTTTAGTATCATATATGTTTTATTAGCAAGATAGGGAATTTTATTTATCTTTTATTTGTATCAAAATTTGTTCTCACCATACACTGTTCAGTTTGATTTGAATTTGTTTCATTTACTTTGTGTTTCTATATCTGTGTTTTTCTTTCAATAATACCGAACTTACGACTTTGAGATTTAAATTAGAAATTTTATCATATGATATTTAACCGACATTGCAGCGGGATATCATAGCAATATATTCTCTGTTAGATATGTTGAAAGATGCGAGTATTTTCCTTAATGAATAAAGTGTAGTTATTAAATAAAAATCATTTGTGTTTAGACACAAAATGTTTTGCTGATATGACAGAATTATTAAGTGTTCATACAAATCTCACTTGATACGGTAACAGTCAATGTCATCCGATTATAAATCTTTGAGATTCTTTTGAAGTTTTGGTATCTTAATACCACCGGCCACACCATGGTTACCCTGGAGCTAAGACATGGAGGCTCTTCGCGGCGGTGAGTGCGTGCGTGGGGCGTACCCAACGTGAGTACCGTCCTGACCCCCGACCCTAGTCGGTGAGAAACCGTCATCTTCGCAGCTGAACACGGCCTCGAAGCGCCCAGCGGTCCCATCGCAGCATTCCACTTTAACTTCGGGGTATACTAATGACAGTTGTGAATTTATTATATTTTATTGGAAAAGAAAAATGGAACACCCATATTCTTCTTTTAAGATTATAGTAATTAAGAAATAAATGGCTAGGTTATAATATATTATTTATAATAATTTAAATTACCTACGTATTGCTGTCTAAGTATGAATTATAGATATAGGTATAGTACTATTAAGATAACGTGTGTTCTTCTTTTATGTTTCTTAAATTAGGTTAAGATGTTTTATAAAGAAATGTGGTTTAGATTCTCAAGGTCAAGTTGATTTTACTTACACTGATATACAAAAAGGTTTTGATCAAATTGATAACTATTTATTACTGCCAAAGCTCAGAGTCATTGGCTTCTCAAATGATCTGATTGTATTATTCGAGTCATGTTTACCTTCTAGGTAGGCGTCAGTTTGTTGAATATGGAGTATATAGATCAAAAATTCTATATAGCAAGCTGTGGAGTTCCACAGGGATTACTCTTGGGCCACCTTCTACTTTTAAACTGGTGTTCAAATAACTTTTTAAAACCGAATATTGAAAAATGTAAGGCGAAAACACACTAGAATATGTATTCCTGTAACTTACAACTATAAGATTGATAACATTATTCTGCAACGCTGGACAAATTATAAAGATCTATGAATTTATCTTGACACTAAATTCTCCTTCACGTATCACATTGATGAAATGGTCGGCATCTAAAGTACTGGGTTTGCTTTTTAGGAACTGGAGGGTATTTAAAAACATTAGTATGATTACATTATTGTATTGTAGGTGAACTTTCATCAGAAGAAATTTGGTGTCCTAGGAAATCTAATGATGGCACACCGAAAATGCATTTTGAAGGTTTTATGTTGCTGCCAAAATCTTCAAGGCGTTTAAAAACGGTTTGTAAGTGAACTAAATGTTCATCATGATTTTTACTTGCTATCGAAATGTCATCTAAATAAACGAAAATGAATGACAGATATTTTAAAGCTTCATTGATGAATCTTTGAAAAGTCTGACCAGCGTTTCGTAAACCAAAAGGCATCCTAAGAAATTCAAAAAGATCGTATGGAGTAATGATTGCAGTCTTATAAATATCGTCTTTTGCGACTGGTATCTGATGCTATGCCCGAATTAAATCTATTTTTGAAAAAATAGTGCATCCATGTAAATTTCAATTGAAATCATGTATATGGGGAAGGGGATATCTATCCGGAAGTTTAACAGTATTTAACTGTCGATAGTCACCGCAAGGTATCCAATCATTAGGTTCTTTTTTCGCAACCATATGCAAAGCTGAAGAAAATGACAAAGAAGAAGGCGTGCAAATTCCAAATCGACCATTTATTTGAATTCATTCTTAGCGATGTTGTGAAGTCGGACTCCCTCTATCATCCGTAAAATTTTCCAGTCGAACTTTTCGCGAGGGGTGGGTGAATTTACATGAAATAAGGGGTTCGCGAAAGCGCGTGAACAGAATTTTTACTCGTCGAAATCTGTCCAGCGATTCTCGAGATATTGCGATTTGAAGGTACGGATTTTTCGCTGCGGCGGGAATGTACAGACAGCCGTTTTCTCTTTTTTTTCGGGGAAGAAAGTGACTTGGCGTCTTTCTCTTTCTTTCCCAGATAGACACTCAGGACCTAAGTACTGTTTCCAAAATTTCCAAAAAAAGTCATTTTTCGCCAGGAAGGAAATGAGAGGGGGAGATTGTTTTTTCGCCATAGAATGTGGAATTTTTTTCTATTTGATTTGAGCTCTATCAGTTTACGATCGGATGATAAATAAAGTTGAAAAATATAAAAGCCAGATCGTTTTGGTGGGACATTCTTCTTACCAGATGATCGAGAATGTTCAACATGAGTGCGAGTGAACAGCGCTATGGGTAAGTTGAAGTGTGAGTGATAGCGTATATCAGCAGCCTTCTAAGTCAAAGGACGCTGCGGTGCGATTGGCTCTCGCAAGACCATGTGACTTCCAGCACCCATGCGGTTTATACATTTATTTAACGTCGGCCTATTTCCGCTACTGAGGCCTAACACCGACGCCTGTAGACGAGCTACCCCCAACCAGGAATTTTGCCGAACCTCTTCCCTTAAGAAGAGTAGGGATCTTTTACTTGCCTAACATTTAATAGACAAGGGACCGACGGCTTTACGTCCCCTCCGAAAGATGGTATATCCCCTTTACAACCCTCGTCTAAGCTTGTACAGCTTCCGCGCATACACTGATATACAAGTCGCTGGAAGATGTGTGAGGCGAGGATGCGGACTTCGTTGTTTACACGAACGAGTCCTATGCGTTGGAAAATAAAAAATTTGGAGCAGTGGTGAGTTAGAGTTGAGACCCTAGAGGGCGTTCATACACTTAATTTTGATGTGAGAAGTCTTTGGGTTCGATTTCTGTAGTGGTAGTTAGGGTCAATAGCTACACCCTTTATACCGTTGTAACACTTTGTTTTAAAATTATTTTTATTTAGCACTGTATAGTTGTGTTTGAGTTCTGACAGGGTCAACGACTACACCCTGTATATGGTATTCTTGAAAAAAACAACATTGGATTTAAAACGGAACGAACAAATTATTTATTTAAAATTTTAACCGAACAGAGTTTAAAATGAATGGTATTTTTATTTAACAAAATTTTTCTTTTAGTGGGTAACTAATTATTCGACGGCATAAATTTAGTCTGTGGAATTTAGCAAAAATGTTTATTAAATTGTCTGATTTTATTCTTCTGAAAAAATTCACTTTGTATTTAAAACTGCGTGGGCCGCCGAAGGCGAAATGAAAAAAATGAAATGGGGCCGCTTAAGGCGAAACGATTTACTTAAAACTAAATGGGGCCACTTAAGGCGAATTCCTAAAACTAACTTTTTCTAACAAGGTTTCGGCCTGGGAAGCTAGATCTGAACGGCTAGTCACGAAAAGTATGCAGGGACAGGGAGTAAGAAAACCTATCTAGACGGTGGATATCTCAACTTTAGTTAAATAGTAACCGGACCGGAAGCACTAGCAAATCAGCTTATTACACTTAAAATCACTTTTAAATAACTTTTCCCACTAAACCATTTCGCGATACTTAACATAGAAGTCACCATCAAAACTTAGTTGGGTAGGCTGCGCTCGGGTATTTATACGTTTAGAAAAGTTTCGTTTATCTGCCCCATCGAGTCTCGCATCCTGTTTTAAAACGTCTGGAAAAGCTGGAAATCGCTCCGTGCGGGCGAGGATGTCATTGATTGCGAAATATTGGCAATACTGAAAATTTAAGATTTCGAAAATGAAAGTCATATGGAAAAATCGGCAAGGAAAAGGGGAATTTTTTGAAATAAGAACGAAGTTTGAATCTATTTTAGTTTGGGAGTTATTAACGTTTGATTAACAAAATTTGAAACGCCCCGTAAAGTATTAACGGAGGTCCGATGTTTACGAGTTGAAATGATATGAGAATGTTCCCGACAGGTGCGTGGTGTCTGGAAATAAGATATGGGAATGTTCCTAATGGGTACGAGTTGAGTTGAGTTATCAAAAAGTGATGAAATTTAACATAGCAATCGAGCTGCAAGAAATTGATGAAATTAAATAGAATGTTAAGACTCGAGGCAGGGAACATGGTTTGAAGTATACAAGGGGTGGTCAAAAAGTAATAAGTATTGAAATGCGAAGTAGTTGCAAGAAATTTGTGAAATGAGTTAGAATGTTAAGTTTTAACGTAGTTTAAAGTATACGAGGGGTTGTCCAAAAGTAGTAAAATTTTTAATGTGGAATGGTTTACAGAAAGTTAACAAAATGAAATAAAATTTGAAATTTTAGGTACGGATAGTGATTTTAGTCTTGTTGAAGAATATATGGGGGCTGTATTTTTAAGGGGCGTTTTTTTGTAGTGAATCTTTTATGAATTGACTAGAATGAATATTTGAAGTTTGATATTGGTGAATTTACGTTATTTTAGAATTACCGAGTGCTTGTGAATTTTTTTAGATTTATGTGACCTTGGCTGTAGTTTTTCGGTGCAAACAGTGTCTGGTTGACTTTTTTATATGGTTTGCCATGGTGCATGGATCGATATGATTTTTTGATTATTTTCTGTTTATGTTTTTCGACTCGTAGGGGACATACCCTACAACAGTTTGAACGGTCACCCATCCAACTACTAACCGCGCCTGACGTTGCTTTAATTCGCATATCGAAGTATGTACATAGTAAAGACGCACCTACGCTCGTCCCTCACCCATGCGGTTGTTAGTAAGAATTTTGGAGTAATTAGTGGTCGTGGTATTTTTTTTATTTTAGAATTTTTATATATTTATCTATAAATGAAAAAGGGTCTAGTATGTTGTATATATTTATTGATGTGCAACATAATTCAGCAAATAAAATATTTTTTTTATATACACTCTGATTGCTTTAATTTAATTTTTATTAATTATCATGAAATATAGCAGATTGAAAAAGTAAATGAACGAATATAAAATTACATAATAAAATCAATTGAAATGAACTTATAACATATGAAAATATGTTTTTGTCTCATTCATCGTCGGAATTTGTGACTACTTCTTCATCTTCAGCGGGCTCTTTATCGGAGCTTGAATACTCTATTTCGCCCGATTCTTCTGCATTATCTGAGAATAGTAATGTATATATTCAATAAGTAATTAAATGAATAATGCAATTATAAAAAAAAATGTTTAAACTCACCTGTAATATTTTCGCCGGTATATTCGAATTGTTCATTAACATTAGCATCCAATATTAATTGCGGCAGACAATCTCCGCGAGATCAATAAAATTCAACCATATTTGTGTTTTGTAGCCACCCATTTTTGTCAGGTATTAAAGAACTAGAAAAATGGAAATATGCATTACGCCAAATCCTTGTTATGTACTGAGTTCTTAAAAGGTATTGATCTAATTCAGCTTTACACGGGGGCAAAGTAGAGAGGTCACAATTTTTGAATAATTTTTTAAAAGGCTCATGTTTATTGTTAGCTTTGTAACTTGCACAGAATTTTTGAAAATATTGCGGTATTTATATGTGTGATATGCTTAAAATCATAAATTACACAAACTCCTACAATTTCAAAAAAAAATTTCCCGTAAACCAGTTATGAGAGCAACTCCAGGATTAGTTAATGCAGTTTGATAATTTTTATTTTTCATTAATAACTTTAAAGGTCTTATCTTGCCTTTTTAAAAAAATTATGGATTGTAATCACATCCTGTTAATGCATGTAAGCCAGGTAAACTCGCGCACAAGAATTGCCCCAATTCTATGTATAATTTTGCATTTCCGGTGCCATATTCCACAAAAATCTTGAGGCTATTGCTTTGAAAAATGCTTCTTAGCATGATTATTAACACGTCTGTGTCTGTACTTAGACAGCTGCCGATATACGCCGTCTCGCATACTTCAACTTGCCCATAACGCTGTTCACTCGCACTCATGTTCAAAATGCCTCAAGAATATTTTTTGCAAAAAAATTTCACTAATTTAAAAATCTAAGGGTCGGTTAAGTCCCACTATCCTTCAGCCAGGTCTGCGTTTTTGTATTTAGATATTACAAAAGAGGTGTTGTACAAGTTTTCACGGTGCCTCAAATACCTACCCAAAAATGTCTACCAGCTCTCCTACTATATACATTATCATAATCATAATAATATCTCTTGTTTATTATTGTATCCTCGATACCAAATTGGTCCCATTTTAAAGATGGCTGGTTAGAGTCAGTAGACCGTTTGTATGTAGTGTGAGAAACGCTACGAGACTCCTATGACTACTGTCACAGAAATATAGATTTATCAGTAGTTATACACTATACAGGGTGTCTCACCGGGAACTGAATCAATCGATATAGAGAAAAGTACGCATCAGAAAATTTTGAAAATATAGATAATTACTAATGTCGGTGTGACCAATCCAACTAAAATAATTACAAGTAGCTGGCACTTCCGCTTATACCGGAAGTCGATACCAACTTGCTTATTTCAAATGGAACATTCTATATATTTTAGGGTTTTCGAAAAGAGCATAAATCGAATATATGTAGCATATCCTATACCTAACCTAGCCGTTTCAGAGATATTTGACATTTTATAGAAAATTTGACAGGTGCAAGGGTTTGCAAGAACCGTTATAACTTTCTTCGTGTAAAAGATCCTCATTTGCTTCTTGTCACGTAAAAAGAACACAAGGAGAACTACGTTCTACAACTGAAATAAATTCAATAATATCATACCAAGTGTTCCGTTTTTCGCGTTACATTTTCTCAACTTCAAACCGCGAAAACTTGTTTAGGTCAAACGGAACACCCTGTATTTTTTTACGTCAAGTTGTGTAAAATTCAATTCCCTTTTTTCTGATATGCATTGTGGGGGTTAAAGTTACAACTTTTTCAAATACTTACGATTTTATTAGAAATTCATGAACTGTTGTAATCATTTCGTCAAAATAGCCATGATTAGAAAAAATCAGTCATTATCTTATGTCAAAAAATGCCAGCACGTTTAAATTATACCAACGAAAACTTTTTAAATTTGTTTATTATTTACGGAGAATGTGATAAAGTAATATCAAGAACTTGCAGCACATTTGCTACTCGATATCCAGAAAAACGCAAAATAACACTAACGCTATAACATGCGTATTAATCGAATTGAAGGTATGGCATGAACTAAAATAGCAGAGATAAGATCAATTTAAAATATGATTTCATTTTAATTTAATAATTGCTCAAAGTTCCGCCCTCGAACCTCGACGCATTTTTCGGACCTTCAGATTAGTTCCTCATGGGTAGCTCTTCTAATTGAATCCTGTGATATGTTTTGAAATGCATTTCTTACTCTTTGCATACAATCTTCAATGGTTGTTAATGGGCTCTCATAAACTTTATTTTTAATAGTTCCCCAAATGAAATAATCCAGAACTGATAAATCGGGCGAGCGAGGAGGCCATAAGAAAGGTCCATTATTGGCAATCCATTGATCATAAAAAGTTTCTTGTAAATAATTATTAATTAAATATGCATTATGTGGGGGAGCACCGTCATGCTGATGAAAAATATTTCTATGTACGGCGAGAGGTAAATTTTCTAAATAGTTATTATTCAAATTTTGTAAGATATTCAGATATCTTTAACCTAAAAAAAAACAAAACAAAAATGTATCTATTAGCAGAAGAGAAAATTTAATTTACCGTTTAAATTTTCCTGATAAAATTGTAATGCCACCACTCTATCGTTTCTTATGGCACACTAAACATTGAACTGCCAACTTTCCTGAAAGTTTCGCTCTCTGAACATATGAGGATTTGAGTCACTCCAATAATGCGAATTGGGTCTATTAAAAAGTCCATTTTTAGTAAATTTTGCTTCATCTGTCCATATTATATTTCCCAAATAAGAATCGTGACCTGCAGACCTTATTAGAATAAACTAATTATGTTTTAATAATATTCTGTGAATTGAATCGTTGCATAGTCCCGATTCCAGAGCAGCTTATCTTAATGACATCCTTGGAAATGCATGAAAATATCCCAGAATGACTATTTCAATGTTTTCGTCATCAACAATAGGCTCTCTTCTTTGCATTCTTGCCTTGACAGAGCCATAATTTTTAAAATTTTCCAGTATGCGTTTTATAGCGTTTGGTGACGGTTTCCGTTTTTCTGGATATCGAGTAGCAAATGTGCCGCAAGTTCCTGATATTACTTTATTACATTCTCCATAAATAATAAACAAATTTAGAAAATCTTCATGGGTGCAATTTAAACGTGCTGGCATTTTTTGACATAAGATAATGACTGATTCTTTCTAATCATGGCTATTTTGATGAGATTATTACAACAATTCATGAATTTCTAATAAAATCGCAAATATTTGGAAAAGTTGTAACTTTAACCCCCACAATGCTAATGTCAGAAAAAAGGGAATTCAATTTTACACAACGTGATGTAAAAAATACAGGGTGTTCCATTTGACCTAAACAAGTTTTCGCGGTTTGAAGTTGACAAAATGTAACGCGAAAAACGGAACACTTGGTATGATATTATTGAATTTATTTCAGTTGTAGAACGTGGTTCTACTTGTGTTCTTTTTACGTGACAAGAAGCAGATGAGGATCTTTTACGCGAAGAAAGTTATAACGGTTCTTGCAAACCGTTGCACCTGTCAAATTTTCTATAAAATGTCAAATATCTCTGAAACGGCTAGGTTTAGGTTTTATATATATATATATATAGAATATACATATTTTCGACTCAGAATTTTATGTCCTTTCCGAAAACCTTAAAATATATAGGGTGTTCCATTTGAAATAAGCAAGTTGGTATCGACTTCCGGTATAAGCGGAAGTGCCAGCTGCTTGCAATTATTTTGGTTGGATTGGCCACACCGACGTTAGTAATTATCTAAATTTCCAAAATTTTCTGATGCGTACTTTCCTCTATATCGATCGATTCATTTCCCGGTGAGACACCCTGTATAAACAGTTCTTATGAAAGTTCCGTAGGTTATTAAAAAAACCGAATTGTTACTTTGGAGTCCATTTTGGTGGTGGTTTTCGTTATAAGGGGAATGTTCCATCAACGTTAGTGGTGGGAGTTTTTTGGTCCATAATCGTTACATTCTAAGTGGTTATTGCGAAGGCTTAAAATTTATAATTTTTTTTCCTAAAAACTATTGACCTAATATACCTATATAATCTATATACAATATTTCTTATCGAATTGAGTAATTTTATGTATGTTATATTTTCATCTCAGGAAATGCCTAAATCCACAAAGACAATTAAAAGTAATTTCAGATCACGATCTTCCCTGATTTAGCGATATAAAAATAAATTGACAGAATATAATAGGAAAGTATGACCGTATGCGGTTTATTCGTTCAGTAGAGTTGTTGTCCGTGGCTTTTACAGTACTTGGAAAGGTAAATACTTCCTTTATAGTTAATTAATAGGACAAAACGCAATAAAGAACACAGGGGCTCTTTTTTAAATGTTCTATGTTTAGAAGAGGTGTGATCTGGAAATCCGGTTTCATTTACAGTTTATTTCTAGTACACATACTTCTTACATTTTTTCTTCTAGATTGATTCCATATCAGTATTCTTAATTACTTTTTGTTAAGGGGCGAAATAATGTTGATCACAAAGAAATAATTGTTCGAGTATCGGAGTAAATAAATATGTATAGGAACTGAATAAAGGGCGTCTTGTTTTGGAACACTCAAGGCATTGCATTGCTTTAAAATTAATGTCAGATATATCAGATCAATTGACCTTTTTCATCTGGGCCAGTGTTAAAAATCATATTTCATTTTTTTAATTTGCGATGGTGATTTGGCGGTGTTACTTTATATCGACAGTCGTTCCCTAATTACTTGATACGTAGGTATTAAAATTTAAAATATTAATTTTTGCAATTAAATTAAAATAATTTTTTCTGCCATAACTAACTTCTAAAAATTTGCTATGACAACACATTACAAACCGAAGCATAATGAATATATATTGACATGATTTTCACTTGTACTTAAGCTAAAGAACACATTCAGATTAATTTGAGTTGTGTATTGTGAATAACGTGCACTTTATTCTGAGTAGAGAGTTCCATGCATGTTTTCTGTTTTTTTTATTTGTTCTGTTTGATAAAATATCAAGGTATTTTACAGAAGACAGATAATTTCAATAAATACATGCAATTATTGTATTTCAACCATTAAAGACAGATAGAGATAAATACAACATAACATAATGATAAATAGAATCAGTTATTTTAAATGAATGCACTCAATTAATTATTGTTATACTAATTATTAAAACGTTTAAAATATCTCGAACTGTTTATACATCTATTATGTTGAAGTAGATATAAGGTTTTAATTTAATTTGGGCGGGAAATTGTTAAATGTGAAAGAGATTCAATATCACCTGATGAAAAGAGAAGAAACCAATTTATTTTGTTAAGTTGATGTCACGAAAGATTTAAGTTGGTAATTGCGATTTTATTTGAGGAAAATATAAAGGAAATCGTGGAAAAATTGAAAATTGGAGATTGCTAGGGGATATGAAAAATAACAATAAAATTGTAAAATTGAAGGGGAACAAAATTTTGGAGAAAATAGAATATTGGAATAAAATATAGAGAATAGATTGTTGTTGGGTTAATTGAAGAAAAATAAAATGAAGGAAGACAAGTAACTATAGAATTTGGAAGAAAAAAGTAGAAAATGGAGTTTTTAAAAATTTTTACAGGTAACAGAAAGAATAATTATAATTCATTTTAAGGTCAAGAAATCGATTCCTGGTGAAAATGGAATATCATTTGAAAGGTGAAGGATCTCAGGAGTTAGTAGCTGAACATCGTAGATAAGTGATACTGTGCGGCTGGAAGTAATGTTGAGCTACGCGGCTTGCCATTTTGCAAGTACCGAGAGCGGTGACCTTCAGCCCTTGGTGGACTTAACCCATATACTGTTATTATACATGATTTGCAGGAAACAACTACTCAGCGGGCGAATACCCCGACCTGCATTGAATTATACCTTACAAATCATGAAAAATTGGTGGCCAATGTCATTTGTCAACTCCCTGACCAGACATAGACCGGTTTCGAACTTATTAGTTCTCATCAGTATGTATAAGTTCATGATTTAGCTTATCATTTATCTTATGACTTCCTAGAAATATTATATCAATCTTAATGTGACAGTATCCAGTTAATAAGAATCAATTAATATCATTTCTAGAATATTTTTTTGCTATTAAGCACTCATATAAACTATGCATTATGTATTATATATACAATAGGGTGGAACGAAAAAGTCGTTTTTCAATTATGATTTTCTATTAGCAACAAAAATCTTTAAATGTGGTTATTAATCAATGATCATGCCAAACCATACAAAAGTACACCCTTTGTTCACTTCAAGAATCCTTCGACTTTTTCCTTCCAATTTCCAATCTATTTCATCTAGTATACTAGTTCTATCTCATTCAGTTTTACGGCTCTGTCAAATTCATCTCGATATGCATTGCAGAGAATTAAATTTATAAGAACCTTAGAGAAAACTTGATTGGATTAATTTACAGAAATAGATTTCATTGTTTTCCAAATGTAACACGCCAATATCACTTTCTTGTACAACATACCTGAGATAATGATTAAATAATATAAATATTAACATGTTTCCACTTTGTATTACACCGTGCTCTATTCGGTCTTAGCAAAAAGTAGTAAAGGTAGCAGTATACTCAAAATTCGAAATTTAAGAAAAAGGAGGAATTCAAAGGTTTAAATCATACACAGTACACCTTGTTAACTTACAGATCAAAAGGTAATTTCCTATTATAATTACAAATCGAATATCAACGTTTCAGAACTTAATTTCTTTCGTGAGATTTGAAAATTTTTATGGGACTTGCAATATTCAAGAATTAAAGTTAATAGCTTCACATTTAACAGAACAAATGTTTCCACCACTATTAGAAATTGCACAAATTTGATTTTTCCCTTCCATCCTAGTATAAAATACTTTCAATCCTAGTTTAAGTTTTTCCAAATATTTGCCTAAAACAGAAATCCTCAAGTATTATATTACTTTCATAATATTTAAGCGATAAAAGAACTGAAAATATTATCTACATCATCATTGCACACTTTTTTATCCAAATTGTTCCCTATTTACAAGCCGTCGTATGCGGTAAAAGCTGAAAGTTTATGTATTGGTACGTGTTTACACCCCCTATTAAACGCCCCGAAGGTGAATTTAATACATTGCAACACAAATAGCATTAATCACTGATTTATGTGCCAACTAATTAACTTACAATAATTAGTACAACACTAATTATCATTTGTCAAGAACTTAACACTGTATACTTCACTACTTTGATCATTTCAATTCTTTTGTAATCTGTTCACTTCATTATCCAATATCGAACTACTCCACTCCCTCTTATGCCTGTAGACAAGCGTTCTGAACTGTTGGAGAGGTTTCTGGCACGTGCCTGATCGAAGACTCGATCCTTCTCCACATATCAACGGTTCTCAGGGTCAGTAACGCCATCTATGGTCCGGTTGCCCACCCGCTATTCTATGGAGTAGCTACTTAGACAGGTTTCTACTAAATGAGAATAGTTACAGATACCTCTGTCCGTAAGGGAGAGTATACATAACAGTATAGTATAAAATATAGATTAACTAAAGAAAAGAAACTCTTGGCTTGCTTTGTTTTTGCTTTAAATAAATCTAGAACTCGTCAAAGCTCTCAGGTGAAGGTGAATAAAAAATAAAGGGAATTGCTCTAACTGTAATCAGAATTATCTGTGAGAAATCTTAAGATTTAAACCTGGTATCAGACATATCTTTTGTAAGGGAAATGCAACTTGCATGTGCCTACAAATTTCCTACTCTTCCGACATAACATACATGTAGCAAATATGAATCATGTAACACTATTGTCCTCTTATTGTTATATCGCAGACATATATTTTGTAAAGTAAATGCAACTTGTATGTACATGTCCTGTATGTTGTCTGAATCTGATTTTTATACACTAGAAACATGGCGTTTTCGTTTTTCGTATTATATTGCTATGATGTATTAGACATGTAATTTGTCCTTATTTGTATATGTTCATACATGTTCCAGAGATATAAACCCTAATAAAGGACCCCAGACGTTTCTTATGGAAAAATGGTCCCAGTCAAACTGGCTAAAATTGGAATATGCTGTAGCGTAGCTTATTACCTGTTGATTAAAAGTCTCAATAGATAGATTAGCCAGGAGTGTAGGTCAGCTGAGAGAAAGAATTCATCATTTGACGTCGAAATTTTGAGTAATGGGTATTCCAGCCTGGAGAAGTTATTACTCAGAGAATATGCGCACTTGTGTGCATCATTATCTTCATCCAATGTTGACATACGCATGGGCAAATCGACCTGGGGGTTCTCAATTAAAGTCCTTTTAAAGTTGATAATGAAAATGTGAAAATGAGTATAATTGTTAAAAACTTCATATTTTAAAACCATGCAGAGAGAAACAGTGGAAGTGCTAAGTTATCTATATCTTTAATTTTTTCCATTCATAACTCGTAAGGAAGATTATATTTTTTAAAACCCACCCCAATATGTGTATATTATCATATTTCGTTAAATTAACGAGTACGCTCACGAGCGGCACTAAAAGTATTTCGAGAAATAATAACAGTAGTATTTATTCATATTCGAGTTCGAAGAAAAAAATATCATGTTTTATGAGAAGTAAAGTAAAGTGTTTGTCTTTGTTATTCTTATACATCCTTAACATAAAAAATGTCACATTTACTCCATATGAAAGAGTATACTATTCTTGTTGTGAAGAAGAAGAAGTTCTTCACTGTTTATTATATTGTTATGTGCCGCCCTCTAACGGAGAGAGGTATAATCAATTCCAGGTAGCAGAATGAAGGAGGCTTGCTTAGTTGGTTACCGGTAAAGTGGCGCCATCCCTGGGCCAACTGGCGAAGTGTCATTACCAGTGGAAGTTGCTAGACGTACTAGAAAGATTTCGAGTAACGGACTGGAAAGATCGAGAATAAAGCATCACGGATATATAAAGAGTGGATTCCACGCACGGAGACCAGTTTTATATGAGATGAACAAGTGAACAGATAAAATAAGAACAGTAATAAGTTGTGAATTACATTAGTATCTACAGTTGTACTTAGTGTGTTATGAGAACGATTAATTATTGTAATTAGCTATTCAATAAAGTAGTGGTTAGTTTATTATTAGTTATATGCAATAAATACTCGATAAAGTCATTTTCTCTTTATACAAACTCTTTACTACTGAAGATAAATTTAATATTAAATACGTAGACAATGTTTTTTTAATTTTTATTTTTCAAACAACTATTCACAACGCCCGATTGCAATTTATGTTTCTGATATAAACAAGTGAAAAATTACTAGACGCCGCTAACGCTAGATCCTCAAATTAAGTACCAATAAATCTTATTTTAATGAATGGCTAGTATTCATACATTGTAATACAAAAGAAATAATTCGCGAGAAGAATACCTACATAGTGCGCCATCATGATGTGAAATATTTCGAGGAATTAAATGCAATTTCGTGTTCGTACACCCACAATTCTAGTTAATTTGAAGCCCGAACAAGATTGCAGGAGTGCACATATCACATAAAATTAAATTGCTTGGTAATTTGATGTTATCTACATAATATGATCGTGAAGCTGATGTGGGATGTGCCAAGCAAATACCATCATGATAACATCTCACACTCGAAATTCTTTCTTCATAACCAAACAGGTGTTTAATTCTCCCATATACAATATATTCCGCTCTGTGTCACCTAATTATTATTTATACGATCGATAGTAACCAGCAGTTTTTTTACGGTTCCTTAACGAGGTCTCTCCCAGTTTTATAATTAAAATCTCTTACAAGGTGTTCAACAAATCTGGAAGTACGACAGACTGCCAAGATTAGATATCATTAACTAATTTGCTAAAAATATAGTGCATATGTAGATAAAGCTATGACATTTATTACAATTTGATTACGATTATCTCTACTGCAATCTGCTTGCAACTTAGACGGCTAGTCATTTATTCCTTTGGTGACATATTTATCTACTGTTATAATAACACCTGACAATTTCATCAACGCTAAATAGAGAAATAGAAAACTCTTAATATTGATTATTTATTTAATTAATTATTTATTTTATTTTAGAAACAACTATAATAATAATAATAATTTAATAATGATATTTTTTATTGTCCATGAGATCATACAAAAAATGATATGGGATAAGTCAAGAGACAATAATGACAATACAACAAAACATAATATTATTAAAGTATAAATAGTCATCAGTCCAAAGTATAATACAATAGTAGAATAAAATCAAATAAAATATTAATACAGATTAAAAAACATACAAGTACAAAATACAAAATATAAGAACAAAATACATAAAAAACGAATAAAAGCATAAAAATAATAATACAAGTGTGAACAATTAGAATACATAATTTAAATGGTCATCAGATATGGAATAAAAACAATTGACTAATAAAATATTTTTTAGAGTATTTTTAAAGCATTTAATAGAATTAATTTATTTAATGTGGCGCGGAAGCTTATTGTATAGTATGATTCCCATGTATCTCGGACATTTTTTATATATTGACAAAGTATGAATAGGAATTTGCAAATCATTTAGAAAGCGAGTTTGATATTCATGGAAAAATTATTCTTTATAAAATCTTCAAGATGTAGTTTTACATATACTACTATTTGTAATATACAGGGTGATTTTTTTTGGGCGTCTATTAGAAGTATATCGAGAAAGAAAAATGATATCGATCTGAAACTCCGAAACACATGTCCGTAGCTGCATTGTTGTTCTCTTTGAGGTATAAGGCAATAACGTAATTCTTTATTTAATTATTTAGCCTCATAAACCCCCATAATCTTTTCTTTAGTGTTTGCCAGGTGGAAATACAGGAGTACACATAGAGCTCCTCGTACTGATTGCTCTCATTTGAGGTCCTAAATGTGGCACATAAGGTATGAAAGTGCAAATGGAGTACTGTATAGTGTACTTTCCTACCTTTAATAGTTTTGCTCACCTAAGACAGATTAGCTAAGCTACGCTGCGCTGATGAAGAGCAATAACTCCGAAACACGTGTTCGTAGCTGCATTGTTGTTTCTTTTTGAGGAATAAGACAGTAGCTCACTTTCATTAATTATTTGACCTCATAAGCCCTCCATCTTTTATATTATTATTACCACGTTGGCGATGAGCAAATCCGCAATGTCCATTCTGATTCACAGATTTGACAACAATAATTTTTGGTCGACGCAAACTGTCATAAAAGTACGGTTAGGAATGTTAGGATCGCCGTTCTCCCGGGGAACTGGAACGAGCCGGTGCAGCAAGGACGTGGCTCCGACCATCTGCGCACGCGCGTCGCATAATAATCGTTTCAGCTCCCGCGCGCCCTATGAATTCGTGATATTTGTTCTTGTCCAACAATCTGCAAATATTAGTCTATCAGATTTTTATTAAAAATAGTTATTAACGGATTTTTTATAAAAAATTAAGTTAATAATTATTTTATGGACAAGAAGCGCAATTTTTACGTTTTTTTGTAGTACAAAATTAACCGCAAAAATAGGTTCAGCCCATGATACAAAATTTTTATAATGGAAACAGAAAAACAGGACTGTTTGTTCTCATTATTTTTTTGTCGTAAACAAGATACCTACATACAGAGTTAGATTTCTCTTAAATTAGTTCTAAGAATGTATTCGGGCACAAATAATGACAAGTAGAGAAAAAAATCAGTTGTAGGGTTATAGCTAAAATTTTATTAATATCACTTTATACTATAAACTTTATAGTAAACTTTATAGTAAATAAATCTTTGACATTAATACTTTTAACCTGGAATTAAAATAACTGTACTGACTTCGCATAATTATGATCACATACATTATTTTTATTGCACATATTTTCAATTGTTTCTTTTTTACTAGCATCAGGTTTTCTCAGCGAATTATTTGCGTTTGACTTAGTACATCTTTTCTTCTTAGTAGTTTTAAATCTGATTTGTTTCCCTATCGTTTCGTATTATTAGCTGGTTCCCTTGAAATTATGTTTTCTTTTGGTTCATTTAGCATTAAATTAATACATATATCCAGACTTTTTTCTATTTTTCAGCTGATCTCGTTGCTCACATTATTCTGTGAAATTGGACCATACAATGTATCAAGCTTAACTTTTTACCTTTTGGCTTTATTAATATGTTGACGAATATTATGTTCTGCTATTTGCTCAAGCAGTAATTTTGTTTCTCCTATATTTTCAGTTTTTGCTCTTTTTCAGCATTATGTAATGTAAAGTGTGCAACTCCTTGCAAAACAGTTCACACATGACATTTTTTGTATTATGGTGATCATCACACAAAATTGTGCATAATGTAATAATACTTCCTGATGACGATTTTGAGGATATATACCTGTTAATTGCAGAGATTGGTAAGTAGGCTTTTGAAAGTTTAAAATCACAGGATACGTAATCAGCCAGCTGACTACTATCTAGAAGGTGTCTATAGTATAGGGGGCGGTTATATGAAAATGACGGGAGCCCAATGAAGTAGAGAGGATAGACCGGTAGCCACGTCCTCGCTGCACCGGCTCCTCGCGATTTATCAGTAGAAGTAAGTTCACGCATTTTTCGCACGATGTGATCACTCCCTTAGTTACAGAATAGACTTTTATACATTTTCAAGTGAACTCTACCCACACCTCACGGGAATGGGCTTTCACGCTTTTATAGAATAGGAGTCCTGGGAGTTATGCGGACACAAGAGAGGATATATAATAACATATATAATCTAGTTACAAGATGGATCTTTGACTCCGCTCTTGGAAATTGGTTTACAACAAACATTACTTCCCAGAAAACCTTGGAGATTACAGCAAAGAGCGATGAGAACGATTATATTAAGATTTCAAAGAAATAGAATGTCATTACCAGCGTAGATGGGATGAAAATATGATGAGTGACTTCTGTTGGATGTTGAGGAGAGAAAGGGTTGTGAAATAGAGGATGCGTAAACTGAATCCTGTCCACAGATCATTTGAGGAAAGAGTACGAAAATACAGACGATTATGAGTTATGCTGTATAAAATTTTTCCAAAATAATATATTTGGTGCTCAAGTATTCCAGAGTTACAAATTTATAATGTTATTTTATGTGTTATTAAGAAGAAGGAAGTTTTCTAAATTTCCGGGTTCATGGTTTCTGGGTTTGTTGTAGTATATTCCCCTTACCGCCAATATGGCCGCCCAAAAAATTACTAAAATTTGCTAAATAAATCATTTGCCCAAGCCCACTTGGCAAATACCATAAAAAAAGTCCTTAAGACACCCTACCCTGCACACCGAAAAACTACATTTGGCAACTTAAAAATCCAATAAAATGAAGGCACTATCGATAATTCACCACAATCAAAATTCTAACTTCAAACTGGCTAAAACACCCCATTCATTCAAATTATTAATAAAATTTTACAAAAGAGTCACCTAAAAAATACAGCCCCCTCAACATCTTAAAACATTAGCCATTTACTCTTCCAATCTCTACTCATCAAAATTTATTTTCATTCACAACACTTTTTACAAGCCCCGTATATTAATTTTAACGTCAATCTCAATTTCCCCACATTATCTTGAAACCCCTTTTAACCATCTTCACGAACCGCCCATGAAACAAACTTTTTAAATCCAGACCAGTTTACATGTTCCCGTGAGTTGCTGGTCACTCGTTCCTATCTTCGTTTAATCATTCTACATTCAAACTTTTTCTTCATTCAAAAACATAAGCCCAATTCACTATTTCCCTTTTTCATGCTGGCAACTCGTCGCCAACTTCACTCCATTACCCTAAATAAATTATTATGACCGCACCCAGCAACAAGCGTAACGCTTAAAATGTAACTATCAAAATTGGTTAAAATCGAACTCTCAACGCTACCTTACGGGGCTATTTCCAGACCTCGGTCATATTCGCAGTTATCGTCAATTATTCCTAAATCAAAATAGATTCCCTTGACATTTTTACATTAATAAATTACATTTTTCACAGCCCATTCAATCATCTAAATTTTATTCCAAAATTCAAAAATTTCAAAAAGTATTGCACAACATTACGCAATATTTCGCAATCCTCGCCCAAATGAATGGCTGGTTCCCTTTTATTTCCCATCCAGCTTTCATCCAGCTCTCGGCTACGTCGTGCCCCGTGTTTTAGATAAAAAGAGAAGCGTGCCGAGGCTCCGACAAGTTGTGTTTCCGGTATCTACGATTAAGTTCTTACTTTCCGCGTTGCCCTTTGGTCGCCACAGAGCCTAAACCCAAAGTAGTGTTTTCCGGCTAAGTAACGAAACCCAAAGTGTACCAGTGCCTCTTCCTAGGACTCCCCTAGTAAAAAATCTGTGTTTTAGTTTTAAGTGAATAAAAGCCAAAGTGCAAATTTTTGTTTAACGCCTACGCGGCCCTAGTTTTTAAGTGAATAATAATCCGTCTTCGCGACATTAGTTTGTAGTAAAATAAAAAAAAAAAGATCTGATTAAATAATACCGAACCACGCAACGATTAAAGGCAAAATTCTACGTATCGACAAGTTACCAAAAGAAAATTTGTTAATTTTAAAACCAAATCAATCAACTCTGTGTATTTTCAACTAAATAAAATATTGTAAATTCGTTTTTAAACCAAGTGTGTTTATTGAACTAGAAGAATATACAGGGTGCTCAAATAGGCCCTACTCCAGAACCCAAAAAGGGAATTATAGCTAGAAAGCTTATACAAGGTGAAGCTTTGGACCCTCACCAAGAAATAAAAAAGCAAATTTACGCTCTGCTCTCATACAGGGTGTACCTATTGGCCGAATCCTTCCGTTTAAGGACATACCACCCCAACCCAACTTTCAAATAAATTAAGTGCACGAGTGGCCTCTGGGAGTCTCAGACGAAGCTAGCCAGCCCAAATTTTTTTATTTTCCCGACCTTAAGAGCCAACTCCGTGTTCAGGTTATAGTGTTATGAGTCACGGAGTTATGGGTTTTGCTGTTCAAATTTTTTAACTCATGAATTTTCTAATTAAATCGTGTATATTCTTCGTTCGGTACCAGAGTTACGGCGTTATTGAGTCATAGGGTTATAGGGCTTGCAGGTATAACGCTTTATACTAGAATCATAGACCAGAATAAGAGAGAAATATCTGAGAGCCATGGGGTATAAAAGGAGCGGAACAAATAGTGAAGTGAACGGATCAGAAAGGGAACAAAGCGATCAGAGTAGAGAAATAAATAGTGACTTACGTAGTAAGTAGTAATTAGTATTGTGCTAATTAGTTGACAAATAAATGGTTACTGTTACTTGTGTGAACCCATATCTGAGTTGTTTACTAAAGAGTGTGAACATGTAACAATATGGTACTCATATTCATATTTTTTAAATAAGTCTGTAGAACTCTTTAAATTTTGAAAATACCAAATGGGACACCTAAATATATTATGCACTTTTTAATATATACGTACTGTTTTTTTTTATAACATTAAGTATATTCTATATAGACAACTGTCCAACCAAAATAGCGAATTAGTAAAGTAAATAAAGGCATCTTGCGGGAAATTAAATTCTTAAATCAGACGCGGTGCTTATAAGTACACGCCTATATTAGTTTAAGCACTTGATTAGAATTTACATAATATTGAGAGATACATATTATACGTTACCGGTGACATCAAGGTTAAAACTTTTTTGAAGTGTCGCGTCTAGCCTCTTAATTGAGTCCCTCGATAAAGTAATGTGACAATTGAGAATACAGTGGAGTGTTAGGAAAAACCTATTTTGATACTGGGGCACAAATCCCGATTTATGTTATAGTACGGTCTTGAGCAAAAAAAATAGTCTTTTTTGCTAAAATCTAGTTGTGTACATCTAACTTAAATTTTTGTGACATTGTCACTTAGTTGTCATAATTTATTGTGTGTGTGTAAGTGTGCAAAAATTAATATGCCTCATATAAGCGATTTAGGTAAATCTGGAGTTATTGCTAAAGCAGAAGATGGATGGTCATGAGACAAATTGCACTGCGTTATAATATTGACAAAAATTCGGTGTGTAACATTTTAAGAAAGTGGAGAATAAACGGTACGATTAGTAGAAATCCTGGATAAGGGCGACGAAGGATATCAACTCATCAAAGAGATTTGCAATTGGTAAATGCTTTAGGTAGTAGAAAATCCATTTTGCTCAGTTATTCAGGCTGCTGAAGAAACGAATTTTCCTGGATCGAGTAGTACTGGTCGCCGGCGAGTAAGAGAATCGGAGCTACGCTGTCATGCACCAGCACAGAAATACTTACTTAAAGCTGAACATAAAGAAGCTCGAGTAGGATTTGCGCTTGAATTTAATATGAATATGAATAAATTTTTGGAACAATGTAATCTTTACAGACGAAAAAAACTTTTCAGTCAACACACAGCGGTCGAATCACACAGCGGTCGTATTCGTGTTTACCGCCCTCCGAATACTCCATTCGATGAGAAATATATATCTAACAATGATAAAAGTGGTAGATTTTCCGTCAATATGTGGGGTTGGATATCGACACGTGGTCTTGGTGTTGTCTGGCATATTGAGGAACGATTTAATAGTGAAATGTATAAAGTCTAGATTACTTTAACTTGGCGTGTGTATGTATGAGTTAATATTTCCGTACGATTTCATTTTCTCTTGTACACAAAGATCCAGAAATATTGTCTACGTATATAGACAATGTTTCTGGACTATTGCTTTAACTTTGTGTACAATATGGGAGAAAATGAAATCGTACGGAAATATTAACTGTTATATATACACACGCCAAGTTAAAGTATACTAGACTATATTAGGATTTTAAACAATGTTATGCTCCCTTCTGTGTCATAATTATTTCCTAATAATGAGTTCATATTTCAACAAGACAATTGTTACGTTCATACTGCTCATACCGTAACTAACTGGTTTCAAGATAACAACATCAATGTTCTTAACTGGCCCAGTCATAGTCCAGATCTTAACCCTGTGGAAGAAGTATCCAAAAACGAAATGTGAGACCACGGAATACAGAAGAATTACCGGAAATAGTAAATAATGCATGGGAACATATTATTACTAATGATTATTGTATAAGGTTCTTGAATTCTATGCCAAACGGACTTATAGAAGTTATAAATAGAAATGGTGCAATAACGAAATGTTAATAGTTAGTTTCTTGTTAAGTAGGATATCCTTTGTCCTTTGATCCAGGATTTCTACTAATCGTACCGTTTATTCTCCACTTTCTTAAAATGTTACACACCAAATTTTCGTTAATGTTATAACGTAGTGCAATCTGTCTCATTAACCATCCATCATTTGCTATAGCAATAACTATAGCATTAAAATAAAAAATAAATTAAAAGTGATATCTGTTCTATTTCGGCTACTCATTACATATTCAAATAGAGGCAGATTTACATTAGAAAAAAATAAGCTGTCTAATTTTTTCTGCTCACGACGGTACTGAAAACATTCGCAAGGATATTATTGAAATCCTCGAAAATCGTGTATTGGTGTACGGTATCCACAAATGATTATAAGATACGTGATCTGTTAGTTCATTTTAATTGAGGGTTTTGTATTTGTCGTATTGAAGAGTTCCTTCTAAGGCTATAGCCTTAGAAGGATATATATCACACCAAAGCCAAAGGCGGTGCTATTATTATAAGTAATTTATTTAATTAATTTGGAAGGTAAATATATTATAATTCTACAATTTTTTTTAATAATCATCCCACCAAATATGCAAAATTAGGCATCTAGGTATTGCTAAAGTTTAGTTTCCTAGACATTGTTGAAATCTTGTATCGTGAAGTTTAGGGTGGGCATATCCAAGGGAGAGAGAGAGAGAGAGATCCGATAAAGAAATATTTATTATTCTTGGCCATAACTTTTTTTAATACATATGTTGGTAAAAAAAGTATAAGACTACCTAAGTAGAACTATAACAGGTGTAATGATATGAATTTTCACTCAATAATTTCAGTTGTTTGCAAAATTATTTAATTCAAATTAAAAAATAGTATCAATCTTTATATCTTTTTTAGTAGACAAAACTACATGGTAATTTCCCCAAAGGCTTCAATGAAGAACTGCAAATTAACTTCATAATAGACACTTAGTGTAAGTTCTGGCAGTGCTACGTAACTTTGCAAAGGAAATTTATTTTGGATTACAAATAGAGATTTTTATTAAATTTAAATACACCAACGAATTGCTCATAAATATCTCAAAAAATATCCTCATTTAACCTTTTCTCTACATCTAATAATAACTAAGATATCAGTGTATGCACCGCCGATTTGGAATACAATATATGTGACACTTTTCACCATTTTACAATTTTTTCATAAGTAGTCAAACGTACTTTACAGATATAGTTATTTATTTATTCTTTTCTATAAAACATTAACATCGCATTAATTGTCAATCCGTTAGAAATAGTGGTAATTTATACTGTCGTTAATTAATATTTCATTAATCGCGGGATACTTGCTTTCAAAAGAGGCAATAAACATCAATAATTAAAATTACTGTAATATACCTATATTTTATTTATGGTCGATATATCCTGGACAACGGTAATTTTTACTGTGGAAGACGAATTGAAGAAAAAATTATGCCACATTGTCCGAATGAACAATAAAATAAACTAAAATTAAAGAATACTATTTAATTAACAGCTTAAAAGCTTTTGAACAGTAGCGCCGGCCACGAGCTTAAGTGGAGTGGTACGTTGTTAAAACAACGAATTTACCTCCAAGTCATTTCCAAACGAGCGATTTCTATCCATTGAAATGTTACATTTTTGAGGTTAACCTTACATTTTGGGTAAGATAAGATTTATTTTTGCATTGTATAAGGAGGGCAGATGTAAGCTTAAAATTGAGTTTTCGAGGTTGGCACCCCCTGCCGCCCAATTGGCCGTCATTTTGAAAAAGGGGTGCAAACAGTTTTTCGCTGTATCTCCGTAACGGTACCTAAGGAGATTTTTTATTTAGAATTGCATTATCTACAACTTTACTAGATATTTTTTGTCATTGAATAATTAAAAAGCAAAAACAATTGCCAGCCAGTATGATACACGACTATATTGTCCTATAAAAAAATGTCAAATTGCTTGGTAATACATCTAGACAGTCGTAGAGCAAACTTATCGACCACGTGCTTTCACAGCTTAATAAGGCCTGTTTTGCTATACTACAATTGAAAAATACACTTTATGAAACAGGGCTGTTGAATATATACTGCGCTCTTGCTTATTCACTATCTCTGTTAATGTCATTGCTTGGGGTAATTCAAAGGATAGATCTATGGACAAAAAAGACTTAATAGGCTTATATTTAAGATGGGATATAATGAAAGTTGCACCGACGTTTATTTGAGTGTACCATGTATATTTATTTTAAAATGTTTGACATATACTTAGAAAAATATTGGATTCGCCCAAAGAAATGAGTGCCACTCATACAGAACTAGACATATAGATCTACTAAGTATACACCATACACTAAATATTGTCTGAAAGTTATTTGTGGTATTCTACGAATATTCTTTCCTATTATTTGGGTTTTCTACCACATGTACTATTATCCTCTTCAAAACAAATCACCGAATCTACAAAATAATAGAATTATTGGAAAAAAGGCCTCTGCGCCCGTGACGTTTACGCCAAAGGAAAAGTCAGAGGTTATGTTTTGCAAATAATATAAATCGGAATAAACACAAAAATAATATATTTTGCTGACGTTTCGGAAAGTAATCTCTTTCCGTTTTCAAAGCTATTTTTTGAAGAACTCTTATATTGCTGTGTATGTCAAATACACAGCTTTAAGATTCTGTTTATGTTATTTCCATAGATACTTACTACTTACACAGAACATAGAACTAATGATATTTTTTTAGATAATGTTGAGTTTGTTAAGTTCTTCTTTTAACATTGGTAGCCAGGTTGTACAAATATCTACAGAACAATTCGATACGCACTTATCTTCATTTAATAAGATTATTGCTGATTCTTTAATTTTTCTTTTTTTGGTATCTGTTTCTTTTGTTAAAATTTTTGCCGAGTCCCAGTTTATTCTATGTCCGTTTTCCCAAGCATGTTCACAAATCTTTGATTTCTGAATTTCATTCTTTCTAATGTAATTCTTGTGCTCATCCAACCTCACACTGAAAGGTCTGGATGACTCACCCACATAACATTTATCACATTCGCACGGGATATTGTAAATACAGTTTTTTGAATTCTGCTCCCTGTTTATCGGTTTTGTTTTTGTTAAAATAGATCTTAAAGTGTTCCCCGTTTGAAATATCGTCCTAACATCAAATTTGTCACCTATACGGCGTAGCTTTTCCGATAGTCCGTATACATAAGGAATTATTGCTGTATAATGACGTTCAGGTTTTTGTCGTACCTGATTGTCCCTATTTTCAACATTTATGAAAACTCTATCAACAAAGGCTTCAGGATATTGATTTTGTACTAGAACCTCTTTGATAAATTTTTTCTCGTTATTTAATATTTCATCATTAGATGAAATTATTTTGGCCCTATCGTATAAACATTTTACAACACCCCTTTTAACATTTATTGACTGATTTGAGTTAAAATTTAGATATCTATTAGTATGTGAGGTTGGATGAGCACAAGAATTACATTAGAAAGAATGAAATTCAGAAATCAAAGATTTGTGAACATGCTTGGGAAAACGGACATAGAATAAACTGGGACTCGGCAAAAATTTTAACAAAAGAAACAGATACCAAAAAAAGAAAAATTAAAGAATCAGCAATAATCTTATTAAATGAAGATAAGTGCGTATCGAATTGTTCTGTAGATATTTGTACAACCTGGCTACCAATGTTAAAAGAAGAACTTAACAAACTCAACATTATCTAAAAAAATATCATTAGTTCTATGTTCTGTGTAAGTAGTAAGTATCTATGGAAATAACATAAACAGAATCTTAAAGCTGTGTATTTGACATACACAGCAAAATAAGAGTTCTTCAAAAAATAGCTTTGAAAACGGAAAGAGATTACTTTCCGAAACGTCAGCAAAATATATTATTTTTGTGTTTATTCCGATTTATATTATTTGCAAAACATAACCTCTGACTTTTCCTTTGGCGTAAACGTCACGGGCGCAGAGGCCTTTTTTCCAATAATTCTATTATTTTGTAGATTCGGTGATTTGTTTTGAAGAGGATAATAGTACATGTGGTAGAAAACCCAAATAATAGGAAAGAATATTCGTAGAATGCCACAAATAACTTTCAGACAATATTTAGATAACAGGTATGGGCCTAATATAAAGCAATGTTTCAGATTTTTAGAAAAATGTTATAAGAAACTAGCCAGATCAGAAAATAGTATAACCTTTTTGTGTAAATGTCGGGAACATGACGTAATTCCGAAGTTTTTACGGCTAAAAGTACCTTTCCAAAATGCGAAAACCAGAAAAATTTTGGACAAGGCCAGCAAGTCCATGGTTAGGGAAAGGATTCAATATCATAGATACCAAAAAGAACGAACTATTGGGGACATTACTTACACGGAGAATGAATTAAGCAGAAACATTATAGAACAGGATTATCAGTTTATAATCCAGAATGTCAGGTTGAGTTACGAAAAATATTTTAATCTGCAAAAAGGTACGCATTTACATAAATTTAGAAACTTAATAAGGGAAAAACAGATTAGGCAATTACAAAATATAAATAATAATCCTTTAATTGACAGGACTGTCATTAATATGTCAAAAAGACTTTTGTCCATTTCAGACAGGCTTGTACTATCAAAAGGTTTAAATTTTGCAATAAACACGAAAACTGTTCCAAAATTTGACATAGTAGCGGCAATTGAAAAAACGGCTCAAAATTTACCAACAGATAGTGGTAATGAATATCGCATACGGGCAAAAATTGCTTTAGAGAAGCAATACAAAATTAAAGATAACTTAACTCCAGAAGAAAAGTTATCGATAAATTCTTTAAAACGCGATGAAAGCATAAAAATATTGCCAGCAGACAAAGGTAATGCCACAGTCATTATAGATAAAGATATATATAACACAAAAATCATGACTCTTGTAAATGAGGGACCCTACTCAAAACTAAACAAAGATCCAACAAAATCAATAGAGAGCAAAATTTACAGAACTTTGTTTAAATACAAACATGAATTTAATGATTTTGAACGAAGGAAACTTACACCACATCATAGTACGCCCCCTCATTTTTATGGCTTACCAAAGACACATAAACAAAATATTCCTTTAAGACCAATTGTTAGTTCTATTAATTCACCATGTCATAATTTGGCAAAATTTTTACTTAAAATTATTGATCCATTATCTGGAAATACCGATTCATATATTAAAAATAGTAAACATTTCATAGAAAAAATTTATGAAACCGATATTCATGAATCACACCTGATGGTTAGTTTTGATGTAGTTAGCCTCTTTACCAATGTTCCGGTAGATGAAACATTAAAAATAGTTAAAGGCAGGTTGCTAAATGATAATAATTTGGAAACTAGAACTAAATTAAGTGTAAATAGCATAATGGAACTCTTAACACTGTGTATAAAAACAACCTATTTTCAATTGGAAAATGAGTTCTATCAGCAGGATTTTGGTATGGCTATGGGGTCTGCATTATCACCAATTTTAAGCAACATATTTATGGAGAACTTTGAGAACACACATGTTCAAAATTGTATAAACAAACCGGTTGTCTGGTGGAGATATGTTGACGACATCTTTGCAATTTGGCCTCATGGTGTTGATTTACTAGATAGTTTTTTAGAAAATATAAATAGTAAGGAACCGTCTATTAAATTCACATTAGAAGTAGAAAGTAGGAATGAACTACCGTTTTTAGATGTTTTAATTAGAAGGATAAATAATACAATTGAAACAAGCGTTTATAGAAAACCAACACATACTAATAGATATCTAAATTTTAACAATAATTTCATCTAATGATGAAATATTAAATAACGAGAAAAAATTTATCAAAGAGGTTCTAGTACAAAATCAATATCCTGAAGCCTTTGTTGATAGAGTTTTCATAAATGTTGAAAATAGGGACAATCAGGTACGACAAAAACCTGAACGTCATTATACAGCAATAATTCCTTATGTATACGGACTATCGGAAAAGCTACGCCGTATAGGTGACAAATTTGATGTTAGGACGATATTTCAAACGGGGAACACTTTAAGATCTATTTTAACAAAAACAAAACCGATAAACAGGGAGCAGAATTCAAAAAACTGTATTTACAATATCCCGTGCGAATGTGATAAATGTTATGTGGGTGAGTCATCCAGACCTTTCAGTGTGAGGTTGGATGAGCACAAGAATTACATTAGAAAGAATGAAATTCAGAAATCAAAGATTTGTGAACATGCTTGGGAAAACGGACATAGAATAAACTGGGACTCGGCAAAAATTTTAACAAAAGAAACAGATACCAAAAAAAGAAAAATTAAAGAATCAGCAATAATCTTATTAAATGAAGATAAGTGCGTATCGAATTGTTCTGTAGATATTTGTACAACCTGGCTACCAATGTTAAAAGAAGAACTTAACAAACTCAACATTATCTAAAAAAATATCATTAGTTCTATGTTCTGTGTAAGTAGTAAGTATCTATGGAAATAACATAAACAGAATCTTAAAGCTGTGTATTTGACATACACAGCAAAATAAGAGTTCTTCAAAAAATAGCTTTGAAAACGGAAAGAGATTACTTTCCGAAACGTCAGCAAAATATATTATTTTTGTGTTTATTCCGATTTATATTATTTGCAAAACATAACCTCTGACTTTTCCTTTGGCGTAAACGTCACGGGCGCAGAGGCCTTTTTTCCAATAATTCTATTATTTTGTAGATTCGGTGATTTGTTTTGAAGAGGATAATAGTACATGTGGTAGAAAACCCAAATAATAGGAAAGAATACCATACACTAAATTATAAACATTCCCCACAATAGGGTTTTCCCAGAAAAAAAAAATATTGCTGAAATACTTAACTCGCGTAAAGAAATGATTTATGGCATATTTATTATCTTATTAATTTTACTAATAGTAACAAAAAAAAATTTGAAGTTTGAAAAATATTGGGTTCATTTTAAACAGCCA
This sequence comes from Leptura quadrifasciata, assembly GCA_963675555.1. Lineage (NCBI taxonomy): Eukaryota > Metazoa > Arthropoda > Insecta > Coleoptera > Cerambycidae > Leptura > Leptura quadrifasciata. The sequence goes on along the minus strand of OY776677.1, from coordinate 92,618,435 downwards.
TAAATTGGCGCGTTGTGACGTCAACACCCTGAAATCCAATCACAGAGGTTGTCTCTGTTCAAGATTGTTTATTAAGCTTGGTCTCTGTTAACATAACATAACCTCTATTTATTGACAACACTCAGCACTTTTCTACTTTAGGTAAATTATCAGCGGCACCTTTAACATATCTCTCTTCCATTTGATTCCATTTTGATTGTAGAATTAATAAAGCATAAACCAGAAACTGATAAAATAATATTTTCACTCCAAACAATACAAACATAAAAATATAAATTTAACGTTTTAGGTTAGTCATCTGATATGTAATGTCAGTGAAGGTTAAACTTAAACTACAGTACAAAATATTAACGTCCGACGCTTTCACGAATAACTTGTGCGGCATTTATCTGGATTCTGATTGGCCAATATTTACACGTCCACTGCTTTAGACCAATCACAGTACAAGCATTACAAATTGAAATTCTGGGAAGTTTTAGAAGAAATGCTTTCTTTAACTCACAGTTAGAATCTATTACAAACTAATTATATCCATAATCTCATTGGTTTTCCGAGTAGATACGTAATTCTGGCGCGTAAAAATGCCCGTTTTAAAAAGCAGTGAAATTATCAGCAAATTGTTTTAACGATATTTTCTTACAAATAATTCTTATTAGAAAAGTAAATTGTTGTAAATTAATAAAATGTTTTATTATATCATTTTCACGACACAAATTGTTAAAATAAAATTAGTGGGAAAACCCTATTATGACAATTAGAAGAGAAAAGTTTGTCAAAAAATTTTCTATTCGGCGCTACAAGTGTTTTATTTTCAATTTTAACAAAAAAATACATCATATGTTCCCTGTAGAGTAGAGTATGCCATTACGAATAATTTTTATTTAAACATTTTTAAATTTCCTTGATTCTACATCAATTCTACAGTGCTGCGGAGGGATCATATTTTTAGCATGCGACAGAGTGATAGAATGCGCAAGTGCTTCTCTTGCTTTTGCAAAGCTATCAGAACATTCATCTGTTCAGCTAACAACATTTTTAACTTCATTACGTTGCTACTCCGTATTGAGAATATGTAATGAATGCGAAGTTGGGAATAAAACAGTGATCAGAATTAACCATTCCTATAAAACGCTGTATGTAGTTGTGTAAGTGTAGAAAGACAAGAGATTTTTTTCCTTCCACTCATTTTTCCGTTGGAAATATAACCTTTTGCTGATATATTATGTCCAAGCAAATCTAAATTATTTACACCGAAAACACATTTAGATGTTTCAATACTTGTTTAATCCTTCGAATGAAGTTTTCAAATTAATGTTCATGATGTTCTTTATCATTTTTGTTCTCTACAAGTGTATCGTCAAAGTAAATAAAAATAAAATTTAAGTCTATAAGTGTTTCACTCATGAATCTTGTAAATGTTTGTGCGGTATTTATTGGCATACGCAAAAATTCATACAAACCGAATTGCAATTGCAATTTTAAATATGTTTTCTTCAGTAATTGGTATTTAGTGTAAATCTATTTTTAAAATTATAGTACAGCCGTGTAATCGCGAGTTAAAATCTTGTGTGAGGTAAAAGATATCTATCTGTCGGGTACAATAACTGCGTTTGTCTGTAATCACTACATGGACGCCAATCGTTTGGTTCCTGTTTTACCACCATATGAAGAGGTGAAGAGATATATGATGAAGAAGGCCAGAAGGCCTTTTTTAGTGGAGGAGAAATCCTCATGGACACCTGACATATGGATCTTTTTTAGCCAGGTAGTACTGGACTCCTGTCGGTTAAAACTTTCGAGACACTTCGGAACCGTGTGAACCTTACTTCGAAGCGCTCCCTAAGTATTAGCCCGTTGCAGTTCTTTCGTTGTCCTCCTTAGTCTTAAGGATGCCTGAACACATTGTGGCGATTGCCACCCAGCATTGTTCATCTTGTAGCATGAGTTAGATCATGTTATTCGTATTGACGTGTTATCCGACGATCAGACTTGCAGTGACTCGGACCTCATCCCATCTAGGACAGATAAACATCATATCCTTTTTGTCAATTCTGCGTAAGTAACTTCCAAAGTTGCTATGTACGCTTAGGGTTTGTGTTGGGTAATAACTGAGCTCTTCCTGTTTGCGTGTTGTCCAAACTCTTATTTTGGGAATGAGATTCTTGGTCCAACTACCCTCGCTTGCATTGCTCCATCGGTCCTGCCAGCGTTCCAAGAGGCAGCTTCGGTTGTGAGTTTTAGCTACATTGTCTGTTGCGTGGTTATATGTAGGTTCTTTTGCTAGGAGGTCAATAGGTGGTACTCCTGTAATGCTCTGCAGGGCAATCATCGACACAGTACTATAAGTACAGCAGATCCTGATAAGCGCAATTCGTTGAGTCTTTAATAACCTATTTCAATTTCAAGCAGTCTTAAGATCATCAACCCAGGCTGGGGCGGCATGAAGTATTGTGGAAGTTACCACTGAATTTAGAAGTCTTCTAGCACAAGTCTTTGGACTTCTGGTTCTGGTATACTCAGGGCCAAAGCCACTCTCTCTGCTTTGTTCGTGGCTTGTGGTTGTTCGTCATTGGCAAAGGCGACGGATCTACATTTGCTGAGTTCCAAACAGTTCTCCTGTTCTAATTCCCCATCCTATAAACCATTCCACAACAATGGTTCAATGACGGACTCCTGTGGGACCCCGCATGTGACTGGTCTACTGTCCTCATCCATCAGAATTTTCCTGTCGGAGAAATATCTCTTAATCAGCGGGATTAGGTAGGCGGATACTAGTCTGTTTTTTAAACCTTCAATGATTGGTCGCCATGAAGCCGAATTGACAAGAGAAACAGAAAGACATATTTCGCGTTGTCTCCTGTTTCCAGCATTGGTGTTACGCGTGATTCTGACGACTTCCTGTGTGGCTTCCATGGTCGACAAACCGTCCCGAAATTCATATTGGTTATGTGATAGGCCTCCAAGCTATCGATATATTCATAAGTTCTATTTGCAATAACGCGCTCCAATACCTTTGCAGGCAAATTGGTCTGAGTGCCGTGTTTAGAAATTTGCCTGGTTTCGGATTCAAGACCAATTTGGCTTTCTTCCATATATGAGGGATGTTGCCTGATCTAATGATATCGTTTGGCACTTCCATGAACATTTCCGGGAACAATTCGGCTGCGATCTTGATAACTTCAAATGGGATTCCGTCGGGAACTCGCGCCATATTTGGTTTAAGCCTGACCGCCATTTAACTACTTCCTCTGCTGTGACTGGAGGTGAAGGTTGTTCTATGTGTTTCATTTTCCAGGCAGTGACGGGTTGCTGGGGAAATAGATCATCAACACCTGTTATCTTACGTACCGTGTTAAGGTTTATCTTGGACGAATATCTTTTCTTCTACAGGCAATCCGATAACCGTTTCCCCACACATCTTCGTCTACTCTATCGACAATGTGGTTCCAGCAACGGTGCTTGGCCTTGATCCTTAGTTCTCTTTTGGTAGCACGGTCAATGTCATCTATGCTTTTGGAGGTTTTCAGTTTACTTCAATTTCATTTTCTCTTGATGGACTCTTTGTGGAGTGTGGCAAATTTGATTATTCCACCAGAATTCCTGTGATCTTTGATCGCCCACTGCTAATGTTGTCTTACAAACCTTCCGGAGAGCGTTAATGGTAATGTTTACATAAGGTCTCCTTATGTGTCTAAGCTATATCCGGATCTGCTCCGTAACAGCTACAGCTCTGCCAGGTTTGAATCTCCACGATGGGAAAGTGGGTTCATGTATCTTGGAAGATCCGGGTGGTGCAAAGTCAGGGTCGAGTTCGAACGTGATAAGCTGGTGAGCATTTAAGGTCTCCTTGTCTTGTACTCTCCAGTGATGAAAATGGAGATTCCGTGTTCTTATGGACATGCTTCTTGTTAAGTTCGCTTACTATGAGAACTTCTGCATTATTTCTAATCCTATTCTGAAATAAGAGGTCTGAATTAATTTTCTGCAATTTTAAATTTAATAGGGTCCGATCTACGTGGACGTACATAAGGTAAATGATTGTAATAATGTTATGTTTAATAGAATGTTTGACAAGTAATGGAAAATCAGGTGAAATTATCTGTTCCGATGATTGAATTGATATCGGTAACAGTAAAAATTTTCGTCATAATCCCAAATTCATTATTAAATGCTTTTTCTGTAAGTATTCTGTAAATCTTCGTCTTTTAAAAAGTTCTTGGAACGGTTTATTGGTATGATTGATATAGCTGTGCTTGTATCTACTAAGAAACGTAATTTATTTGTAGAATCATAGATAACAATTTAGTCGATTCGATTTATTTAATCGACAATTAATATTTTGAAAAACATAGTCTATCGTCATATCATTGTTTTTTGTATATTCTTAGACCTACTTCGTGGATGGAAAGTACATCATGTTCCTCCACATGTGAAAGCGTCTTCCTTAATTTGGTGAAAATAACATATAGAACTACTGAATGAATCAAATTTATTTGTATTTACTGTATTTACTCTATTTACTTTGATTGCGTTGGAGTAGATATTAACTTGTTTGCAAGTAATTTTTTGAGCTTCCATAGATTGATGTTTTGTTATAATTTGATTTAAGATGCTTTGGCAATTTAATGAAAGGTGCTGAATCATTTAAGTAAATCTTTTAGTGTATTATCTGAATTTCCTTCATTTGATTGGTTTGAAAAATCTAATTGTATTTGAGAAATATTAGAATTTTGGTAAGTTTGGTATTTTATCTATTACTTGATGACGTGATCACTACGTAAATTGTTTTTGATAACCTTATCTTCCAAAGTTTAATCCTATTGACTCTTGGGAGCTATCGGCAAAATTTTACATGGATCGGTAAAAATAATAGGGTTTGCGATCGCCCACTTGAGAGCCGGAAAACAAATCATCTAACTGTTTCTCTTCACTAGAAGTTAATTTTTGGATTATAATTCCTTTGAAATACAAATTGGCGTTTGGTGGACTACCAATGACGTCATATAAATTTGAGAGTATCTAGAGGTAAATGTGCTACTGAAGATACATGGTACACCAAATATGTAGGAATATTAACAGTTATATAAGAAATAACAATAATGCAAGATAAAAAAATTAGAATAAAAAAGGCAGCGGTGAAAAAAAATGTCAGTGGATGAAAGCTGATTTTTCTTTAAAGTTCTGAAAAATGAATTATTACTATATACTAATATTTGTATTGAATTTATAGTTCCCAGAACAGAAAATATTTGCAGATAAAGATCCTGAGAAAGGAAATCATAATATTTCAGTTCCCAGAAGAGGATATATTTGCAGCCAAAGATCCTGACAAAGAAGCCAGAATATTTCAAGTAAGAAATGTAAGCAACAGAGGGAAAACAAATAGTCACCTACCTGGTGTAAAATTGGAGCCCTCCAGATCGGAGCCACCGTGGGAAAGCATTTCTGCAGGAGATCCCACAATTGACCTTATCATAAAATCCAATTGGATAGAGTAAGAAAAGTTAAACATTTATCTTTAATATAAGTGATAATAAAGTGTTTGCTATTAAAAACTACAAACATTACCTGAATAAGGACAATAATTACGATGACATTTTACGCAATATAAAAACAATTCTGAGATATTCACCATTTAATACTCAACTCCATAAGTGGGCTATTTAATTAATAATTATTTGTCTATAACATTTGTTAATTTAGTATAAATTAGCTAACTCCTAGGGCTATAGAGAGATTTGATTTGTATTTGATCTGCAATCAGCTGTTTTGTAAATAAATTGCATGAATTTAGTAAGACTCATTGTTTGAAGGTAAATTGTGTAGAACAACAGGTGTCTACTTATAACCTGAGAGAGGTCTCATAGCTTATTTAAAATTACATAAAATAAAACACATTGATTGATTGCAACTGGTCGACTAATGTGGCGGCATTGACATAGTCAAAAATATCATAACAATTTGACGATCCAACGTGTGTGGCGAGTTTTTACACATAAAAACAAACTATTATTTAATATTTAATCAACAATTACATGGATTTAAGATCAGGAAAAAAATTAGTATGGATCAGGATAAATTACAAGCCAGTACATCAGAAAGGGGGGATGAGTCTTGGCAAGAGGCAGAGCAGACAGAGGTTTTACCACCTTCATAATATGATTAAGATGTTTGAAGTAATGAATCAAAATTTTCGGACAATGAACAATAAATTAAAATCTCAAAATGAAAACATAAATAGCAAATTAGAATCTCTTGAACAATCACAAGGTAAAAATTTTCAGACAATGAATGATAGAATAGAATCAGTCAAGCAGGATTTCCAAACACAAAAGGAAGAATTTAAAAATATATTTGAATCGATAAATAATAAAATAGAAACCAATAACAATAATTTGCAACAAAAACTGGAACACACTAATACTACACTCAACACTAGAATAGAACAGACATTCATACAACTAGACGAAAAGATAACCAATACTACACAAACATTAGAGCATGACATATTGAAAAAGTAGATAGAATAGATAAGAATTTCATGAAAAGTTTGGAAGTGTTGAATATTAAAATAGATTCAGAAACTGTAATCACAAGGCAAGAAATGAATAAGAAACAGTACAACATATTTGTCATAATGTATCATTGCAAATGGATGCCAATTTAAATTTTACTGGTGATAGGAGGATTCATCCTAAAATATTCATAAAGAATTTTAAAGAATTTATAGACAGGTACAAGGATATAGTAAGTACTAAACAACTAATTAGAAATGCACTAAAAGGAGATGCCGAAATTTGGTACTCCATAGTAGAAGATAAGTATGTCACGGTAGATGAATTTGAAATATTATTTTTAAATAATTACTGGGGGCAAAATAAGCAAAACAAACTGAGGGAAAATCTTTTCAATAGCAGATATAAAGAAAACACAGGGTGCAATAGGGAAAAATACATATTGCTGAAATATAGTTATGTTAGACATTTGGAACCACGCATGCCTGATGTGGAAATAGTTGAATACTTTGCCCGGCATTTTAATGAAATAACAATTACAAGGGGCAAAATTATAGCAATGATAACGTACAAGGTAGGGAGGATGGCACAGGAAGCAGGATGAATTATCAAAAATATCAGAGCAATGAATATACAGATAATAATGGGCGATACCAGACATAAAAACGGTATGAAAGAAATGACGAAAATCAGAGACAAACAAACTATAAATATACAAATGATAGAAACAGAACACAACAGAGAAGATATGACAACAATCATGATGACAGGAGAGAACAAGGACAACAAACTTATTATAATAAAAATTATAACAACAGCGTGAAACAAGGACAAGACAATAAGAAAAAGAGTGAATATGAAAAAAACAACTACAGAAGACAGCATGACGTGAACACAATTGAGACAATTGCCACAATAGAGACGCAGGGAGACAAGCAAAATTTTCGTCAACCTGCAAATCAAATGTAAGCCAACAATATTCTACATATCAGCATCCCAGGGAATTTATTAATATAGAGCAAAACGATAATACTGATATTTTAACGTATAAATTACCAATTATAGGATTAACATTAAATAAAACAACATTAAATGGATTACTAGATATATGTTCTGAAGTAAGTATAATAAATGATAAAGTAATACAAAACAATCTTGAATATTTTAAAAATAAAATTATAACTTCAAAAAGAATAACACTACAAACAGCAAATGGAAAGAAGTTAGGTGAATATAATAAAATTACAAATTTGGAAATTCAAATAGGCAAAATTTTGTATGAACAAAGTTTTATAGTAATGAAGGGAATGCAATTGGATATGCTAATTGGGAATGATTTTTTGAGTGCAAATAGTGCAAAAAATAACTTAGGAAAAAGATATATGAAAATAAATAATGAAATAATTAACTTTGTGGAGAAAAATGAATATAATAATGATAATGAAAAAATAATGACACAGTTAAAAATATGATAACAATATATACTCTTTGTACTACGTATGGACCTTCATACGGGTACAATATATAATATGAAGTGTTATTGTACTGCCGGGTGCTCTCCCGCGTCGATGGTCGACTTCTCCAGGAGTCACGGTTTTCTGAACGACGCTTCGGCAGAATCTTATCTGCCATCTTCAGATTCTCAGTTCAGTTCGAGCAACGAGGAGCAGCAGTATGCAGCTTTCAGTGAGAACCTAGAGTACATAACGTTCTTCGAATATTTATTTCAAGACATTGAAATGTTGGTTGACTAGATTTATTGCAACTAAACGTCTCTCCAAGAATCTGCCTTATAAAAAATGGCAGTATCGTCAGCAAAACCCACAATTTCCCCTCTGCTCCGTAATGAAAACAACCCATCTATGTATATCGAAAACAAAATGGGACCCAAGACTGTACCCTGCGGCACTCCGTACTTTATTATCATTGACTCACTTAAATATCATAAATACAAATAGACATCATATAAATTAGACAACCCCCAATTCCAGAAGCCAGGGGCTTGTGCGGAAAGGGGTTACACATTGAAAAAACACGGACATACAACCATTTTCTCCGTCAGTGCCAGTTCCGGAGCCAGGATTCGAACCCGGTGGTGCGATGTCCGCGTGATTAATCGCGATTGCCACCTCGCGCCTTAACCCACTCATCTATCGACCAGACAGAACAAACTTAATTCATTATTTACTCTTACACGTTGGGGTCTATTGGAAACATAACTTTTAAATAACTTTAGTGTAACTTCTCTAAGTCCAATGTCTTCTAGTGTTTGTAGCAATAACTCATGGTTAATCGTATCGAATGCCTTCGATAAGTCTAGAAATATACACAAGCAGGGCTTACTTTCATCCAAAACAGAGTAAATCTTGCTAGTCAGTGCTAATAATGCATCTTGTGTGGATACGTTCTTTTTAAATCCGAATTGATTATCTGAAAATGGTTTATACTTATTAATATATGCCATTAATCTTTTTTATGCCTTTTTCAAATAATTGCGATAGATGGGTTATGAGTGATATTGGCCTGTAGTTTGATAATATTTCTTTGTTTACCTTCTTATATACTGGAATTATTACAGATTCTTTAAGTATAGAGGGCCATATGCCAAGTGTCATGCATGTACTGAAGATATATTCTAGCGGTTTTAAAATATATTTTGAAACTGATTTTAATAGTTCACATTTTATGTTGTCTAATCCAGAGGATTTTTTATTTTTTAATTCAATTAATAATTATCTTAGTTCAAATGTATCTGTTGGTAGAAGTACCATAGACTTTTGGACTGAATTCATTGTAATTTTGAAGTTAGGATTTTTGCTTATTTTATTTGCTAGATTTTCTCCCATTTTGGTAAACGTTTTGTTAAATTTATTTGCCATTTCTTTTGAATTTGTGATTAATTCATCATTTTCATTCTTTATTGAACTAAAGGTATTGTTTTTAAAGTTTGTTTTGCTAATTTCCCGGACCGTTTTCCAAAGGGTCTTTGAGTTTGTCTTGTTTGGTTTATTTCGTTTTTGTAATATTCATATTTAGTTTTGTTAATTAAATTTGTAAGTCTATTTTTGTAGGTTCTGTATTCTGATTTTAAATAGTCATTATTAGAATTTTTTGTACTGTCGTGAGCAGAAAAAATAAGACAACTTTTTTTTTCTAATGTAAATCTGTCTCTATTTGAAAATGTAATGAGTAGCCGAAATGAAATAAAATTTATTTTTTATTTTAATGCTGTAGTTATTGCTATAGTAAATGATGAATGGTTAATGAGACAAATTTCACTGCATTATAACATTAACAAAAATTTGGTGTGTAATATTTTAAGAAAGTGGAGAATAAACGGTACGATTAGTAGAAATCCTGGATCAAAGGACAAAGGATATCCTACTTAACATTAAACTAACTATTAATATTTCGTTATTGTACCATTTCTATTTATAACTTCTATAAGTCTGTTTGGCATAGAATAACCTTATACAATAATCATTAATAATATTTTCCCATGCATTATTTACTATTTCCAGTAATTCTTCGGCATTCCGTGGTCTCACATTTCGTTTTTGGATACTTCTTACGAGTAGTCCCCATACTTCTTCCACAGGGTTAAGATCTGGACTATGATTGGGCCAGTTAAGAACATTGATGTTGTTATCTTGAAAATAGTTAGTTACGGTATGAGCAGTATGAACGGAACAATTGTCTTGTTGACATATGAACGCATTATTAGAAAATAATTGTGACACAGAAGGGAGCATAATATTGTCTAAAATCTTAATATATGTTTCACTATTAAATCGTTCCTCAATATGCCACAAAACACGAGGACCACGTGCCGATATCCAAGCTGACATATTGACGAAAAATCTACCACTTTTCTCATTGTTAGATATATATTTCTCATTGAATCGAGTATTCGACGGGCGGTAAACACGAATACGACCGCTGTGTGTTGACTGGAGAGTTTTTTCGTCTGTAAAGATTACATTGTTCCAAAAATTTACATCATGCGCTAAAAAATCAAGCGCAAATCCTACTTGAGCTTCTTTATGTTCAGCTTTAAGTAAGTATTTTTGTGCTACTGAATGACAGCGTAGCTCCGATTCTCTTACTCGCCGGCGACCAGTACTACTCGATCCATGAAAATTCGTTTCTTCAGCAGCCTGAATAACTGAGTAAAATGGATCTTCTACTAAAGCATTTACCAATTGCAAATCTTGTTGTTGAGTTGATATCCTTCGTCGCGCTGATCCAGGATTTCTACTAATCGTACCGTTTATTCTCCACTTTCTTAAAATGTTACACACCGAATTTTTGTCAATATTATAACGCAGTGCAATTTGTTTCATTGACCATCCATCTTTTGCTTTAGCAATAACTCCAGATTTAACTAAATCGCTTATATGAGGCATATTAGTTTTTTGCACACTTGCAATAAATTATGACAACTAACTGACAATGTCACAAAAATTAAAGTTAGATGTACACAACTAGATTTTAGCAAAATACCGTTATAAGACTTGTCCTATTTTTTTTTGCTCACGACCGTACTGTTCTATACATTTCGTTTTTTTTATGTATGGATTTCACTAGCCCCCTTGTGATCCAAGCTGTTAATTTCGTATTTTTCCTTTTAATTTTTTTAAGATGAGTGGAGAGTTGAATCATTTAGTGCTTTTGTAACAGTACTAACAACATTTTTTGTTGCAGTATCAACATCATGCTCCACATACACAGATTCCCAAGTCTCTCTACTTAGAATTTTCTGAAACTTGCCGTAATCTACATTCCTCATATACCCTTCCCTTTCATTAGTGTCCTTTTCTTTGTTACAGTGTAATACAATTTGTAACATTGTAGTAAAGTGATCTGTGATATTCGTTTGTAATATTATTGGTAATATTTTTTCATGTACATTGTGTCTGGATCTAATAAAAATATGATCTATACAAGATTTTTGTTTTCCCCGTATTCTAGTGTAATTATTTATGCATGATAGGTATATAAACAAATTAATTTAGGATATTCATGTACTCGATGCTACAGTCATTGTTTTGCAGTATATCAATGTTCATGTCTCCAATAAAACATGGTAATGTACTTGAAGATAGTTTTGTAAATGAACTAGATAATCTGTAAGATCTGTAGATGGTGGTTTGTACATAGCAGTTATATTTATATCACATTGGTTGTTTAGTTTGATGTTAATTTTAATAGAGTTAATATAATTAATGGGAATAATATTGTAGTTATAATTTACTTCGCTTTTTATGTAAACTACTACCCCATCATTTTGATTCAGCCTGCTGTTGTTATATATCATATCATATCCAATTATATTGTACAATGTGGGGTCTTATATGTTCCATGTTTCAGTAAAAACAATACAGTCAAAGTCTGTCTGTAGTTCTTCGCGACGTATTTTGAATAGATCTAGATTTTTATTAATACTTCCCTTTACATTCAAGGCCGTTTGTAAGTAATAATATAAAATGCTTACAATTTCTAAATATATTTATTTTTGTTTGATACTCCATTAGGTTCTTAAAAGTTGATGATCATATTAATATTTTATATGTCATAGTTTGAAATAAAAAAAATTTCTTGGTTACACCACTGTATTTTAATTACAACTTAAAATATACGATTTTCTGCAAAATAAATAATATAAAGTATTAATTTAACTGTGGTCATGAATATCAAGACAAACTTTGAAAATAAAAAAGCGTTTCTAAAAAAATTAGTATTCTCTGGAGGACGACTAGGAAGTGTGGCTCCTTTTTCCTCCTATTAGGTATACGAATTCAAAAACTGGCATTTGTTTGCATACATGATAAATACTAAAGTGTGTAAAGTTCGAGAACGTCAGGATTGGGCGATATGGATTAATGGATAAAGAAAGGATGGATGTGGAGAGAAGAACGAGCTTGTAAGCTGAGTCCTGAGGCTCTGCAAGTCTTCAGTTTCACATGGTGAATGGTGTGAGACGGTTGCTTGTCACAAATATGTTAATATAGTGTGCAATACCGGAGGACGTTTTAGTGATGTTAACTGTAAAGAACTGTGTGCATTTTTAGGTAAGCTTCAGAAATTTATTTTAAATTCCTTCGAAGTATACAAAAAAAAACTGCGCACTTAATAGTAATTTAGCAATTCAAATCTAATTGTTTACATTTAGTTATTAAGCATGGTTTAAAATCTGGGATTATCGTTCACGTTAAACGTTGGTACAGATGCATTCGACAAGAAAACATAATTTTGGCGGGCCAACTTTTTAACTATCAACAGATTTTATAGTAAGGAGCATTAAGTATTGATATGTATATATTAAATAGCACTTATTTAATATCCCTTAAATCATTTTTAATTTTGCAAACATTAATTTTTATTATTAAGAATTTCAACTCTCTACCAGAAATGTTCTGTTCGATTATAAGTTTCAAGATGATCTAGGTCCCGACATGACTTTTTTATAGAACGAAACTGCTATTAGTCAATTTGTATGTACTGTTGCTAATAATAACATTAACGCCAACATAATATTAGATGTTATGGTTGTTTCGTAATCGGTAAATGGATTTATAAATTTTGAGAGGTGATGAAAAATGCATATACTCCTTTTCTTATTCCATAAAATCAAAAATTGTTTTACGGTACTTTTATTAGCAGTGGTTTATGTCTGTAGTGTCAAGGTTACCTTTAGATATATTTGCTTTGTCTAGTTGTATGTTGACGATTACAGCAGTTTTTAAAAAACACTGCACTCAAATTAACGAAGGCTCTATACATTTATTGTTTAAATCAAAGTAACAAGAAAAACTATTTGTCAGTAATTTTAACTATATTAAATTTATACTCGGCACAAATATAATATACACAAATCAGGAAAAATCCATCTTATACACGGGGAATTTAGAACAATTAATACATCAAATAGATGTAGTGCCATCAGTTTAGAAATATGTTAATATATTGCAATAGAATTGACAAGCATATAAACAATTATGTTTTATCTCTTTTGCTGTTAAAGTAATGTTTTTTGGAACAATATTATTCTTATATATTTATATTCTACAACGAGAAGATCGGGTTTTTACAAAATATTCACACAATGAGCTACAATTAGAATGTAAAAATAACTAATTATCAAGAATATTATTAACTATAATCACTAGATAATTTATTGGCCATGCATAGGTCAGGGCAAAGACTACCGCCAACCTTGGTTTGGGGGAAAACATAAATAAATTTTAATAAATATATTTTGGCGACAAAAGCACCATCTGAAGGAGTTCAATAATTAACAATAATCATCTTCATCAATGTTTATAGAATTCGGTAATATCTGCCGTAACTACTCTTATTTTTTTGAAAACATAAAACTACGGATGTACTCTTTGCCGGCATATCGAATTTATTGATAAATGTTCTATGGCACGCTCTTCGACGTTTTCTATAAATAAGTAATTTTTAGGTATAATTGCGGACTGCGGTTACAAATACTGACGGCGGGGCAGTGGTTCAAAAATTGTTAATCGAATTAATTTTTCTTAAAACATTGTCAATTTTGGTTGTAATCTTTTAATATAATCTCAAATCTCGAGATAGAAAACGCCGTACTAATAAAAATGATAGAAGGGACTGATATACTAGGTCAAATTTTGCCCGCAAAAAAAATAATAGCGGCAGTGTTCAATTCTTGTTTACTACTTAATTTAAAGGCTGATTATTCCAACATATAATCGCCATATCGATCAGACCATGTGGTTGGCTGGAACAAATGTGTAACAACTAGGACTTTGTACGGCCGTGAGCAAAAAAAATTGGACAAGTCTTATAACGGTATTTTGCTAAAATCTAGTTGTGTACATCTAACTTTAATTTTTGTGACATTGTCAGTTAGTTGTCATAATTTATTGCAAGTGTGCAAAAAAACTAATATACCTCATATAAACGATTTAGTTAAATCTGGAGTTATTGCTAAAGCAGAAGATGGATGGCTAATGGGACAAATTGCACTGCCTTATAATATTGACAAAAATTCGGTGTGTAACATTTTAAGAAAGTGGAGAATAAACGGGACGATTAGTGGAAATCCTGGATCAGGGCGACGAAGGATATCAACTCAACAACAAGATTTGCAATTGGTAAATGCTTTAGTAGAAAATCCATTTTACTCAGTTATTCAAGCTGCTGAAGAAACAAATTTTCCTGGATAGAGCAGTACTGGTCGCCGGCGAGTAAGAGAATCGCAGCTACGCTGTCATGCAGCAGCACAGAAATGCTTACTTAAAGCTGAACATAAAGAATCTCAAGTAGGATTTGCGCTTCAATTTTTAGCGCAGGATGTAAATTTTTGGAACAATGTAATCTTTACAGACGAAAAAACTTTCCAATCAACACACAGCGGTCGCATTCATATTTACCGCCTTCCGAATACTCGGATTCGATGAGAAATATATATCTAACAATGAAAAGTGGTAGATTTTCCGTCAATATGTGGGCTTGGATATATCA
Organism: Leptura quadrifasciata; assembly: GCA_963675555.1. Classification (NCBI taxonomy): domain Eukaryota; kingdom Metazoa; phylum Arthropoda; class Insecta; order Coleoptera; family Cerambycidae; genus Leptura; species Leptura quadrifasciata. The sequence goes on along the minus strand of OY776677.1, from coordinate 92,603,409 downwards.
GCACGTGGTTCTGGTGTTTTGTGGCATATTGATATTATGCTCCCTTCTGTGTCACAATTATTTCCTAATAATTAGTTCGTATTTCAACAAGACAATTGTTCCGTTCATACTGCTCATACCGTAACTAACTGGTTTCAAGATAACAACATCAATGTTCTTAACTGGCCCAGTCATAGTCCAGATCTTAACCCTGTCGAAGAAATATGGGGACTACTCGTAAGAAGTATCCAATAACGAAATGTGAGACCACGGAATGCCGAAGAATTACTGGAAATAGTAAATAATGCATGGGAAAATATTATTACTAATGATTATTGTATAAGGTTATTTAATTCTATGCCATACAGACTTATAGAAGTTATATATTTAGAAATGGTGCAATAACTAGATATTAATAGTTGGTTTCTTATTAAGTAGGATATCCTTTGTCCTTTGATCCAGGATTTCTACGAATCGTACCGTTTATTCTCCACTTTCTTAAAATGTTACACACCAAATTTTTGTTAATGTTATAATGCAGTGCAATTTGTCTCATTAACCATCCATCATTTATTATAACAATAACTACAGCATTATAAAAAATAAGTTAAAAGTGATATCTGTTTTATTTCGGCTACTCATTACATATTCAAATAGAGACAGATTTACATTAGAAAAAAGTTGTTCTATTTTTTTCTGTTCACGACAGTACAATGAGATTTATTTTTTTAGTCTAAGGTAAGATTTTTAGTGCCTTTTCTTAGATTATGCCAAAGCTTTATATACTAGATATGGGGACTATATTGATTTATTAAACTCGTTAAGTTTATAAAAGAACCTTGAGTAATACTTGCCGCAACCTGTGAATAATTCAAAAAGTACGAGCTAGGTAGGACATGCTACCACAAATTTAATTCTCCATCGATTGCCATAATAAAATTTGGCACGTGCCATTTGACAGAGCCGAATATGTATTCTAAAATGATGCAATATGCGTTTTTCAGTGTAAGGAGAATGTTTTCTGTTCTTGTGGTTATAGAGTAGCAAAGCAAATATGTTACATGTTGTTGCTATTACTTTATCACATTCTCCATAAATAATAATCTAAAAGTATGAGTGGATGTAATTTAAACGTGCTGGCATTTTTTAACATTAGAGAGTGGCTGACATTAATGATTTTTTTAATCATGGGTATAAGTTGATGGCAATTTTTACAAAAATTCTTGGACATTTAAGAAAATCGCCAATATTTAAATAAGTTGTAACTTTAACCCCACAATGCTTATACTAGAAAAAAAGAAATTAAATTTTACGTAATTTGATGTAAAAAAATACCATTTGAAATAAAAAAGCGTTTGAGGTTTAAATTTGATAAAATTTAACGTGAAAAATAAAACACTTGGTATACTATTATGGAATTTATTTTTATTGTAGAGAGTACACGAAGAAAGTTATAACGGTTCTTGCAAACCGTTGCACCTGTCAAATTTTCTATAAAATGTCAAATATCTCCAAAACTGCTTGTTTTAGGTATCGGTTGTGCTACATGTCTGGACTCAGAATTTTATAGTCATTTCGAAAAGTCGAAAATATACAGAGTATTCCGTTTAAAATAAGCAAGTTGTATCGACTTCCGGTATTTTCGGAAGTGCCGCCATTTTGAAATTATTATTTTCGTAGTCGAAATGGTCGACTATTGTAGAGTACCAAATCTCAAATGTCTATTTCATCTGCAAGTGAGAAATATTCTAATGGCTGCCTTAAGAGAATCACTCTGGATACTAAGTATATGGGAAAGCAAAAATTGATCAAATTACTTCCAATGTAAACAAACTTGCGTCAAAATGGAAACTTGGTTTGTTATGTTTAAAAATCATTTAATTCAAGCGAAGGATTCAGAAACAATTTGTCTCACGCATTGGTGGTGTGGACAATTATTTGTATTATAGTTCCTTCATAGTGTACTAGGCTAAATTATAAAAACATTTTTAAACCTTTAGATTTTAACATTTGTTAAAGAAATATCAAAGTAAATTGAATGAAAGAAAAATTTTACTAACAATACAATAACGCATTCTTAGATAATAAAATCAGAAGAACTTGGTTGTGCCATTTCCGATAGTTCTAAATTTAATAATAAAAATAATAAATAAAGATTAATTTGTTAGTTTATTACAGTTGATCTGTTTCATACAGTCTTAACTAAGAGTGACTTAAAATACATTGATACTGGGCACTATGAAAAAAACTGAAGTTCTGTGCAAGGGCATAGATAAGGGAACTTAGAGGTGGTAATTACCCCCCCTCCCAAATTTAAAAGTAAACGGTAAAACCTTGAAAATAAACAGTAAAAACATCAATAAGTGAGACACATTCCAATATTCTAGTCCTTTGTATCAGTTTGTACACTCCCACAATTAGTTGGAGTGTCATATTCTTCTAGACATATCCCTGGCTGTCCATATAGAGTCTATCTCCTGTGTTCTGTGATCCATAGGCTCACATCCACTGAGGTTGTGATAAACTGTTTCTGTTGACCCACTCCATTGTTTGCATTTTAGGTCTCCATTCTACATACCTATTCTATACAGATTTCCTTTCAGGACACAATGCACTATTAGAAGACCTGTGATTATGCGTAACTGATTCTTGCTCAGTAACAGCAATTCTTTACTCTTCTTTCGAAATGGTCCTTTGATTAAAGTTTTCCCATGTTGCTGCCCCATTATTTTATCCAGTACTCTTTGTGGCAGTCCCAGGGCCGGTTTTGGGACAATTATGGAGCAGCTGATCCTATTCTTCATAGCTCGTCAGCTTTTTCGGTGCTTGCGATACCAAAGTGTCCTGGAACCACAATAGAGTTATCTTGGCTCTTAGTTCTTCTCGGCATTCTCATATCAGTTTAGGTGTCACTTTCGGGTTTGATAGTGCTTTTAGGGACGCTTGATTATCTGTTAATATACTCATAGGAATGTTTCTATAGGCCCTCGGATTATTTGATTATTTTCTCTTGCACAATGCAACATCGCATATATCTCTGCCTAAAAACAGAAGTATATTGTCCAAGTGATATGTTAAACTGGGAGTTTTCCATATCGCTATATATGCCAGCCCCAGTGCCTTGTTCAGTCCTTGACCCGTCTGTAACCCAGGTAATTTTTACAATTTTTACCTCGAAGTTTCTGTTGAAAGTATGCTTAGGAATCATGGACTCCGTTCCTGTATCAAATATGCTAACCGCCACTTGGTTCCGGATTTGGTTATGCTCCAATCCTGCATAAATGCTACTTGGCTCATTTTGCAGTCTGAAGTATCCTATCCTTGCCTACCCCATTATTACGAAGTGAAGAGAGGGAGGTCCAGAAGGACCTCCATTGCTCCTGTCGGTGTTGTTTTCATAGCTTCCGTTATTCCTCAACAAGCAAGTCTTCGTACTTGCTTAGTTCTGCAACAGCGGTGAGCTGTAGCATCTTTGTCCACTATAGCAAAGATGCATATGTGATCATGGATCTGACCACCATAATGTACATCTGTTACATCATGCTTGACTTTAACCCCCATATTTTTCCACGAGTGCGCCAACATAAACGTTATTTCCGCTCTCTTCTTGGATCTTTAGAAGTGTTGGTTCCAGGTAAGTTTAGAATCTAATATTAATACTCCCAGATATTATACCTCTCCCGACAGTTGCATTTGTTCACCTTTATATTAGTGGACGAGCTGCTGCACACTTCAACAATTAATTGTAACATCATTTTAAGTGCTAGAGAAACAAATTGAATTGCAAAGTTTAAGTTACAGCCTGCGCATTGTCATAAAAGTATTTCAGAAATAACGTTTACAAGCCTATTACGAATATTTAGTGTACAAAAACGCCATCACACGTTATCACCAGCTTGATAAAAAAAATACAATTAAAAGTATAATTGGTAGTTTAATTTGCGTCAAGGGATATGCTTCAATGATTTAACAACGTCACAGGAAGAATTCTGTTAGCCTTGCATAAATACAGTAGGTCAGACAAAAGGTTAATAAACAGCTCTAAGCTAATACTAATGCAAATTGTTATTTTTGGATTTACATAACCTGATGAATTGGAAAATGTATTTTGTAGGCAATTGCTGTCAATGAATAGAATTACGAGCGTAAAATAAGGTAATGAGACACCATGCAACAAATTATTGCTATTAGATACTTTGTTGCACTTGTTTCGTATATGCAAGTGTTGTAGGGAAATTTATTATGTTACGGTTGATCTGTAATATAAACAGGACTACAAATATATATTTTTATATGGACTTGATTTTCCAGCGTACGGTAGGCATTTCTGCCACTCCTGGTAAATACACCGTCGGGCCGGCTAATTCTACGCTGGATTGGACTGAGGTCATGCTTGTTGTTTGTAGCAAGCACTAACGAGAACCGTATAGCGCTTGATAAGGAGTGGGGGATGGGAAGTGTAGGTGTTTGTGAAATGCATTTCCGCATTGTGTCGTGATATGAAGTCTTTATGCTTCTCCTTTCATGTTTTCGTTTCTAGATTGCTCTATTGGGGGTTCCATTCAGTACTGGCGCTTTCTGTGGAAGAGAGTGTCGGTTACCTTTTTTTAACTTACCCCAGTTTTCGTTGCATATGTTTCCACCCTTCTCCTTTTTTCTTATCATTGTTTTCAGTTCTATTAATGTTGACGTTTGATTTCGCTCCTTTAGCCTTATAGTTGCAGTATTTGTACGATATGTCCTATTTTGTAGGTAGAAGTATGATTCTATCGATGCTCTCGTGATAATTTCTACGGTTTGCTCCTTTATCTTTCCCATCTATAGAGTACTTATTCGTTGTTCACTGGTCCATTCCAAGCACATCGCTTTTATGTTTGTTTTGTTTATTCTTTCTCTTGCGCATGTGTTTCATTAGTGCATAGAATACCTTACATGAAATTATAATATTTAATGTATAAATTATTTGTACAAAATTATTACATAGACATACTTCTAGTCCAGTACCTATGAATTTTTCTAGTTTACTTGTCAGATCGACATATTTTTGGTGACAGCTTTAATATAGCTAATATTGACATCTATGACGTATAAGTGTACCTAATTTACTGTCGTGAGCAGAAAAAATAGGACAACTTTTTTTTCTAATGTAAATCTGTCTCTATTTGAATATGTAATGAGTAGACGAAATAAAACAGATATCACTTTTAATTTATTTTTTATTTTAATACTGTAGTTATTGCTATAGAAAATTATGGATGGTTAATGAGACAAATTGCACTGCGTTATAACACTAATAAAAATTTGGTGTGTAACATTTTAAGAAAGTGGAGAATAAATGGTACGATTAGTAGAAATCCTGGATCAAAAGGCAAAGGATATCCTACTTAACAAGACTATTAATATTTCGTTATTGCACCATTTCTATTTCTAACTTCTATAAGTCTGTTTGGCATAGAATTAAATAACCTTATGCAATAATCATTAGTAATAATATTTCCTCATGCATTCTTTCAAGTAATTCTTGTAATGTATTTCAAGTAATTCTTCGGCATTTCGTGGTCTCACATTTTGTTTTTGGTTACTTCTTACGAGTAGTCCCCATACTATATGAGTATGAGCAGTATGAACGGAACAATTGTCTTGTTGAAATATGAACTCATTATTAGAAAATAATTGTGACACAGAAGGGAGCATAATTTGTCTAAAATCCTAATATACGTTTCACCATTAAATCGTTCCTCAATATGCCCATATATGCCGATATCCAAGCCCACATATTGACGGAAAATCTACCACTTTTATCATTGTTAGATATATATTTCTCATCGAATCGAGTATTCGGAGGGCGGTAAACACGAATACGAGCGCTGTGTGTTGACTGGAAAGTTTTTTCGTCTGTAAAGATTACATTGTTCCAAAAATTTACATCATGCGCTAAAACTTCAAGCACGAATCGTACTCGAGCTTCTTTATGTTCAGCTTTAAGTAAGTATTTCTGTGCTGCCGCATGACAGTGTAGCTCCGATTCTCTTACTTGCTGGCGACCAGTACTACTCGATCCAGGAAAATTGGTTTCTTCAGCAGCCTGAATAACTGAGTAAAATGGATTTTCTACTAAAGCATTTACCAATTGCAAATCTTGTTGTTGAATTGATATCTTTCGTCGCCCTGACCTAAGATTTCTACTAATCGTACTGTTTATTCTCCACTTTCTTAAAATGTTACACACCGAATTTTTGTCAATATTATAACGCAGTGCAATTTGTCTCATTGACCATCCATCTTCTGCTTTAACAATAACTCCAGATTTAACTAAATCGATTTTATGAGGCATAATAGTTTTTTGCACACTTGCAATAAGTTATGACAACCAACTGACAATGTCACAAAAATTAAAGTTAGATGTACACAACTAGATTTTAGCAAAATACCGTTATAAGACTTGTCCTATTTTTTTGCTCACGACCATACCTAATGATTTGTGGCACGACCACATGGTTCTTCGCCACCTACAGTCGCTTTTGAGACGGCGAGGTTTTTAATCTACTGTAAAGAATTGCTTATATTTCAATATTTCAAATTAAACAATACAAATAAAGGATTAAAATAGTTATCCTCTGCTCCTAACTGTCGTAGCTGCATTTCCTAACAATTTACCACCTTACAATAAAACTTATTTATATCTTATTTGGATCACTAACTAATATTTCTCATAAAATCATTGACAATATCCAGAGGTATATCTACTCTCTCATTAAGATTCGAAGATTACCAAAAATGTAAAAGAGGATACTGACCATACCTAATTAAGCTTAAGTCAATTAAAATTGAATTTTCAAGTACATATATCTGAATATCTGGTATCTGGAAGCCAGTATCTAACTATTGGTATCGGAGTCCGAAGTCTTAGTATCAACCCAGCAATAGTATCTTTCCGATCTTTCAAAATCTTATGCTGAAAAGATTTCACTGTTTTATCTGAAAAATAGAGGACAATACATTCAGTAATTTTTCTCCATATAATTCTGTATAACATGTTCGATTGCCCTCTTATTTTGGAGCAATTGAATATAAATATACTTCGTATAACAGGTCGAAATTGCGAAACTTTTATCTTTCTACTTAACGAACTAGTTTATTAAAATTGTACTCAAGTTAAACTACTTCAACTGTAGTATTCATTTAATTAAACAGCTTAATTTATACTTAACGCTTGATTCTTGTCCTTATCTATTGCAGTCTTATTATAATATTTCTATATTATTTACTGTAATGTTCCTACCTTGTATTGATTGTCTATTGAGCAGTTGAATCTAAATAAGTATAACAAATAGAATATTGAAGTGTCCTTGTCGAAAAACATTTAGCGGAAAATAATGCGAAAAATAATAAAACGTGAATAGACTATAGGCAAGCCATTATAGTGGACACTTATGTATAAATATTAAACAGGAGAAATTATAGGTAAGTATAATTTAAATATTCAGACGCCAAGTCTTTTTTTTTTCGAAGTTTATATGTGTGGTCTAGTTAAATATAACAACTCTCTCTTAATTAATTAAAAGTACAAAAACTTAATTGATATTGCTAGTAAAAATATCAATGAGATTGATTACTAAGATTACATTAAATTTGAACTTTCCTATGACTTTTACATGTTCATAATGGGTAATATCTTGCACATTTTGTTTTTCAAAAGTATACTCAAAAAATTCATGAAATATGTAACGTTTTTCTATGCTGTGAGAATATAGTAGATGAAATAGCAGGAACTAAGTTCTTACTTTGTTATACTTTATTTATTGACTCGTAACGGAAATTTAATGGCCTTAATACAGTATTTTCAAATGAAAAACAGATTAAAACTAAAACAAGACAATATTTATACGTGTAAATAGATAATAGCAGTAATTACATATAATAGAAATGGGATTACCTTATAAAAATTTAAATTGATTATAATTAATGCCATGAAGAATTTCTTGATGCATATTTACTTCCGGATTCTTTAAATGTTTATAGATTTTACATGCAAGTGATTAAAGTTTCACTAGCCATTAGCAATGAAAAATAGTGGATTTACATATAAAACGAAAGAATAGCCACCTGTGGGATAGGAAGACTTTTTAGCCTATAAATTGTAAGGCGTAGTCGCAATTGAGGATGTATAAGTGGATAAGTATATTGAAAAGATGTATATGCTAAATTGACATCTAACCTTTATAGCAAGAAAATAAGTAACCAAAGAGCAATGAGGTAGAATGCAAAATTGTTTCAGTAATTGAAAATCATGAAGATGCAAAATGATGTTGAGAAAACTTTATTCTAAGCAATCAACAAGAAATTAATTTAAAGTTCACAATATCTTTATTAGTTCTTATACAAATTTATGTCGTATCCACGTGGTTTCCCTCTCGGTGGTTTTTAGTGTTTAAAAGTGGTTTTAGTGGTTAAAAGGTAAAACAGTAATTAAAATCATGCTGCATGAAACTACTTCACCGGAAATAAGTAAAAAGATGAAGCTTTTTATAACATCATCAGTAGCGCAACAAACAACGGCAGATCACTCTATTCCTCGTCAAAGTTCTCCAATTGCTCCGATATTCTCAGCGTCGTGTTTCACTGCATTTTTCCATCTCAATTTGGGGCCTTTGTTATCGTATTTCGCAAATCCGATAAAATTTTAATTTAATTCTCATAGCAAAAGATATCAAAAATAATAATTATTAATTTCCAATATTCAGAACAATAAAAAGTCATTAAATAATTTTCACAATAAAAAAAACCTCTGCATTCTCAGTGAATCAAGGGACATGTGACAAAAAAATTATTAAAATTTAAAAAATTGTTTTGCTTTCAACATTAAATAATCATACACATATAATAGGCCAGTCGAATTAGAATTTGTCGAGAAATTAATTTCCAGTAAGCTGGAAATCATTTTAATACCTTCATTAGGTCCTAAATGCTTGTAATCTGAGTTTGCACCATCCCAGGAGGTGAGTATAATTTTTGAGAGCCAAAAAAACCGCGAAATTTTTGCACTTTTTTTCAGTTTTTGCTGCTAGCTTGAAAACGGTGTGTTGGACGGAAAATGTCATCCCATTCAATATTGTAGAGGGTGAAATTCTGTGTCGAATGACCATCTAAAACTTCAAATTCGGTTCAGTGGAAACCGGGAAAATTTCGGGTGCAAACTTACATTTTGCCACTTTCCAAGACCACATATCTTTGAAACAGATACTCCTATTGAAAAAAACCCATAGAATAAAAGTTGTAGAGAATAAAATTTCACGCTATATAGATACCTCAATTTTCAAATTCAGTCATTTTGAAAGATTAAATTTGTCATCAATTCAAAATCGTTTTTTTCGACGTTTTCAGTCATTTTAAGGAGATTCGTGGTAGTACGAATGAAAAACATTTTTAGTTTTAACAAAGTTGTATATTGCCATTAAATCTTTAATTAGTAAGTATTATATTAATTAATTAATAAATAATTAATCATAGTTGTTAATAATTTAGGTGCAATGAAGTAACAAAAACATTTAAAATTGACATGGCATTTAAAATATGAATGAAATATATGTTATAGAAATCAATATAATAGGCATGCAGCACAAAATGAGGCAGCATGCGTGTTCGCATTTTCTTAAATGTCGATGGCCCTCCATCTACGAAGCTCTCAAGCTGCGGTGTCATCTCGAGGCACTCTTCATCGGTATCATCTTGAATGGGACTATCCTCACGTATTTCTGCTTCTACGGCGATCGGCATTTGGGATACACCCTCATCCTCGAACGATACTGAATTCGAGCTTGACTGGGCGTGGCAGTTGAGACAAATTGTTGAACATTTCATACCTACTTTCCGGCAGCTGCACTTCCCTGTACACCCCTTCGTACGTCCGCAGAACACTGTGTTGAGGATTTCAGCTGGAGCTGGATCCTTGGTGTTCATGGTGGGGAGCAGGCCAAGGTCCGTCCTCCTCCAACTCCAGCTGAGAGGATCCTTTGGTCTATCATATCAACCCTGGATTTGGAGGTAGATCCGCAGAATATGTTGGGCGGGGGCTACATTTGTTGGGGGTAGAGAGGCTAGATTGAAAATTGGCTTTATGAGGGATTTTGAGAATATCACGTGGTGGATTTTATCCAAGGAAGTCTCATCGGCCTTAGGTGAATAGAGGGCTGCCAGGAAGAGTTGACTTGCTGAAATGAGGTCATCAGGGTCAGCATCTGCATGATGAAAAATCTTGACAGCCTTCTGTAAAGCCGATACTGAATTCGAGCATGACTGGGCGTGGCAGTTGAGACAAATTGTTGAACATTTCATACCTACTTTCCGGCAGCTGTACTTCCCTGTACACCCCTTCGTACATCCGCAGAACACTGTGTTGAGGATTTCAGCTGGAGCTGGATCCTTGGTGTTCATGGTGGGGAGCAGGCCAAGGTCCGTCCTCCTCCAACTCCAGCTGAGAGGATCCTTTGGTCTTTCATATCAACCCTGGATTTGGAGGTAGACCCGCAGAATATGTTGGGCGGGGGCTACATTTGTTGGGGGTAGAGAGGCTAGATTGAAAATTGGCTTTATGAGGGATTTTGAGAATATCACGTGGTGGATTTTATCCAAGGAAGTCTCATCGGCCTTAGGTGAATAGAGGGCTGCCAGGAAGAGTTGACCTGCTGAAATGAGGTCATCAGGGTCAGCATCTGCATGATGAAAAATCTTGACAGCCTTCTGTAAAGCCGTGTTCTTTTCAAGGAGCTTGACAAACTTCAACTTCCCTTTGCGACAGAATGCAGAGGGTTGTATCACACCCACTGATTGCAGAAGGTTCTGTTTGACAGCAGAAGAAAAGTTGAAGGACGTGGGAGAGTAGAACGTGTTCTGAGAGGTTCCCTTTCCAGGTTTGATGACGTAAATGTTTGAAGAATTTGGTGCTTTGGCGGTTAATAATCAATAGATCGGTGTCCCCTCCGATTATGATGACCGTCGCAAAGTTCTCTGCCACTTAAATGGCGGTGTTAACAATGAGAGTGTCAGCATTCTCAGCAGCTTGCCTCACTTCAAACCCCTGATGTACTAATTTCTCACGCAGCATGGAGATAAGCCGTTCTTTGTTGTTGTCGTTGGAGAGAAATTGTTCTTTCAGCATGGTTACAGTGCTTGCTTTTACGGCGAAGCCGCTCAGCTGATTTGGTACTCTTCAGTGATGCCCCATCAAAAACGATGGTTGTAGTGGCAGGGTTGTAGTATTGCTTAACATAGTGGACATATTTAGAGAGAATTGTTGAAATTTTTTTCTTAGATTGCCAAACCACTCGATGTAGAAGGAACCCACTATCAATTTCAATAGCACTACCAGTAAGGTTTTTTTAAATAAAAGTATCTGTTTCAAAGATATGTGGTCTTGGAAAGTCGCAAAACGTAAGTTTGCACCGAAATCGGAAATTTTCCCGGTTTCCACTGAACCGAATTTTAAGTTTTAGATGTTCATTCGATGTAGAATTTAACACTCATCAGTATTGAATGAGATGACATTTTCCGTCCGACGCACCATTTTCGAGCTACAGGCAAAAACTGAAAAAAAGTGCAAAAATTTCGAGGTTTTTGGGCTCTCAAAAGTTATGCTCGCCTCCTGGGATGGTGCAAACTCAGACTACACGCATTTAGAACCAACTGAAGGTATTAAAATAATTTCCAGCTTGATGGAAATTATTTTTTTTTAGATCTAATTAGATTGGTCTATAAATTAACTAAAGAAACTGATTTCAAATTATTAATCCACTTTCATTAATTACTTTAATCGAGTATAAATTCTAATCTCCTTACTAACTTTCACCTACTTATTATCTTCATTATTCGTTTCCGTTACTAATTTTACACTCAATATCGCGAAATTTTAGTACATCCTAAAATTACTTCCACTGCAGTTCCAAAATTTACTCCCGGAGCCTAAATATTTTAATACAGGTATCAATTTTCGGAGAAGAAAAATTTTCTTACAATTCCTAATTTCTTTTTCATCGTAGTTAACTATTTTACGTCTGAGCGTTGCACTTTCCAAACTTATGTTCGATATTTCTACTATTACACACTTTTAATGAAGTCATCGTTCGGTTTCCAGACCGTCCTAATAATGAGACTCAAATGTTACACAATAAGCTCCCACATATTACTATAGCATACTTATTACGTAACTCAACAGGCACATCCACACTCAATAATTTCGTCCTTAAAATCCCTTTACCTAATTTCGCCCAATCCTTAGTTCAATCAACTCCTTACAAATCTCCTCAGTTGCAAATTCCTACACGCCCCCATATATCCCTCCCTAAATTATATCTACACCCCTTAAAAGCGTATTGTACACTGTAGTTTAAAAAAATACGTAAAAGTAACAAAAAAAAATATAAGAAACAAGGAACACACACAACTCATAAAAAACACCAAATAATACACAAAATTTAACAATTAAAAAATAATAATTAACCACCTTTATTAGGTCAGCAGCGTTAAACTTCCAATTCGGAAATAATTCCTACAAAACATTTTTTGTTTTAATGGCTTCATTTGTGACCCAATATGACTATCCTAGGTTTTCCCCTCGGCGGAGTTGTGGAAAAGGGGTGGGGGATAAAAAAGTACCGCCAAAAGTGGTGTTTCTGCGGTTTGTCGCTTGTATCTCCTAAACTAATTAAAATTTTGAAAAAGTGCTCGAAATAAAAGTTGTCGAATGTCGCATCAGACCAAGAGCGAATTGTTTGAATCACCCGTTACCAACCTACAGCAGGTGAAAGTTCGACCAATTGTCAACATCAATGAAAAAAGTTAGTTTCAATTTCAGGTTTTAGAAATTATTTTCAAAATTGATAAATGAACCAGTTGGGCTAATTGCCAAACATCAATTAAAATGATTGTTTCAACTGCAGGTATATGTAGAAATGAGTCAGAAACAGGATAACACCATATATGAAATTAGCATATTTATATTAACATGAAAAATTGACGCTAAATACAAAAATCACATAGGTAAATAAGCGTTATTATTACAGGATAGATGTGGTGAAGCAAAATTAAATCCTTCGACGTTTTCCTGCCGTGTGGCCGCTTGGCTCGCTGTATTGTTCGATTGTCTAATTTCTGTGGTGTTTATTTATTTATTTATATATATTATGATTCTTTATCAGTGTCAATCAATGTCAAGGTCTCCGTCCACATCTTCGGCATCTTCAAATAATTCATCCGGATGTAGGGCGTTGGTGCAGGAGGTCCCCTTGCAACTGGTACACATTTTAAACCTGCCTTCCTGTAGCCACAAGCACATGCACACAATTTGGTGCACTTGCAGGAAATCTTTGTCAGAAGCGACTGCGGAGCTGGCTCCTTGGAAGTAGGAACAGGGACAAGTCTAAAGTTGGACTGCTTCCATCCTCAGTCAAGCGGATCGATTCGGTTCCCTAACCTTGAACTTGGAAGTAGGTTGTGAAACAATGTTTAAGAGCTGCTTCCGTGATTGGTCGTAGGGAAGCCAAATTGAATTTTGATTTGATAAGAGATTTGGCAAACAGGTCAAACCGCAGCTTGTCCAGATTATTCTCTGCTTTACCTCCAAAATTGTTGCCCAGCTTCCGCAATTGCTGCAGGTTATGTATTGCGATCAAGGAAGGGTTTGATGTCCTCCAAAAGGTGGTAATTCACTATTTTCTTCTTGCTAAGCATGTAAAATGCAGAAGTGGTGTCGCAACCATTAATGGCGTGGAAGAAGATGAGGACGTTTTTGAGGTCATCGGAGAATTTACAGCTATGGTGGGCGAATATTTTTGGTGGCGTTAATCCTCTTCCTGGTGTGGAAATAAATGTTGGCCAATGGTGTGGCTAGAGCAGTGAGGATGACCAATAAATCCGTATCCTCGCCGACTAGAGCAACCTTCTTATGACTAGGCAATTTCGATGGCTGTGGCGACGATCATATGGTCAGCATTCTCATGAGCTTGCTTGGCTGAGATGCCTTCACTGTCCAACCTATCAGTAAGCAAGCTGATGAGTTGCTCCTTGTTCCTGTCATTTGAAAGGAACTGCTCCTGAGTCATCGTCACCAACATTGACCATACAGTATACTGTCATATACTGAAATGAGAGTGTCGGTTTATAATTCGGCAATTCGGTAGAAGGAGGGAAAATTGGTCCAACTTTGACCCACTGTAGTTTAGTAGCGAGTGGTCCAAAGTCACTCTTTTGTTCGACGCAGAATTTAATGCTCTACAACTTCTTTTTCGAGCATTTTTTCAAAATTTTGATTAGTTTCGCAAATATAAGTAAAGAACCGCAAAAACGCCCCTTTTGGGAGTACATTTTTACCCCCACCCTTTTTCCACCACTCCGCCGAGGGGGAAAACCTCAGATAGTCATATTGGGTCACAAATGAATCTTATTAACACAAAAAAATCGTTTGTAGGAATTATTTGGGTGTTTTTTGTGTCTACCGCTACTGGCCTATATTTACTAGGTCATTGTAAAATCTAACATACAAAAAGAGCTATAACATATAAACACACACAAAAAGAGCCAACAGAACTCGATTTTTTCTGGATCAGAACCAAGAACATATAAAATCGTTAGTTCTACTGCAGCACAGTTGTAGTGACCTGTGTTTTAAATTGTTAACAACTCCAAAGTAAAACGTGAGTCTCCAAACATTTCTAAAACGTTCTAGACCATATTATGTGTATCCGAAACGTTACTAAAACAGACTTTTGATTAACTCGCTTCCTACGTCGTTTATTGTATGCTTTATCATACAGTAATATATAAAATTGAGGCCAAGAGTTTCGGCCACTGTCGACAAAACTCCAGAAAGACATACAGGGTGTTTGAGACCTCAGAGCCATTCACAGCTTATTCGAGAACGCATATTCCGTTAGCCAACCGTAATGCTTGTTCACCTTTGGGGTGTCATTAAAGATTTTATGTGTATTTTGGTTGCCCAGCAGTATTATTCAGTGGCGTAACTAACAATGAGTGAACCTTGTATCAAATATTGTCAAATGGGTCCCTGCAATAAGAGAATCAATGGCCAGTGAGGTGATGAGCCTGTATCATTAATAAAGCTGATACAGCTGTAGTTATAATCGAATTCAGATTTACGGTGCACTCAAAAAAGGCAATAACAACTCTACGACCTCATTAAAATACCGTTAAACTAGTCGCACAAGTATTTGCACCCGGGTACACACTTGGAATATTTAGATCAGCAATTCAGTCGTTCAATTTTAATAGCGCGTTATGGTCTAGTATTATTAATATGTATATTCTAATACATACGAATTTTATGTACGGCTCTATACTATTTCGTTCGCAAATTGACTCGCTTATCTTTATAAGTTTTTAATGTGCGTCGACTTGTTTGGTGACACCAGGCCGAATAGTCCAACGGGGATAATAATGAGGTAGTAAAGTTTTTGTTGCCTCTTTTTGAGAGCACCGTAGATTTGAGCTCGAATATACCTCTTACTTTTATTAATGGCGTATTCATATTCGGTTCCAATATAATAGAACATAAAAAGCTACTTTTTATTAAACATTTTTCATGGAGATGCTTAGTTAAGATTTCTCTTTATAGAAATCGTTCACTTCGCGATGTTAACGTAAAATTTGGCTTGCAGAGAACTGCGAAGAGATAAAATCTCATTTTTCGACACGTGTCTTGTTTTTTATGCAATGGGCCTGCTTAATTCAGGAGAATTCGAACGTTTAAAATCTCCATGCAACTTAAGTGTAAAAATGTTAATAGTGACGTCAGTAAGAGTGTGGGTAATGGTAGCAGCATGGGACGGCTCATGTTCGAACTGGCACTGGATTTTTTCATTATTTCTTTGTTCTTGTTTTATTCTTTAATTTTTATACCCTCTACCAACCAAAATCCTCACCTTGTACTGTGGACGAGTACTCGTACTTGTATTTTTTAAACTCTAAAAAAGTTATATTAGCAAATAAAGCACTACATAAATGTTATCAAATAATAACTTAGGCACGTTTGAAAAGAAATGTTATTTTGTTATATGCATGCGTTTAAAGTTTTTTTTTTTTTTTTTATACATTTATTTAACGTCAGCCTATTTCCGCTACTGAGGCCTAACACCGACGCCTGTAGACGAGCTACCCCCAACCAGGAATTTTGCCGAACCTCTTCCCTTAAGGGAAGTAGGGATCTTTTACTTGCCTAACATTTAATAGACAAGGGACCGACGGCTTTACATCCCCTCCGAAGGATGGTATATCTCCTATACAACCCTCGCCTAAGGTTGTATAGCTTCCGCGCATACACTGATATACAAGCCGCTGGAAGATGTGTGAGGCGAGAACGCGGTTTCCGTTGGAATGGTCACCCATCCAAGTACTAACTGGCGTTTAAAGTTAGAAGTCTACATAAGACACAATGCTTTTTGAAAATCATTTACTTTTATTACACCTAAAGGACCACAGGTATCGTTTACAAAATTTCTATACATTCGTCATAATAACTCGAAAATTTTGAATAGTAACCTTTTGGTCAAAACACTTTTCGGGTAAATTTGAATTTAAACTATTTAGGATATTATATTAAATATTTAATAATTTAAAACATAGCGGAAACTCTGTTATTAATTGGCTTTTCATTAAAAACCTGCATGTTCAGACAAATTGATATTGTTTGTTGATACTATACATGTGTTTAACTTCTAGTTGAATATATTTTTGTACAACAAAATACTAGATAGGTACTTTTTATATGTATCTATCTCTCTCTATATATGCATCTAATTTGGCTTGCGTCCTTAAATTAGTATTCAACATTGCGTTTTACCAGTGACGTTGAATTTTATATTTTAATTCCGAATAACCAGGAAACATTCTCAGTATCACTTTCCTCCATTGTAAATATGTTTTCTGCCTAAGTTAAGTTTACTGTACCCATTATTTTTTTTAGATTCGTTTACATAATTATTTAATTTATACCGATATATAACACAGGTATTCAATTAGCCATGGAATTTTTTAATTATTATACTTTTACTTCCTATGATTTAGCTGCTGTAAAAAACAATAATTGTCCATTGCAAGTTTTTGTCGCAAACAGTAATTATTATATTAATATTCAATCAGGGCAACTTACCTTACTTAATTCTTATACTATTCTTGTAGATATAAATTTACTGAACACACGTTAATTGCTATGAATGTTAATCAACGTTGTTTTAAACGGAGGATTAATCTAGCTTATTTAGAAATCGAACAGGAATTAAATACAACGATTTTAATTAAACATTTGAGTAGTTACCTGCATTTACCATTTGGCATATCGTATTATAACGGAATATCTAGGTGTTTTAACTCTGGAAAAATATACTGTTCATCGGATTTCGTTTTTTCTAAAAAAAAAAAAAGAAATTCAGCATGTAATTTTTTCGAAATATTGCAGGTCTTTGAAAATTTTAATATTTGAAAATTAATTATTATTTATGGAATCTAATAAACTAGGTAGTGTTAATTCAAAGAATTGATTGGAAAAACTAAGATATTAAAAGTATGAGGTATATATCTCAGCAGCCCTCTAACTTTTTGCGGACGTCGCAGTACGACATTTTTTTAAACAAAATTTCATATTAAACTTCATTTTAAACATATCATAACATTTATTTTTTTAAATACTCTTAATGAATTTCACTTTAAATGGGTTTTTTCGTTATTGTAGAGAATTCTCTCTACAAGGAATTTTTCTTATTTAAGAGCCCAGACGTCGTCGAAATATTATCATATCCCCTTTTTTGGAAAATGAAGAATAAATATTTGGTATGAAGATAAACAAAACAATAAAAATGTTTTAATCGCCTCCCAGATCACTTTAATGATCCTTTTAAGCTTAGATTTGTGTGAGTAAAGGAGACGAGGCCCTATAGTTTATAGTGGGACCCGAACCACTTATTAGTGGGTAATTCATAATTCAAATCTAGTTTGCAGCAGGTGGGGCTCGGATCCACCTCGCTAGGTATACTCCGAGTGAAAACTAAACGCGCTAACCACGGTGCTGAACAATGTATCTATAGATTTATTTTTCTTCTTTTTTAATTAAAAAAAAAATATTGCGTAGGTTATAAACACTGAAATTCAAAAAATAAACCGAATTAGATTAGTTTTATTGACATATATTTCTGAAAAAAATTATTTACCCGAAAAATGGATTTTTTACAGCTGATTAGCTAGACTGAGTTTCCAAATGCTCGAGGAGGGAAACTAAGTCTGGACAGCTACACTATAGGGCCTCCATCAAGGCTGTGAAGTCTAGCACAAAGCATACTGGTTGAGGTACTGTACTATGAGGAAAAGTATCTATACTTCGTTTACTGAACAGAAATAGTTAAGCCACTCCCAAAAGAAGTGCGCCATATTTAAATAGAATTGTTCTATTGGCTGATTTGTTAAATCATATAAAGCAACCAACCATTTTATGTTTTTGATGTTTAGTTTTTGGCGTTTGTTAAAAATTGCTGTTAAATTATTCGTTATCTATATTTGCTGTTCATTTAGTAAACCAGTATTTTTATAGTTATTTAAGATACAAGTGTAAAAAGCCATTCTTTATTGCACGAGCAATAAAGCGGCTTTTTACAAGTGTAAATAACTATTATCTATAATATCTATAAATAATTTTATCTATGCTCGTGTAAAAAGTAACAGTTTTTTACATCATTTGCAGTGTAAAAGTGGCCTGTGCAATAAAAAAATTTATTGCACGCTTTTATTGCACGACTTCTAAAAAATTAAAAAACTACGCCAGTTTATTTATAATATCGTTTCCTTAGTTACTATCATTACAGATTTTCAGTCACGACCATAAAGTAACATAATTAGAATGGAGACTTCAACTACAACTCGAATGATACTAACCGTCAAAGTGACATTCACAGTATATGATACAGTTTTACAAATATTCATGAAAAATTGCCCACTTCTTACAATAATTGGAACGATCGAAGATAAAACGTTGTAAAACACACTTGTAAGAACCCTCTTTATTGCACGGCAATTTTGGACAACATCGATATTAAAACTAGTAGTGATGTTCGTTGTTTAAATCATTCTTTTTTCGAAAAAAAAAAATATATATATATTAACCACGAACTTTAGATAAAATATTAGCGGCGGTGGATGAAAATTGAATATCTACCTCAATTTAAACGAAGTACTTTGAACAAATTGATGAAATTGGCTTTCCGCGCGTAAAAATAAATTCTATTTCTACATGTTTTAATGTAATTGTATTTTGGTATTATCGTTTCTAAAAAAGGTCAGGGAATAGTGTTCTTAGAGAAAAGAATGAGGCTCATCACCTGGAGACGACGTTTCGTTCCTGCGAGAAACCCGAAATTATCGCGGAGGCAAAAAATTGTAATGCTTAGATGAGACTTGAATGCTGGCCATACTGTAACTAAAGTATGGAAGAACACAACAATGTTGAATCCGAGACAGGCTTTTATCAAAGGATTAACTACAGGGTTAAAAGATCCATCAGGCCAAGGAGGTCGCCTTATAGTGTTTCATATAGGAAATGTTCCTGCCGAAAATTTAAAAGAAAATCATTCGGCATGCACAAAATGAAGATAAAAATGTGATAGGTTGACATTAGAATAGACATTGTAGTAGAGCCACTGATAATTCATGTGGAAAGTGACTCTTCTTCTTCGCCTCAATCAAAAATGGACTGAAAGCTGTATGACACAATATAATTGTGAATATTATGTAGAATTTGTATTACTGTATATTTTGGATGAAATAAATAAGTAAAATAAACGTAGTGTTTTATCCTATATTATACAAAATATACCATAGCATTTTCTATACAGAAAATAAAAAAGAGGCTTTGACAACTTTTTATGACTTCCTAAGATAAGCAAAACTCTTAATAAAGAATGATTTTTTCTCGGAAACTTCAAAATAACAAAGTTTACAAGGGTG
Source organism: Leptura quadrifasciata (assembly GCA_963675555.1). NCBI lineage: Eukaryota > Metazoa > Arthropoda > Insecta > Coleoptera > Cerambycidae > Leptura > Leptura quadrifasciata. Next base: position 92,583,432 of record OY776677.1, on the reverse strand, counting down.
CGGCACTCCATCCGGGGACACACTGTACATTTATCCATCTATACTTTTGGTGTCTATCAATGACAGAGTTATATATTTTTCACCACCTTGAAAGCTAACGATTGAATCAGATACATTTCTACCTTCTCTTCCACAGCGAAAAATAATCGGTTTGGTAGATCAATGCTTACGTGATAGGCCTGAGACCAAGGAGTCCCGGGTTCGAATCCTGGCTAGCGTATGGGTGTTTAATGGCGTTTTCAATACGTTACCGAGTTACTAGATGAGGTTGTGTGAGAGGCAATACGGGTTGCTATACCACTCCTAGGTTCGAGTCTCAGCTGCGGCAGATGGCGGCAATGCCGTATGGAATAGTTGTTATGTAATTGTTTGCGTGTATGTGTTCTGGTTGAGTTGTGCAATACCTAAAGCTAAGCTCCGCCAGGGCGTTAATTTAAATAAGTCTGGTCATTAAGATGGCGAGTGATAAGCAATGTACTAAAGGCAAGCGTGATTTTTCACCGAATTCTCAGGCAATACCGGACAGGAGAAAGAGAGGAAGATCCAGAAAAAGCTGGAGAGAGAGACTAGACGAAGCGATGGAAACAAGGGACTTAACGGAAGTGGAATGTTGGGACAGGCAAATATGGAAACTGGGGACTGGAAGACGACTCCAGCCGTAGAAATCCGTATATATATATGAAAAAAAAGTGCGGCATCCTCAATTTTTGAGGTAAGATGCGTTTTTCGCTATTATAGGTTATATATGGCCTTGTAACCACAAGTTACGTTATTATATTTCAATAAAATTGGTTCATTGCCTAAAGAATTTTTGATAAAAATCAAAAAATTTAAACTTAAAACCTATTCAGGGCGTTAGAATAATTTTGTTACAAAAAATTTGCCCTCTGGTTTAGGTTGATCCGTCCAATAGAAGCCAAGATATTTCAAAAATGGTCATGGAAAACGGCAGAATTCAGCCACATTGGCAGAAAAACAAGCGTGTGAAGACGCTCGGAGCATTCCGAAATAGAAAAATGATTTTTTTGTTGTCTTTGATGTTTACAAGTTAAAATAAAAATTAGCCTGCCCTAAAAATTTCCCTTATTGATTAGAGAGAATCTAATATAAAAATCTGGAACATACTATAGTTAAATATGTATCTATTTGCAATAATTAACAGACTTCGAAAGCGATTACTTTTTAATTTGTTTTTAATTTTTTACCAACAAATCTAACTGATAAATATTCTCTATTGTGTTAATGCAAATTAATTCTAAATCCTTTAAGAGTAATCATCATATGCTGAGTTATTTCGTAAATCAAATTAATTTGATTTGAAACATATCATTACATTATTACTTTAATGTACAACAAAGTAAAAAAAGATATATCTAATAATTACCAAATATTTTGAAAGGTAAATGTGATAGACAGATGTTCTATTTAACCTTGTATAGCTTTGATGTTTCATTTATTGGCCATGACGAAATTACCATCTATTGAAGGCAGGATAGAAGAGAATGTTATTTAAAGATCACGGGAATCAAATAAAATTGTTGAAATAATTAAAATAAGTTAACCGAGTATTTTTTTGCGTTAGGACCTTTTACTGATTTTGATAAAGAAGAATATTTATTTTATATAGTAATATTACAAGAATAAAGAATTACTTTTTTGAAGTGATTAATTGTAATGGTAAAAAATAAATATAACAAAGAACTATTTATGTAAACAAAAAATTTATTACGAAATATTTTGTCCTTTTCACATTCTTACATAGTGATATGCTTATTGATATTGTTAAAAGGATTTATTTTTTGAGCGTTAAAACAATTACAATCTTCTTAAGTAAATATTGATATTATTGGGGTGGCTTAACGAAAATTTTGTAATCTACTGGATTAAAGCGGCAGTTTTTGCATACTTCTTATGTATTCTCACTTCTCAATACAATTTATGGACTGGTGCCCGATTTTGAGGCTACCATCTTGAAATACGACGCCGTCTTTGTTTTTATTAAAGGTTTTTCACTTTTCTTTAATTCCTTCCGCCTTAGTAGGTTGAATGTTTTGTGAGATACACCTTCTCCAATTTCGAATTCTTTATACATTGTCAATCCAGTATATATTTCGATGCATCATTTTTAAAAAGATTTTATTAAATTAGTAAGAGTCAACGTTGACACTTTGAAATAAAAATGGTAGTTAAAATATAAACGTTTAATATGACATGGGTATTAGAACTGAATTACAATAATATATGTTGAAATTTATATCCTCGGTTAAAAGCCTAGAGTCAGCATTTGTTTTGTCTCGAGGTTTATAACAAGGGAAATGTAGTCAGCGATATATAAGGAAGAATTTGTTATCGTCACGTAATGGTAATATGATATACTGGGACAAATTGAAGTGTGGTAACAATCACGTATAACTTTTTATACGGTGTCTCAAATATTATATAACAACTTCCCCCTTATGAAAAAAGTTGGTGGTTATGCAGCAACTTTTACAAGTATGAAAAGCAAGATAATAATATTGAAATGTTAGATAAAATGTGGAATATAAGTTGTAAAGTTTACAAGTGTAATTACATAATTAATATAAAGCAAAATATAAGATTATAAAATATGAAGTTAGGAAATTAAAGTACTATAGGCGTAGTTAATTAAGATCTCAAAGAGGGTTTGGTAAAATGATTAATTTGAAAAACAGTGACAAAAGTTTAAGTCAGTTTGACTTCTTCTTCTTCTATTTCTTGTTGGATGTTGGGTCTCCTTCTTGGGTGTAGAATACTAGTTAATCTTTTGAAGGTTCTAGTGGGAATCGGTGGAGATGAGGTGATCCTTGAGATGGGCGAATCAGTGCTAACTTTCGGCTTCTTCTTCTGCACTTACAGAATAGGTAGAGCAAGACTAGGGAAATAATTAGGATTATAGTAAAATACGTGAACCATGATATGTTTGATTACGTAGGGTTCATTGATGAGGTCGTCTAGGTCTTTGGAATATTGGTCTAATTTATGTTTTGCAATTTCGAGGTCTTGGCTGTTCAAGTGGTTTAATTTTAATGGCTTCAATTTTGGCAGTTGGATTTTGTCTGGCAGTTCGTTACAGCACTTGTATGAAATTTGAATTGGATGTGTATTATCCTTGACGTCTAATATTTCATTGGAACTCGCTTGGATTTTGGTTATGCTATGTGTTTTCCTGGAGTTTTTGAACGTTATAGCCTTGACTGAATAAGAGGGAGGTTTGACAATTTTCGGACAGGTGCATAAGATTTTTGAAAAGTTTTGCTTCACAGATAAATACATCACAGGTAATGACTACCCCCTTTATCCCGGAAGGCTCTAGAAGAACCTTGTGTGGAAGGGGGCTACACATTTAGAGACAAGGGACACACACCCAATATCCGTGTATGGTGGAAAAATTCCTCTCGCAGTATTTTTCACTGCCACGACTAGGGATCGAACCTGAAACTTTTGGGTGATAGGCAAGTGCGCTCACCTCTCGACCATTAGTCATACAAGATAGCATTATTGTTTGTTGGGTAGGCAAACAAGTTGGAGCACAGTTTGGTTCCTATGTAGAGTTGTTTACATTCGTGTGGATATCTTCATGTGGTAAATCCTCTTGTCCGTTGAGGGATTAGAATCCGCTGCCACCAGTTAGAAAGGTCTCCTTGTTCCAATATGCAACTTGCACCAGTTAGGCATTGGTTTTTATGTTACAAATTAAAGTAAATAGCCTTTTACTTTTTAACACAATTAACAATTTCAGCGAATTCAACTAAAACTTATTCAAATAGTGCCCCCAACTAAATTATTACATAATGTCACCCTAACGTCTAACTTATGCAAGAAATATGTCTCTGATCACATCAGTAATTTTGTTTTCTTTCCAAATCATTGTCACAGTTGTCGAACTTATTGTCTCAGAAGTAAAATCCATAATTATTGTTAAATCTCGACTTCTTCGTGGATTTTTTTTTGTGGAGGGGAAATCCTTTTCGGACACCCGCGAGAAGATGTCATTTCGCGGGTAGTGTTGGACTTTCACCAACTAAAACCCCTCCCTCTCAGTGTTTCCAAGAACTCTGGCACTTCTTGCGCTTCCCATCAGAGTACATGTTCAATCGTTTTTATTTTCCTTCTTTCATTTTTATTCCTCTCCCTTCAAATGTGCGCCAAATCAGGGTCCCTTTCATCCTCCTCTTTCTTCCTCATAATTCTATTCACCATCACCTCTACCGCATTCCAGCTCTCCTCAGACTGCATCATAAAGTTGACTAGATCTTCAGGTCTGAGTTTTCCTACCATCCCCCTTTCCTCATTCCATCCATCCATACAATAGAATAGAATATCGTGTGCTTGGCATCGTCCCTCTCACCGCAGTAGACGCATTCCTTAGTTTCCCTCTTTCCTATACCGGCGAAACTTCCGTGTCCCGTAAGCACCTGCGTGAGGTAGTACCCACTTCCCCGTGGCTTCTATCTATCCACACTCCTATACTCGGAATCAGCCTGAATGTCCATCTTCCTTTTGTACCTCCCTCCCGACTACCTTACCATCTCGTAAGTATTGCTTCCCTAGCCTCTCCTTTAGCCGCTCCATCGTACGTCTCCTTTCGCCCCTCGGCAAGGAGGTCTATTGGAGGAATCCCCGCGACCACCAGTATCGCCTCGTACGAGACGGTACGCTATGCGCTACACACCCTTAATGCCACTTTCCGCTGTACCTTACTCAGCCTGCTCCTAGTTCGTGCCACCTTCTCTACTGCCTGCACCCACACCGGAGAATGCGTAGAGGAATATCGAGTTCACTACACAGCTCAGCAATCTCCTTTTACTCGCTTTCGGTCCGCTGGTGTTACACATCAACATTCCAATTGCCGTGGTAGCCTTTCCTGCTCTCTCGGCGGATTTCTTTGCATTTTCTTCATAATTAAGCTTCGAGTCCAGCCACACACCCAAGTATTTTATAGCTGGGCTGTGACTGACTTCGAGCTGTCCCACTCTTACCATGACTGGAGGGAGATTTCTCTTCCTCGTTATTACCACCAACTCTGCTTTCTCCGGGGCGAGTTCCAACCTATGTCCCGTTAACCACTCCCCAATTTTCCTCATTGCAGTATTTGCCTCATCCACTATAAGTGCCACGAATGTACCTGTGACCGTTACCGCCAGGTCATCTGCGTACCCAATCACCGTGGTATTATGCGACTGTCGAATGTGGAAGACACCGTCGAATAACAGGTTCCACAGAGTCGGGCCAAGAACCGACCCCTGTGAAACACCGCAAGTGACCTTCTTCCATTCTATATTTCCCTCCATCTCCACGCCTATATATCTATTCCCCAGGTAGCTTTTTATTATCCTCAGTAGGTATGGAGCCACCCCCATTCTACTCAGTTTCCCAGCTATCTCTCTCCACCCCGCTGTATTAAATGCATTTTTCACGTCCAGCGTGATTACGACCCATATCTTTTTTGTTCTCATGGCTTCACCTGCGATTTCTGTCAACGAGTGGATAGCACCCACCAATCGTTGACCTCTCCTTTCTAAAGCCATATTGAGAATCTGATATCGCTCCTTTCTCATCTATATCTTCCTCCAACCTTCCTAATAGCAGGTATTTTAACAGTTTTCCCATTGCATCCAGGAGACGTACCGGTCTATGTGACAAGGGTTCCTTCGGAAGTCTATTCCCCTTCCTCCATATCTCGGGAAATACTCCACCTTCTAACACCCGATTTATTATTGACAGCACTACTAACCGGCCCCTCATCCACCACTAATCTAACTACTTCAGGAGGTATTTCATCGGGCCCCGAAGCCTTTCCATTCTTTAGCCTGTTCACAGCTACCTTCAGCTCGTCCTCGGTGAAGTGAGGGACCTCCTCCCTGATTGGAAATAAGACATTCACAATTACCAGCATTATCTCTGCTGGCATAACAGCAGGAGCTGCTTTAATCCTCCTAGTAGCAATCCTGTACTCATCCTCCCATACATTGTTATCGATATCCTGGCTAATTCTCTCCATTTGTCCTTCTTAGACTTTTTTATAGCGTTTCGCAATATTTTGCGAGCCTCCCGATAGACTTGCAGGGTTCCATTATCACTCTGCCCTCCATACCTCCGATTCTCTCGGCCGTATCTCCGCCTCGCCTCTACACATCCTAGATATTTCATCCATCCACCAGTATACAACGCTTTTCACCTTAGCCGTTCCTTTTCTCCTCTGTAACCCAAACCTACCAATCCATATTTTCCCAAATGTATTGCTTAAATAATTTCTTATCAAAAGAGCTGAGTGTGGGCTATAACCGCCTTGCTGATAAAAAATTTAAAGCCAAAACTGTTGCCGCATCGTCTTCGTCCAATCTTTTCTTCTCTTTCTTTCGAGTTAGCAAATAAAATAATTAGAACTTGAACGTTTCCAGACGAACTCAAGATCAGTAGGATTACTCCTATACATAAGTCAGGACCGACAAATGAAATGGGTAACTATAGGCCAGTGAGTGTTATCAGTACCTTTGCAAAAATAATAGAGATGTTAATTAAAAGCAGACTGCTGAAATTCTTAGAAAGATATGTCAAATTAGATAATTATCAATACGGATTCCAAAAAACGCAGGGTGCGGTCATAGATTTTGTGAATTATGTTTCAAACAATTTGGATGAAAAAAAGGTAGTGGTTACGGTGTTCATTGATATAAAAAAGGCATTTGATGTAATAAACTATAGGGTTTTCATGAATAAGACTGAGTTAATGGGCATAAGAGGAAGGCATACAAGTTCATTGAATCATATTTGGCAAATCGAAGACAGTTTGTATCAGTAGACAAAACTGATAGTAATGAACGTAACATAAATAACGTTGTACCTCAGGGGTCAGTACTAGGACCTCTGTTGTACACACCTCATGTGCTATGTCTAAAAAAAGGACAATTAAAGGGAAAATAATACACTTTTGTGGGTGACACTAGACTAGTCTATACACACACATCAATACAACACCTAGAAAAAGATATCAATGAGGACTTAAACAGACACAAAAAATGGCTGTTACATAACAACTTAATAATTAACGAAAAAAGATCTGTCTATATGTTATTTTAGCAGAAAAATACAAATGTTGACACAATAAATATAAAAATTGGCGATGTTTTATTGAGGAAAGATAGTCAAACAAAATATCTTGGGCTTATAATAGATGAATTGGAATGAGCATATAAAATACGTTGAACAAAGAATAAGACCAATGATTGGAGCAATCTATAAATGTAGGAAATATGTAGATGTAAAAACTAAATATTGTATATACAATGCCTATTTCTTGAGCATATTTAGATACTTAATTACTATTTGAGGGCATGCGGAGTGGTATTATTAAGAAAATGCAGGTGTTACAAAATAAAGTCATTAAGATACTCTTTGAGCTGGACTACAGAATGTCAACAGAAATAGTATTCAATAAAACAAGATTAAACAATCTCAATGAGATAATGAAGGTAAAGTAGTATATATGTATAAAAATAAAACAATTAACCACCTCCAAAAAATAAACACAGAAATTACTTTTAGAAACCAAATTTATGGCCATGACACAAGACGAAATATTAACATTGACGTAATAAGTGCAAGGACCAATATAGCGTTAAGAAATCCATTGAACATGGCAATTAGAACTTATAATGAGATACCAAAACACATAAGAGAGATAGCAAATTATAGTAGCTTTAAGAATAGTATACACAAAATGTATTAAATTATTCAGCGATCTATTATCCTTTAAACAATTGTTTTCTGATTAGTTTTTAGATTTAGGTTAAGTGATAGCACAAGCAGTTAAGGCATATTAGACTATATTATTATGTAAATAGATAGGATAGGAAATACGAAAATTACTTTGTAATATATACAAGATGTATTTCTATTAGTTGGTAGGCAATACGTATGTTTCACTCATACGTCTATGATGGTCCCGAGACCAGCATATCACTGCTGATTTGGGATGACTATATGTTATATTGTAAATAGTTAGTGAGAAAGAAATAAAGAACTTAAAAAAATATATCAACGGTCCCAGTTCTTGAAAATTTTGTCGCAATACTTTTAACGGTAACGTCGCTTATTGAAATCCCTGGAAACTACATGTAATTGTATAAAATGTCATTTACATCACATCTCATGTAAAAATTCTTAGGAAAATATTTTAAAATAAATTGCTTTCATTGTCTAGATTTGTAAATTTACATCTGACTACATGTTCCTAACTTTGTAATTGGAATATAAATTCTGTTGGCTTTGTAAAATAAAACAATTAACTTTTCACAATGTAATATTTTACCACCCTATATTTGCAACATGCCTTGAATTGTAATGAATATCAAACGTGGAAAGGAAACATGAAATATATGAGCAAGTTTGTTCCAACGAAAAATCTCATAATCCCACCATCAGAAATTTGAATTTCCTTCCCTTTGTAACAATTCCTCTCCGTAATAGTTTCGAGAAGACCGTGAATGCATTTTCTATTACTATTCCGTTCATTAGCTCAGTGACAGAAGGCTTATAAATGAGACATTACTGTCCCGGCTTCCTTGTAAGGACATCCCCGCTCTATTTGCACCGGAGTACACCATCTAACATCTCTGCACGACCGGGTATTTGTATTTCTCGGCGCGTTCTGCTCGCCGTTGCGATATCCCCGATAAATAGCTCATTCATGTTAATAGAAACGTGATCTTTTTTCTTCTTGCTTACTTCTTGCGAGAAACTACAAATCGAACATGAATTATTGTTGGGGCCGGTTAATGATTTCTTGTTAATTGCGATTGGAAAACATAATTATCTTGGATCTCGACCGAACGACAATGGTGGAGGAGGAGTACAGGTAATACTGGATGATTTATCGTACGTATTTATATAAAATTTAATTGTACTTTATTTAGTTAACAGGGGAACCGAACGTTAATACGCAGCGTATCCGATTACCTTTTACGCTTTTATTAAATACGCTGTAACAAAAATATGGTGTATAGTGTGGTCCATATATGTATGGAACAAATTCATTTTGAGCGTAATTATGAACTTATGAAATAATTGATGATATTAAACATAACAAAACACGTATTTTATTAGAAATATACCTATTGAAAACGTTGACTTAATAAAAAGCTTTTTTTATTTAAAGCTTAATTTCCATCACCATATACATGCAATAAAGCATTGAAGACTCTTGGTTTCATTAAAAGATGCACAAAAGTTTTCACAAATATATGTGCAATTAAATCCTTATATTAGTTTTGTTAGATCATCTGTAGAAAATTGCAGCTGTATTTGGTCACCATATTACCAAATTGTATTATGAATTTTATTTAAATTTGTTTTGTTGGTCAACCCTGTATATACTAATTCATACATGCGGATTACACATTAATCGAGTCCGGCAATTTTTGTCGCTATTAGTTTTTGTTTGTGAGTTGTTTTATTAAAAGTCAATTAAGTCGCCTTTAACTTCTATTTTAGTATCTCGTATAGATTTTTTTCTATTTACGTTTGAAACTTCTTGACTACTGCATATTCCATATTGACCTACTTTGATCCATTGATGAACACAGTATTCCCTTATACTCAATGTAGACACAAATATTATCTTACAAACTTGCAACTTTTCTTTTTCAATTGTCAGTGAATACTCAAATGTATTTTTTCCCCTTGATTGATCTTGTGTAGTATGCTGCCTTTTTTTGTCGATTCTAGCAACATTGTTTGCAACAAAAACTTTTCTCTACTATCATTTAAAATAGTATGTTTATTCTGTTCCTATTCCCGATAAAACACACTTCTTCATAGGATAGAAGAAGGATGCCAGCAATTTCGCCAGAATCCTGGAATATTTGGCACAGTAAGAAGATCTATGAGACAACGTACCCAAAAGTGTATTGGAACACATGGACGTCACTTCGAACATCTCTTGTAAAGTTATTGCATTAATTTCTTGTTTCATTTATCTTTGCTAATTTTTGTTTAAATTAAAAATTAAAATTTCTGATGAGTTTGTTTTTCTTCAATTTGGCACGGTACTAGTTAGAAAAAAATAGGACAATAACAACATTAGCTGCGCAAAAATGTCAAGACAACATTGTTGTTCAAAATTAAATTTGAAATCCAAAATATGCACACAAAAAATTAGCCCAGTGGCGTGCCATACCTTCATGGAAAAAGGTACCCTACATACCCCAAGTGTACGTCACTGGGTAAAGCTGGGGCTTCATTTTTTAAATTTAAATACAATACTAATCATGTATTCTATACACAAAATTTCAGGTAAATATCTACATTTGTTCAAAAGATATTTAGGGAAATAATTGTATTTTTGAAAACTACAACGCCCTGTATCTTGTAAACGAAGGCTCTAATGACAATTGTTTATATGACAAAATATTCATTATTGAGCTCGTCGGTATCGTTTTTCTGAATAGTCTGAGTCATGATGAGTCACATGTTTACGCCATATTCTGCAAAAGGGAAATAAAGTAGCTAAACAAAGAAGCCGCAAAAACATAATAATATTATGCATTTAAGCCATTATTAAAATATCAGGGAATTAATGTATTTATTACTAAATAGATTATAAAAACGTTAAATAAAACAAAATATTTACCAGTTGAACAACGTGAACAAGTTTGAAGTTTAATTTTCAATCTCAATTATAAATTCGGATGGAACTTCTGCAATTTTGTTTTGAATATTAGTGTCACAATATTCTGAAATAAATAAGTAAAAAACGTAAAAACCAAATTATTGTTACGTATAATATTCTATGTTAATCCATTACTAATTAATAAATAAACCTGTCTACTACTGGGGAGTTTTACTCTGTCTATTGTGTAGATTAGGATGCAATAAACTTAATTGTTATTTCATTAAAATTTTCATTCTTAATATAGTCAGTCTCTAGTCTGATCGATACCCGAGTGGGTTAAGGCGCGAGGTGGCAATCGCGATTAATCACACGAACATCGCACCACCAGGTTCGAATCCTGGCTTCGGCACTGGCACTGTCGGAAGAAATGGTTGTATGTCCGCGTTTTTTCAATGTGTAACCCCCTTCCGCATAAGCCCTAGCTTCTGAAATTGGAGGTTGTCTAATTTCTGTGGTGTTTATTATTTATTATTATTAGCTATAGGATGTTTTAAGTAAAGCTGTAAATTGAATTCAAGAATTGCTTACCTTCTTTATTTGCCGTCGAGGCATCGGCCAATAATTTAATAATACGCATTATTCTTGAATTGAACATGGTTGAGTACAAGTAAAAATAATATTTCTAACTTATTTCAATAATTCTTCAATTCAATTCCACTACAAATAGCAATAGAAGAGGTAATTTATATATGCTCTACGAGGACTTAACTAATATTGATTTTGCTGGTATTGATCAATGTAAAGATGTGAATGAGGCATGTGATATATTGTATTCTATCCTGGACTCTGTTTTCATTGATAGCGCCCCAAAAACTTTAGCTAAAACTAATAAATACCCACCTTGGTTTAATGGTAATATCATTCGCAATATAAAAACAAAATCAAAACACTGGCGCAACTTAAAAAAAATGGCATTTCATATGAATTGAATCAATTTAAAATTCTAAGAGCAAACATAAAAATCGATATTGATAACGCGCACAAAGAATATCTTATCAATATTGAGAACCAAATTAAGACCAATCCAAATCACTTCTGGTCATATATAAACAGCAGAAAAAATATATCCAGTATTCTTAGCGTTATGACCTATAATGACTCCTTATTAAAGGAACCATAAGCAATAGTTGACGCATTTGCTAATTACTTTCAAGAGTCATATTCCGAATCTACAAACTTTTCTTATGATATAAATAGCACTCATTGTAATACTGACAATTTATGCATTCCCTATATTACCGAAAGTGACGTACTCAAGGCACCTAAGAAAATTAAACCCAAAACCACTACAGGTTCTGATAGTATTCCGCCCTTTCTCCTGAAAGATTGTGCCATTTTATTTGCAAAACCGCTAGCTAGTATTTTTTATTTGTCTATTAAAACTGCTACTTTTCCAGAAGTTTGGAAAATATCTAGGATCTGTCCGGTATTAAAAAAAAGAAAGATGTGCTATTGAAAACTATAAGCCAATAGTAATATTGTGCAATTTTAGTAAATTATTTGAAAACGTAATGTATGATATTCTCTTTAATCACGTCAAATCTCAAATTTGCCTCGATCAACACAGATTCATGCCAAATCGCTCTACCACCAGCAATCTGGTGTGCATTACTCAGTTCATAGCTGAACATTTGGATGCTGGAGGCCAAGTAGATGTCATTTATACAGATTTTTCTAAAGCCTTCGACAGACTGGACCACGGAATTTTGCTGAACAAATTATCCGAATTTGAACTAACTGAGCACTTCCTAAACTTTTTCGAATCCTACTTGGTAAATAGACGACTAAATGTACAATACCGTGGATTTTGGTCTATGGATATTTCAGCGACATCAGGTATTCCCCAAGGTTATGTGCCTGGGCCATTGCTCTTTAACATTTTTATAAATGATATCGTCATTAGCTTACACTGCAAAACATTACTTTATGCCGATGACCTAAAAATTTTTACATCTATCACTAGCGCAGAAGACTGTGTTGATTTGCAAAACGATCTTGTACAACTATGATCTTGGTGTAGCGTAAACAATTTACAGTTAAATATCTCAAAGTGTTGCTTTATGACATACACTCGTGCACGAAATCCAATAAAATGTATCTATACAATTAATGATAAAGAACTGAAGAGATGTGGTCATTTCAAAGATCTCGATCCAAAGTTATCTTTTATTAGTCATATCAATCAAATCACCGCTAATTCCTTCAAAACTTTAGGCTACATTATCCGTAATTGTAAAGAATTTAACGAAAATACACTGAAATTTTTCTTTAATTCATTTGTGAGGTCAAGACTTGAATATGCTTCAATAGTCTGGAGTCCTGGTTATGAAAATCATAAATATAGAATTGAAAAACCTTAGAGGCGTTTTCTTAAATACTTCTGGTTCAAAAGTTTTCCACATTGTGACTTATTACATAGGTTCAATACGAGTGATCTTCAACAACGTCGGGCGTTCACTCTCTTGTATTCCTTCTTAAGACTTTAAATTGCACTGTTGACTGCCCTGAAATTCTTAATTGCATTAGATTTCATGTTCCCAATTTACAGACTCGCTCGCATTCGTCTCTATTCTATTTGCCTGCACCCAGAACAAATTTGCTGTTATTTTCTCCCCTGAACCGTATGTGTTTCAAAAATGATTCTTTATATAATAATATAGATATTTTTAATACTAGTATATCCAAAATGCAAAATGTTGTTCTCAATTCTGCACAACTGTAGCTTCTAAAATATTAGATTAAAACTTTTAGGACTATAATAATCATAGATTTATTTTGTTAATTTTTATTATCATTTAATTGTTTAATTTAGTTCAGTTATTTAGTTTTAGTTATTATTGACTTTTCTTTTTATTTTTGTAAAATTCCTGCCCTATAATTGGATTTCTGTCTGGGCAGTCGTAACCAAAATTTAAAAAAAAATTGTTGATATTTTATTAATCACAAATTCACAAAAACTAACTCACTGTACACAGTATACTTTCATTTGTAATGGCTACACTGACTGGGTTGTAAGTTATCACCGGCAATACTAGTTTTGTCCAAAACTAACTTTTTGTGCATATGTGGGTTACAAGCTATTGCTTTCAGTAAATGATTCTTGAACGATTCTAAATACTCGTTTGTAATGGGATACGAGATATTAGATTCAATTAGTTATAAATTCCAAATACAGGCTATTAGAACAACACATTCCCGTATAATTTTACCATTAAAGGAATACGGAATATTTCTACAGATATGCAGAGTGGTTTACCGAGTCTGAATATGCAAAAACATGATTTTTTCAAAAATTGTGGGTTACGAGGTATTATCCCTTCACCAGCGATATAATACATCTACCAAGAATCATTCTGATATTCTTAAAAATAAGGAAAAAAAGAGGGTCTACCATGATCCGTTGACACCCGGTAGGTGATTTTAAGCAGATACCGCCTGGGCTAGAATACTAGAACTGAGCTCCGAAAATGTAAACAGTAAACTACAAACTCGTCATAAGAGATTTTTTTTGTGATAACTCTATAAAAAAAAATTTATTTGGCATTATATATAGAATCCTGGTCTAATATTACTAACTTTACACATTTGATGAGAAATTTGAATGTTTTTACAATACATTTATATATTATTTTAATAAATATTTTCCTTTGAAAAACTTTTTTGATAGTAGTTGCACAGGCTCATCAATACACTACCCTGTTTACAGAAAATTCTTGAATTAGTAGCCCACTCGGTAGCCCATCAACAATTGATAGATGAAACGTTTGAAAGCCACACATTTATCATCGAAACTGCACTAACTTATACAAAAATGACCTTTTCTTGTTTCTGCTGTATAGTAACAATTATTGAAAAATTCTTTCTTTGGGTATATATCAGACAACTGTCATACATTCAAAATCTAATATGAAAAACTCTTTAGATATACCGTTGATCCAAATCTGAGCGCACTAAGAGTTAGTTATAAAAAATAATATATTATCTTTAAACCAATCTGATTTCAGAGAGGGACGCTCTTGCAAAACTACATTTCAAAAAATCATTACTGAATTTAAATTCGAAATGAACATAAGTTGTACCAAAAAATCAATTTTCAAGAAAATTTTAAATAAATCAAGATAAGACAAAGATTTAGCTTCTATTTGTGAGAACCTTAATTTAAATATTGATGGTGAGATCCTATCTCTTGAAAATGCAGTAAAAAAATCTGGGATTGAATTTAGATCAGCATCTCAAGTTCTCTGGGCATGTAAATACTCTACTGTCTAAGGCATATGGATCTTTAAAGTTATTGCATAGCAGTAGATTTTTCATTAGTCGCAATTTGAGAAAAATATTACGTTAAGCACTGGTCCTACCTCATTTTAACTATTGTGATGTAGAGTGCAAAACTCCTATTGTCGTTTCATATTCAGCTTAAGAAGATATGATCGCATATCACATCCTTTTTCTGGTTTAAACTGGTTGAATATGCGATTTTGGAGGAAACTGCACCTTTTGGTCTTCATTCATCACGTTATAACAACATCAGCACCATCTTCTCTCGTCTGTAGGCTCAGTGCTAGATCTACAGTACATAATAGGACTATTCGCTTTGGACACTTGTATCATATCCAGAGACACTCTGCTGCTGCTTTTCAAAGCTGTTTTACTTATTGTTCTACTTTACAACGCCCCCCCCCCCCTCTAGATTAAAATCACTACAGGTATCTTCCTTTAAAACAAACTTACTTCTTAAGGAGCAAAAACGTACGAATTTTACCTTATTCTGAAACTGTTCTGCTCTTCTTTTAAATTATTGCCAGACATGACGTTCATTTACATTTTAGACGCTGGCGCTGGTCGACAGTGTGCATCGAGAGGTGACCGAGTGCAGACGTACCGAGCCAAGAAAGTGCACAGTGAAGTGGCAGCCCCACAGTTAGTGTCGTCGTCGACAGTTCTAAGAAGAGGAAGTACACACGTCTTTTTCAAGACGGTGTACTAAAAAGATAAATAAAGTCTCCCTCCCTTGGAGACACCATTTTTACTGTTACTAACCATAACTTTTCCCAATAATATTATAGGTATTCCCTTGCAGGACACCCACAGCGACGTTACCGTGGAGGACGGTAGCATGGATTACAGTGAAGACGAAACGTCCCAGAGCGGTAGCTTCCGAGGGGATACCCCAAGGGATGACAGAACGGACGATAAAGAGACGATAAAACGTCTCACAGAGGAAAACAAAACCCTCAGAAAGAAAATAGAGGAGCTCACCGAGAGGTTGGAGCTAATGCAGAGGGAGCAAAAGTCCCAGCACGAAGAACTTCTGCGTGCGATTCGAGGAAAATCGCAAACGCGGAAGCGGAAAAACCCACCCGCCACTAATACGGACTCCGACGAAGAGGCCCCTAAGGCGGCAAAGAAGGTGGCTGAAGAGCCCCTCAAGTGCCCCCCAGAGTCATCCAGACGAAGCAGATCGGGATCTAGAGCTCCCCAGCAGGAGGCTAACGTCCCCAGACAAAACGCCAGGACAGAGGAGACTGAGGCCCCTCAAACAAAAACAAGAAGCCAGCGCATACCGCCGGTAGTGCTGAGAAACAAGGAGACATGGACAACGGTGGGCCGTCGTCTAACCGAAACCGGCATTAACTTTAGCAAGGCTAAAGTTACCGCGGAGGGAATCTCCATCGAGCCCGCGACATCCGAAGATTATCGCAAGATGACTAGGATGTTCGCAAACGAGAAAAGGGAGTACCACACGTACACCCTGCCAGAGGAACGGCTGCTACGTGTAGTCATCAGGGGGATCCCGAGCGGCGTTACTTGTACAGAGGTGGCAGAAGACCTCCAAGACCAAGGTTTCGCACCTACCTCAGTGCAACGGATGACGTCCAGACGGACGAAACAGGAGGTGCCACTCGTACTTGTCCTAGTCCCACAGGACCAGGACAAGATACTCCAAGTCACGAGGTGCTGCTCTCTAGTCGTAAGGACAGAGAGACAGAGAGCCAAGGTAGCGGCATCCCAATGCCACCGCTGCCAGCGTTTCGGCCACGGACAATCCAGGTGTACCGCGCAGCCGAAATGCGTGAAGTGCGGCGAGGCACACCGGACGACTGACTGCAAGAAGAAGGCAGACGAACCGGCCAAGTGTGCGAACTGCCAAGGGGCCCACCCGGCCAGCTACAAGGGGTGTCCAAAATACCCCAAGCAATCAGCCAGCGCCACTCAAAGGCCGGTACAGAGGCCGACGACGACCTCAACAAAGAAGGGCGGCGTAGCGCCAGGCACTAGCTACGCAAAAGTAGCCCAGAGCAAGGCAGGACAGAACACCGTCCCTGCCTCAAAACAACAAGCATCGCCAGAGGCCAAAAACCTCGCAGCGGTGCTAGCACAGATGCAACAAATGTGCTCAGCGATGAGTGCATTTTTTGCTCAAATGCCAAACTTTACTAATCTGTAATGCCTTTACAGATTAAACCGGAATTCCTGCAGATGGCGGCCTGAAATGTAAACGGCCTGCAACAAAGGAGACTTGAAGTCGAAGAGCTCCTGACCAGGTACGATATAGACGTCATGGCACTGCAGGAAACCAAGATGACCCCGACCAAGGAGATCAACTTCCCAGGATACCACACGTACAGGATGGACTGGGTAAACATACCTCGGCAACCCGCAAGAGGAGTGGCTCTACTCGTTAAAAAGACCATAGCCCACCATCCGACGGTACTTCCTGAGCTAGAAAATATGAATGCCACCACCGTAGTAGTGTCCACAGCACGAAACGGCGACGTCCAAGTGGTTTCATGTTGCCAGCCACCCCACAGCACGCTAACCGAGGGGGATCTGGACGCAATTCTATCCGCTAGGACACAGGTCGTCGCAATTGGCGATTTTAACGCCAAATCCCAGCAATGGAACAGCGGCGTAACCAACACTCGAGGACGAGAACTGCTGCGGTTCCTGGGACAGCACGCCGGCGAACTGCTGGTGGTAGGACCAGTCCAGCCCACCTTTGACAACGGTAGAAACAGGCCAGACGTACTGGACATAGCCATCCTAAAGGAGATGACCCTCGAAGCGGAGATCTCCACCAGAACGGAGGGATCTACCGAGCACAACCCGATCTTCCTAACTCTAGGAGGACAGGCGGGTGACGACAACGCTACCTTCACGAAGCGACGAACGGACTGGGAATCGTACCGGCTGCACCTGCAGCAGTACATTGCACAAATTCCCAGGCTAGATACCGTGGGGGACGTTGAGAGGGCCGTCATTACCCTAGAGGAGCAGATCCTGGGAGCAATAAGGGCCAGCACGACAGAAACAGAAGTAAGAAGACACCCAGCACCGATGGCGAACCTACCAGAGGTCACCAGGCAGCTGATAAGGGATAGAAGAAGCGCCAAGAGACGGGCTCAGAAGACGAGGCTCCCCGCCGACAGAAGGGAGTATAACGTCCTCAGCCGAAGAGTGAAAGCCGCCCTCCAAGAACACCGTCAGGAGGGGTGGCAACGCCACCTTGAGTCACTCGATCCACAGGACAGAAGTATGTGGAAACCGGAGGAAACCTATACCCCCGATTCACGGAGAGCGAGGGATCGTCTACACTAACCAGGAAAAAGCCGAGGCGTTTGCCGACAGCTTAGAACTGCAGTGTAGAGAGAACGAGCTCGATGACGAGGACGAGGACTGGGTGGACGATGTCGAGCGCAGAGTACGTAGGATCCACCGCCTGCCTGATGACGACCACATCCGCCCGACTACCCCCGAGGAAGTCAAGGAAATCCTTAGGAGCCTAAAGCCGAGAAAGGCTCCGGGATGTGACAAGATAGGAAACATCGCTCTCAAAAAGCTACCCAGGAAAGGAGTAGCGGCGCTAGTCAACATCGTAAACGCGATGTTAAGGTTACGGCATTTTCCAGCCAGGTGGAAAAAGGCCAACGTCATTATGATCCCTAAACCAGGGAAAGAACTAATTTTCCCGTCTTCTTACAGGCCCATCAGCCTCCTCCCAGCCATGAGCAAGGTTGCAGAACGGGTCATCTTGAAGAGGCTCACAGAAAAGACAGAAGAGCTGAATATCATCCCGGATGAACAGTTCGCGTACCGAACAGGACATTCCACAGAACTCCAAGTACTTCGCCTCACCGAGGAGATTACTAAGGGGTTCAACCAGCGGCAAGTCACCGCGGCGCTGTTCCTAGATGTTGCCAAAGCGTTCGACAGGGTCTGGCACGACGGCCTCCTAGCTAAAATGATGAGTATGGGTTACCCCATCGAACTCGTCAAACTAGTGAGGTCCTACCTGCACCGCAGACAGCTAAGGGTCAAAATCTCGGACCAACTCTCCACTTACAGGACCGTGGAGGCGGGAGTCCCGCAAGGTTCGGTGCTGTCACCGTACCTGTTCGCTATCTACACCTCAGACCTCCCCAGGACCGACCACACAGCCCTGGCCCTGTATGCAGACGACACAGCAATAATTGCCAGATCCTGGAAAGCCAGGAACGCAACCAGAAAACTCCAGGAAATGGCCACACTCCTGGAAGAATGGTGCACGAAGTGGAAAGTCGCCGTCAACGCCGACAAAAGCCAAGCCATACTCTTCAGACGAGTGCGGAAAGAAATTTCCACAGGACACGTCTCCATGAACGGCGAGGGCATCCAATGGCACGACACCGTCAAATACCTTGGCGTGGTCATGGACAAAAGCCTAACGTGGAGACAGAACACGGACGCTATTACAGCCAAGGCGCGGCGCACAAGAGCCCTCATCTACCCGATGATGGGAAACGGTAGCCGTCTCAACCTGAGGAATAAGCTCACGCTTATCAAAACCCTCATCAGGCCGCAGCTGACGTACGCCTCGGTAGCGTGGGGTTACCAGGCAAAGTCCTACATGAAGAAAATCCAGGCAGTGGAAAACATCGCCCTCACGACGGCGGTCAACGCACCATGGTACGTGAGAAACGCAGACATCGTCAGAGACCTGGAGTATACTACGGTCACTGAAGTCATCCGGGAACGAGCGAAGAAGCTGTACGCCCAAGCAGAGGAGCACGGGAACCCGCTAATCAGACAGGCCACTGATTACGACCCTGCCGACGCCCCGAGGCACAAACGGCCGAGGGTACAGCTTCTGGACAACGGGTGAGTATAACTTATATTTCCCGCTAACCGATCTGTTTCAGATACCCCAGGACGGACCACCACTACCAGAGACATGACGTTTTTCTACCCAAGCCCAACCTCCTTGCGGGCGTCGGACAACATACCGTCCAACGCCCGTTGTCCTACCTGCTCCGTGGAGTCCGAAAGTGCTAAAAAAGTACTTAGGGTCTCCACACTCCCGAGCTACACAGCTCATATCTTTACCTTTCCGATGATCCGGGGTAGGACACACCTTTACTGTGTCCTACGTACCGGCAGTCAATCCCAGCCAAAACTTCCTAAAACCCAACTAGACCGATGACTACCCACGGGGGTGACAAGCTGGCGAAGAAAGAAAATATCAAGACAAGAAGAGCGCCAGAAGAGACCTCTGCCAGCGAGGTTGAAGAGCCAGGACCAGGGGAGGTCCGCAGAAAATACCACGACACATCTCGCATTTGCGGGCTGGGTCTGGTAGAAGTAAGCGGGCCCACCTATCACGAAGGCCGGTCCAGGTCTACAGAGATAATCTAGGAGCAAAGGGTAGTAGTCCTACTCGGCCCTAGTTATTGAGACCGTCATCAAGCCAATGGATATTGGCGCGCTGGCGCTGGTGTGATTACTTTACATTATCGTTGTTAAACCAATAATGGCGATCATAGTAAATTAATCATTATTTTTCAATAAAATTTATATATCGTCCATTTTTTCTTTTTTTAAAAATTATTTATAATCATTTCTTTGTAATTTAAAAAATTTGTACTTGATTGATAAATATTGCGTATTACTTTTTATTGGTTTACCTTTTCTTGGTTTGTTTAATTAGGATGTAGTAAATAATAAATTTATATAAGTATTGTGTAAGTAAAGACGTTTATTACTATTATTATTATTATCATCATTAAATTTTTAGTTAAGGGAGAAGTTGTTATATAAAATTATACCCCATATTTTTGGGACTTAGACAAAGTAAACTTTCTTAGAGTTCATTCTTCTCAGAGTTTATGCCGAATCCTACTATGTTCAACATTTGTTCAACTTTGTTCAACATTTAGTTGATATGTTATAAATACGACTATCAGGTCCTTGTATCATCAATTAGCATATTCACTTTATGCGTTAAACCTTTAAACGTTTCATTGTTAAATAAGGTTGACTCTAAACATTGAAATAAATATTTCTTGAGAACTTTACATAAAACAGAATATTACATAGATGACAACTTCGATGAAAGGATCGACATGGTTACCTTGTATTTACTCAAATGTAGAATTATATCGCCTTGTGTGTAGGTAAATATATTTTGATTAAAAAGACAGTAGCAGAATTTAAATATCATTCACTATGCTCTAGTCTTGTACATTACGACAACTGTGATTTGTGAAGGTAAAATAACCTATAAATTTCAATGCAAACCTCGATGTGAAAAGTGGTGAATGTTCGAGTAAACGTTTTAAAAGAATTGTTTATATTCATTTAATTGAATAAAATTGCTGAAACAGAAGCTTTAGATTAATTATCTAGACAAGAACATCTGCAAATGTCGCTCAGAAAAATGTTTAATTCAGATTTATATCTAACCTTCTTATTTGCTCTACATTTATTTTATTGTAGGCTCTAAGCTGTCGGCACCTGATAAAGTATACAGTTAATTTTAAACAAATTAGGGAGGAATGGGAATATTTTTTAATATAATATCATTTTTTCGTTTAAAATTCTAGTGTATACGCCAAGAAATTGTGAATTGTGAGGTCCTTGGTCATCCGAAATTGCCAATTACAACATTTTTTCGGAGGTCCAACTTTATTTATTATGAAAATTGTCATAAATCTGTCAAAATTAAGTTTTACTACTTTTTCATACATCCCTCACGATATCTTCGGAACCATTTGAGATAATCAAGATAAAGGAAACGTGAGCGGAGAACACTGAGTTAATTTAGTATTTATGAAAAACCTAGTTTTTTGTAAAATTAGGTAAAACTTTAACGTTTAATTTTCTTACAGAACTTTTTTCAGTAGGCGAAAAATTTTTTTGTTTTAAGGAATTTTGACATAGTGTATTATGAAATGAAGCTAACACATCAAGGAAGTTTTTGAAAAAAAAACGCAGTACTCTACGACTTATTAATTAGTGTGCAATGAGTGTTGTGCGTGTATGCGTAAAATATTATTTTTAACATATCTTTAATATGAATTTCATTTTCATAAAGAATTAGCAGGTTTTTCTTATCATTATTTACGTTGCACATTATTTAAATTCCACATATTTATACATTAAAACTTAATATTGGAATTTAAAAAAAAAAACGAGATAATTATCTATTTTATAATACCATGATACAAATTTTAGTAACTCATTAGGAACTTGATTTTCAAACTCTCTCGGGCTTATATCACCTGCAGTAGGAAACCAGCTTGCTGGGGTTTTCCTAATTCTTTAATTTTTTTCTTTAAGATACCCGCCGCTTTGTATACAATTAGAATTTCGTTTTCTTTAAAAGTCTGATGGGAATGTTCACTTGATTTTATTTTTGTAGAAGGTTGACACTCCTGATTGTCTCTGATTCTGCGGTATCACTTTGGACTTTTATCGATTGGAGAGTTGTGGTAACAGCAGACTTATTTTGATAAGCTTTGATATTTCGTTTGCCTTTGTACCGACAATAACAGCTTTTGTGATATTTAGCATTTATAATTAAAGAAATCTTTGTAACCGTCTAATTTACAAACCTTGTCAATATCTTGTCGCTTTTGGGGAGCTTCGATTATTTTATAGTCCGTTCCTAAATAAGAATAAAAATTTTAATAATAGCGCTATACATTATTATTAAAGAATTAGAATCAATGTCATCAAAAGATGAACTTTAATTTAAAAAAAAATGTTATCTGTCAAAAAAATTTTTTTGCTTAAATATAGGTAGCTTTCTTAGTTTTTGTACATAAAAAATGTGATCAATGTCACCTATGGTATCGCACTGTTCACGCAATTGGGATGGTAGTACTCCGATTTTATATACGTGGGTTGGATAACAGGCATGTCCAAATCTGATTCCGTTAATAGTTGTAATATATTTTCTGAGCATATTAAGATTAAAGACGTCTTGGGATAAAAGTTTGGATCTTGCAATATTTGGAATAGAGCATTTTTAATCCAATGTAAGTCTGTCTTCAATATGTTCAATGGGACTGAAATAAGCACAGCCAGTTCCTTCTTTCGTTTTAGAGATGTACGTGAACATGGTAACTGGATTTGTGAATTGGTTGAAGACATACAGCAGTATATTGTTGAAGAAAATTGGGTTTTCACTATATACAGGAATTATAACACGAAGTTGTAATAAAATTGCCCAGTAGTCGAAATTCCTGTATTTTATTTTATCAATATTATTTACATGTATATTACAATCTCGGAATGACCTGCACATGGGTGGAGAGGTTTTTTTTTTATCCAGTCAGGAGTTATTAAAGATAGTTTTAATAAATTACTTATCATTTAGGAAATTGCGCCTAAAAGAAAGTGGTGGTTGGTGATGGAGGGCCTCATTCATAGTAGATTTCATCGCTCCCATGCAGATTCTAAGAGCTTTATGGTGTATAACATCCAAGCTATTTAATAACTTTTTACTAGCAGAGCCATACAATATGCACTCATAATGTATGTTATACCTGATATGTGCTTTGTAAAAAGTTACAACGGTTTTGACGTCTGCTTCCCACCAGATTTTAGTGACAAATTTTAAAAAATGTATACCTTTAATGCATATGTTTTTAATTCATTCTATAAAAGGTTTCTGGTGAGCTTTTTATCAAGAACTACTCCTAGCTGCTTTATCTTAGACTTAAATGAAAAATTAAAACAACTAAGCTGAACGCTTGTTGACTGCAAAAGGTTATGTCTGGTAAAGACATTGAAGTTTAATTTTTCCTGAGAGAAGTCGAAACCATTTTCGAGGATCCATTGCTTTAAATATTCAATACCATTTTCAAATGTTACTTGCCATTGACTATGTAAAGTGTTTCTATACCTATTGCTTCACTTAACCTGATTACTAAATAATGACTCAGTGTGTCGATTTGTACAAAAATATTGCACTATATCTTATCACAAGTCTTAAGAAAATATTCACTGTGCAATGTTCATTAATTCTCCAAACTAATTAGATGTCCATGAAATTGCAAATGGTCAATATAATAAATTCTTATTAGTATTTCAGTAGATAGCCAAGTAACAACTAAATTTCTGTAGATACGATCTTTTTACTTTTTGATGGTCATATTTTCAAAATAAAACAGTATGGAAGATCAGAGATCTACGATTATTAGGATAATAATAGTTGCTAATGTTACATTGGTGTCTTTACTTCGTTAATATGTAACATTAACGTTAATTGGCCGTATTTCGCTGATTTTATTTCATGTCATTAGAAAAGGTGCTTGTTTCTGTTTTATATATATGTCATCGTTTAATGCCAGCTAGCTAAAAATTTAAATTTAATTGTTAATAAACATAACTAGAGGATCGTAAAATATTTAAAATGTCGTTCTGAGGATGTTGTTAAATATGTTATGGCATTAATTACACTACTTTACAACTTACAATGTGAATAGTTTGGTTGTTGAAAAAAAATCAATACAAAGAAATAAGTCAAGATGGACAGTTAAAATTGATTACGAGTAAATCTATCCGGTGTTCAGGATTTATCAATATAAAATTTTTCCACCCGCTAAGTTTATTCGTTAATAACTATTTGTAGCTCTGCTGGTCGAAGTTAGATAGATAAAAGGATATCAGAATTGGACTTAAAGTTGATTAAGAGTTGATTTGATGAAAATATCTTGACCCTTAACATTACAAAAACTATATATTTTCAATTCTGCTCTTATAAAAGTAATTTAGTTGAATTTACTGAAATAAATATTGACAACATAGGTTTGGTTATAACCACCTGTAAAATAATTACCTCGGAATAACGTTACATTCTCATTTAAAGTGGAACCACCATATAACTAACACTGTAAAAAGATCCTTTAATAACAATCCAAAAAATGTATTAATAATTGCAACAAAGGACTTGTACCTTGGCCTGCCCGCTCACCAGATTTAAGCATTTTAGATTTGGAGTTATGTAAAAGAACGAGTTTTTATACACCTAAAACACTTCGCCCAACTTTTTGTAAATATAACTCCTGCTATGTTGAAAACAGTTACGCGAAACACCATTGACCAGGTCAGAAAATGTCAAGAAGAAAGGGCGGTGCACTTTAAACATTTACTACCTTTTAATTAATCTTTTAATATGTTTTTTATTGTTAAAATTAATCATTTCGGACAGGACACTTGTTATTTGCCGCGTTGTTGTTTTGTTGACAAAATGAATGTTATTCAATTTCCACGGAATACTTACTTGATAAGCTTATTTTCTCGATATTTTAATTATTATCCACCAAAGAACATGTGTATTAGGGGTGCGTTACCCAGGTCAAATAGTTCCTAAAATATTCTCATTCTTATTTTACACTGATCTTCAAAACGAGCCAACAGGATTCAGAATTTATTTCATTATGTAAACTAGCAAACTTAAGACAAGGACTTATTATATTTTATATTGTAATCCTAGGTTAAATTAAGTTTACAAAATTTTCTCTTCCTTGATTATTCAACGCTAATGTTCTACCCATTCGTCCCAAATTCACCATAAATTGTTTTATATTCTACAAAGGGACTTAAATATTCAAATAAAATATAATGACATAAAATAAAATAACATGAAAAAAAGTGAAAAGTCTGCATAATATTTGTTCCTATTAAAGTTTAATGTCGAATACGAATTTGTTAAATTTCATCCAAATTAGTTGGGCGTTTTGCTACTAGAGGCAGAATCATAGCGATGACCACATGTGTCAAAGCAGGATCGGACTCAGAATTTTTCATTTAGCCTGAAAGCTTCGAGTGGCGGCATCATATGTAAATAAATATAGTATGTATTCCTGATAGCTAAATTCGGTGATTTACTAATATTTCGTCTTTTATGCCAACTAAATACGCGCAACTCACAATACTAGGTAATTTGTACTGGTACGTATAAACATAAAATCACGTCGCGATTATATTCGTACGGTCCTGTACGTCGCCTAGATTAGTGTGGCTTCTATGTTATCGACAGAACGATGTAATTCTATTACTTACAAATTTACTCGCGACTGACCGGTGCGTACAAACCCACTCTTAATGTCAAACCGATTTTCGATTTGAGGTTATCAATGAATCTGTCGTGAAAATTACTATTGAATGTCTAAAAGATATTGCCTAATGCATTAATCTCTAATATTGCACAAAACTGCAATATATTGGCTCCCTTTTATATGCTCTTCTTATTGTCCTTAGGATCTCGTAATGTTTATACGTATATTTTTGATTTCCTAAAAGAAACATGTATTAAGCTTTAGGTTATGTTAGCTACCGTATGTTTTTCCCTCTGTTGTTTTTCCCCTGTCAACCGTGGTCCTCCCTGTATTGCCTATTTTTAAATGTCCTGACAGAACCCAAGACGGTAAGCATGTGCCCCTGTTGTCTTCAATTTATTTTCCCTTTTTTTTTCTTCGTTTTTAGGTTAGAATTAGGTATATGATTTTTTTTTGTCATACTGTTCGCTACCATTATCAGGATATTTAATAAATTAATTTAACGTTAATCTGACGATCAATTAGATATTTTGTGACTGGCAGTATGGTCTTCGACCGAAAGCCATTAAAAAAAAAAGATATTGCCATCTGAAAAGGTTAACTTAATTACAAATTAGTGATTTCGGAAATTTCGATTGGTTGTAGGTACTAAACCAATGCGAAAACCTCACGTTTACATTTTTCTCCATTTGATTGATTTGAATGCATTCACTGCACTCTAGATGCAAAAATAAAAATAGCCCTAAAATCAAGTAGGTATTCTCAGAAATGTTTTTAAAATTATGCAATCGCATTTAAAATCATCTTCGGAATCCAAAATCAGATACAGGGTGTTCCATTTAAAATTTCAAAGTTGGAATCATTTTCGGGGAAACCGAAAGTGATGAAAGAAAGTCAAATAATGAAGAATTTTTAGTTTTTGGTATATATTACTTCTGCCAAGTTTAAGACTTCTATGGCTATGGCTATCTCTAATGAGTACGTTGCCACCCGGTATGTGTTATATGTTAATAAGTGTTGTATTTACTTAAATACTAAATTAATCATTATTACTATGATATCCAGGCACCATATCTATTTATAATATAAGATTTTTGGCATTTATCTAGTAAAAAATTACACTTCTAATATTACTAAATTTTATTGCGAACAAAATATTAACATGATGCAGTTTAAATCTTGGATCCGGTTACTTCTTGACAATAATAAACGCATTCCGGAAATGCTGTTAAAATATTTTATATATTTATATTTTCAGGGTGATTTGATTAATTTTTTGCCTTATTCTGTTTCTTGACATCATCGACGTTAATTGGTTTATTGAAGTAAACCTTCGATTTCAAATAACTTCACAAATAATAATCAATCAGGGTCAAATCAGGCCAACGGACTGGCCACTGAATTTCACCGCGTCTACCAATCTACCTACTGCAAAAAACTTGATTGAGATAAGCCTATTCACCTATAAATCTTCCTCTTGTTCTACCTCGGATTTTGGAATTACAAATACAAGCTGTTCCAAAATACCCGCATTTACTGTTTTTGTACAGTACTAACCAAAATTAATCTTATCCATATCCGAAGATACGAGGGATAGTTGGCCTTTTTTATTTATTTATTTTTTTTGTTAATATTATTAGTGTTTTAAGATTTAATTATGATTTCTCGACTAATATTACATAAAAAGGCATTCTTGTTAATTAGCCGTACGACAAACGATTTTCGAGGAAAAGCAGTTTAATCGAAATATTGAGGATTCGTTCGGTTATAAACAACATAAACAGACATATACTTCATGTTTTTTGTCAACGAAAAACTGATTTATTGATGATTAGTTGTTGGTGTGTAAAAATAGTAAGAACATTTCTTATAAATAGTTATATGGAAATGCCCTCTAAGGAAGTTACTTTCAATAAAGTAACTAGCTGGATAATGATAAAAAAAGTTATTGTTTATATCAACATGTTTAAGGAATTATAATTAAAGAAACAACCTCAAGTTAAAAAAAAAACTATAAATGCTGCTCAAAATGCTTTCCTTCTTGCTCGATGCATGTCTCAGCATGGCGAACAGTATTATTTGTGGTCCCTTGAGCCATGTCCCGTGTGCTTGTTGCAAATGCTGCCAGTAGCGGCAGTAATAGTAATTCTGCTTGCATGTTGCCCGTACTGTTTGGTAGGTACTATTAAAGTCTACCAAATCTTTTATATGACTCTATATTGATTATATCTATAATATATCTATATGTATTATCTATATCTATATTGATTTTATCTGTAAAGAGTTAGATAGTGGAAAATATATTGTTACAATCCTGTTAAATAAGGATATTTTATCTGATAAGTTACAGGCTATTGGAATTAGAGGGAAATTGCATTAATGCATAATGTCTTATCTACATAACAGAACACTACGGGTAAAATGCAATGATGCTCAGTCAGAAATTTTTGATATTCTCCTGGGAGCTCCCCAAGGTTCCATACTTGGCCCGCTTTTATTTTTAATTTATATTAATGATCTGCCAGACTATATCAAAAATGGTTCCACCTTAATGTATGCTGATGATACAACCATTACGGTAATGGCCACTAATCCCGAGGAACTATTGATTAGAATTAAAACGGTATTGGATGAAATGAGTAGTTGGTGCGATCGTAACAAACTAATGCTAAATGAGAATAAAACTGTATTTTTGAATTTCAATTTAAGACGCACAATTACCTTACCTGGAATAACTTTAAGTCAGTGTTCTAAATTTCTTGGTACATTAGTGGACAGTAGTCTGTCATGGGAACAGCATGTTAGCCACGTATGCACTAAACTAAATCAAGCTTTCTTTGCGTTACTGCAATTAAAAGACACGCTAAATGAAATAGGTCTTACAAATGTGTACTATGCTTTAGCCTATTCACACATGTCAGTTAATATATGTATTTGGGGTAGATCATCCTATGTAAAAAGAATATTTGTATTACAAAAACGAATACTACGACTTATGTTTAATTTAAATAGTAGAGAAAGCTGCAAGTCAACATTTATTAAGAAAAAAATTTTGACAGTACCGTGCATTTATATTTATAAATGCTTAATTTATGCAAAAAATAATTTAAATTCGTTTGAACGTTTGTCTGAACATCATACATATAACACACGTAACAATAACATTTTGACAGTTCCTTTACATAGGACTTCTACTTTCAAAGAATCCCTTCAATACAGTGCGATAGCATTTTTCAACAGATTGCCAAGGGATATTCAAAATATGACGATAGGTAAATTTAAGAACATTATTAAAAAAATTCTTATAGGAAAAGGATACTACACAATTAATGATTTTCATAATGACAATAATTTTCTTTAAATTGTAATTAGCTATTTTTTAAATGTATGTACTCCGTATGTTTTCATATTTATTGTGTCCGGTTGATTTATCGTTTTTTGATAAATTTTTTGTTTTACTTTTAATTTATTTCTATGTTTATCTTGTAACTTTTAAATTGTCTTTAGTTTTAAACTTTTTGTACACTACTTTTACCCATATTGAATGACTTACCATGTATACATATCATGTATCGTTACAAATGGTGAATAAATTTATTATTATTATTATACAAAATAGCCCATCAGATTTAAGTTCGGTTATCAAGGAGGCCAACTTACTGGGTCATTTCTTCATAAGCCTACTTCGACAAATCATAACACGTATTATCAAGCGATTCCTCAATGATTCGCTTATACCGATTTACCTCGAAAACGGTTTGTCATATCAGGGGTTCCTTGTATGTAATATTAGCCGAGAAATCATAATTAAGCCTTAGAAAACTAAAAATGTTAACTAGAGAAAAAAGACTAAAAAAGGGTAACTATGTAAGCCGATGTAAGGGAGATGCCCCTAGGCAGCATCACCACTTATTTCGCAAGATTTTTCCTATTTTACTGTATTACAATTGAAAAATTATGAAACAGGGCTATTGAACAAATTCTACGCTCTTGCTTATTCACATATTCCTCTTAATATTATTGCCTGGGGTAATTGAAAGGATAGATCTAGAGTATTTATTAGCCAAAAAAGATCTACTAGACTTATATTTAAGGTGGAATATAATTAAAACTGCTCCGAGACGTTTAAAAATAAAAAAAATTAACTGTACCATGTATATTTATTTTAAAATGTTTGACATATACTAAGAAACATATTGGATTATACACCCAAAGAAATGAGTGCCATTCATACAGAACTAGACATGGAGATCTACTAAGTATACCGTTACACCATACAGCAAAATATAAACGTTCCCCACAATATAATTGCATTATGTTGTTCAATAGTTAGTGGAGTAAAAATAGCCCAAAATAAGGCGACAGAGAAAATTTTACATGGGGGAAACCCGACAGAAAAATAAGTTTGTTTTGGTGAAACTAAAAATGTTAGTTAAGAAACGAGGAATGGCGCACTTTTATTATAGATGTTCATGGAACCGTCAGTTCAAATTTAGTGAAAATCGGTTCACCGCTTCTTGAAGTGTCTACTTCCGAATCGGTAACTGGAGTTTGGAATTTTCTTCACCACCTTCACTAAAATCGTATACGTCTGAGATATTCTCTGAACTACAAACATCTTCTTCACAATTATCATCTTCTTCGAATTCTTCAATATCATAAATATCAGGACTAATTTCTAATTGCTCAGGCTCTTCATCAACCACAACTTCATTAACAATATTATCTGCATTTTGACACAAAGTATTCCTTCCATTGTGACATAAACTGCTACATGTGACGCCAATGGTTTTGCATGAGCAACGTTTAGTTTTGCAACCGACCTTACAATCACAAGTAATTATATTGAATAATTCATTAGAAAAAGCTTTATCAGTCTTTATCGGCATCAGTTCATTATCTGTTGTTAGCTGCCATCCAAAATTCTGTCAATTTTGGTACTTCAGAGATAATCTCAGATGTATACGACTTTAGCGATGACGAAGGCGAAGAAATATTCCAAACTCCAGTTACCGATTCGGAAGTAGACACTTCTTGCAGTAGCACATCTAGTACAATAACTACTTGAAAAATAAAACGAATGAAATAAAATAATAATCAATATATGTAAAAAGTTTAATAAAAATCAAGTGAATTTTAGTTTCGAAAAAAATATTGTTACGTGCTTACAATTTCCAGTAAACACTCTGTGGATTCGAATAACTTGCAACAAGAATTTTCACAAACCACTGATTTATTTAATCACTAAAATTACACTAGCAAATACTTAAAAATCACACAACTAATAATAACTTAATCTAATATAATTTCACTACTTTAGAAACACTATGTATGTACTTTTCTTCCTAAACTTGTCAACTCTTGTCTAACCTAAAAACTCTTGTCTGTTTACTTCACTGAACTGAACTGTTCTATATATTTTACTAAACTGTACTGTTCCCCCATCTGCTGGATTCACCTCTTTATATACACCCATAGAAATGTACCAGAACACAATATTCTGGAACCCTCCATAGTTTTCTACTATGTACTAGATGATTGTTCGTCAATTGGCTCATAGACGGCGCCACCCTATTAGTCAGGGAAGTAACTAAGCTTCTGAGGAAAACTTTGAACATGAACTTAATCACATCTTTCCCCGTTAGAGCGCAGCACATAACACTGCCCCCTCCTTAAGCCTGAACGTCCCGGTTAGGCAATTCAGATTCCCCAACATACTTCATACTTCGCCAACCTATCCAAGTGCACGATCTTCATCTTGGACTTCTTACTACGTTGAATTCGGTAAACAACGTCATTGATCCGAGTGATGACTGAATACGGTCCTTCCCAGGGTGGGTGAAGCTTCGGAGATCTTCCCTTCTTTCTCTGTGGGTTATATAGCCAAACCAGATCGCCCTCCTGGAATCCTGCTGACGTCCCCTTTCGGTCATAGCGAGCCTTCATTCTGTCACTAGCTATGCTAACTTGGTTTCGAACCAACTCGTGGACATTCCTCATCTGTTGACTAACTTCATCTGCATAGTCATCCACGGACAGTGGCTTCTTATCTGGTGTACCAAACATCAAATCACATGGCAGTCTGATCTCGTGCCCAAATATTACACGAGCCGGTGTCTGTTTAGTCGTCTCATGAATGGCAGCCCTGTATGCCATTAAGAAAAATGGTATATGTCGATCCCAATCTCGCTGGTTCTTGTGAACTACCTTAGAAAGATGTTCCTTCATGGTTTTATTATGTCGTTCCACCATTCCATCTGACTGGGGATGAAGAGGGGTTGTCCGAGTCTTGTGAATGCCCAGCAACTCACAAATTTTCTGAAATACCCGACTCAAAGTTTCTCCCTTGATCGGAATGTAGCTCCAGGGGTACACCAAATCGGCATACAAGGTTATCCACCAAAACTCGAGCAACAGTAACTGCTTCCTGATTCGGAATGGCATAGGCTTCCGGCCATTTACTAAAATAGTCCATAGCGACCAGGATGTATTTATTCCCATCATCTGTCACTGGGAATGGGCCCGCTACATCTATAGCAATCCTCTCAAAAGGAGCTCCCACGTTATATTGCTTCATTTGGCCCCTGCTCTTCATCTGTGGCCCTTTGGTAGCTGCACAAGCCTTGCATTTGCGGCACCAAGCCTCCACATCTTGACGGCTATTTATCCAATAAAATCGTTCCCGTACTTTAGTCAATGTCTTATTCATACCAAAATGTCCCCCGGACACTCCATCATGTATTTCCTGAAGTACTTTTGGGATCCGACAGCTGGGTATCACCAGACGCATGGTAACTTCCTTCCCATCTGGACTTTCCCATGCTCTCTTTAATAGCCCATCTACAACCTTAAGGGAGTCCCATTGTGCCCATAATGCCTTCAGCTCCACACTTTTGTCCGAAACATCCTTCCATTCTGGTCGCGTTCCTTTTTCTTTTGCCCTTAATATAGGACCAATTACGCTGTCATCCATTTGTTCTCGTCTTAGAACTTCCTTTGTCCAATCATCTGGAACATCTACCTGAACTGTGTTTACTATTACCGTGCCCTGTGCTTTTTCAACCCGATAGCAGTGCTTGCAGTCATCTTTGCACGGTCTTCTTGACAGAGCATCTGCATTTTTATGAGACTTTCCAGGTCGGTGTCCGATTGTGAGGTCATATTGCTGCAGTCTTTCTATCCAGCGGGCCAGTTGACCTTCTGGGGTTTTCAGTTGCAATAGCCATTTTAATGCAGCATGGTCGGTTCTGATTTTGAAATGTTGGCCATAGAGGTACTTGTGAAAATGGTCCACGGACTTAACAATGGCCAATAGTTCCTTCCTTGTTACACAATAATTCCTCTCTGATTTGGACAGTACCTTACTGAAATACTCGATTACTTTTTCCTCTCCATTTTGGACTTGAGATAGTACACATCCAATTGCGGAGTTGCTAGCATCCGTGTCAAGAATATAGAGGCCCTTTTGTTGGGGATATGCTAGCACAGGACTACTGCATAACACTGCTTTCAGCTTCTTCCATGATGTTTCACACTCCGGTGTCCACTGATATTTAACTTTCTCCTCCGTTAGCTGGTGTAGTGGCTTTGCTATATCCGCAAATCCTTCCACAAAACGTCTATAGTAAGTGCAGAGACCAAGAAAGCTTCGTAATTCGTGAACATTTGAAGGTCTTGGCCAATCACGTACGGCAGAGATCTTGTCTGGGTCTGTCTGTATTCCCTCCGAAGATACGACATGTCCAAGGAATTTCACTTCTTTTTGGAATAGTAGACACTTCTTTGGATTCAACTTTAGGTGTGAATTTCTGATTCTCCCAACTACTTCTTGAAGATTTTCCAAATGTTCCCTGAAGTTTCGTCCCATAACCATTACGTCATCAAGATAAACTAAGCACGTCTTCCAAGTTAATCCTCGGAGTACAAATTCCATCAATCTTTCAAAAGTAGCTGGCGCATTGCAAAGTCCAAAAGGCATCTCGGTGAATTGATATAAACCACTACCTGTTGAGAAGGCAGTCTTTTCCTTGTCGTCAGGGTGAAGTCCCACCTGCCAATATCCACTTCGAAGGTCTAGAGTTGAAAACCATCGTGACCCTGCCAGCGTACTTAATGTATCGTCAATTCGTGGTAGTGGATAGCTGTCTTTCTTCGTAACATCATTCAGCTTCCGGTAGTCGACACAGAATCTCAAAGTTCCGTCCTTCTTGGCAACTAAAACTACCGGTGATGACCAGGGACTGGTTGATTCCTCAATTACTCCATCTTGTAGCATCTTTTGAACCATCGCAGCAGCTTCTTCCTGTTTAGCTAGTGGCAACCTCCCAGGTTGTTGGCGGATGGCGGCTGAATCACCAGTGTCTATCCGATGCTGTACTATATCAGTTTTCGTGAGGATGTCTGTGTTTTTGGCAAATACCGTACTTTCTTTTTCCAAAAACTTGATTGCCTCTCTACGTTCATCCTCAGATAGGTGTTCAAATTGGGTACTCAACAAAGTCACAACTTCCCTGTCTACGCTGGTTGGCGAACATTTCTCCCCTTGTTCCTCGCACCTTGCTATCCACCGGACTGATTCGTAAGATCCTATTGCCTCACCTTCCTTGAAAGTCACTGAATGGGAATTTAAATTAGCCACTCTAATTGGAATTTTGTCTTTTGTCCGGGTTAGAGTTCTTGCTAAGACTACATTTTCTGTCTTAATTGAATCATCTTTTTCAACAAGGCCAACACGGTATCCACCAGAGTTTCCTTCCAGAATGGCCTCGATTATTTGTTCTGAACGGGCAGGAATCTTGATTGTCTGAGCCGTCAGTAGCCTCACTTTTTGAAATCGGTCATTTGCTGTTGACAAAATAAATTCTTCATTTCCAATCTTTAGAACTCGTTCTATCACGTCAAGTACAGATTAATCTTGTACTCCCATAAATAACATCCAGCCCCAAAATGAAATCATCAGTGATGTCAGCCACAATAACCCTATGACTAAAGCACAGGCGTCCAAACTGCAGATCTAGGTCAACTTCTCCATGAACCCTTACCCTATCTCCTGTGGCTGTTCGAACGACCAATCCATTTTGGCTTTTATCAACTTTTATTCCTGATAAAAATCCGGGTCGCACTATTGATGACGTGGCACCTGTGTCGATAGTGAAGATACATCTCCGTTTGTTTACATAACCATCCAACAGCAGACTACTCGGGACTTTTCTAATTTGGGAAACCCGTATCTCTCTGGGGGCACCGTGTTCACCAGCCAGCACAGCCCCCAAGGTGCTGGCTATCTTTAGTTTTCCTGCGGCCCTTCAGTCGTTGCGGCATTTACTCTCTCAGGGCTCCGCTGCCGACAGTTTCGCTTAATATGCCCTGGTTTGCCGCACTTATAACAACGAATCACCTTCCTTGGCTGTTCGTCGTTCTGCTCTCTTTCCTGCTTCCTTGGAGCATTTGGTTTGGTCATCAACTGGCTTATCATTTTGTGTATGTCAGCCATCAAAGATTCCATATTTGATTTTTCTAAATGGTCCTCTTCTACCTTCATGGCTCGTACTCTCGGACGTGGAGTCTCTTTATAAGCGGCTTCAACTTCGAGGGCATGGATCAAGGCTTCGCTACCAGTCTTATCTCGAGATAATCTAAGGACTCGCCTGATCTCCTCATCTCTTATGCTATCGATGAAAGTACCAACTGTTAATTGTTCCTGGAATTCTTTGGGTGCATCCGGGTAAGCCAGGTATGTCAGTCGCTCAACAGCTGCTTCAAAATCTTGTAAACTTTCCCCAGCCTTTTGTGTGCGTGATTTGAGCTGAGTCCTGTATACTTGGGCGAGGTGTTGGTCGCCATATCTTAGATCTAGTGCAGCCTCCAAAACTTTAAAATCCCGTTGCTGCGTCACTGGGATAGTCTGAAGCAACTCTGAGGCTTGACCTCTTAATGCTAGCACCAATGTCATAGCTTTGTCTTCGTTACTCCAATTGTTTGCGTATGCCGCTGCCTCAAATTGTCTTTTGTAGGTTGACCAAGAAGTTTGACCATCATCAAAGGAAGGCGGTTGTAATCGAGGACCTGATGATGATAATACCAGCTGGCCTCCTTGTTCTCTTAACAGTCGCTTAAGTCGCTCTACCTCTCCTTCAACTGCACGAAATTTTCCTTCTATATCGGTAACTTTCCCTTCGACGCCAGTAACTTTTCCTTTGACTTCAGTTACTTCCTCTTCAACCTTATCTACTTTCCAGTTCAACTCACTTCACTATCTCCAGTGGTTTCCAAATAGAACACTATGGAACTTTGTCGAATTCTTCAGAAATTCTGTTGCAATTCCGCTTCTGACACCAATTGTTACGTGCTTACAATTTTCAGTAAACACTCTGTGGATTCGAATAACTTGCAACAAGAATTTTCACAAACCACTGATTTATTTAATCACTAAAATTACACTAGCAACTTGTCAACTCTTGTCTAACCTAAAAACTCTTGTCTGTTTACTTCACTGAACTGAACTGTTCTATAAATTTTACTAAACTGTACTGTTCCCCCATCTGCTGGATTCACCTCTTTATATACACCCATAGAAATGTACCAGAACACAATATT
This sequence comes from Leptura quadrifasciata, assembly GCA_963675555.1. Lineage (NCBI taxonomy): Eukaryota > Metazoa > Arthropoda > Insecta > Coleoptera > Cerambycidae > Leptura > Leptura quadrifasciata. Next base: position 92,546,820 of record OY776677.1, on the reverse strand, counting down.
CTGGAACCCTCCATAGTTTTCTACTATGTACTAGATGATTGTTCGTCAATTGGCTCATAGACGGCGCCACCCTATTAGTCAGGGAAGTAACTAAGCTTCTGAGGAAAACTTTGAACATGAACTTAATCACATCTTTCCCCGTTAGAGGGCAGCACATAACAATATATATCTTTCCTTCGAGAGCCTTTTTTATCTAATTTAAAACCTACTCACAATCACTTTTTATTATTAATATTGCAATGTTTATAATGAATAGTTACATATACCAAAAGTGGCAAAAAAATCGGCTAAATTAAAAAAGGTTATTTTTTAGTTACATCAGTGAAAGTACATAAGAATACTGTAATTTTGTTCGACCATTTTGACAAATTGGGGAAAATTTTGAAAATTATGTTGAATTTGGTTTAAAAATGGAATTGCGGCCAAACTGTTGGATAATTCAAACGTGTCTTTAGAGGGCAGAACATTAAAACATAATATTTCAGGCGCAAAACTCCTCTATATAATCCTTATTTTACTATAAGGAACGTAACCAGACTGCAATCAATAGCTACTCTTCGGGCTATGTGCCCTGCCGGGCTCTGAATTACAAGTTACAGGCCTGGCGCGTTAAGTGTAATAACTGTGTATTACCAACAAAACGCTAATGCTTGGATTGCAACAAACACCAGCCGAAAGACTGATACTGCTTAAAGGAGCTCGCGTGCCAGTCGTCCCACACCACTTGCAGACTGCAGTTTCGAGCTGTTGGCTGTCGTCAGTGCAAGGCGGGCATGTGACGAACGACACGAGGATTCTTTGACCATTTGGTACATCTCGATATCGTTCCTTTAAGTAGGATCAGTCTTTCGGCTGGTGTTTGTTGCAATCGAAACATTAGCGTTTTGTTGGTAATATACCGTAATTACACTTAACGCGCCAGGCTTGTAACTTGTAATTCAGCGCTCGGCGGGACACATAACCCGGAGAGTAGCTGTTGGTTGCAGTTTTGTTACGTGCCTTATAGTAAAATAAGGATTTTATAGAGGAGTTTTTCGACTGAAATATTATGTTTAAATAAACTGTTGGATATTTTTTGTTAAAATTGGGCAGGATAACTCTTGGTTATATAGGTTACTTTCGTCTAAAGTTTCATCAAATTCGGTTTAATTTTGGCCAAGTTAGCTGTAATTCAAGATGTAAAAAATGTACTTCGGTGCATTCGGCGGTCGAAGACTTTGTGTGTTTATCCATATTGATATTAGAAACATGGTGACTTTAATTATTATTTCTTAACTGATTTGATGTTGTTACTCTGCACTTTTTGACTTATCAACTATGTTAAATGTTAATAATTGTAAGAGTAGAGTCGTAAAAAAACACCATTCATTAACATTCATTCACATATGAATTACTACGCATAAGTTAATAATAATATGAAACGGTGAATGTTTTTATGAAAAACGTAAAAAGCCAGATTCTACTAGTAGAAATTAACGCTTATGTTAATTTACTCCATTATGACAACCTTTATAAAAATATAACTATACCTCGCTTCAAATGGAACGTATACACACATCTATGATTTACATAATATTTGAATAATTTATCGCATAATACGCAGTTTTTGTCGTAACTGCATATCAGTATTCTTCATTCAATAGACCGTATGACTTGTTTTATGTACCGTAATTTAAAATAATTATAAAATATAGTAATAGTCGAGTATATCTAAAACTGGCAATATCACATAGCAGAAAAGTAATAAATATAATAGCGCATTCTTAGCCTAGACTACAGTAATTTCTCTATACGACAGCGATGTAAGTGAAATATATAGGTATGAATAAAAAATGCAACACCATGATCTCGTTAGGAAATGGAGAGGGTCAGTAAGGTTGGTTTAAGGGTCAGGTCCAGTTCAAGGTGCGTGATTTCGTCCTCGTTGTGCATCTCATAATCCCCTTTAATGAGGTATACTATATTTTCTTTTTAACATATTACTATTTCTATGTGAGGGGTCTCTCACTCCCGAAAGAAATAGTTTGGAAATACCAGAAATATGTGAGAAATAAATTGAAATTCCCACGCAAATACTTGGAAATATAATGAAATCAGAGCTGTTGAAAGTACCCAATGAAAGTACTTGAAGTACGAAATACCAAGTATCCGACAAAGTACTTGCAGTTCCAATTCCCAAGTACTATGACCTGAAGCTAAGTAATTTGAATACCAAGTACTTCAAGTAAATCGCAAGAACCATATTTCAAATATTTCAGATATTTGAAGTACATCAAGCTAGGTACTTCAAATTTCAAAGTAGTTCAATTACTCTACAGTATGTTTTTCTCTTATGATTTGATATTATTTTTATTTATTACCTTCAACTCAGCATCATTCAAAAATATTAAAAGAAAATAATTTATTATTACATAAATATAAAAACGAACAAAAATAAATACTGCTGCGCTTGATTTTTCTTCAAATGTCAGGAAAGTCATAACAAAACAAACTTCTATATAAAACATAGTAATAAGTACAAGTACAAAAAATAATAATAAAATTAAAATCTATCTATCTCCATTGGCTTTCAATAACACCAAATTTTCAAAAATTCCATGAGTTAATACATTTCTTCTAGGAGCATTTATAATTTCAGCAAATAAAAAGAGTCTTTTTGCTGGCACTGATGATGCAAGGCATGTATTGAACCGGTAAGAAACTTTTTTTAATGCTGCATATTAATCTAAAGAAACAAGTTGGGTGTCAAGAGTCATTTACGTATTGAAGAATTTCTAATTCAATTCTTTTTTTTTCACTCGCTTTTATACATGTGGCATTTTTACCTGATATATTCTCTTCAAATTCAAATAATTTTTCTTCATCTTCAGTTGCTGTTTCCTGTCAGTCACTGTTCTTTTTTACATCTACATCAAAATTGATATGCTTTTCAGCCACATCAGCTACCTTGACAATCTGGTCACTCATGACACTAACATTCGCAAAATCCTTAAAATTTGAAACCCATCTGAGTTTAAATTGTGGTAGCGAGAATGAAGCAATACTGGCTTCTATAATACCTATTTTAAGCATTATTAGCTTGTGTTTGCGATAACTAACAGCAGTATTAGCAACACCAAGCAGACAAGTGATGTGGTATGATGGTGCTTGACACCAAATAAGTAACAATTGAAAATTAGTAAGATAGTCTTACTTTACTGTTGTAAAGCAATCACTATAAATAAAAAATCAAAACCATTGTTAATACATAAAATAATATTATTGTTTTTTAAATGGAATCAATAAATTATTGCTTGGTGCCGGTGGTACGTAATTGAAAACATTCATTGAAAATTACACATTAATTTCACATTCATTAATGAAATAAAAAAAAAAGAATTACCTACTTATATATGTATGTATAATGACGCTAAAAATCTAATCTGAGCATGCTGCTATACAAATATTAGGCAAAAATTAAATTGGAATTGTAGTTTGTTAAAATAACTACCCTTTACAGCTACATGCATATAAAGAAATAAAGAATTGGATCACACGGGCACGATATGGCACACCACAAATCACGCAAGATGTATCCACAAGACGTATACTCTCTGCATATGTAACGTTAACACTGATTACTGAATAAAAATCGGCAGCTACTGGAAGCGGCTGGAACCTCCCCACTCGGTGGATCTTTGAAGTCGAGAAGAGCATTAAATTGTGCGACAAAACGACACTAAACGTAATCCGATCTCATCCAAAACCTTTTCAGATCTTCTGGGGCATTAAGAAAACCCTCAACTTAATGAATTTACAACACTCGCCTGCGGCTCGTTCTGCAAATTTCATCTATGTGAGTTATTACTTACATTATCGCTCGTTGAATAATATACTATTAGAATATTAACAACTTTAACATCACTTGAACGACTAAGAAAGTCTAGTTATCCTAAATACTTCAGATTTGTCAAGCAACAAACTGAAAATTGGTAAAGTGATAACCTATAATAAATTCACCAACGAAGGTACAGAAAGCATATGATATTGATATTGTTACATCTACCTTTAAAGTTTGTGACAATCACTAAAAGTTAGAAATATGCCAAAATCTTATTAACATGACATGACACCAACCGTTATCGGATGACAAACGATGACAATGACAATCGTCAAAATTTGCTCATTGCAATCCGATCGCTCGCAGCTGTCTTTGTTAAATGAAACATTAGCATTTCAGTAATTTTACTACATTTTAGAGGAATATTTGTAGTTTAATTCTTCGATTTGTCTGTATATATATTTAAAAACGGCACTAAACGTAATCCGCTCTACTTCACGGAAACCAAATCGAAAAGGTGGAAGTGTGATATATCGTTGAAATCAGAATTTTAACTACTTTTCAAAGGTTCCATTGCAAGTTGAAAGCAAATTATGAAATAAACAACTTGTTGCGTCAAAACGGCACTAAACGTAATTCGATCTCAACCAAAACCTTTTCAGATCATCTGGGGCACTAAAGAAACGCACATGCAAAGTTTCATTCAAACCCGTTCAGTAGTTTCGACGCTATCGTGTTAACACACATACACACATGCACACACACAGACATTTTTCAAAAACCACTTTTTTGGGTTCCTAGGACCTCAAAACGTAAAGATTTGATGTTGTCTCAATTTTCGTTTTTGAATCAATTTTATTGTGGTGAGGTTAAAACAGCTATGCAGCAACAATTTCTTATACTTCGGCCGAAAACTCGAGTCAGTAACGCAAAAAATAAGCGGCACTCTCGTCAAAGGATAGTAGCTCTTATTTGATACTAAAGCGGTACTTCGTTCTACCATATAATCCCATTGAATCAAGAGAAATATATTAAGTTTTATCCACCCACTAGAAATGGAAACAACGACTACCACAAACAATTTTAATGGCCTAGTCGACCGCATAGAGTAAATGATTTAGCGTACCGTCTTTATACCCTAATAATTTGCTCGACTAACTATTCAGTCGTAAACAAACTTGGAAAGAAAGAAAAAAATCGTATATCTTGGGCACTCAGTGGCTCCACATACGTATTTATATAGGTATATATAAAATAATAATATTTCATAAAATAAAAAGTAAATATAATTAAATTTGTTTTTACGCTCAGCTCAGAAAAAAAACTGGAGTTCTTTTAATTAAATTTTTAATGGCAGGCATAATTTTACTAGGAGTGGAATACTTACGTAATCCGACAATAAAGTTGTAGAATGGTTGATGTTTATAAAAATTTTAACCATGCCAGCAAGGACCAACGTGGAGGCGTGAGCATATTCCTTGCCGTGAAAGGATGGTGACAGGTTTGTTAATTAGGGGGTAACAGGTTAAACAACTACGCGACCTAAAATAAAAGAAGTACTGTTACAAAATCTGTAACGAGCTCCTGTTCACATGATATGAATCGGGGGAAAATTGTTTTTTGGAAATAAATCTTTGGTCCCCTAATAAATAGATAAAACATATTTTTGTGATCCTGACTTTTGAATTAAGTGAGGACGATTAGGCAAACATGTTTTATAACTATACCTTTCAAATCGATAGCATATGTAGTTCTTGAGAAAATTCACTGTGTTAGACATAAATTATTTATTTAAATTATTAAATGTCTTCAATTTCACTCAACATAATTTCATTTTCAACGACAACGGCAAACTACTTGATTAATTTTCTATGACAAAAATTGCAGCATTGATCGGTCCATCGATCCATTTGTTAATGAGGATATTCATCATCCGGTCTTGCATATCACTCTTCAGTTGAAGAATCATATTAACACGAAAAATAAATCATCTTTATATAATAATAATTATTATAATTTTCGTAAAGCAAATTTTCCGTTGGTATACAAATTAATTGCTGGTATAGACTGGCAATTTTTTGTTACTTGTTCAAGTCTTGAAGATATGACTTTCTCACTTCTATGATAAACTACTCTATTTTTGACCTCTGTATACCCATATTTTCCGCTGCCAAAAAGATTCATACCCTCGTTGGTATCACTCAGATAATAAATAATATTAAGCTAAAAGCCAAATACTGGCGCGATTATAATAGGTATGGTGATTTGAGGACTTTGAATGATTTTAAAACATTGAGATCTAAAATATAGGCAGTTATTGGTACATCTTACAAAAAGTATATAAGAACAGCTGAAATAAATATTAAAAATGATCCTAGCAAATTTTGATCTTTTATCAATAGTAGAAAGAGATCGTCTAGCATACCTTCTCAAATATCCTACAACGGGAGACAGCTTGTGGATTCTTTCTGTAAATCTTTTTTATCATCATCTAGGTCTACTAACCAATCCTTGAATGAGCAAATCGTCGGTACAACTATTCACCTACAACGATTTGATGAGGGTGAAATTGCGGCTGTCTTAAAAAGATTCAAACCTAAACTGACTACTGGTCCAAACAAAATAACTGCTTTTCTACTGAAGGATTGTGCTCACATTCTTGCACACCCTCTAAATAATTCAACACGTGCATTCGTAATTGTGAGTTGCCTGTATTATGGAAACGGTCGAAAGTATGTCCTGTATATAAAAAGGTAATAATTTTGATATTAGCGTTTTGCAAATCTTGCTACATGATTTTTTATACCATCGTGTCTCCAACAAAATCTCAGTCTATCAACACGGCTCTATGAAGAGTCGATCTGCTGCTACCAATTTGTGTTACTCAATTTATAGCAGAATCTATAGATATGCAATCACAAACCGATGTTATTTATACAGATTTTTCGAAAACTTTTGATAGACTCGATTTCAGCATGCTACTTGACAAACTGCATTTATTCGGCTTTCTATTAAACTTTTTTAGGGAATACTTATATGACAGGCCTCAATCCAATGGTTCTAAGTTTGCTGAATATACCGTAACTTCTGGCGTTCCACAGGGGTCCATCCTTGGCCCCCTATGGTTCATTATTTTTATAAACCATATTGTAGATGTGTTGGATGTGAATTGTCTCATTTATGCGGATGATTTGAAGATCTATACTAACGTTAATAGCCACAATGATTGTCTCCGTCTTCAAAAGAACTTAAACAGTGTAAACGCTTGTTGTCAGGAAAACAAGTTGTCATTACATGTCAGCAAATGCTATGCCATGTCTTTTTCAACAAAATCCACCCATATAATTTTCTATTATAACCTGGATAATGTCAATCTGAACCGCCCAACGTCGATTTTTAAAATTCCTGAATTTTAAATCAGACGGTGTTTACCAACACTTAGGTGTTTCGCAAGAGGAACTGCTTGATAAACACGGCATGACAAGTCTTGAGGCTAGGCGTAGATATTTTTGTCAGGCATTCCTTTTTAAAATGACTCATAATGTTATTGATTGCCAAGAGTTATTGGCTAAATTAAATTTTATGGTACCTATGGTAAATTCAATAATTATCTGTCAACATCTCGTATTAATGTTCTTAAATACTCCTCGCTTTACCTAGTGCGCGATATCTGTAATACAAATGGTAGCCATATTGATATACTTAGTTGTAGTCTTAATGATATTAAAATGTATTACTTAAGATGAGCTTTGTTCTTTTTCTTTGCTTTTTCTTACTATTTTGTATAGTTATGTTTATTTTAACCGTCTTTATGTTATATTTCATCGTATTAATCTGTATTCTTATTATCTCAATGTATAGTTTATATTTGACATGTCTAATACTTTATCTTTTTATCTTACTTATTGTACAGAGCTTATTTATTAATGTTTTTGTTTTTCTTATTTTCCTGTTCTGTAATAATTGGGTATTTACCTGCAGTACCTGTGTAGCATTAAAGTACGGAACCCTAAAAAATAAAGAATAATTGTATGACAGCAATTCAGCGTTTATGAAATAGCGTCTCATCTTTGTTTTTATGAAAAATGTTTAAACCAAAATGGCCGAAATCATTTAAAAAAATATTAGTATCAATTTCTTTTTAATTTTTCCACGCCAAAAAACATGAGTTTTATGAAAAATTTCGTGAACTTAAACTTAGCGCACGTTTCGCCTACCACGTTTGCTTCATCTCTAGATAATTAAGAAACGTCAAAATTCCAATGATCGTTAGATGACACCAACATAAACCGCGAAACGTCCGTCGAACGAAGCGGTCAAATGTTTGGTCGTTTGTGAGAATAGGAATGAACCTTCATAGGAATGAACTTGCAGATGCGATTTTTTAAATTTTAGTGTGGACAACTGTATAATAGCAATTAAGAAATGCATACAAAGTATATAATTATTCTAACATTAAAAGCGCTCACCTACACTAAGGTAGTATAACAGGAATGGATACATTTGAATTAACTGAGACAAAATTAATGATGCATTTCAAATGTAAACCAAAAACAAAACCTAAGTTCTTTTAATATTAAAGCACTTGAAGTAAACTATTACTCTTTAAAATAACGGTACTTCATAATATAATAGCCTATAAACACTTGGGCTAATGTGTATTTTAAATGCATTCTTTAAGTCAGTAGCGGACATGATAACTTTTTAGCAAGTCATAACAACATAAATATTTCAATCCATAAATACATCTTATGAACTCTTTATTTAACTAACTGTAACTAATTTTCCTGACAAAAATTGTTTGCTGAAATAAACATTTTCTAAATTAAATTTTTACGGAGAAATGGAATGTGTTAAATAGAATCTAATTTTCTGTAAAAATTTTGTTTTGATCATAATTTGGTTCCATCCTGGTGGATTTATACACATCAACTGCGCGGAACGAAGGCTTTAGTAACATGCATGCATATATAGTAGACTCAACTGGTCTTCGATCATTAAGCGCAATTAGCACTTATCCTGTGACGTAAATATGTTACAAGATATATTTTATTTACACAATGTAAAAACAATTTTAGAAGCCCTTGATTCTCGTATACACACTAAATCCCAATTTCATTTTTTTCCCTTAAACAATAAGGTGGGGATGGCAATGGGGGTGGTAGAGGGGTAGCTAATGTCAAAATAAATTTTAGATGCCCTTGGTTCTCGTATGCACACCAAATCCCAATTTAATTTTTTATTCCCTTTAATAATAGGGTGGGGGACAATGTTGGTATTGGGGGTGATAGTGGGAGGTGGCTGATGCCAAAATTTTTTTAGAGACCTTAACTTTTCGTAGATGCTCTAAATTGCAATTTTATAAAATGTTACCTGCTTGCTTTGCCTATTTACCCTTATTTACCCCATTTACCGCCAAACCTTTCAATGGAAGTAGATCAAAATATAATGAAATTCCAGATCTCGTTATAATACATAAGGGTACCAAATTTCAAATGTCAATATCGTAAACTGTTTCAGAGTAAACGCACAAAAAAAAGTTACAGACTGACAGACAGATGGAATTTTTTTCCCTCAAATTTAAAATCTCGACGTTTCATGACATTTAAAGCCTATTTCAACAAAAAAAATATTATTTTTTTGCGTTACTATACTTCCACTGGAGATGGACATAATATATAAATGTTTATTTTGTACGAGAAATCTTACAATTTGGAAAAAAATAATTCTCAACAGAAGAATATTGGAAATTTAAAAAAATTTTGTTTCCAACTTCATTTACAGAGTCTTCATACCACTACTCACTAACGAGTGCATTATCAAATAGAGGAGTCCCAACAACGGTCTGCCGGTGGATTAAAATCAGCCTAGATAATTGGATTATAATATCTAATCTAGGTGAGATCTCCATTGAGGCGAAAGTGAGCACAGGCTGTCCCCATGGAGGGGTACTATCTCCACTACTATGGGCAACCCTGGTTGACGAACTCCTCCGGAAACTTTCCACAGAGGGCTGCTATTGCTTAGGATATGCTGAGGGTCTAGCAATAGTCGTTAAGGGGCGATTCGCGAATACAATAACGGAGCGTTCGCAAGGAGCCCTAAATGTTCTCGACAAATGGTGTTGCAAAGAAGGACTTTCTATAAATCCCCACAAAACCACAATCGTCAATTTTACACGGAGAAGAGCACTGCAAGGCCTAAAGCCCCTAAGGCTCAACGGAGTGGAAATTCCATTTGCCTGTGAGGCAAAATATTTAGGAGGCATTTTTGACCAAAAATTAACATGGAACTCTCACATCCAAAAAGTCACATAGAAAGCCACAATCGCCCTGGGAAGGTGTAGGCAAATGTGTGGAAAAAACTGGGGGTTAAATCCCAAAATGAACCTGTGGTTATACACCAGGGTAGTGAGACCCATGATAACCTACAGATCAGTGGTATGGTGGACTAAAACGGTGCAGTCGGGAGCAATAAGGCTGTTAAGTGGCGTACAAAGGCTTGCTTGCCTGTGCGCCACGGGGGCTATAAAAACTGCTCCTACGGCTGCACTTGAGGTCCTCTTGGACCTGCCACCGTTACACGTATTCATACAAGGCGAAGCTCGGTCAGTGGTGCACAGGTTAATGCAAGGCCAAAAGCCAATTAGCCAACACGGGACGGAGTACCAGAAGTTATACGCGGAGATGAGATCAGATCCCATTCTAGGCTTGCCCACAAATGCAATGGTAACTTCAACAAGAACTTTCAGACTGTTATACCAGACAGGGAGGATTGGAAAACGGTCCTCCCATAACAGCACAAACAGTCTGGTACACTGACGGCTCCAAGACAGAACAAGGAATCGGACTCGGGAATTACGGGACAAGGTCAAAAGCCAATATCCCGATAAGTCTAGGGAAATAAGCAACGGTATTTCAGGGTGAAGTGATCGCCATACACTGTTGCGCAAGGGAGATAATAGGACAAGGCACTGTTAACCAGTCGATTGCCATTTTCTCTGATAGCCAAGCGGCAATAAAAGCAATCTGCTCCATGCAAATCAACTCAAGATTGGTGTGGGACTGCTTGACGGCCCTTACAGAGCTGGGAAGTCAGAACAGAGTGACCCTAGCATGGGCACCAGGACACGAGGGACACAGAGGAAACGAAAAGGCTGATCAACTAGCCAAGGAAAGCGCACTTGAAGCCCCAATAGGACCCACTTTTCTGGCGCGGCTAAGCCATGCATACGAGCAGCCATTAAGGAATGGGTGCAAAATAAATCTCTGGAATGGTGGAGGAATCTCCCAAGTCAGAGACAGGCCAAAGAGTTCATTAAAGAACGTTCGGGCAAATTTACGCAAGGTCTACTAATCCAGAATAGGAATGCCATCAGAGTAATAGTAGGCCTTCTAACTGGCCACTGCCGGCTCAATAGACACATGAGTCTAATGGGCCTGGCAGAGGACGCAACATGCAGATTCTGCCAAGAGGAAGAGGAAACCTCAGTTCACGTATTGTGCCACTGTGAGGCTGAGATTCCAAGTACTTGGAGAAGAAAAACCAAGGGCGGACAGCTATACAAAAGGGCCTTTATCAAAGCTGTGGAGTCTAGTACAAAGGACAAAGCTGGATGAGGTACTATAAGGAAGATATTCTGGGAGCATCACAATAGACCTGAAAAGGTCGCGGTGATAAAGGCTAAATAACCAGCTCCTTTGTTAATCTAATCTAATCTAATCTAAGTTGTTCACTAATTGTTCACCAATTTCATATAAAAATATAAAATGTAGCATTGTACCTTAGGAATCTAAATCTTTAAAAGAAATAAATGAAAGTGAAGGTAACAATTTAATCTACATCTAGAAAATTCAGAATGGGGCCTACAAAGTGCGATAAAAGAAGTAAATAATGTTCCTGCTGTAATATTGTTTATGTCACATTTTCATTTGTGCAATTGGCTAATGTCCAATGCAATCTGAGAGGCAGATCTGAATCATCTGGTTTTTTTCAAGTAAAAATCATGTGCAATTGATAAATGCCTTTCTTAATGACCTAAAATTACTTTTGGTACAGTTTCCTGTAAATTTAACCTATTTGTTAATTGACGGAAGGAAACATATATTAGATAGATTTTGCCAGAAATGCTAAATTGGATATATGAAAAAGAAATAAATTTCCTAAATTTCTGTAGCTGCGGAACTATGCCCGATGCGATTCCGCGTTGTCAATTAAAACTGAATTTACTTCCTGGTTTAGGTATAGGAAATTGGCGATTTCTCGGTCTTTGTGGTACCAAAATGAACAAAGGTAATTAGATTTTGATAAAACGTTTTGCTTGTAATTAATAAGAAATTCGAAAGAATTTTATCGCACTATTAGATAATTTTCAATGAATAATGAAGCTAGGTAAAAACACAAAAATTGTGTATATTCAGAGTTATGCAAAGACAAGAGATTTATACGTGACTAGTCAACATTAATTTCAATCATCACATTTCAAGTAGCCTGCTTTGATTTTGTTGTTACTAAGACGACGCTTATATAAAAAGTGCAGTTTTGTGACTCTGAATATTTTTTCAACTAAAAAATACAGCAAAGGCTGGTTGCGCAAGTCTATTTCCCGAGAAGTCGAAAGGGCGCTTCGAGCGAGCATATGGAACATTCAAGAAATGGTGTCAGAGCAAAAATATTGGTGTTTCTGAAATGTCACTCTTGGCATATTTCATGGAGAAATTTACTTATTTGCCCAAGGAAGGTAAGTAACTCACTTACCTCCCGTCGTCAATAGCAACTAGCACTTTACCGGTAAAATCAACTTACCTGCTTGAAAACAATGTGACAATAGTCTACTTACCATAGTGGGAGCAGATAAACATGATTTATTAACATGAATATTGAATGTGCAAGTCTGTATAGTACAGTTGTTTACATTTAAAGAACTGCTGGCTGTTTCTCAAGGTTCACAGTTGTGTCGTTGTTAACTACATAACTTGTTTTATAGTTGTCAGTTTTATTGTTTATAATTATTCGACTTGAAGTATTCGGCTATCTGTTTCTTGTTGTTTACAGATTTTTCAACGTAGTCGTCCACCATGTCGGTTTAGGGCTGTAATGTCTTCACCATTATCATCAAAGATAGTTGCCGACATTCTTCTAAGGCTATAGCCCGTATATTCATGTGAATTTGGCAACTTTAGAAATGACACAACATCTTTTGGCACGTTTGAAATTTTATGAAAGCCCATTAAAACACGATCACAATGACCATTTTGGTAGATATTTCATAAAAGAAACCTTCAAAAGTCTTTTGGTCGAAGAGTAGTATATTTTCTATACAAATTTAAATAAACATCTAAAATTATAGTAAATGTGCGATGTTTTTTAGTTTTTTATTGGGAATAGTTACTAAGGTTAAATCTCCCAAATCTTTTATATCATACTTTTATTTGGACAAGTTCGTCGCATCTATAAGCTCCTGTGACTCCAAATATTTGGGACACACACCTAAATCAATGACGGACTAGTTAATATTTGAAATTAATAAATATTTGCAATATTTCTGTTGCCTGACAACTTCATTAGATGAAAGTACATTTGATTCTCATCTTTGGGACGCGGATTGATCTCCAGCCACTGATTCTTTTTGCAGAAAATATAGTTAATATCGGATTGTTCGAATAATTCAGTATCTGTTTCATTTACCGGCCGTTCAAGCGCAAGATATACTTAGGGGCGCAGACGCTATTGTGGTGTTTAATGTTAGTAATATTTAAAAAATGATAATAGCAGTTTCAACTGTCACCGGTGTGGAGCTAATAGAAGCTTAAGCTATGCTCGTTATTAATTCTACCATGAATAATTGGTCTAAGACTCTTGAAATGTGAACCGGTGAAGTGACAATAAGCTTCTGTGATTTTCATGGTTAATGTCCATGAGATTACACAGTTAACGGAATCATAAGGGTGACGAGACAACTAAATATTCGAAACTCTACAAAACAGGAAGTCAAGAGGAATAATTCATCTTGGTTTATTAACTTTTGTATAGAGGTGAATTCTTTTACCATAAGATTCAGTTGAACATGAACAATAAATAATTATACTGATGATTAAATAAGTAAATGGTGAAGTTGTCGAAAGTGGTACTGAAAAAAATGGCTACTTTCCCTGCTATTTTAAAAAGAATTCTTTATAAATATACGTGGGGTACCAAAAACAATGACACTCTTTTTCAGTTTGTTCTAACTGCTCTATTACAACAGATAATAACATCTTAAGAGCGCTCCGGATATAAGCCGGAAAGACGGTTCAATTTACTCTCATATAAATCATTATTTTAAAAAACGGCTTTCACTAAAAGACATTAAAAGTATGTTACAATGTGGGACGATGAGAGAAAAAAAGTATGTATAAAAAAATTCTTCTATTTTCGATTTGCAAAAATAATTCATATCGTCCCACATAGGTATTATTAAAATAAACATTTTCCCTTCTGTAGAACTAAAATAAAATTAGCCCTAATGTCCTCAAGTGCACCGAGAAATTTAAAGATTAGGTATAATAAATTTGTCCAATGTCATATTCTATTACATCTCTATCACTCTCTTTCCAAGCACACCGTACATTAGGCTGCGTCATTTTATTGACGTGAAATCATTTACAATTAAAATTGGAAGCATGGATGTCTAATACACTCCGAACAACTCTTAAACATCAATTATTATTTCTAACTCAAATTCATCTGTCTATGATAAGATTTAAAATTAACCAGAATTTCATTTTCAATTGGTGAAAAATAATTATAAACAGAAAAAATTCAATAATCAGTATTGTGTATATTTTATAATCCTATAGAATATTTATTTTATTTGCGTTTATATAAATTTTTCACAATTACAGTTTTATTATTTTTGAGAAAAAGTGATTCCAATGATACCAGATGATCATTTATTTCTAGATATTTTGATACCTAGTTTATCAAATCATACATTCGAAATATTTAAGTTAATATACTTTCTCGCCAGCTACACATCAATGACTTCGGCCTAAACTTTTTCTTGTTTGGACAGATTTTAATAAGGACTATCTTCTGATTATCATTACTTAATCAAGATGCATTTGATTTTTACCCTTTTAATTTTAACAAGTTGCCAATACACCACCTATAGTATATTACAAAACAAGGACGGAAAGTGAAACTGAACACACGAGTGGAAATGTTAACGCTCGAGGCCGCAGGCCGAGTGCAGAAATTACACGGAATATGTAAGACACCTTTCAACAGTTGTATACAAAAATTTTTCCCACGACAAACCCAATTAAATATTTTTCATTCGATAATTTAATAATTTAGAATATGCCATGTTTATTGTGACAGTTTTGACAGTTGACGTTTTGCTAACAGAGAGAAGAAGAATCAGTGTATCATCAGCAGAACAGGGGTGAGCGTGGGTGCGTCTTTACTATGTACATACTTCGATATGCGATGTAAAGCAACGTCAAGCGCGGTTAGTAGTTGGACGGGTGACCGTTTCAACTGTTGTAGTATATTCCCCTTACTGCCAATATGGCCGCCCAAAAAATTACTAAAATTTGCTAAATAAATCATTTGCCCAGGCCCACCCGGCAAATACCATAAAAAAAGTCCTTAAGACACCCTGCACACCGAAAAACTACATTAAACCACTTAAAAATCTAATAAAATTAAGGCACCATCGATAATTCACCGTAATCAAAATTCTATCAACAACTTGGCTAAAACACCTCATTCAATCAAATTATTAATAAAATTTTACAAAAGAGTCACTTCAAAAATACAGCCCCCTCAAAACCTTCAACCATTAACTAACTCTCTCAATCTCAAATCATCAAAATTCATCAGACCGCGGTCATATTCACAGTTATCGTAAATTATTCCTAAATTAAAATAGATTCCCATGACATTCTTATATTAAGGTATTACATTTTTCACCGCCCATTCAATCATATAAATTTTATTCCAAAATTCTAAAATCTCAAAAAGTATTGCACCACATTACGCAATATTTTGCAATCCTCGCCCAAATGAATGGCCGGTTCCTTTTTATTTCCCATCCAGCTTTCATCCAGCTCTCGGCTACGTCGTGCCCCGTGTTCTGTATAAAAGGAGAAGCGTGCCGAGGCTCCGACAAGTTGTGTTTCCGGTATCTACGATTAAGTTCTTACTTCTTGCGTTGCCTTTTGGTAGCCACAGAGCCTAAAACCCAAAGTAGTGTTTTCCGGCTAAGTAACGAAACCCAAAGTGTACCAGTGCCTCTTCCTAGGACTCCCCTAGTAAAAAATCGGTGTTTTAGTTTTAGTGAATAAAAGCCAAAGTGCAATTTTTTGTTTAACGCCTACGCGGCCCTAGTTTTTAAGTGAATAAAAATCCGTCTTCGCGACATTAGTTTATAGTAAAATAAATAAAAAGATCTGATTAAAATAATAACGAACCACGCAACGACTAAAGGCAAAATTCTACGTGTCGACAAGTTACCCAAAAGAAAATTTGTTAATTTTAAAACCAAATAAATCAACTCTGTGTTTTTTCAACTAAATAAATTATTGTAAAATTCGTTTTAAACCAAGTGTGTTTATTGAACCAGAATAATATACAGGGTGCTCAAGTAGGCCCTACTCAAGAACCCAAAAAAGGGGATTATAGCTAGATAGCTTATACAGGGTGAAGCTTTGGACCCTCACCAAGAAATAAAAAAGCAAATTTACGCTCTGCTCTCATACAGGGTGTACCTATTGGCCGAATCCTTCCGTTTAAGGACATACCACCCCAACCTACTTTCAATTAAATTAAGTGCACGAGTGGACTCTGGTAGTCTCAGACCAAGCTAGCTAGCCCAAAATTTTTATCTTCCCGACCTTAAGAGCCAACCACGTATTCACGACGCTCAACGTGGACCTTAAATATTAAACCCAGTGTCCTATCCGTGTTCACAACGAAGACTGCGTCCTCGCGTCACACATCTTCCATCGGCTTGTATAGCAGTATATGCGCGGAAGCTATACAACCTTAGTGGAGGGTTATATACCATCCTTTGGAGAGGATGTAAAGCCGTCGGTATTAAATGTTAGGCAAGTAACAGATCTCTAATCTTCTTAAGGGAAGAGGTTCTTTAAAATTCCTGGTTGGGGGTAGCTCGTCTACAGGCGTCGGTGTTTAGGCCTCAGTAGCGAAAATAGGCCGATGTTAAATAAATATATTTAAAAAAATTGTATTGTCGTTGGCGTGTCTCTATAAACAATTTCCTTCACGTATCCCCACAAAAAGACATCCATTTTTGCAAGATCTGGGGATCTAGCAGGCCATTTAGTGGGTCCATTTCTTCCAATCCATTGATTAGAATAGGTATTATTTAAGTGGTCTCTAACTGTATTTAAACAATGTAGTGAAGCATCATTTTGTTGAAACCACATCCTATTTCGAATTCTTTCAGGGAGATTTACCAATAATTGTGGCAGTTAGTTTTCCAAAAAATGAAGTTAAATAGCTCCAGTCAATGTACCATCAAAGAAATGTGACCCTATTACATGTTCTCCAATAATTCATTCCCAAACGTTTATAAATCGTCTGTGTTGGTTATCAACTTGCATAAAATGTGAGGATTTTCCGAAGCATAATAATGAAAATTGTGCCTATTAACAAAAAAGAAAAAAATCAAAATGGTGGAAAGTGAAGACACAGAGTCAAATCTAGAATGTGGGTTTTGTAAAAAACCAGCGATAAACAAAAAAGTAATTTGTATACATTGCAAAACTATATTTCATATAAGCTGTTCAAAAAAAAATGCCAAAAAGTGTTGTGAAAAACAAAGTTTCGTTGAAGAAGAATCTGAGGTAACTGGAAAACAGGACATTCCTAATGTCTCCTCAAAAAGTAATTCATATAAAATGGAAAATTTAAAACAATTAAATAAAGAATTAAAAGAAAATATGGAAATACTAACCAGAAAAATTGGAAAATTGGAAGCTGAAAATTCTAACCTTAAAGCAATGATTAATAAACACAATCAGTCAAGGACTCAGGTCTCTGAAGAAGAATCAATAAACAGAATAGTAAATCGTATAAAAGCAACATTTGATAACGATTTTAAGTCACTAAGGGATGAAATATATGAATTAAAAACTAAATTAAACATAGATAACGAAAATAAAAGGCAAACAAAAACTCATCATGACCCAAAAAATGTAAACATACAAAAAACTCAAGCAGTAAAGGCACAAAATCCAGAGACCCCAAAACAATATTCTCAAATACTAAAAACACCAATAGATAAGTTAAGTATCCCCGAAAATAAACAACATAAAATAAATGAACATGAAAATCTGAACATATCATTACAAGAAACTGCAGGAGAATCTTCAGATCAGGGAAATATGCCAAATGTTACCTGGCGACGCTCTCAGAGAAGTAGACCATCCCATCAGAGAAATGTAGGGCAATCACAAGAGTGTAATGAAAAATTTAAGGGAGCCAGTCCAAAAGTTTGGATGTTCATATCTAGGATAACACGGGATGTGACCGAAGAAGACATAAAAACATATCTGAGCACAAGAACTGGAGACGATGAAGAAACTATTATAGTCAAAGAGCTAATCTCAGGATCAAACAGTCTTAAATGTTACATGGTAGCAGCCGATTTTAAACATAAAGACCAATTTTACCAACCATCCTTCTGGCCCAAAGGTGTGGGCTACCGAAGGTTTGATTTTAAACTCTATGAAAAATATAAAAAAATTCATACTCTACAGAATGAAGCTGAAACTCAACACTACACAACACAACCGGCTTCTTTTTTAGGAATAACATAAATAATAACATTATAGATGGAGACAGTATAAAACGAACAGCGTCAACCACAGAAAATACAGACTCAAAACCGATATTAAATGTTGGTCATATTAATGTACAATGTCTTAGGAACATGCTAAACCTTCTGGAAATTTTTGCTCATCAACAGAACTTGCATGTTTTATGTATCACTGAACATTGGGCTGATGAAACTGAATTAAAGAGCTTAAGTATCCCACATTATATACTAGTAAGTGCTTGCTGTAGGGTGAACCGCCAACATGGTGGTGTGGCTATATATGCTAGAAATGATATTGAAGATACACTTAAACCAAAAAGTGTGAAGTATATTAATTCTTTTGCATCTGAAACTAACATAGAACTGTGTGCGGCATCGCTATGCTACAAACAGTTTAAAATAAATGTAATTGCAATTTATAGACCTCCAACAGGCAATTTTGATATGTTCTTTAACAATTTGTCACATACTTTAAAATTACTTAGTAAACAAAATTCGATAGTTATACTTTGCGGCGATCTTAATATAGATTCCTTAAGGGAATCTGCAGAAAAAGATATTTTGCAAGATACTTTTGATTGTTTTAATCTTACAACAACGTTAAATGTACCTACTCGCATTGCAACAAATATAAATAATATTACATCAAGAACGGGCATTGATTACATAGCTACAAATCTACCAGAAGATAGATACCTAGCTTATGTAAGTAATCCGTGCATAGCTGACCATGCAGCACAAATAATTTGTTGCAAGGATCTAAAAATAAATAAAGAAAAGAATACCACTTTTTATTACGCTAGACATTTCTCAGATGAACATATTGAAAAATTTATTTATATGCTTGAAAAAACTGCCTGGGATAGTATTTACATTGAAAATATTGATGAAACTTTCAAACATTTTATCGAGTTGTTCCTAGTATGCCTTGAGGGCTCATGTCCTCAAGTTGCCCACTGTAACAAGATATCTAATAAAGTGAGTTGCAAAAACTGGCTAAATTGTGAAATAATCAGGGAGAGCCAAGAATTAAAAAATCTCTATTGGCTTGCAAATCAATTAAACGATTGGAATCTAACTAATTTATATAAAGACAAGAAAAAACAACATGTCAACAACATCAAAAAAACCAAAAGAGATTATTTTTTACAACGAGTAAACAAAGCAACAAATAGTTCAAAAGAAATTTGGAGCTTGGTTAATGAACAACTCGGTAGAAAGGTTGAAGGCAATAAAATAACAATAAACATAAACTACACACCTACAACAAATCCTCAAATCATTGCTAACCATTTTGGGAATTATTTCTCAAATGTTGCATCTGAAAAAGTGTCTGAACATTTCAAGGACAATATTTCCACTGAGTGCACTAGCTGCCCCTATGTTGAACAATCATTATTTTTTAAGCCTACAACACCCGAGGAAATTATAGACACAATAAAAAATTTAAAGGATAAGTCTGCTACAGGTATTGACGGAATATCCACTAAAGCCCTAAAGTATGCCTGTGAGAAAATCGCGGAACCTCTGGCACATTTAATTAACGAATGTTTCAAGCAAGGCCATTTTCCAAGTATCTTCAAAATTGCATCAGTTTTGCCAGTGTTTAAGAAAGGTGATGAGCTTGACTTTGAAAATTATCGACCAATTTCCATCTTATGTGTTCTCTCAAAAGTTTTAGAAAGATTAATATTTAACAGAATATCAGCATTTTTAATTAAACACAATATTATAACAGCAAATCAACATGGCTTTCAACAAAATAAATCAGTAGAAACTGCCACCTTCCAGCTTCTGCAGTTTGTATATGACGAAATTGACAAGAAGAATCACGTTGTTGGGTTATTTTTCGACCTAAGCAAGGCATTTGATACTTTGAATGTTGATTTTGTTGTATACAAGTTACAGAGGTTGGGAATTAGAGGTGTAGCATTAAATCTTATTAAGTCATTCATGACTAATAGAAAACTTCATGTGAAAATATATGGTACAATATCAGAAAATTATGAAGTCGCTCAAGGAGTCCCTCAGGGTTCCGTACTGGGACCATTACTATTCTTATTATTTGTCAATGATCTCCCTACTATTATGCAGGAGGGATCGGTTGTCATGTTTGCGGATGACACTTCCATGCTGCTCTCAGCACGGGACCCTGTAGAACTTCGGGATAAAATAAAGAGGATTTTACAATCATATCAAGACTGGTGTCATAGTAATACACTTATCTTGAATATTGGCAAAACTCAATGTGTATATTTCTCGCAACGAAGATCGCCTTCAGAAGATCTCATCAAAGTAATACCTACCGAAAACTTCTCAGCAACTGTCAAGTTCCTGGGAACTATGATTGACAATAGTCTTTGTTGGGAAGAACAAATTAAACATGTTTGCAAAAGAATTAATTATGCATATTTCGCATTAAGACAGTTGAAGGGTATCTTTAATATAAAATCACTATTAAATGTTTATTATGCACTTGCATATTCACATTTATCATACAACATTGTGGTTTGGGGTGCTGCCTCAAATATAAATCGCGTATTTATCCTACAGAGAAGGCTTATCAGATTATTATTTGACATTGCACCAAGGGACTCTTGTAAACCTTATTTCAAAAGTAATAAAATCTTAACCATACACAGCATATATATATATTAAACACCATTAAACTTGTCAAGAAAAATTTAAACATATTCGTAACAAATTCAGACAATCATGCGACATTTCCAGTTTCCAGAAATTTATCGAGAAGGTTTTGAAAGCTGCTAACATCAGGAATCCTTCTTTCAGGATAACGTTGGTGATAGATTCTATTGGCAAGTAAATAATTTCTGTCTGACTCTCCCAAAACAAAAGTCATGTCTACAAGTTCCGCTTTATTAAAATTCGTATTGTAAAATTAAAAATAATTTTAATTCAATAAAAATTGTAACGACCGATTAGTGTGATAAATGCTCCTTTGTACACGACAATTTATACCAAGCTGAGGTTTTATTGCTTGTCGAATAACGAAAACAGCAAAAAAATGTACAAAAAAACATTACAGTAAGGGAACGGCTAAATACTATTTACTCATTTCAATGGATTGGAAGAAATGGTCCCACTAAATGGCGCCATTTCAAAATCAAAATGGGCAACACGTCGAACATCTATTATAAATTTTTCTAATGAATTATTTGAGGGAACCTCTTTTTTGAAGTTTATTCTTGAATTTAACACTTATTTATTTATAAAACGAAAATGGTTGCAATTAGCCATAGGGGAGTACTTACAAAAATGTTCGTTTTTCATTTCTACATCACATCGTCGAAAATATACAGGGTGCTCCATTTGATAAAATTGAGAAAATTTGATTTAAAATGTTCTTAATTGAAAAATATGATGAAAATTATTCAAAGACATTAATAAGATGTCTCGTAACTGGAATTCATATACCTTTTTGTAAAAACCCATAATTGTGACTGTGCTGATTTTTTTAATATCCATATGCAGATTGCATTATTTCATCAAAAAAATTCGTTACATCTAAGTGGTTAGGAGATATTCAATGCTAATATAGGAACGAATAGAGCCTAGAAAGAGGCTTCAAAAAGTGTACTGATATATATAGCATTCCATTTTAAAAAAGGCACTTGGTCCTGTAATTTCGTCTCGGCTCGCCCTGTATGTTCGAAAATAATTTCCAGTTATAGACTTCTTTATCTAGTTTACTTAGAATTTTTTAAAAAATCTCTAGCTATCGTAGAACTCGAGATATCGAGGTCCGACGGACTATTGCCCCATACTGTATAATAAGAATAATGTACTTTCCTGTAATACCCCGTTTTTGATTAATATTTCATTGAATACTTCGCCGTTTACTTTTGTTATTTATTTTTTGTTGTGTAGATAATCCACTTATCGACTTAATAGATGTGCCGCTTACACTATAATCCTTTAGTTCTTTTTTAAATTTTTTCTATCAATAGTTTCAAAGGTCCATTTCCACTAAAGATCCCTTTTATCATGCCTTTATTGTTCTTTCTAATCACATAAAATTTTGTACTACAGCTTCACGACTATGTCCTCTAAATCCGGACTCGCCTAATAATAAAATATTGTTTTCTATTACGAAGAAAGCATTTTTAACACGCTTTTATTAGCTTCACCTGTATGTTTGTTTGTTTGTTAGTTTGTTTGTTAGTTTGTTTGCTTGTAATGGAATCTTTGTACGTGATTTTCACCCACTCCAAAACGTCAGATTAAACTGAAACTTTGCACACTTATCAGGGACCGATGCCAATACAATACTTTGACAACTTTGTTCTAATGTCCTCACCAGACTCATCAGTATAAAATAAAAAAAAGCGACTAACCTGTTGTGAAGATTTTGGTGGAGGCGCCGCTGTTAATATATATTTTATAAATTATAATTTAAATTAAAAATAAATAGCAAACCGAACTAAAAAGTAAAAAATTATTTTTAAATATTATTGACAAAAAATTCATTTTATTGTAAAAAGCGTGGGGTGCTTTTTACTATATTTTTTCTACAGTCACTTCTATGAATTTCAACAATTTGTGTCCACAGAATTTCCACTAGCGATATGCTTAAATGAAACACATGTAACAGAGGAAATACTGGAAAATGAAATAAAGTATATCTGAAATAATATCATTTTTGCTGCTAATGTAAAAAGTTATTACTCGTTTCTACTGTATATGTTCCTTTTCCTCGTCAACTTCACCTTTTCCAAAATGATATCCTTTTCACCTCGATATTAAGCCTTTTAACGTATCTCACATTTTTTGGGTCCTTTTAGCAATGGCCGATTATGATTTTGATCTCGTGACCACCCGATATATTGCATTCGAACATTTAATGTAAGATTACATTATAACATTTTCTTATTCCTCTCAAATAAACTTATGAATCTTATTATACATAACTATCTCGACAGTGCTTTGAATCATAGTACAGTTTCCTTTTGATTCCCTTCTATACAAATAGGGATATACTATAGGAATAGACGCTGACGGCATACAACTGTCTAGGTAATTAGTAAAATGGATGATAGACTCTATCCGTCTTGCCATTTTAATAGACAATCTGAGAATGTAATGTAAGGATAAATAAATTAATATGTTTTATGACCAGTATAGTTAGCTATGTTTTATATGAGCTTGAGCTAATTAAGGTCGATATAAATCAATCGGTTGTGAAGAATGAGCGGGGAATGTATGGAATATTTTATTTTGTACCAACTGCAACGTTGTCTCTTATTGAGACATTGTATATTTATACATAGTAAAAATGTCACTAATAATGAAGCGGTAGTCCGTACAAAAACCAAATGCAATACATACCAGTACGTAACAGTTTACGTGGAGAACTTCTTTGTTGAATAATTGATCGTAATCTCTTTATTTTATTTATATGAATATTATTTTCCATCTCAACTAAATTGCTATACAGGGCGTTCTATAAATAGCGTGCCAAAATTAAAGGGTATGAAAGAAATGCATTTTTGACCATACTTTTTACATGAATGCTAGCAAAATCATTGTTTCGCTATGAGGTTCGTTGGAATTGACTAATAGTTCAAAAAATCGCTTAAAAATTGATTCAGTTGATTCCATTGCTAAAAGCTTACAAATTAGTGAAGTACGGTAAACGAAGTGTTATACAATTTTTCGTAGAGATACCAATCTGTAGGTAGTTGTCTTAAAAATAAGATATTACTAGCATATCTACCTTCTGCAAGTGTCGAAACGTTATTTTAACCTCGAAAAAGGGGTAAACTAATCCCTTTTGGGGCAATTTTTGATTTTAATTTATTTTGTGACCCCTTAAACTGTAAATTAAGCAATGAAAATGTGGTCCTTTTATTGCCAATTGAAACACCCTCACCCCCCCCCTCAATTAATTATAAATAAAAATCTTTGATCGTGAAGCAATCAAGAACTTATTTACTCCCACCCAGAAATTATTATCTCAATTTTATGACAAGATAAATAAACAAATTGGCCATTAACATGATCGTCTAGCTGTCTGTGGTTAGGACCTTAATTACGTTGTGTGTGTGTAGTAACCCTTTATCATTACCCCAGGTTCTTTGATATAAAGTTTGGTATTACTTGTTTCTGTCTGATACTGTACCTGAGAAAATTAATCACTCTGTTATTTTAAATACACTGTAAGTTTGGATACACTGTCTATTATGTAAGAAACCTAGTTAATGTTATTTGTTATTTATGTGGTGTTATTACTTGTGTGATGAAAAAGGTAAAGGTGAAAGAAAAGACAATAATTGATGGGAAAAAGTAGTAAAAAAAACCCATTTTATTTCATATAAATTGATGCGATAAAGAGCCATACAGGAAATCAAAACAATCCAAATATTTGAGACAATTGCCTAAATATTATATAGGAAGGGTTACGTCGCTATAGTAATGACATACTATACATATTTCAAAGCTGGTTATGCAATAACAAGTACTAAGGTAATCCAATCCAATCGTGGGCCGTGTTATTTGTAGGTGTAATTAAAGATGCGGCAAATAGCCGATTAAAATGTAATTGGAATTTTGATGTTAGCAATCGCTCTGATAAAATAATTTTACTGCAAAACAGAGGACAAGAACCATCATGTAAAAGATCATAGAACGTTGGAGGAAAGCTCCCTTAATTGAATAAACAACTGCAAATCCCAAATTGTATATGATTGTTCTACAACGTGAACAGGGTGAGACGATGTAAAGTAGTTGAGGACAAACCCACGACCGCGGTGTTTGTACTAGAGCCAGGGAACTCTTTGTAGTCTGCAAGGTAGAAAAGTAGTTGATGACAAACCCACAACCGCGGTGTTTGTACTAGAGCCAGGGAACTCTTTGTAGTCTGCAAGGTAGAAAAGTAGTTGAGGACAAACCCACGACCGCGGTGTTTGTACTAGAGCCAGGGAACTCTGTGTCGTCTGCAAGGTAGAAAAGTAGTTGAGGACAAACCCACGATCGCGGTGTTTGTACTAGAGCCAGGGAACTCTTTATTAATTTGATGAATCGTTATTAAACAATCATAGAAAACTAGGCATTCGCAGGTGAGAAATATCTCACAATAGTTTGACTGGACAGTATTCTAGTGAAACCTTTACATGGAAATCCAGGCACACGGCAAGCCTTTGGTAGAGCACAACTGAAGTATACTGGAAGCTAAAGTTTCTTGTCATTGCATAAACTCTGAAAGTATATAGTTCGAGAATATAAACTGGTTATTGTGCAAACGTAAATCTTCCTAGCAAAATATTCAGTTTGAGTAAAAGACTCCACAAACTAGGTGCGTACTTGGCTAAACAAGACAGACGTCTCCGTCGCAAGTGGCCATCGTGCCAAGACTCAGTGTAAATGCTCATAAGCTGCAGGGAAATTTCCCTAAAGTTGATATCAACACGAAAATCTCCGGGTTGATTTTAATTGTCACAACAACCACTTATCGAAGATGAGAACAAACCCACGACCGCGGTGTTTGAACTAGAGCCAGGGAACTATTTGTGGTTCTAACAACAATGAAAATAAATCAGGAGATTATGTACTATTTACGTAGTTGAAAGCAATCAGCCTCATAAGATTTTACAACTGCGGTGTTTTTAACATTTGGGTCAATCAGAACCCCAGCTGTGCCTGTGATGACTTTATTGTAGTAAGAAACTACGGTCACCCGACCATCTGGAGAGCCGACGACTATACGGAGTGTCGAGTCAAGTGTAATGCAGTAACAGCTGATGTAAAAGTAAAAGTAATGTGTTGGGTCCGGTTCCCTCGAAAGGCACCTAATTCAGTGAGTCCTCTAGACAAACAAATGCACGCAGCAATGCAGGCTGTCAGGTATTGCTAAAAACTTGTTGCATAAATATTATTAAAAGCCTGAACTAACCAGTAATCAATTAAAGTGTATTACATTGAAAAATTAGTTGCAACAAACCTGTCATAAAATGAATATCTTTGATACCACAAATAAGCGAATTTCCCCTATTCCCCCCCCAAACCAGAATGTAAAGTCAATTTTAAATAATAATGCAGAGAAGTAAATTGGTTTGATACTTAGATAGTTATGTTGGTGAAATTGTCGTCGTATAAATAGCCAAGTTGGAGTGTGCTCCAGGAGTGGGCTGGCAAGTAGTGTCGCAGTACTTTTCTCGTTGTTCTCCCAAGATGGCTGGTAGAGAACGTGCAGTAATTTTCTCGTTGTTCCCCCAAGATGGCTGGTAGAGAACGTGCAGTATTTTTCTAGTTGTCTCCCCCAGGTGGCTGGTCGGGAGCGTGCAGTAATTTTCTCGTTGTTCCCCTAAGATGGCTGGTAGAGAACGTGCAGTACTTTCTAATTGTTCCCCCAAGATGGCTGGTAGAGAACATACAGTAGTTTGCAGTTGTTCCCCCAAAATGGCTGGTAGAGAACGTGCAGTAATTTTCTGATTGTTCCCCCAAGATGGCTGGTAGAGAACATGCAGTAATTTTCTAATTGTTCCCCCAAGATGGCTGGTAGAGAACATACAGTAGTTTGCAGTTTGGTGCCGCCAGCGTACTGGTCCAGCGTCGATTTTCTTCTACCGAACGCTATGAATGCCTTGAGCTTTTATTCAGATTCTACGGCATCTCTGTGACGTCACACGCTGCATTATTTCCATATTTCTGCCGTGATGCTGTGACCCAATGTTTTCTAGCTTGCCATTAGTTATGCCCTGTCCATTTTCCTCCTGTGCACCTAATGTTGTCTTTATTCAAATTCGCTCGAACCACTCGACGTATCTCTGACTACAAAATGCATTCGTCTTGTAAAATTTCTAACAACGCATGTTAAGACGCTTTTAAGTACCACTTGAAATTAATCTTACGTTGTTACCCTAACATTTAAAAGCTTTGACGACATTTAGTCGGGCCTACTTATGTGTATGCAATTTTTGTGAACTTGTAAAAATATTTCTGTATATTTGTCTAACTTTGGAAATGAAATTTAGAATGTAATGCTTAAATAATTTCTGGTTAATTGTAGTTATAAAAATGATGTTTCCCTGAATTTAAATCAAACTTAAGATTTATTTTTAAAATAGAATGGACCGAGAGTGGTCCTTTTCACTATATTCAAGAAACCTCCACTTAAATTTTCGTGATGTTACGTTCACCCCCCTCCTGTAATTCATATATATGTAAGTTTTCTTTACCAAAAATTGATGTTGGGATAACTTGGGCAAATCTTGCCCGAATCAGATGAAATTTTGGGAGAAGATGGCTCATAATATCTACAAATAGACTGCCATATTTCAAGTCAAAAGTTCCATTAGTTTGGCTACAATTTTCGAAAATTTTTCCAGATTTTTAAAACGCTGTAAGTTTTTGACCGTTTATCGTACGACAATTTTCTCCCCATAAAAATGTATGTTTTTTATGTACTTTTGGGTGATATGACTCAAAATATCCTTAATATAAAAATAGATCCATTTTCAGCCATTTACGATATACATGTACTGCACGCAGTGATTTTCCGTTGCACAAGGTACATATAACTATACAGATGTTTGTATATGTAAATATAACCCGTGTGCTCTAGAGAATGTTCGAAAAAATGCACAAAAGGATATCTAATTTAACGGAGGAATAGTAGAAATGGTAAAAGACACAAATCTCATTTTATTTACATTGAAAATATTAGGTTAGATTTATTTATCTACATGTACAAATGTTTTAAGCTGATTTTTTTTTTACGGACTACGATGCTACTTGTATTAGTCGCTTTCTTGTACTCCTTATACTGTATGTACTCGAAATACTACAGTGAGAACTACCCGCTTCTGAATCCGTCACAGCATTGAAAATTTAGTCGGTTTCACTGTCGCTAAAGTAATATAAATCACTCTCAGCCTCGCCCATCATATCGTTCACTTCGTAGTCCTCGTTTTCGTAGTCAGAATTATAATCATCATCATCAATAAATCTCGTGTTCTCATCTACCATGTCATCAGTAAGTTCATCGACTGGTGACCCACTGACCTCTTCAGAATTTTGACAGGTTGTAAATGGCATAAACTGCAACATTTTAAATCCAATTTCTTGCGTGAACAAGATTTCGTTTTGTATCCAGCTTTACAATCACAGGCGATGATTTTTAACAAATCTTCTGAAACGAGTGGTTTGTTTGTCTATTTTCCATTTTACACCAACCGAAATCAATTGCGTTCATAGTTCTTTCACAATATCATCGACGAATTGGATCAAATGTTCTTAAGCTGTGATAATCAGCCGCACCCTCGGTTGGTGGTAGAGAAGACAGCTTGACATCAATTGCAATCAAAAATTTTTTTTCAATCCTTAATCCGTTTTTTTACGTTCATTCCCCACATCCCCACCCCATTCCTCACAGGCCCAGTTCGCCCTCTTTATAGTTGAGATTTCAAAAAATATTTGTACTCATAGCACATTTTATAGTAATCTCATTAGTGGGGTTGCCTAACGAAAATTTTGTACTAACAATTTATGGGGTGGTGCCCGATTTTTAGGCTCGCCATCTTGAAATACGACGCCATCTCTTACGGAGATTTACGACTTACAAGCGATGAGTAACATTTATTGTCTTGCCTATCTCCAACCGAAAATCACTTACTTACCAAATTTCGATAGACCATCCATTGTACATGCACTTTCCAGATATGGGCCATGTACTTTTGGAGATTATAGTGGTATAGCATTCTTACCTTGGATCGACAATCAACTTAATCATTGTCCAAGAATAGATACTGTATGGGTCATTTACAAAAAAGATAGCCTAAAGGAAAATACCCGTGATAAGAGAGGGAAGGGAGAAAGGAGAGAAGTAACAAGAGAAACCACACTTCTTAAGAACTTTGTTACATTCCTTCAAAATTAAGAAAACAAAACTGAACTTTTTACCCTCGCAATCGCAGCCCATGACGTACGCGAGGGTAAAGAATTACACATCACGTATGATAAATGTGTTATTTCTAAAAACAGCACTACACCCATGCCCGAAACTGATCACGAAGAAGCTGATACGAGAATGTGCCTTTATATATTGGATGCATTACGAAAAGGTGCAACTTATAATAATATTTTTCAAGCTACTAACTTACAAACCTAATTTTCAACTCTTGGTGGCGTTTGATAAGGGCAAGCCCTACTGATATTATCTTATCAATGACATTTGCCAAGAACTTGGAGAAAACGTGTCGCAAGGAGTATCCTTTTTCCATGCATTTACGGGCTCGGATACCACATCACAGTTTTCTGGTAAAGGCAAAAAACCGCATGGAAAACATGGAAAGCATACCCTTCAACTACTGATGGATTTCTCGATGTCGATGATAAAACAAAGGAATTTAATGTAATCGAACAATTCACATGCATCCTGTATGATGGCACCAAAGAAACTGATAGTATTAACAAGCTCAGAGGGGATCTCTTGCGCAAGGAACACAAATGAAAATGATGCATTGGCTACCGCCTTCCCTCATCCAACACACAAGTTGATGTACCTATCAATCTAGCATCTGGCTAAATAGTTCGAAATCGTTCCAAGATGCACCTACTCCAGCCAAATTCGTATGGAAAAATAACGGAAAAAATTGGGAACCGATTTTGATGTCCATACCAAAAGCAAATAATAGCTATAGGGAATTAATCAAGTGTGGCTGTAAGTCTAAAAAATTGTTTTTGTAAAAAGGCTGTATTTGTCTGCACAGCTCTTTGTCACTGCAAAGGTCACTGTGGACAATGAAGTTATCTGCGAACTGTAGGCATTTATATATGTTATTATGATAACATAATTTTTGTTCTAATTATTGTCTATGTCCCAATGCAATTTAAAAAATTTTCATATTGCATTTTGCCATATCTGATCAAATAAAATAATTACCTACAGATTTTTTATAACTTTATGTATGAATTTTTATTTTAACCACATTGAAGCCTATCGGTGTTGTTCTGAACATTATTGATTAATGAAGTTATTTTACTAACTGCGTTAGATATATTTAGAAAAACGATATGTAGGGTCATACAGTAACCAATAAAAAGTGGAGACTTAAAAAGCTTGCATATCCCAAAATATTAAAGCCACAACAGTTGCTTTTCATCTAAATTGTAGCAAATTTAATTTGAAATGTACACCTTTTGCTGTTAACCCTGCCGTTGAGGTTGTCATTATTCTGAGTTTGTATAGAAGTCCAGATGGTAACATAAATGTATTTTTTGAAAATCTTTGCAATGTTCTAAATCTTATTGCAAATAAAAATCTACAAAAACGGCTTGTAGTTTGTGAGGACTTTAACATTAATTTTCTAAAGACCTCAAAAAATCTTACCGATATACTAGACATCTTTAATTTTTTCTACCTGACATGATGCCTACGATAAAAGAGTGTACTAGACTAACCTACTGTATAGTCAACATATGTATACATGTTGATGATAAACTGTATGATAGCACGGTATTAAATAGTGCTATTGCTGATCACCATGCCCAGTTGTTAACTGTTAGTAGACGGAACTACAGATAAGGGTAAAACATGTTATGAATGACAAATAAGCGACAATAATATTAGGTACTTCTGTTCACTGCTCTCAGAAGAAAATAGAGAAAATGTATTCAATTCAGATTTGGCTGTGAATTCTGCATTTGCTTTATTTATAGACAATTTCAACCATTACTTTGTATTAGCTTTTCAATTAAAAAAGAAGGACAAGGCAATATATGGAAAAGGACTGGTTGGCGAGAGGCATACGGGTGTCAACGAAAAAATTAAAAGACTTACATTTTTTGAACCAACAAGGGAATGAAGAAATTAAAAAAAATATAGGAAATATAAATGGGTCTATAGGCAGGTAATAAATAAGGCAAAAAAGATGTATTATAATTCCATCATTTCAAATGCTCAAAATAAATCAAAACCATAATGGAATATTTGAAATAGTAATCAAAAACATCGCCACGAATCTAACAAAGAAATTAAACTTACAGATGATAATATTACTTTAATCAATAATAATGAGGTATTTAACCAATTCAATAAATATTTTAACAATAATCCACTTGACTTAACACAAAAAGTAGATAATCAAACTAAAACACGTATGATAAACAGAAGAAATGAAAACAAAAAATCTTTCTTGTAAATTGTAGATTGTTTTACGGGGTCGTTTGGCTTCGAACAGCCTTACTTCACTTCGACCTAAAATATCTTTTGTGATTTACCCTACACCTAGTGGTTACCCAGGATTCAGAGACTTTTTACAAAGCTTGTGATTTTCCTGGGAGCTAGTTTCCCTATGTCTTCGGGCGTTAAT
The DNA here is from genome assembly GCA_963675555.1 of Leptura quadrifasciata. Taxonomy (NCBI): domain Eukaryota; kingdom Metazoa; phylum Arthropoda; class Insecta; order Coleoptera; family Cerambycidae; genus Leptura; species Leptura quadrifasciata. The sequence goes on along the minus strand of OY776677.1, from coordinate 92,514,845 downwards.
TCCGTCTGTTCTAGGAACTTCAGCCTAGTGTGGACTAACACCTTGCATTCGCAAAGTATGTGTTCCGCAGTTTCAATTGCAATATTGCAATATTGCAATATTTGCATATATTATCTACCGCCTTGCCCATGATCTTGAGATGATATCTCAAGGGGCAGTGGCCAGCTAGAAGGCCTGTTATTAGCCTTAATTCGAACTTTTCAAGTTCGAGAAGCCCTGTGGCATTCTTAGTCTTTCAATTAGCACGTAAAACGGGCAGTAAAAGTCTTGTTTGATTGATATTGATTGAAGTGGGTTTGGTCATGGACTACAAATGGATTGACTCCAGAATCCTTAAGTGACCAACCAGATCGCCTGGTTTAAATGTATGTGCCTGGTGCAGTCGTAAGGCACTGAGTGCCGCCTCCTTCCTTACATGTAAGTGCAAGGGAAGTAGGTCAAGCATAGCCTCCATAACTGCCGTGGGACACGAGTGCATTGCTCTTGTAGTCCTTAAACAGGCAAGGTGTTGCAGTTTCTGCAACTTTCCCTGTGCTATTTTTTCCTCTGTTTTTGGCCACCATACGTATGAGATGCATAGGTTACCATAAGTCTGACAACCGAAAGATAAGACCAATGTGTCATTTTCGGTCTTAAACCCCAAGTCTTACCAAACAACCTACGGCACGTCCATATTGCCGCTGTTGCTTTAGTAAGAGTCCTTTCCAGATGTGAGTTCCAGGTAAGTTTTTGATCCAGGATTACTCCTAGATACTTGACTTCACTGGAAAGATTTATTACCGTACCATTCAGTACAGGAGTTCTAAGCCCTTTCTTATTTAAACCTGTCACAGAAGCAGAAGTCCTGGAAGTAATTGCAGATTTAAAAAATTCGAATTCCTCATATGATAATGACTGGTGGTTTTGTATGGCTGGTGGTCGAGGGGTGAGCGCACTTGCCTCTCACCCAAAAGATCTGGGTTCGATCCCCGGTCGTGGCAGTGGAAAATATTGTGAGAGAGATTTTTCCATTATACACGGATATTGGTTGTGTGTCCCTTGTCTCTAAATGTGTAACCCCCTCCCACACAAGGCTCTTCTAGAGCCTTCCGGGATAAAGGGGGTCGTAATTACCTGTGGTGTTATTTATATTTTATATATTTATATAATAGTATTAGGAACAATTTGATTAAAAATGTAAGAAATTAATTAGTAAACTATTAGCCTATTTAATAAATATTTTTCCAAACCAAGGCATATTCCCAAATAAACTAAAATTGTCCAAAATAATACCTATACACAAATCTGGCAATAAAAAGAAATTGGAAAACTATAGGCCCATTTCTATTCTAATAAACCGTGGGATAGTGACAGATTTTTTAAAACGTTTGGTTCCTATCTGATCTTTTGGGAGACTTTTGTCCTTGATTTGTACTAATCATTTTCGTGTTTATCAAACGGTTATCCAGGGCTCCTCAGCGGAAAACGAAAAAGAAAATTTCATGAAAATGAGCAATTTTAAACGTTTTGTTCCTATCTGGCGTCAAGTTAGACTTAGGTCTTAAAGAAAAACATCCGACGGAAGCTTATCGCCAGACAAATTCGGTGGGCCCTAAGGCCCGAAATTTCAATCCGAAGTTGTAAGAAAAATGGTCCAAAACCAAACGATTTGGTTCTTATCTGGGAATTGTATGTATAGGTAAATAGATTATAATTATCGCGACATAACAAACACCAGATAAATTCCGAGAGCCCAACAGTGAAAAAATTATTTTATTTCATACTGTCATGTAATTGTTTGATTACGTCATTAATTTGAGTCCCGAAAATAGGTTATTATGGGATCAGAGCCGGAGAAACTTTGCTAGGCAACTTTCCGGATTGTTTTCTTATTAACGAAATAAAACGTCAAAACATAACTTAGATATGTGGGAACGTAGAAAAAACACAAGTGTTCACTTTAAGCGTTTACTAAAATCTGAATCTAACAAAGCAAGACATCACGTTTTTATAATACATTTTATCTTTTAATATGATACCGGTCTAATATTTCATAGCGTACAATTGTTATGTGAATCTCTAACAGAAATAAGATAAAGAAAAAGTGCTGCTACCGCGATACTAATATAACTCCTCCCGGCGAAGTGGTGACATCGTCTCCTGGCGATGAACTTCCATGGTTAACCTCAGTAATTTTTGGGTTTCGTCTCCTAGCATTGCTGGACAAGCAACATTGTAAGATGTTAGGGCATCGTCTATAGCATCCGAAATAAACCAAGATGCTGGTTGTAAGGAGTAACATCACAAACATGGTGGTTAATAGCCAGTAGTTCGTAGATTCCAAGAGATTGGCGCGTTCTGGGGTGAACTGGATATTTTTGGTTTCTTTGGCTAACTGTTTTAAGGCATTGATGTCGGAGAGGTCGACATCCTTTAACGGTAATGGTTCATCTTTATTTACAGTGAGGTTCCAGAGTTTTGGCACCTCGATTTTTGGCAACAGAAACATTGGAAGTGGGACTTCACTTTTTGTTGCTGTGAAGCGTTGATTTGCTATTGTAGTGCTACATCCTGTTGGCAAGTGCAGAACAACTGGTTTGTTAATAGTCTGGATTCCATTTTGACAATCTGGGATTTGGAGATTGTTGACTGGTATTATCAATATGTGATTTTCTTCTAATGTGGTAAATATTGGCTTCGTGACCGACACATGGTGAACAGGACAATGGTCATGATCAGCTTTGGATAACAACTCGATTAGGCAGCTATCGTCACGTGGTTGACTGGGTGAATTGCAGATATACACGTCCTCTATTTTTGGACAGCTCTGTGTTGTGGCAATGTAAGTGTCGGTACTCATCCCAAGGTATGGGGTAGTGGGAATAATAGTAAGGTTTTGAACAGGAACTGGGATTAAATGAAAGTAGGAGTAAATCTCGGTTGTTAAGATTGGCAAACTAATTACAAAAACTATCAGTTCGTCTGAAAAATGAACAGTTGCTCCTAAATATGAGTAATAATTTTGAAAGTATTTTAATTCTAGAATATTTTGACTGTTATAGAGCTCTTTTGTTTTGTTCAAGATATACATCAAACTGTGTTTGGGCAAAATGGAGTTGTGAACTAAGTTCCATGAAGCAAAAGTGATTGCATTTTCTAGTTCGTCCAGAAATTCATTAATATATTCCAAATTGACAAAGAGTTGTGATAGCACGTTTTGAATAGAAACAGTGATTAACATGTTGTTTATTTCATCCTTGAGTTTAGTTACCGTCTGTGTTAGAAAGACTTTTATTGCTTTTTGATTTTGGGTCAATGTCGAGATTGTTTCGTTATATTCGTCTATTAATTTGGATGTCAAACTGATTTGGGCTTTTAGTTGATATTCGATATGATTGTCGTTTTCATTTAATTTTGTTAAAGCTTTGTTAATTGTTTCGCGGTCACTATCGTCTAAGGTACCAAATAACCATTTTGATGCCGTGCCTATTCCATTTATTAAACCTCGTTTGGAGCGTGTTTTATTTCGTGGAAGAAGATTTTCTAATTTTGATTTTATTCTAATAACTAATTGCTGTGCTTGTGAGAGTGACGTTAACAGTCCTGTGTTAGCAGTGCAATTATTAATTTGGAAAATTTTGTCTTTAATTATGAGTAATTGGGATTCGGTAGATTTTAATTCATCATCAACCGGCTGTAAATTAACATAATGTATGAATTTGTGTTGCGTTGAACGAGCCCTCATTGAGCCTAATTTTAGGGTCAGCAGTCCATTTTCTATTGGAGTTATTTTAATTTGGCAAAGGACTGTCGAAAAGGCAAGAAATAGGATGAGCGTCAAGTGCATTGTCAGTGTCGTTCTTTCGTGGTCGTCCGCGTGGGCGTGTACCTGGAACAAGGATACGTTTCGTTTTTACTCTTTTCTTATGATAAGTTCCTCGGGGTGTTTGTACTTTTTTGTTTAAATCTTCCTCTACTTTGGTTTTAATAAATCTCGGATTTGTCTTTTTGCGTAACTGATCATTTTTTATATAGATAGTATCACCAGGGTCTAACTTTTCCGGCTCGGTGCAATTTTTATTTAAATTTTGAATACGTTTTTCTTTCTCCGTGGATAACTTTGTGCGAACATTCTGGTAAATTTGTTGCGCGTTTCTAGCATGGTTTTCAACATAGTTAGTCAGTATATTTTCTTCATTTATATCAAAGGGTAATGTTTGATTTAGGTGACCGAATAAGATTTCAAAAGGGGTGTGTTTAGTGTTACTGTGAGGGGTATTGTTATATCCCATAATTGCTAATCTTATCAGAGATTTTACGTTTTCGTGTGGTTTCTCTTGCGTTAGGCATCTAAGTTGATCTAAAAGTGTCGAATGTAAACGTTCAACTGGAGAGTTAGACGTGGAATTATGCAATGTAATATAATGCAATTTGATTTTGTGTAGTTTACAAAAGTCCGAAATTGTGCAATTTCTAAATTCTTTGCCATTATCAACAATAATTTCTTTGGGCATGCCTACAAAGGATATGAATGTTAATAAGCCTTCCATGACTTCAATAGCAGATTTTTGTGCAATAGGGATAGCTTGTGCATATTTAGAAAAAGGATCTAAGAATGTTAAGAATAGGTTGCTATTAACAAAGAGTATATCCACATGAATTATTTCCATTGGTTTGGTAGGTGTATGTGTAATTTCGAAAGGTGGGTTTTGTGGTTTACGTTCGTATTTGCAGGTTTGACAAGTATCACAGGTATTTATGTAATTTTGAACGTCTCGGAACATATTGGGCCAATAGTAATTTTTTGTTAATGATAACATAGTAGCGTTTATGCCTTTATGTTGAGTTTTGCCCTCATGGTGATATCTTATTTTCTGATATTGTTCTACTTCGGTAGTTACATCCGTTACGAACAGATTTGAAACCGTTAGGTTTAATTTTGAAAAATGATTTTGTAACGTTGTAATTATTCTAAGTTTTAGAAGTTCATCTTGTTTAGTGCGGAAAAACAGACAGTAGTGTTTTTTTGGGTCAATAACTTTTTTGAACATTTTTATAATTTCTTCTTCGGTTGCATTAGATTTCATGGTGACTTTATGTCGGTTACTATTAAAAATTCTTTCGTGTATTGTGAAATTTGACAAACAATTAGTTGATTCAGTAATAATAATCTGGTGCGCATATTGATTGATGCATTTATCTATGTAAGGCATTTCTTGAACAGGATTTTCTTGTGCAGAATGTACTGTCTCTGTTTCATCGTTTTGTTTGGCTGTGGGTTCTTGTTGTAGTCTAATGATGGATAGCGGGATGTTGTCTTCAAAATCTTGTCCTCGTGATTCTCCTGTAGATTTTTCTTGTGGATCTAAAGAGCTTAGGGTTTCTCTCAGGCTAGTTTCGTCTATCTCTGGTATTTCGTCAACGTTATTTAACATGGAAAGAAGATCATCTTCTAAAGGTGTTGTCTTTGCTCTGGTTAAAACATGAATTTCGTGCGGTTCATCTTCAGACTTTATCCTGGATAAAGCATCTGCTACGTAGTTGGATTTTCCTGGCTTGTATCTGATATCGTATTCGAATTCTTCCATATGTAATTTCCATCTGATTAGTCTTGCATTTGGTGTTTTTAAATTGGACAACCATTCCAAGGGTTTGTGGTCTGTATATATCGTGAATTTCTTCCCATAAAGGTACGGTCTAAAGTACTTACAACTCCACACGATTGCGAGCATTTCTTTCTCAACCGTGGCGTAATTTGTTTCCGCAGGGTTTAGGGTTCTCGACGCGTATGCTATCGGATGGCCATTTTGAGAAAGTACCGCTCCAATAGCAAAGTTTGAGCTGTCTGTGGTTACATCAAATGGTTTTTCAAAGTCTGGGTATGCAAGAATGGGTTCATTAGACAACAAGGTTTTACAGTGCTCAAAGCATGAAATGTATTCAGATGTTAATTTAATTTTTTGGTCCTTTTTCAGACAGTTAGTGAGAGGTTTAGTTAGTTTTGCAAAGTTTCTTATAAATTTTCTGTAATATCCTAACAATCCTAAAAACGATTTGATTTCCTTATGGGTTTTTGGTATAGGAAAGTTTTTTATAGCTTTGATTTTGTCGGGGTTTGGTTTGATTCCATTTGGGGTAACAATGTGTCCTAAAAATTCGACGTTTTTCTTAAGAAATTCCGATTTGTCTAACTGCACCTTTAGGTTGGCATTTCGTAGGGTCTGAAAGATTCTTTTGATATTAGCAATGTGCTCCTGGAGGGAAGTAGAAAATATAATTACATCATCTAAGTATACTAGGCAAATTTTGTTGATGTGTTCTCGAAGGACGTTATCGATCATTCTTTGAAATGTGCTTGGTGCATTTCTGAGTCCGAAAGGCATTCTCAAGAACTCATAATGTCCATGTTCGGTGTTAAAGGCAGTTTTGGGTATTGACTCAGGAGCCATTTCAATTTGATGGAATCCCGAAGCAAGATCCAAGGTAGTAAAGTAACAACTTCTGCCAAGTTTGTCCAATATATCGGTTACATTCGGGATAGGGTATCTATCACTAATTGTTTTCTCATTCAGTTTTCTATAGTCGACGACTATTCTCCATTTTCTTTGACCAGAAGCATCAATCTTCTTTGGTACAACCCAAATCGGTGAACTCCAAGGAGATACACTGGGTCTTATGATACCATCGTCGAGCATTTTCGAAAGTTGTCTTTGAACCTCTTGTTTGTAGATGTGTGGGTAACGGTATGTTTTCGAGTAGCAAGGGCTTTCATCCGTTGTCTTAATTTCATGTTTGATAGCGTTAGTGAAGGGTAATTTGTCAGTTGGGTTTTGAAAAATGTCCGAGTATTCGAAGCATAAATTTAAGATAGATTGCTTTTCTTCCTCATTCATGTGATCGGTTCTAATGACACTTCCTATATCGATTTGACAATTAATGTTTTGGTTAGCAGAGGTGAGATTACAGCTAAAAATTTCGTACTCTTGTTCTTCAAATGGAACAGATTTTTGGGGTTCGGTAAATGAAACTAATTTATGCACATTGGACAAGTTATGAACTTCGACTTCAGCGAAATAGTTTGTACTAGTCGATAAGGTTTCAGGAACATAAAAAGAAGCCGAGTGAAATTCGGGGATTAGAACTGGCCCGTTTTCTACAAATACAGGAATTTTGATTCTACGAATTTCTAAAGGATTCAAGTCATAACTGCAAGATGAGAAATCTTCCCTAAAATATAGTGGAATTTGCACGTAATCATTTTCTAAAGTTTGATTTGATAGGTTTATGTTTAAATTGGCATTAATAAGATCCTGCAATCCTATGAGTCCATCATAATAATTATGGAAGTCAAATAAAATGAAATCGATAGGTGCACTGGACTGAAATTGCGGAAATGGTGGAATTTTTGCTTTATAAAGAGTTTTAGTTTTACCGGCACAAGTTTTAATTGTCGTTGGGTCAAGATAAATTTCTTGTGGAAAATTCATCTCAACTATGGAGGGTCTAATTATTGAAAATGAACATCCAGTATCAACAAGAAATTTGAAAGTTTTATTTTTTAAAACGATATGGATGTATGCTAGCGCATTAATCGCATTTAGGTCGGGTATTGTGTCGGCTCGGCGTTCATAAAATTTGAGGCTTCATTTACGTCTTGGTCAAAATTGGTGGGTGCCGATTCTTGTTGTTCTGGTTCTTGGTTATTATAATTTTCCTGATAGGTTTGAAAATGTGTTACATCTTCGTATCTGAGCTGCTCATATTCCAATTCGTCATGGTATGCTTCATTGTCATAAGGTGGGGCATGATCACTAGCTTCAGTATTGTGTAAATAATGATTAACACCTGACATTGGCTTAGGTCTTTGTTGGGTGTTATGAGATATGCCAGACATTGGTGTTGATTTTGGTAGGAAGGTGTTTGGGTTCGATTTCCAAACATTTTGTCTATTAGGTGATCCAAATGTTTGTCTATTTGTAGGGAAATTTGGTCTTATTTGCCTTGATTGTACATTAATTGGCTGTGACGGGAACTGATTCTGAGAGTATGTTGGATAATTGTTCGTAAATTGTGGCGGAATGGAATTTCTTTGACGAGAATAACTTGGGAAATTGTTCGTGAATTGTGGTGACGTGAAATTTCTTTGCATGGGGTATACATCTTGGTTAGAATTTTGAGCAAAATTGAAGTTTCGATTGAAATTCGGATTGTGAGTATTTTTATAGAGAGCTGTATTTTGTGAAGTGGGTTTTGGGGTTATATTATGGGTTCCACTACTAGATGTTTGTTGTAATTTAGCAAAATTTTGAAATTCCTCTTCCTCTAGTACGTAATTTAAAGCATCTTCTAATGAATTTGGTTTTTGAAGTCTTACAATTGTTTGAACATTGATGGGTAATTTAGAAATGAACGTAGTTTTGGCAATGTTATTGTAATTGTCAATTTGTAAGTCTCTCGTCTGTTTATCTGGAAAATCGTCGTTAAGTTTTGATATGATAACGGCCCTTAATTGCTGTATGCGAAGTCCGAAATCGTATGGTCTCTCGTTTCTATCAAGTCTCATGGCTGTCAGTTGATGGGTGAGGTATTGTAAATCACGTTGGTCACCGAATGTCAATTTTAAAAGGCTTTCTATTCCTTCCCAAGTGCTTAGGTCAGAGCGGCTAGCTATCAAAGTTTGAGCGCGTCCTTTTAATTTATTTTTTACTGCTTGAAGAATAAGATTATGCGTAACATGATGTTGATCATCGGGAAAATTTAGAAATGTGCTTCTAACTGACTCAATATATGAATGTAAAACTAAACTGTTTCCATCAAAAGGTGGTATCGTATCAAGGTATAATTTTAATAATTGTGTATCTACTATGCGTTGCTCTGGACGAGCCATTATTTCTGTTTGAATTTCTGGAGGAGTGTTTACTGAATTCGCAACCTCTTCCTCGATTCCTATCAAATTTCGACTCGCGTCTTGGAGTCTTTGTCTATTTAGGCGGTCACTAAGTGACATTAAACAATGATTTTTATTTACAAAAATTTTATTTATGAACGCTACACGCCAGACCTTGATGTTCAGATCTCTATGTCAACAACAGCCTCAATCTGCCTACTCTGTTGCTTAAAGACAAGGACCTTACTAGCAAGATAGGTAGTGCATGTTTTTCTGAACTAGATTAAAAAAGAATTTATTTACTGAACTTGAAACTAATAAAAAATGCCTACGCTACTGATCAAACGGATCAATTTTCCTAACTAATAAAAATGCCTACGCTACTGATCAAACGGATCAATTTTCCTAACTTATTGACCAAACGGGTCGAATTTGCCAATCGGGCAAGCGAGATTTTGTGTAAAACGGAAAAGCGAACAGGAATAGATGAGTACTTACTGTTTTCCTTTCGTCCTTTTCTTGGTTTGGAATTGTTATTGTGACAATCTCTTGCTAAACAGGCACTAGTTTCTTCAAAATTAACAATCTCCCCCAAGCCGTTTCGACTGCGCCAGATATGTGGGAACGTAGAAAAAACACAAGTGTTCACTTTAAGCGTTTACTAAAATCTGAATCTAACAAAGCAAGACATCACGTTTTTATAATACATTTTATCTTTTAATATGATACCGGTCTAATATTTCATAGCGTACAATTGTTATGTGAATCTCTAACAGAAATAAGATAAAGAAAAAGTGCTGCTACCGCGATACTAATATAACTACTTTTTTGAAATATTTAATTAAAGCAAAACAGAATGATCTAATAATTAATATTAATGGTAATTTAATAACTTCCATTTTTCACAATTCAAATAAATAAATTAACAAATAAAATATGCCGTCGCTATATACTTAACTTTAAAAGCAAGTAATGTGACTTTGGTTAAATCACGAAATATCGAAAGTACAAATGAAATAAGGTATGATGCGACTTTAGTTAAATCGCTGAATATCAAAAGCACAGTATGAAATAACATGTTGTACGTTACACATCCGTTAAGTGATGTTACAGTACTCATTTAGAAATTAAACATCTAACTAGTACCGTAACACATCACTTTCCGGACTTGTAACGTAAATAACTATTTCAAGTTGTCAACTATTCCGTGAAAATCAAACGATTGGTTCTCATGTGAAATGATTTTTTTTGTAAAAATTAACCAAAACGAAAATGTATTGTATTCACAGACATTTTTTCAAAAGATTTATTCCTGTCTGGCATTTGGATTTAAAAAAGATATGGTAATAAATAAACCATATTTCAAGTCCCAAACAAAAAGCTTGGGCCCAGCCGTACATTTAAACAAATTTGTTTCACGTCCCTATTTAAATGCCGTTTTTTTCTCATTTGAAACTCATTTGGAATTTGATTTTCTTTATCACTGGAATCACTATAACTGTCACTTTCACATTCATAATCCCTCGATCGAATAATTTTTACAATAATTAAGTTTTACTTTTTAGTTTTGAGAAGAGTAAGTCATGCAGTGGTATTAATTCATAATATTTTTTATTTCATATGAAATCCCCTAATTCTATGATAATATCATAATATATTAATAACAATACCCAAATGTACAGTGCGGCAATTCGTCAATTTTGTTTCCTTAGGGCATGAATTTTAGTGTGACCAGTGGCGTAGGAAGGAGGCAATTTTGTTTTTTCAAACAGCAACTACCACACGAACCAAAATTTCTAATTCTTGATCTGGAGTAATTTGTTTCGATCGTCCTTCATCGTTTTTATGGCGAAATGAACCCGTTTCTCCCAAACGGCGAAACAGATATTTGAAAATCTTATGGTCTGGTTCTATGGTCTATTTGGATATTGCAGTGAGTATCTCCTCGCTGTAGCACGTCCGCTAAAATAATTTTGTGCGTAAACACATATCATATCTCTCATTTTCCTATTTGAAAATTATTATGTCTAGGCATTGTAAATAAAGAAGTCAAAGAAATTAGCTCGAGGAACACAAGAAAAAAATAACATGATTAAATGACGTAAATGACAGAACTAAAACGTAACAAGTATATCTTTTATACGTGGAAATGACGCCCTCATCAGATTTCCTGGTTAGAAGTACCACAATGTTCCGTAAAAAAATATTTAAAAAATTCATTATCAGATACAGGTCATGCGGCACCCTCTATGATCTAACGTGATGTAATACATAAATTATTGTTTCTTAGAATAAAAAAAAGTTACTCTAGCAAATTTGGCGAAGGTCAATCAAGAGGCTGTTAAGTTATTGCAAAAAAACGAAAAAGCAATTTGAACTTTGACACCCTGTATCTTTTTCCACGGCAACATTGTGACGCTCTTTTTCTCGTACAGTGCGAGAAATAAGGCTGTCACTTTGACACTCGAGCTTTATTTGTTACTCGGGCGCCAGTTCAAGTTCATAGTGGTTGAACAACACTACCCAAAAGTCGATAAGCGAGACTGAGCAGCTCAGTGAAGAATCGGTCAGTTCCAGTAGGTCAAATAAGGGAAATTAGACTTTCATAAACACAACAGTAAAACGCAGAAGTTCTATAATATTTGAGTATATTACTGTAATCCTATGGTAACAATCCTAAACAGGACAGAAAGCAAAATTAACACGAATTTATATACATATGTTTAGGCAGTAGAGGAAGAGTAGCAAGCAATATAATAATTTTAGCGGCAAAAGCGTATAAGCGGTACAGTTAGCGAGTTTATATATAATAAAATGGCTATTAAGCAGACAGAGTACGGATACCAGAAAATACGAAGCAAGCAGAATTATTTACAGTGCTAAAAACAAACAGACCGGAAACTTGGCTAGTGTTTTACAACATTAACAGTACGGAGAACTAAATATCGACGAGCAAATATTTTATCACGAAGATTTTAATCCCGGACTCAAGAAAATATGTAAGGATAGAATGTAATTAATTACTCGGTATTAACGCGAAATTGACAGTAACGTGAATAGAGGTAGATAAAGGTGGACAGAAAAGAAAGAACCTGTTGTCGCCACAGGGCCAGTCAGGTTCAGAAAAGACAGGAAGAACCTGTTGTCGCCATCGGGCCAGAGTCAGATTAAGAAAAGAAATAAAGAACCTGTTGTCGCCACAGGGCCAGTCAGGTTCAGAAAAGAAAGGAAGAACCTGTTGTCGCCACCGGGCCAGAGTCAGGATCAGAAAAGAAAGGAACTCACAGAAATAAGCAATTTAAAGTACAATATTCAAACGGTAAAATAAGTAAAATATCCGAAAAATATCAATCAGTAAAATAAACAGAATGATAGAAAATATTCATAAGTATACAAAAATTTACTAACAGTAAATCGCGGAATAAAAATTTCATTAACAGTAAAATATAGTTATAGTGTTTAAAAAGAATACGGTGGGCACTGGCACTGGTACACTGGTAGTCGACTGCTTTCTTCGAGTTGTAGGATAATTACTGAAGACTATTTGTGCTACTGAATAAAATACCTGGTGCCATTTATTTTATAGCCGTTCCCTACCAGGATATCGCGAGGGTCCCCTCTATTTCAGACTCGCGCATGGATCAATATATTGACTACAAGATAGCGAAGACGGCTGCTTTGAATTATTTAATGCACCGGTGAATTATTATTATTATTACGAGCGTCGGTTAGTATAAACATAGTATTCTGAATTATGTAATATATAAAATCGGTTTCAAACAACTATTCTAACTAACTGCGAAAAAGAAATGGATTTAATCGGCCATAGATAACTAATTATTGAATTAATTACTTTAAAGTATGAACAATAATTCCTAGTGTACAAATAATCTGACTTTAAATAAATATTTCGGTGCTCAAATAGTAAATATTGCTTGCTAATATACTACCGTGTGCTTAAGGCGGTACAATATATATTTTACCTTAACAGATTTCCGTAACGAAAAATGCTTCGTTACGACATTTTACTAAAGCATATATGGTTATATCCTCATATTTTGGTCCAAAGAATCTACCCCTCAACTATGGACTATTCTTAATGGTCCACCCGTATACATTTTTTTTGTATCTGTAATGGTCAATAAAGATGATTATGATTATTATGATTATAGTGGGTGTCAAAATTTTAAAAGCTTGTATCTCACAAAATATTCAACTAGCTAAGACGGTAGGTATTAAGCTGATGTAGCAAATTTATTTGCTAATAAAACATATAATCACATGTTTTGCCAGAAACGCAACCGTTTAGGCGATATTCAGCCATTTTTTAAAGAAAAGTCAAAACCTTTAAGGAAAATGAAGATGGCGTCGTATTTCAACTTTTCAGCGGCCCTGAAAATCGGGCACCACCCCATAACTTGTTAATACTGAGGGCATGAACTGTGCAAAGTATCTCGCCTTAACCCAGAAGGTTGCGATGCTCTAAGCCACCACAATACATGTTGCAACCCTGAACCTGAATATTTCTTACATTCGCCACCTCCCAAATCTACCCTCAACACTGTTAGAATTTTTCAAACATTTCTTCTATAATTAGTCTACTACTAACTGAGCAATTATCCAAATTTTCAGAATTTTAACCACTTAGATTCCCATTTCGACGCACTGTGCACTATCGAGAATATTTTTGCAGTTTCAAGACTTCTGATTTTTTATCTAATTTTCCTGAGTTACAGTTACCGCAATATAAAATAAAATTTACACTGTGGCGACAAATAATGCGTCAATCTTAATATTCATAGTAGTTCTTAAAACCAAATTATAACTTATTTCCGCCTGAAAGAACATATGTTCTATGTATATAAACAAGCGGAATAGATAATACATCAATATTTCATAATATACGCTCTTTGTCCAGGAAACAGTGAATGAGCATAACGCGCGGCCATGAATATATTTGTCAATTAGGAAGACACTAAAATCATTCTGCTTATGCAGTTTATTAACATGTCAAGTTCAAACATGGGCGCTCTTCAATAAAATTAAGTCGTAAAGAATAGGTACTCAATTATTTTTAAACGTTAAAAGTAAATGTTACCGCAACATTGTAGCGGTTTCCAAACAATAAATATTTACACGCTGTTTAGATCCCATGAGTGAATTAAAGATAAGTTACTATTTTTAAGTACGTAAATAAACCAGGAAAGTAAAGTCTTTCTTTGTTATTGAATTGACCGCTCAATTTCTTTATTTGTTGTGAACTGATTGTAGGTTACCCTTGGTTTAATTAATAATAAATCCTGGTCACGGCACCAGTGTAATAGCTTTATCCTACCCCAATTAATTATAAATAAAATCCTGGTAATTATGTCACCAGTTAACTTCATTACTATTTATTTATCTGAAGGATAAACAAATAAGATTGGTCATTTGCGTGATCGTCTAGTTTTGTTAGTGTAGGACCCAAATTTCGTTGTGTGTGTGTAGTAACCCTTTTTAATAATTACCCCAGGTTCTTTTATATACAGTTTAATATTACTTGTTTCTGTTTGATACTATATAACTTACAGGGGTCGGATTTCTCCTAAAATTCTAAAATTTCCTAAAATTTTTTATTTCTCCTAAATCTCCTAAAAAAATCTAAATTTCCATGGTTTTTCCTAAAATTTTGTTTTTTGTTGAAGATCTTATTTTCCCATTATCGATTTTCTGTATTTCTTTGCCATTCTGTAATATTGTTTCCAGTTTTATGTGTTTAATTCGGAATGTTTGCATCTGTTGTATAGGCAATCAAAGTTACACCTGTGTGTGGCTTAAAGTAGAGGCTTTGCGCCAATGTAAAGCGACCTTGCACAAATGTGTGGATTATTATTGCGTGTAAACGGTACTGTGCGCTTACGGGTTGACGAGATAGAGGGCACCGGCAAAGCTAAGAGAATATATTTTGTCTGATGTGGTGGCACCAGTGTGAACTGTGAAGTTGGAATGGTTATTTTTAGTTGAAGATATTTACGGTTATGTTAGTTGTATTTAAACAGTGTGCTTAAACTTAAAATCTTTTTATAACTTGGCCTACTAGTAAATATATATTTATGGCTACTAAAGACTATAAAGTTCACTATTTAAAATCTTGGGAAAATGAATTTGATTGGATTCGAGAAGAAAAGTCTGACAATACAAAAGCTTTCTGCCAGAATTGTAAAACGAGTTTTAAAATTGACAATGCAGGCAGAAGTCAAATAGTTAGTCATTCAAAAAGTAAAAAACATTTAAAAATTTGTGATATTATATCTGGTAAAACTTCCTAAAAAACATTTACAGTACAAAATAATACTATAAATTTAGAAGCTGATAATGACAAGAAAAATAATAGTGTATTTCTACTCAATTCCTCCCAACAAGTATGTAAAGCTGAAATATTGTGGGCCCTAAAGTGTGTGGAATGTAAATTACCTTTTAAAGGATCCGAAGGTATTCCTTTATTATTCCGCGAAATGTTCCCTGATTCTAGTATTGCAAAGTCCCTAAAAATGGGTGAAAACAAAGTGAAATACGTTATACAGTATGGGATTGCTCCCATAGTCAAGAAAAATATGTTAAATGATATGAAAAACTCGCCTTTTATTTTTTTATTTGACGAGACCACGACTGTACAAATAAAAAAACAGTACGATGGATACATCCAGTATTGGTCAACACAATCTGACAATTTTATGCCGGCAGTTTATTGTGGCTCACTTTTTGTTGGTCACTGCAATGCAGACAATCTTGTAAAACACTTTTTTCATTTTATAAATGATTTAAATTTGGACCCACGACTGTTACTTCAAATTTCTATGGACGGCCCAAATGTCAACTTGAAATTTTTTGAGTTATTAAAAAAACAACTTGCTGAAGAATATAATACAGACATCTTAAATATTGGTACATGTACGCTGCATCCAGTGCACACCAGCTTTCAGAGGGCTTTGAACCAGCTCGACTTTAATTGCGATTTACTAATTAACGATTTACACTTTTTTTTTAAAATACTCAAGTGCCCGGCGTGAAGATTTAATTTCTATGACCAAAGTAACTCAAGTAACTGCCCAATACGTTTTAAATTATAGTTCCTCTCGTTGGTTATCTATGAAGCCAGCCTTATCCAGAATTTTGGAGCAGTTTGTGAACCTTAAGGAGTATTTCATAAATTTTTTACCAAAACAGAAAAACTTTGGTAAAGACGTAAAAAAAACTGAAAGATACCAACGTATAATCAAAGCACTAAATTATCCAGAAACAAAAATATACATTTCGTTCGTGATTGAGGCCTGTGTGATTTTTGAAAAATTTCTGCAAAAATTTCAAACAAGAAATCCTTCAATTCATTTATTGCACAGTCTGCACATCAGTCTGATTTTTGAACTAATGGAAAAATTTCTTAAGACAAGTTGTTTATATGACAAAAAAACTGTACAAGAAATAGTTGTTGAAGTGCAAAAGGATATCGTTGAACTAATATCCTTGGATTTTGACAATTTTTCTAATTGTTTGGAATTTCCTGTTCTGGGTTCAAAAACAGGTACTATGATGGAATCATCAGGGTTGAGAACTAAAGAAATGGTTATTCTTTACAAAGAGTTTTCCAACTACTTCAGAGCAGCCGTAAAGTATTTGGTAGAGAAATTGCCACTAACCAATGATACACTGATAAATGTGCAATATATAAATCCATTATTCCAAAAAGAAAAGATTCCGACTAAAATTGCAAAGTAATTAATGAAATTGGCTGAAGTTATTTTAAAGGCGATAAAATCAACCCAAACTTTGAAAAGACTCTTTCAAATGCCTAATGGTGATATGGATAAATTAAAAGACCTGATAAAACTGCAAATTGATCTATACACCCACGACACTGAAACGGTATTATCCCGGGAAGATTACGAAAATAATATTAATATTTTGAACTACTGAAAAAACATTGGCAATTTGAAAAATATTGATGGTTCTCTGAAATACCAACAGTTATGTACCACAGTCAAATGCGCAATTATTTTATCTCATGGAAATGCCTCCCCTGAAAGGGGTTTTAGTATAAATAAATATATAATTTCGGATCGAGAAAGCCTTCAAGAGGATACAATTATTGCTTTAAGACTTGTTAAAGACCGATTAGTATCCTTGGGGGGCTTAAATCGTTTTCCAATTACACCAGAGTTGTTGGACAATGTAAGAAGAGCTCATAAAAATTACACAATTTATTTGGAGAAAAAAAAAAGAGGAGGAAGATAAATTACGAAACGAATGTGACAGAATTACAAAAGAAAAAGAGGATGAGGATCTTATGCGTCTGAACCGAAAACGAAAGGAACACAATGAAATATTAGATAGAATTGATGTGGAAATAAAGCAGGTTCGACACAAGCTCGATGTCTCAGATAGCTTACTTTTGAAGGGAAATGAGAAACTTCAAAAAATTGGTACTTCAATGGCCAGCAAAGATAAAAATCAGTTAGTCGGTGAAGCCCAAGCTATGATATCAATGGCCCTAAATGGACAAAAAGAACTAAAGGAAAAATTGAAAAATCTAGAGAAAGAGAAACGTGACCTTCATAAGAAAAAAGAAAGTGATGACTTGGGGAAGAAAAAACCAAAGGTAAGTGAGTGGCATTGAATTTATAGCAATAAACTAATGGCAATATTCATTTTAGAAATAAACGAAGAAAAATCAGCGACTACAACTACATATATAGAAATAAAAGTTGTTTCTATTAAATTTTATTTTATCACATTTTTTACCTTTTAAAAAATATGTTATGTTGCGTTGCATATGTTCTATTTTAATAATAAAGAATATATTTCAAAGTTTCCTAGAATTTTCTTCAAAACTGTGTCAAAAATCTCCTCCTAAATTTTCATAAAAAAACATGTTCGGTTTCCTAAAATTCTCCTAAAATTCTGAGAAAACCTCCTAAAATTCTAATTAAAATGCTTCTATAAAGCAATCCGACCCCTGAACTTAGAAAATTAATCACTCTGTTAATTTAAATACCTGGTAAACTTGAACATATTGTCTATTAATTGGGAGACCTAGTTAATTATATATGTTATTTATGTAGTATTTTATTACTCAATATTGCACTGTACCTTTATAGTTGAAGTCTGTTTGCTATTTTGATTTGAAATTAAACCATTTATTTAGTTTGTTAACGGTATTATGAAAAAGGTAAAGGTGAAAGAGAAGACAATAATTGATGGGAAAAAATAGTAAAAAAAACCCATTTTATTTTATATAAATTGATGCAACAATAGTCGAACATGAAATCAAAAGTAATGCAAATATGTGAGATATATGTCTAAATATTATAATAGGAAAATTTGCGCTGCTATAGTAATGACCGTACTATAGATATGCTGAGTGTTTTGATGCAATAGCAAGAACTGAGATACAAAAGTATGCTGTGTTATTTTAATAGTAATTAGAGTTGTGGCAATGGCCTGATAATGATAATCTATAATAGAGCTGTTAGCAATTGCTAGGTAAAATGGTTTATAATTAAAGAAAGTTGATAGCAATCGCTAGATAATAATGATTTATAATTAAAGTTGTTAGCAATAGCCAAATAATGAATCGAATTCAAAACGAAGGACAAGAATCATGTCATGTTTGTACATTATCAAAATTAAGTTGAGAAATTAGCATTAAATGCTCATGTAAAAGACCATAGAATGTTGAGGAAAAATCCTTTGATTAAAATTAAAACAAGCAGTCTACCAAATTTTGTATGACTGTCCAACAACGTAAAACAAGGTGGGCAGTTGTAAATCAATCAGACGAGACGTCCCGGTTCAGTAATTGACGAAAAGTAAACCCTTCTTAATACGAACAAGTTTACGGGCTAATTAACTCAGTACTGACCGATGGCCTGTACAGTTTGTGAGCGCAAAGTAATTAAGTGGATGGATCGTTATTAAATAATCATAGCAAACCAAATAAATCGCTGGTGAGAAATCTCAGATAATCATTTGAAAGATAAACATTACTATCACATTTTACATGTCCAAAATTAGGCACACAGTAGCCTTAATAAGTACATCAAATGAAAAATAATGGAAGTGAAAGTTTCTTGTCATTGCATAAACGCAGAAAATATATAGTTCTTGAATATAAACTTGTTATTTTGCAAATTTCCCTAGTAAAATATTCAGAAAGCTAAATTTTATGAATTAAATTTGTGAATGAAATCATAACTGAATAACTGGTAATATAATATTCTTTATAGTTAAAAATCAAAGCTAGTGTTTCATAAAAAACTAATATTCTTTTAATACTACAAATGCGTCAGTTAAACCTTTTTTAAACACCCCGTAACCAGAATATGAATGCAATTGCAAATCATAAAGTAGAGTCTCGAAATAAGAAAGTAATCACCTTTAGAAATTTATGCCAGCCGAATTTCTATGCGCTCGGTATAGCGTTATATCGCCCGTGAATGCTCTACCCCAGGTTCTACATGGTTAACGTCCTCGTAGGGCATTGTAGAGACGTTAAAACGACACTTCATAAAGTGTACGTTAAGCAGTGATTGTCTTTGATGTAAGTACAATGAACACGAAGTACTGCAGTGCAATGGTGTATTAGAACTTATTTCCTAAGTACAGCTGACCGAAGTCTGCAAAGTACCTCAGATGGGATTCCAAATACCTCTCCTTTTCTGAACAGTCTGATCTTCTTTTATATGGTAAAAATGGCGTCACAATTCACAAAGGAAAGCTACGAATTTCGTGGTCCCACGCTTGGAAATGTTTACATTATAATTTTCAATGTCTATATGCGTCGTAGTTTGCAAAGTCCGTCCTTTGCATGACTTAAGATAGAAAACGACAGGCGATTTCACCCTGTGAGAAGTAACATAAGTACTTGACGCTTATCGTGCCCATTGTAAACAAATGCTGTGACTAGACTCGATTTTTTTAAAGTAAATTCTTTCGTACAAATGTAGCGTTTAACGTTGCTTTAAAAGAATGTAATTTAAAATGCATTCTGGTAACTTTACTTTGTTCAAATTTAAATGAATAAATAAATGTAAAATTACTTGAATTTGGAAATAAAAAAGAAAAACTAAATTTACATATGGGGTATATACAGGGTGCTCCAGTTGGAACACAAATAACGAAATAACAATTAAATTATCGGTTTAAGAAAAGATCATCTGGTTGAAAAGCCACAAATACATATGTATTGTCCATTCTCGATCGACTTACCTTGGAGTTAACTAGAATCACTGACAGCTCGCGGTGGAACATCTTAACTGTAGGCGAGGAGCCGGTGACACTGAAAGCCCCGTCATAGCAGAATCGAAATTTTTAATGTGAATTGATAGTTAAAAATTATACGAATAAAATAAGCTCGGTATGCGTAGATTTAAAAAGCCGAAAAAGTGTTTAAAAAAATTGATTATTATAAAAATGCAATAATGTTTTACTGTCATCACGGATATTGATTATTTGTTTTGTATTCGAAAGAAAATTCTTTTATCAGCTTCCTCATGATAACAGGTATAATCTTAGTTCAGTATTCGAGTGACTGCTCCATTGATATTACTGTAGACAAAGCACTGGTCCTCAACCGTCAGAAAAACTTTTTTATCATCGGGAATGGAGCTGAATGAATTATCTGTCCAATGTTCATGTAAAAAGTTTACCCTCTTAGTAGATGTATTACAAATAAAACACTATGGAAACAATTATTGTCGCTCTCGAAACTGACCTCTAAGGTAGTATTCTATACTAAACTGTATTATGTATATAATAAAACATGAAACAAAAATAATTTAACAAGAAATAACATTAATATTGATGTAATATACAACATTAATATAATTATAAAACAAGAATATTTTCACAAAAAGCATTTACAAACACATTTATTTAACGTGTACTACTTTTTGTAATAGATGTGAATCGAGAACATGCAATAAAGCTGGTATGCTGGATACTTCCGGTAGTTTTTGGGCCCGCATATCAAGATATTTTTACAAAATAAAACAAAACATCTCAATGGCAGGGGCCAGTTTGAAAGGTAGATTTCGTCCTATATTATTTGGCACTGCTTCAGGTCTCTATTATTTTAGTAAATAAGTGATTAAGTAAGTATATCTTTATTAGAACTGACCAACATCAATTTATTGTCGTCGATTTATAAACTATTAGCACGTAGGTAGCCTTCAAAATATAAATAAATCCCGCTTTTGTAAAACTTTCTCTGTGTTTTAGCAAAAGATGTTTTAGACAAAAGTTGTAGATCTAGATGAGTACTATCACCCAACAGAATAACAGGGCAACGGATTTACAGAAATTAATGAGTACACTTGCTTCAAATAAAAATAAAATTCAAGAATTATCCAAACTACAAGCTACCTAAACACTAAAACTTTCCAAGTGAACATCCCCATTTGGAAGTGTTCAGCCGGAAAATGTCTCTACAACTCAATCTTACATAACCTAGGGAAGAAGCTGAAATGGTATCCAATCATATTCTAAATTTAACCATTAGATATTCTACTATTATCCGTTTATTTGTTTTGTTGTACCTAAATGTTTGTTTGTAAATTTATTTTTTTATTCAATCATAACACGGAAAACCTTCCTGATTAGTCCTGAGGATGATTTAATAATAAATCGAAACGTCGACAATCATCAGAAATTGGTTTTCCATAATTTATTGGCCTATTCCCGTCAACACAACCTATATACAATAAAAAGGCTATTATTATACTCAACATTTTATATTATCTCCCATATCACGCTCAATTTTACTAATATAATTTTTGTAATCATTTTTAATGGATGACTAACTTGTTTCCGAACATTTGAGAATTCTTGGTAATTTAATATATTCTTAAACCTTTTCCAACGTTTATGCATTTTACACTTTTCTTTCAACAAGGATTTAGTGTAATTAGAATACCAAAGGGGATAATCGGGACTATTTTTTTTTACATTGCACATACCTGTCTATTATTCCTGTTAACACATCATAAAAACAGTTACCGCATCATCTGTATTAAGATAAGCCAATTCAGATCCCAATTGATTTTACTCAATTCACTACAAATCATATGATAATGAGCATTAAAAAAGTTAAGCTTATAGAATTAATTTCTAAATCTAAAAACCTCAGAATTGTCCATTTCAGTGACAGAATTTATTTCGATAGATTTATGATGGACATCTCCTGATCTCAAGGGTGCATCACAGGAGGTTACTGAGGTATAGCTTATTGAGCTAAAGGCTGGGTCAAGAAGCTACCATTACTATTAAGGATGCCATAGTATTGATGAAATTCTAAAAGATTGTAAGAATCAACAAGGTATTCTCCAAACCCATCAGTGGCATGGAGAGCTCCACACAGTCCACACATCTAACACGGGAGACGGTTGGGTACTGAAACTTGGCCCGCGTGAATGTAGAATCCCTTCTTGTCGCTCCCTTGTCACCCGAGTTCAACTGTACTGCAATCGGTAAAGTTATTTGGCTGCCTCTACAAATTAATAATTTATTAATTTTCAAGTTAATTCGTTTAAGACGGTGCAATATATATACAATAAAATATAAAATAATAATAAAGTTAAAATAGTAATTGGGGCAAACACCAACGTAAAAGGCTTTAAATATTTTTTGTGACAAATCGTCAGTTATTATGTTGTAGAATAATAACAATTGAGCAACGTCAGGCGCGGTTAGTAGTTGGATGGGTGACCGTTCTAACGAATACCGCGTCCTCGCCTCACACATC
Source organism: Leptura quadrifasciata (assembly GCA_963675555.1). Taxonomy (NCBI): domain Eukaryota; kingdom Metazoa; phylum Arthropoda; class Insecta; order Coleoptera; family Cerambycidae; genus Leptura; species Leptura quadrifasciata. The sequence continues at coordinate 92,492,202 of OY776677.1, read as the reverse complement.
TTCCAGTGTATGCGCGGATGCTATGCAACCTTAGGCGGGGGTTGTATAAGGGATATACGATCCTTCGGAGGGGATGTAAAGCCGTTGGTCCCTTATCTATTAAATGTTAGGCAAGTAAAAGATCCCTACTCTTCTTAAAGGAAGAAGTTCGGCAAAATTCCTGGTTGGGGGTAGCTCGTCTACAGGCGTCGGTGTTAGGCCTCAGTAGAGGAAATAGGCCGATGTTAAATAAATGTATATTTAAAAAAAAATAACAATTGAAATGCAAATAACAACTGCATTTATCATCTACTCTCAAATTTAACTAAGATGTATACGCAAAAAATACACAATGCTCCGGGAAATTTAAATTTAATCATGTGATGAAACGGCAGCCACTAAATTCCATATGATTGCTAAGCAAACATGTATCTAGTGATTGGTAAGCGGTACGGCCTTCCTTAATTTCTCCCCCGCTTTCTGTAAGTGAATTCTATCGATTTTCCATGAGATCTTCAAGTAGAGTGTCGATTAATAACAGATAAAATAAGCCGTAGACTCTCGGTAACTTCTTCGATATTCCCTGAACTAAATAAGAATGGTGTAATTAGTATTACTATTGAACGGGAGGAATCTTAGTAATATATAGTTATACGCGGAAGAGCTGACTGATTGACCTCAACCACCTCGATTTTTCTGATCTATTGTGGGGTTTCTAAGTGATTTTCCTTTCAATATCTCATTCAGATTATTCCTTTGTATCAGGCTCCATAACTTTGATAGATGTCCCTTAGTGTAGCTGTCTGCCCTTCGTTTTCCACTGCCAGTAATTGAAATCTTACTACGCCTTGGCAGTGGCATAGTATATGAGCCAAGGTTTCCTACTTCTTTTGGCAGAATCTACATGTTGCATCCTCTGCTCATTAGACAATTGTCAACGCATCCTCTCCTTTAATAAAACCTACATTGTTCGCAGTACAGCCCTCCTTGGCAAGGACTCTAAAGGTAGCAGGAGTTCCTCTCAGAACTTTTCCACGGATACTTCTTTGCCTTGTACCGCGTGAGTTTTATTTTGTAAGTATCCCGATCTTGGTTAGATTTGGACTTATTAAATAGCCTTCTAACTTCAACCCTGGGTCCTTCTAAATGTTTATTCTAATAGATTCTTTTACCTATAATTTTTCTTGTTTCCTCCAGACAGTATTTTTGCTAAGCAACTATTATCGCCTCTCTTACCTAGTCCACTGCCACTTCAAGGCTTTCTATATTCTTTTTGGACGTTATTCCCCCTCAAGATGTCATCTGAGGGACTTTAGATACCCTTCTCAGTTAGTCCTTCGGAGGTTTCTGAATTTTGCCTCCATCAGAGATATCAAATCTCCCAATTGTTTATAATATCGTTTGCATTACTCGTGCATAGGGCTAAATCAAGATCTGCCTTTTTCTTAGAGTATGTTACACAAAGTGACCGTAGCGGCTACTACTACTACTACTAAATTGAAGATCCTCCTGTTGTGGGAGCAAGGCTAAATATGATGGGAGGTCGCCTGGTGTCCCAAAGAGCACCGTTCGCTCCCTAGTGTCATGCAGCTAAGGTCACGTTAACTTCCAACAGGCTTGAGGATATGATGCGAGACGCTAGCCTTCAAGACACAACCGAGTCTTTAGGCAAGGTGGGCCCCCTTATAACTCACTGATTAGGTTATCTAGACATGAGTTCTCGGTCACCTGGCCGTCCTCATATCTACCACCTGAAAACGTACGATATAGATATCCCATCCCACAGAAATCTTAGTAATGAATGAACTTCAATTTCTCCCAGAGCTGATAGATATGGTGTACAGTCGTCCTTCTAGTTTAAGCCTGGACAAATAGTGACTCTGAATATAGTGTGGGGTGTATTTTTATACAATAATGAGGATGATGAGGAAAATTTAATGCCAACTATGTATATATGAGTGAGGTCGACAGCAAGCCACCAAATACTCACATACACACCGCGTTATCAGACTTTTATGAACTATTTTAGACTAAAGCCATTCACCACTACAGCCCATCCTGGTTTGTTTATTTAAAAACTTGGGTAACTTTCATTGCTCAGAGTGAATAAATGTTTCAAATGTGGGAAATATTGTAATGGAATTATAGGAAATTGAGTTTCATCGGCAATCTTTTTTATCCTTATTAGTTTGTTCAGATTGATTTACAATGTAATAATAAAAACAATTTCCTTAGTTTCAGAATGGTGCTCAGTCCAGAACGATGCTGTTCCGTAAACCCAGGAAGATACCAAACAAACTCTCATAAATGACATGGGTCAGAAGCCATCCCATCAATTGGGTGGCGGCATTAACAAGAAGTTACCATTCTCATTTTTCCTACGTGGTGGACAGCAAACCACTCACAATCCAAACCCTGAACAGCCCATCAAATTTCAGTACAAAACAAGGCGAAAAAGTAAAGACTTACAGGACTCGAAAAACGTTAATCAAAATAGTGTAAATATTAATAATATACAAACAATAAATAATTTAGGCAACCCAAACCAAAGCAATAATTATAATGTCAAAAATACGAACGTGGAAGTGAAGTGTAAATTAGTTAAATCCCAAAATGCACCTGTGCGGACCAAGTCCGAACCTAGTTTAGTACCTGAGAGAAACAGAGAGAAGCATCGGCATAGAAGAAAAAGTACAAAAGTTAATAGTGATTGGAACGAGAATGTTCAACAATTTGGTTATGAGATACAAGATGTGGATGCTTTTTTGACTAAGGTAAGTTAAAATTATTTATTTCTAACTGGAGGAATTGGAAGGGACTCAAGCTATTCATTTTTTACTTGTGGCATTTCATAAGTTATTACCCTCAGCCTATGGAACTCCTAAGTCAAAGATGTAATCATAGTTGAGTATTTAACACCACATGACATATTATAAGTGAAGTGCTATTATTTTCTACCTTTGGGATTGAACAGGCTAAGGAATCTCTCCATTTAATGGGAAAGTAACCTATTTCTAAGCATACATTTATTATACAGGCAGCTGTTAGTTTCATGTCATTAAAACAAACTGGTAATGGGAACGACGAGACAAACAAAAAACCTATATAACTTTTTCCTCCAGGAGCACTTTGGAAAAACTAACCTAGGTCAATAACTTCAATAGTTTCTAAAAGAAGTTTGAGAACATCTGTCTTATGGGGCAATCAACGAAGTTTATCACTTAGTTTAAAAAAAAAATCTTAAAAGTGGAAAAAGACTTTTGTTCTTGAGCCGGCCGCCGGTGTCGGCATTAGCGGCTTGGATTAACAAAGGCGACAAAGGGTACTGACTTCTTGGTTCTTAAAAACTAAGCGAAATAAAATAATTTTCCACGAAAAAAATTGTACAGTGATAGGCAACAAATGATAACTTACCAGTGTTGTTTATTCACATAAATTGTTAGAAATATCCTCCATCTATAGTTGGGAAGAAACATATACGAGACTGTTTACATTCCCATAATTAGCACAAAAAGTTAAACTGAAGCGTGCCGCTCAAAGTGCCGTGTTTTTTGCTTTAGGAGTCCGGTCGGCTTGTGGGTATAGCAAAAACGCGGCACTTTGAGCGGCACGCTGCAGTTTAACTTTTTGTGCTAATTATGGAAATATAAACAGTCTCGTATATGTTTCTTCCCAACTATACATTAATACACTTTTCAGCACGACGAAGTAAAGACATACGCGCTCCGTTCACCACATTGTATAAATTATGATCATTTTTTATGGTCTCTATGCACATTAAAACGCGTTGCCGCAATTGTTCCAAAGTGACAATAGGATCACGGTAAACAAGAGTTAAGATGCCTCAAAAATAAAGGTCCATTGGATTTAAGTCGCTTGGCCTGGCAGGTCATCCAACCGGTTCACCACGTCCAATCCATCATTGAGGAAATTGTGTATTTAAAAAATTTCGAGCCGCCAAACTAAAATGCACTGGTGCGCCATCGTGCATATACCACATACGTCTGCGCTTCGCCAAAGGTACGGTACATCTTCCAACAAATATGGCAATGTTTGTTGCAAGAAATTTAAATGGCTTTCACCATTTAATCTATTGGGTAATTCTGTTTTTCCACTTAATTCATTACCACAAATTCTTGTCCACGAATTAATGGACAAACGTCGTTGAAAGTTGGACCTTCTTATTACATGCGGGTTCTCATCTGGCCAATAATGCATATTTTTGAAATTAAACACCCCATTCCTGGTAAAACATGACTCATCAGAGAAACACAGGACATTTAAAAAATACTCATTTCTTGCATGTTTTCTCAAAATCCACTTACAAAATTCAATTCGGTCTGCATAATCCTGAGGTTCTGGGGTTTGGACACGTTGATAATGGTAGGGGTGTAAACTCATATCTCGCAATGTCCTCCATACTACAAAATGGGATACTCCCACACGGTTTGCAATATCGCTGGTACTTAAAATTGCATCCTCTTCTACAAGTTTCAAAATTTGAACCTCCGCTTCAATTACCCTATCCTCGCATTGTAGGCCCCGTTTGCCCACATATCCATCGAGACGACCTGATTCCCGAAGACGCTGGGATGGCGTCGATGGGCAATCTTTGACCATAAAGACATTCTGCAGCAACTGCATTTCCACGACATTCTCCATACAACAGTGCATATCCGCGAGCTCTGGATAAGTGTAATTTTCTGCTATTATGTCCAAAATTCACTTTTAAATACAGCTCAAAATACTATACTAAACGAAAGTAAGTCAATGAAATAAATTGTAACTAAGGATACAGGAAAACGTTGTCCAAAACCGAAAAAGAACAGAATCAATGACACAAAAGAACCGTGTAATTGTACGTAATCAAGTAACCGACATGAACTAAACTAAAGTAGATTTTTTCTAATAACAGTTTGGAATATTTCAATCAATCAATCAATCAAAACATACTTTATTGTCCAGAAGAATAATCTTGTTGACAGAGCATAAAACAAATAAAATTATACATATATAACTCATATAAAATATAAATATATAAAATTATAAACATAAGATCATACAATAAAACAAGCTACACATCACATTTTTTAGTCAAACATTAAAAACATAGTATATATCTACATTAGAATGTATCATCTAAATATTCCTTTATTTCATAATATGGTTTATCAATAAGTAGATTTTTCACTGCGTTTTTGAAACCCTGATTGGAGACGATGTCCCTAATATGGCTCGGTAAGTGATTATACATTTTAGGACCACTGTAAACCACAGAATCCCGGACAAGTGTAGTTCTTGGGACTGGCAGTGTAATATCACCTACTTGAGTGCTATATCTTGAGGTTATATAAACATTATTTTTGTACTTATGAATTAAGACTACTGTATTTAATATGAAAATAGATATCACAATCAGAATTCTGTTGGCTACAAATAGTTCCTTGCAAGAGTCGCGAGCCCTAGCTTTACACAGATATCTAACGGCACGCTTTTGTAACACAAGTATTTGTTGCAAGAGAAATTTACTACATACGCCTCAAAACGCAATCTCATAACTCAGGTGTGATTCGATTAATGAAAAATATACAGCTCTGGCAGCTGAATATCCTAATTCATTTGAAACCACCCTGACTGCCTATAGCATCCAGATGGTAGTTTACTATTTAAACCAATAATAAGTTCTCTAAACTTTAATTTGCTGTCAATATTTAATCCTAAAAATTTCAAGCACGTTTTGTTTTCAAGTACATGGTTCCCTAGGGGTATATCTGGCAAATCACATTTGAAAGTTATTATGTTTATTTTTCCTATATTGAACGACAGTAGGTTCGAATCGCACCAATCATTGATTTTTTGGTAATGTCGTTACATATGCTTTCATGCAGAATATTTCTTCCTTGCTATGCCATAATAATATTGTAGTATCGTCGGCGAATAGGGTAAACTTTCCTGTGTTATTAATAGTAGTTATGTCGTTAATGTACAGTAAAAATAGAACTGGACCAAGAACAGAGCCTTGAGGTACCCCACAGTTTATGTAAAGTTCGTCAGACCTATTTGTATTTTTAACAATTTGCTTACGGCCTGACAGATATGATTTAAGCCATTCAAGAGTAATGCCTCTGAAACCATAGTGCTTCAATTTTTGCTACAATATTCCATGTTGAACGCAGTCAAAGGCTTTTGACAGATCGCAAAATATGGCAGCGGCGATCTCCCCTTCATTTAGTTTCGTGTAAACAGTATTTAGAAAGGAGAACATTTCGTCGTTAGTACTTTTATGGTGTTGAAAGCCAAATTGATTGTCACTAAGCAGATTGACAGATAACAAAAACTCAGTAACCCTTTTTTTTATTAGTTTTTCTATAATTTTAGCTAGCGTGGAAATTAATGATAGGGCCGATAGTTGGATGGGTTTTCTACATCCCCGCCTTTATATAGTGGGATAACTAGAGAAGTTTTTAAAAAAAGATGGGAAAACTGCTGACTGAAAAGAGCTATTTATAAGACAAACCAGTACATCCAGAGCAGATTCTGGTAGATTTTCAAATATTTTTATAGACATTTCGTCAATACCGGAAGCATTTTTATTTTTTATGTCCTTAATAATTTCTCTCAATTCAACTATATTAGTATCGTACAAATGTAGTATTTGGTTATTATTTATTTCCATCATATAACTCAGAGGATCTTTTAAAGGGATTATTTTTTCAGTTAATTTATCTGCAATTGAACAATAATAGCTATTCAGATCATTCGAATTTATAGTTGTTTTTATTGAACGGTGGTTTTTACTTCTAAGCTCGTTTATAATTGCCCAACTCTCTTTGAACTTATTACTTGTTTGTTCCATTCTACTATTGTAATAGTTTTCTTTTGCCGCTTTAATTACTTTTTTGTAAATATTACGGTGTTTTGCGTAATAGTTGAAGAAGAATGCCTCATTTGTGTACTTTCGTATGTAGTGTAAAATTCATATATTTTTTGCAGAGGGTTTTATGCCCTTATTTATCCAAGGTTTTTAATTTTTTATTTTAATCTTTTGAATGGTAAAAGCCCTACTGAAAGCGTGCATTAAACACTCATAAAACGCATTAAAAGGTTCATCTCTAATAAAGACTCTTCTCCAATCAGACTGTAGACAGTATTGAAAAAACCTATTGTAATTTGTCCTACTGTATTTTGTCCCTTCTATTTTATAAAGTGCCTATTGGCTAAATAATTTAAATTGGAACGTGTATTAGTGCAGTTTTTATTCGTATTCCAGCTAACTAGATATATAATAAGACTGCAAAAGCAAAAAACACAAAGATAGCCGCCGCCGCCGCTACTTTATCGGTGATACTCGGCGGTTTACATGTTAATTTAATGCTCACTGCTTGACCAGTGTTGTCAGATGTGTGAGATTTTCACATGGCACAATGACGAAAATTTATGGTCTATTTTAATAAATCATGGTAGTTTTGGTATGTTATTCTGTGTATTTTATAAAATCGAAAGGGCAATAATTGCTTTTTATTAGTATTAGAAGTATTTAACGCAAATTAAACTTTATTCATTAAAAATAGTTAAGAAAAAATATTTTGAAACCTAACCTAACCTTTTTAAAGAAAAAATTATGTGATTTATAATGGTTCCATACTATTCAGAATAGAGATTGAACAGATATACGCGTCGCATTGATTTGTAACGTACTGCCACTAATTTCATTTAGTTTTACTCATTTAATAGGAGGGACTGACTTTCAACCTAAATTTGGAATTTTTGTCAACTTTTACTATGAATTTAATGAAAATGGTAAAAAGGTAAAAAATTCTAAATAATAGTATAATTAATTAGTTACTTAAAAAAAGTTCAGGTATACGACAGAAAATAATTGTATTAATACTTGGTACGACTGGCAACATTGCAAGTAGTTATGCACGAATATCGGGACATACGTAAATGTCCTAATCAAGCCTACCTCAACATTCTATAAGAGCGGTAGGCCTTTAAAATTTTTATTCCAATTAGGGAGATGTACAACCAGCAAAGAAAAGAAGAGTTGAACTTGAACTTAGTTGAACTTTCACTTCTATTCTTTAGTATTTTGCCTACCTTAATATTCCATTTCATTGACAATTAATTAATTTTTTTAACATTTTTTTTCTCCAAAACTATGGACTTCAGACCCTATGTTATATAAGACTTTTTTGTTTGTCTGGTAGTTCCCCATTACCAGTTTATTTAATGATATAAAACTAATAGCACCCTGTATGAGTTACATGATTCAAAATAACGAGAAGGCATTTAGATCTTATATGCATGCACACACAATAAATTCCACTATTTTTATCTTAGACCTCGCTTATCGAAAAGCTGCACTAACCTGCCGAAAATGTAAATAAACTAATAAATACTCATCGACTTATATCGAGCGCTTACTGCGAGCGATGACAAATGTAACGTGCAACGTTGCCGGCTTGTGCCCATCTCCCATATGTCCTAGAAATGAACAAATTGTTTACGCCATGAGCAACAACTGTTCTTTAAAAGGACTGCCACCAATTAGCGAACACCCTGCTTATGAAATAATTGCAGCTGGATCTTGTAACGTAGGAGGAAGCTGACTAATATTGTTTTAATAGGAAGTAGATTATAATTTTGTATTCCTAGCCACAATCTTCTTTTTATTATTTTGATTTTGAAGGTTACTAAAATAATAAGCTTTCTTTTCCCTTCTTATTGATGCCGGTGCAAAATTTCGCATAGTCTTGTAGTTATTACAGGTCTCATCGTTTTTATTATTTTGATATGTTTGTATATGTACTGAAGTATGAACTACATCAAGATTATTGATGAATATGGGAACTAAAAGTGTAGCTGTGGTCTCTATGATTCGTGTTGCTTTGTCAATAATTTACGTGAAACAGAATGTATTGAAAATGTGTGATAAAGGGTTTTACTTGCATTAAGTTAACTTTTACATCGTCTGAAATCATAGTATAATCATACGAAAACATAATTGGCAGAAGAAAATTAATTCAAAATATTATATACTTACAATAGATTTTGTTGTGGCAGACGATAAACTATCCCCACAGCCAGATGGTTTCCACCAACCTTTACCCTTAACCAAATATGTTCGAGGTACTGCTGTTCATTATCTTTACCTAACAATTCACACTTAATATGTGAGTTGGTTGATATACACCCCAACACGTCCGCCTCGGCCTGCCCTATCTTTCCGGTAGAAATTATTTACTGGGCGTCAATACTCGAATCTCTAGTGATCAATGTCGTAAGCTACTTTTTTAAAATGTTTATGGTAACCGCGCAATTTCAATAGACATTTTAAGAAAGTAGCATACGATAAATTGATATTCGAATATAAATTTTCAGTTAGCCATTTTTTGTTGAAGGCTAAAACACAAAAATTATGACTTCTTACTTATTCGGAAAATCTGATGGACTCAATTTCCGCTTGAAAATCTATAGAATTCCCATGCCCTCCTTTGCCGTTGAGAAGTATTTTTGTCCCAGATGATTTGTTTATCGGATAGGACGTAACATAATGTTTTCTTAAAATGTTTTCTTAACCGCCTCTCAAGTTACCGAAGTAACTCCCTGGAAGATCTCAAGGATCTTGTGCTAGGTAAAGAGAGACGAGGACCTACAGTTTAGTGTGGACTCCGAACCACTCTTGGGGCAATTTTTTTAATGAAAAATTGTTTCGCCTTGCGGGAATCGAACCCACTTCGCTAGGCAACTCAGTTTGCTAGCCAAACGCTTTAACACACTGAGCTACCGACCCCCGATATAAATTAACAATACGGAGAAGAAACATTTTTTACCAAATACCCACAAAACATGTTATGTAACAGTAATAAAAGTTAAAATTAATCTTAATCAACCTTTGTATAATGATTGTTTGGTGTTTAATTATGGCTAATTTAAAAAATACAGCATCCATTTACATCTTTATTATTACATACGACCTTGGGTGTGCCATTAATTACGTATATGTGATATACCTAAAATATATTTAAAAAATTAATTGTAGTAAGGTTACTGCCGAACCAAAATGCATTTTAACAAGGCATACATTAATATAACGTGTAATTATCGTCTCACATCAACAGCTATATAGTAGTATTATTCCGATTAACATTTCACGACGGTGTTAATTATCGTTCCATATCCTTGTAAATACAGGGTGTTGCATCATGAGAGGGACATAGCTTAATAGGAGGTAGAGAACATCAGTGGTAACCGGAACCTCCCATAGAAATGTCTCATTGGGCCTTCATTACGAAGTTACAGGGTGTTAAATAATTTTTGGCCAAACCTGTTTTTTGTCATAACTTTGACAGGGAATGAAATAACGGATTCATATTTGGTACGGCTAATGTACTAACGAGCCCCAAGAGGTACATGTATAAAAAAAAATATATCCAGGTCCGGACTCACTATAATTTATGTTTCTTCTTTGCATCAATAAAACATCACCCTGTATATATTTTTTTGAAATTTCGATACGATATTCGAAAAGAGCAAGAAAAAACAAACAAAATGGCCTATTTAATTTTTTTGTTACGCCTTCGTGGTTATTTAAATACGTTGTTAAATGTGCAAGAAAATGGATTACAGAACCCTATTAAATGAGAGGCACGTGAAATAAATAGTTTTATAACTAAAATTTGCAAAAATTCTATTGAGCCTAGGTGGTCTGGGTGAATCCTAATTCCGGCACGTTTTAAAGGTCCATTTTGGTAAAAAACTGTGGTCCTAATAAGTAATCGGGTATGAAATAACAAAATTTTTAATCAATCACAGTAGGCTTGTTCAACAAAGAATAAAAGTGACAGATAATTTAAACCATTTAGGCCTAAGCAACCAGTTACTTTGATCAAGAAAATCATCAACATTTTATACTTAATAAAAATTGGAAAAGAGAACAAACTAAAATCTAAATAAATAAAATATTTTCCATTCAATTAACAATAAATAACAAAACAATAACTAAATGTGTTTAAAAATAAAACGTAATTGACACTAAAGTAAATTTTCAAAATGTCCTCCCCTACATTCTGTGCATTTTCTTGCGCGTTTAGAAAGGTCACCAATTGCTCGACGTATCATTTCTGGATTATTCCGTTATTCGTCGCAGGTTGTAACGATGCGCTGGATTAAATGTTGTCTACTTTCAATTTCAATGCTATAAACCTCGTTTTTTAAGTGGCCCCATAAAAAGTAATCACAAGGGTTACAATCAGGAGATCTTGGTGGCCATTCATGTGGACCCCCGCGTCCAATCCATCTATTAGGATACACATTGTTTAAGTGTTCTCTTACTTGAAGGTTAAAATGTGGTGGGGCCCCATCATGCTGAAACAACATGCCTCTTATATCGATATTTTCTAACATATTCGGTAAAATGTTTTGAAGAAAACCAAAGTAAATTTCACCATTCAATCTCTCTTCAAAAAAATGTGGCCCTATCAAATGTCTATTCACAAGTCCGACCCAAACATTTACAGAAAACCTGTGTTGCGAACGGCGTTGGCGTACCGCATGTGGGTTTTCCTGTGCCCATTTATGATTATTTCGTGAATTGTTTACTCCATCCCTTGTAAATTGTGCCTCATCCGTAAATAAGGTTCTGTAAATGACTGGGCGATGGTTAGACAACCAATGACAAAATGCCAGGCGGGGGATATCGTCGCCTTGTTGAAGACGCTGTACCTGCTGGATAACGTTCTCTTTTTAGGGTTCTCCATACTCGCCAATGAGGAATACCAGTTGCCAAACTGATTCGTCTAGTGCTCATATTTGGGTTTTCTTGAACTACGTTTATAATATTGTTTTGTTCCTGCACACCTTGTTGTAAAACACGCTCCACAACTGCAGAAGTAGGAAATTTTCCGTGTAGTCTTGCATACTGGAACACCGTACTAAAGGTTTTATGATTAGGGCATCGACGACCAGGAAAACGCAGCCGATATTCTCTTTCCGTCGACCTACCATTTCCATTACAGAAACCATAGATGAATATTATGTCAGCATATTCCACGTTTGTAAATTTTACTGGCATAGTTAAAATATTTTCACAAGTTTTCACTAACTAAATGCGGATTATTGACACATTAAATTACTAACAAGCAATTATTCAACTGTTTAGGAGATTTCTTTTTATTATCTGTCACTTTGAACAAGCCTACTGTGATTGATTAAAAATTTTGTTATTTCATACCCGATTACTTATTAGGACCACAGTTTTTTACCAAAATGGACCTTTAAAACGTGCCGGAATTAGGATTCACCCAGACCACCTACGCTCAATAGAATTTTTGCAAATTTTAGTTATAAAACTATTTATTTCACGTGCCTCTCATTTAATAGGGTTCTGTAATCCATTTTCTTGCACATTTAACAACGTATTTAAATAACCACGAAGGTGTAACAAAAAAATGAAATAGGCCATTTTGTTTGTTTTTTCTTGCTCTTTTCGAATATCGTATCGAAATTTCAAAAAAATATATACAGGGTGATGTTTTATTGATGCAAAGAAGAAACATAAATTATAGTGAGTCCGGACCTGGATATATTTTTTTTTATACATGTACCTCTTGGGGCTCGTTAGTACATTAGCCGTACCAAATATAAATCCGTTATTTCATTCCCTGTCAAAGTTATGACGAAAAACAGGTTTGGCCAAAAATTATTTAACACCCTGTAACTTCGTAATGAAGGCCCAATGAGACATTTCTATGGGAGGTTCCGGTTACCACTGATGTTCTCTACCTCCTATTAAGCTATGTCCCTCTCATGATGCAACACCCTGTATAATGATTACGGCCGATGATTTTATTCTTAATATTCAAAATACATGGCTTGTTTAGTAATACTATTATTATATAAATTGGTATAAAAAAAATCCGCTATTCTGAAGTAATAAAACCATCGCGCATCGTTTTCAAACACTGATTAAATATTGGTCTAAAGGAAATATACGAGTGAAATAAATATCACATTTTTTTAGATCTACTGACGTAATTAATCCATATTTGCTAATTCAGTTTGCAGTTCAATTAAAAATGCGAAATATAAAGGAAAATGTCGAAAGAGCAGTGATGTTTGCATGCTTCAGGGTCAAGTGCAATTTTTTGATAGTGTAAGAAGGAGAGGATTTACGTTTTTGCAAATATCTCGAACAAAAAAAAGGTTAGGCGAAGAATATCAAGCTTTTGTTAATATGTGTGTATTTATTTTTGAAAACAAATTGACCAGGTGTAAGTATGTTAAACTTTGAAAGAAAGTTAGTGATTCTGTTGAAAATAACCTTTTCCAGAATTTTAGACAAAGTGGATAGATAATCAGGAAATAAGTCTATAATTGTCCACTTCATTTCTGGCTTCTTTCTTATATAGGGATATAACTTTTGCAGTCTTTAGAACGTTAGAAAAAACACCTTCATTAATCGATAAGATAACTAAATACGTTATTGGTTTTACAAAAAAATCAATGTACTTCTTTAACAAATTTGATGAAACATTATCGAGACCTTGCAATGCCGCTATTTCGGTGCTGCAACTTGCACTATATATCTAGTACAAGCGGGTTTTTGCCTCGAGCGCCAGTTTCTGTTTAAAGTGCAGAAACACCAATTTCTTTCTCTATTAACAATATAATAAAGGCCCCAGATAGAATCAGTGAAGACGGTTTATTACCAAGGGTCGAAACGTAGGCCGTCTTTCTCAAGGAATGGACAGCTGTGAATAATATAACACTTTTACTATTTCAGGACAGTACAGATTAGAGTAGAGACTCAAAATAAGGCACACAAAACAGTTTAGTAATATATGGAAAATATTTACAGTTCAAAGTAAAAGTAAATCAAATTGCGATATGTTATGTATCTTAAGAAATATTCATATACTTATACAGAAAAACCACAAAATAGTACAGATAAATTAATTTTCAAATATATTAAAATTATTAATTAACCAAGTCTCGCAAATATTCAGATTTTAGTTAGTTATAATTTTTCCCCTTTTTTATTTCTCTAATTAAAATTTCTACTAATATTTGTAACCAGGTATTTATACAAAGTGAACGCAAGCAAGTAAATGATATCAGATAAATGCAAAATGAAAAATGAAATCAAATGACAACCAAAACAAGACCAGCGGTTTGACACGTGTAACAGAAATGAAATTTGGACTAATTTTATGACAGCTAAATTGTGATTGAAATATTGAAATTTTTAGCAAGAATAAGGTGACCTTTTTTAAATTATGAAATAGCTAATTTTGCGAACTTGACATGGTGAACCCGGGAATGAAATGTTTAACTACTAAATAAAACGGTACGTCTCAGCTGGAGTTTCCCACTTAAAGGCAGCGTCCCCGACTGAAAATTTCGCGGAATATTTCCGTGAATCTACTTTAAAAATATCAAATAACGTACGAGAATTTTGCGGAAAATAACCAAATATTATTATTATTATTATTAGCCTTTACTCGAGTCCGAGTATAAAAAAATGTCGACAGATTGTGTGTAATAAAAAACAAGTAAAAGGTGTAGTCTATTGTAATTCCCATTCATCTACGGTGCACACGACTATGGCTATAGAGGCCAATTCGGGAGAGCACATGTCGACCGCAGTCAGGACAAACATAGACCTGGTTAGGTCTTGGATTCGGCCTTCTTGCAGCAACATTTCCTTGATAGCTGGCAACAACCCCTCGCCATTCGGTTCTGTCCGCTGCAAGTTGTTCCCATTGCTCGTCTGGAATACCGCAGGATTTTAGATTTTCATGGAGAACGTCTTTGAACCTCTTTCGTTGACCGCCACGCCTTCTTCTACCGCTTAGCAATTCACCATAAAGTGTACATTTAGGAAGGCGGTTATCATGCATACGATGAACGTGACCTGCCCATATTAGGCGTGCTCTTGAAATAAGCAACCCAATTGGAAGGCTGTTTGCTCTCCTGAGTACTTCCACGTTTGATATGTGATGGAACCAACGGATTTTCATCATACTTCTGAGGTGTCTTTGCTGAAAACGTTCTAATTCTTTCACATGACAACGGTAAGTGACCTATTCACATCCATATAGCAGTGTTGGAATGACAACTGCTCTATAGACAGCCATTTTCGTTGACAAAGCAAGGTCGTGGTTGTCAAATACTCTCTCTCTAAGTCCCCAGAGTGCTCTAAATGCAGCGTTAATTCTATTGCGAATCTCGCTGTCCATGTTTGCTTTGTCATTAACAACGTTGCCTAAGTAATTGAACTGATCCACCACTTCAAGAGAATTTCCGTTAAGTGTAATGTCTATTTGGTTCACTTGATGAGGAGTTGACATAATCTTAGTCTTTCCAATGTTGATTTTAAGTCCCAAGGAATCATAGCTCTGGGCATACACATCTAAAAGTTCTTGAAGCTCTTCCGGCGTAGAGGCTAAAAGTGCACAGTCATCCGCATACTGGAGGTCACAAATGAATCGTGTGCGTGTCTCCGTGAAAGCTCTAAAGCGCCCTATGTTAAAGAGACCGCCATCAGAACGGTATCTGAGACCTATTCCTCTTACTGTCAGTTTGTTGTCAACAATAATTGTTAGAGCAGTGGTAAACAAATTAAAAAGTAGGGGTCCCAGGACACATCCCTGCCTAACTCCAGTGAGGGTTTGGAAAGGTTCGGTTGCCTCATTATTATACATAACCTGGGCGTTGTTGTTTGTATGTAGACTGCGACATACTTCCACAAATTTTCTAGGGATACCTAAGCGGAGCATAATGTTCCAGAGCACTTCCCTGTCCAACGAGTCAAACGCCTTGGTTAAATCAATGAAGGCCATGTGAATTTCTCCTGATGTTCGAGTGCTTTTTCTTGAAGCTGTTTAAGTGTGAAGATTAGGTCCGATGTGCCTCAGTTTGGTCTAAAACCACTCTGTTTCAGGAAGTAACTTTTCCATAACAGGTGTTAGCCTATTTGCCATCGCTTTAGTGAGTATCTTCCCTCCAACAGCCAGGAGAGCTATACCCCTGTAATTTCCACAGTCCGCAGCGCTCCCTTTGTTTTTAAAGAGGTTGATTAAAAGTGTATCACGAGACTCCTGCGGAGCTTGACCACTTTCCCACACGACATCAAACAGTTTTTTGAGGTAGGATATGAGCTCTGACGACACAGCTTTAAAGATCTCAGCTGGGAGTGAGTCGGCGCCGGGAGATTTGTTATTTTTTAGCTGCCCAATGGCGGTTAAGATCTCTTCCGTTGTTAGTGGTTTATCTAAGTCTTCGAAGGTGTCATGTTGAGGGATAAGATTTATAATATCGTGATCGGCTTGACTTTGCTGGTTAAGAATGTTAGAGTAGTGTTCTTTCCATCGGGCTCTTATTTCCTGGTCTTCTTTGAGGAGATTTCCATTTAAATCTTTAATAGGGCACATATTTTTCCGACTGGGGCCGTACACTGCTTTTACTCCTTGAAAGAAATTCCTGTAGTCGTGTGAATCGGCGTACCTTTGAATTTCTCTGGCATTGCTTGCCCACCACTCGTTCTTTATTCTTCTGATTTCGCGTTGCGTTTCATACTTAGATTGGGTAAAAGCTTCTGCTTTTGATAAGTCGTTGGGGTGGTTGATAGCGTTTTGGAAGGCAATATGTTTGCGGTCAAGAAGTTCTTGTATAAAAGCTTCATTATCATTGAACCAGTCCTCCTGTTTTTTACTTGCTGCAGTGCCAAGAATTTCCTCACTCGCACTTTTTAAACTGTCTTTAATTTGTGTCCAGGTAGTAGCGACATCTACAAAATTAGTTTCTTCTAGTGCACTCAATTTCTCTTGAACTTTTTGCTTTAGCTGTTCGACGGTTTGTTGGTCACGCAATTTACTAATACAGAGACGCTGTCTACGTTTTACTTGAGTTCTTCGGTGTTTGGGTCTCATAACAATTTTCATTTTAGAGACAACAGGACGATGATCGGTCCAACATTCGCTATCAATGCGCGCCTTTGTAATTTGGACGTCCTTGAGATGCTTCCTACGTACGATAACATAGTCCAGTAGATGCAAGTGACCTGATCTGGGGTGACGCCAGGTGCCTTTAAATTTATCCTTTTGTCGGAAAATGGTGTTTGTTATAACTAGATCATGTTCGGCGCATCCGATCGGGAGGGTATTTTACTTCCGGATGATTTTGTCCCACTTGAACGCTCCATCATTTTTTTTAAGCCTTAATCGACTGAAAACGAAGCTGCATTTGAAGTTTTAGCTGGAGCAGGTATGCAACTGACCAGCTCGGTTGCGGAAGGCGAGTGGTGTGGTCCCATGGCACAGAAGGAGACTGCGACGATGGGGTAACCAAACGATTCCAAAAGCAACCTTTGTGTGCGGTGGGTTATTTTTACCGCACTCTTCGTCAGAAGGTGGATGTGCTCACGGCAAAAGGTAAGGGTTATTCCGCCCTTACTCGGTCATTAGAGCCTCGTTAGTAAAAACAGGGTGCACCAAGTTCAAATTGAACTCATCGCGAAGGTGAGGTTAACAATTGAGTAGGAGAGACTATAACTTGCGCTTCACTACCCCATTACACCCCTAACCAAATATAACTACTATTGTACCGCAAATTTTCTAGCAAACAAGTTCATACGTCAAGTGTTATTTTACTAGATATTAATTTGTCCTTGTTTATTTTTGCGATCGTGTTTGGTATTAAATTATTACGGTTTGGCTCAAGTGGAGTGTCCTACTTAAAAGCAGCGTCCCCGACTGAGAATTTCACGGAAAAATAATTTGCAAAATTAAATCAAATCACAATAAATTGTATCAACATTTCTGCGCACATCTCTGGAGTGTCCCACTTAAAGGCAGCTTCCCCTGTTGGTATTATTCACGGTAAAGTATCTTCTCGAATTTACTAGACACGATCGGTTTATTAAAAATTACTATAAGTTGCTGAAGCCACAAGTTAACAAAATATAACAAAGTCAAATTAAAAATTATTTACAGAAAATATAATAAATCCAAAATTACCAAGAAAATAAATATAAATTCAGAGCAGTGAAATATTATCAAAAGTCGACTGGTCAAGTCATCGCTTTCATCGTCTGCATCGGTACATTTGTCCGACGTCACAGGGCGCTCAAGATTAACATCGATGTCTCCATCACAATCATCCATATCATCTTCCTCGGCAGCATTTGTACATGACCGTCCCATATAATTCATGCAGATTCTGGAGCATCGGAGGCCCGTTTTCCTGCAACCACACGCTGCGTTACATCCTTTTGAAAATTTGCAGGACACTGTGTTTCGAAGCGTTTGTGGCGCCGGATCCCTCGTCGTAGGTATGGGAGCCAAATCACATTGAGAATTTTTCCAGCCCCAATCCAGTGGATTTGTATCATTTCCATACCATGTTTGGACTTGACAGTATGTTCTTAAAGAGTGCTCACGTGCCGCTGATTCGGTGGGAGGTAGGCTTGCCAGATTAAATCGATGTTTGCTTAGAGATTTTGCAAACGGTTGGAACCGCAACTCATTCAGGGTATTTCCCGTGGTTTTGTTGTCATAAAGCCTAGCCGCAACCAACTGGCCCGCTTTGTCAATTTCATCGGGGTTTGCGTTCACGTCTCGGAAAACCCTAACAGTTCCTCATTACTCTTCAGCAGTGTTACGAATTTCATTTTGCCCTGCCTGAAAAACGAAGACGTTGTATCGCACCCACTAAACGCATGCAACAAGAGGATGAAAGCGATGACGGAGAAATTGAGGCAGACGATCAAGACCGCCAGCCTTCATCAAAACGGTTGAAAATCGACTAACTTTGACATTTGAACAGTGGATTAAGCCTCCTGGGGACACCACTTACAAAAAAAGTGCGCCATTTACTCTACCGCCAGGTGGTGTGGAAAAGTGATTTTATGTCAATACTAGTCAATAATAATACTAATCGTAGGTACTTTGCCACAGCCGTTTACATTGAAAAGCTGTTATACTTGTAGCAAGTTAACAGCTTGTGCACCTGGAATGCTGACAAATATTTATAACATGTAGAAACTTTGATATGGCATATGGTTTCGATAACTTTTCCGCAAGAATCAAAAATGGCTCCACTTTGAATGGTCGTAGCATCGTAACGGTTCACTTTAGAGACAAACGGTGAAGAACTTTTTTGTAGCAAATTTATTCTAGATTATTTTTTATAATAGGTATTTTGTTGATTGTTGATAAAGTTGATGGTTTGGGAGATATTTGCAAAAAACCAAAAAATGGTACCTTCTTAGGGCCAGAAGGGCCAACGCCGACTTCGCCAGAGGGGGAAAACTTGGGAGAGTAATATCTGGGCCCAAATAAAGCGATTAAAGCAATTTCCAGCTTTCCACTAATTATTTCCATATTGAACTACCTGTCGCCTGGCCTATTTAAAGTTTTTTCAATAAATATAAAAAAATTTTAGAAGCCCTTGGTTCTCGTATACACACTAAATCCCAATTTCATTTTTTACTTCCCTTAATATAGGGTGCGGGTGGTAGAGGGGGTAGCTAACGCCAAAAATTTTTGAGACGTTTCGTTCTTGTATACACACTAAATCACATTTAACTTTTTTACTTCCTTTCATAATAGTTTGGCGGTGGAATTGGGGGTTGGTAGTGGGGGTGGATTATACGAAAAAAAAAATTGAGACCTTGACTTTTCGTAGATGCCCTAAATTGCAATTTTATGGACTCTTACGTGCTTGCTTTGGCTATTTACCCTTATTTACCCCATTTACAATACATAAGTGTACCAAATTTCAAGTTAATATAATAAACGGTTCCAGAGTAAATGTGCGCACAAAACAGTTACAGACAGACAGACAGGAATTTCTTTTTTCGCTCAAATTTAAAATCTCGACGTTTCATGACATTTTAAGCCCATTTCAACAAATATATATATGTATATATATATATATATATATATATTTACGTTACGTCCAGTGGAAGTAATTGTTTGCGAAGTTTCTTCAACTTTTGTATGGTCCTTAGTCTTGTTTATGTCGACAACACTACGCTGGGTTCGAGTCCCAAGAGAGGTTTTCAATATGTTTATTATATAAATATCACTTTCACAAAGCACCAAAAAACTTTAACATTACGCTCGAATACACTATTCGACGGGAGTTTTCGCTTACTTACTAACTCTCTCTTTTCGTATGTACGCAGAATTCATCTGTTTATCAAGATTTTGAATTCCATTAAATGTTGAAATTGAAAGGTGCTTATATACATATCAATCGAACGCTAATTTTATTTGCAAAGAACCCTCTTGACATAGTTTGGAGTAGTTCTTAGTAAGATAGGTGGGGTTTCGCAAGGGCATCAGTAGTTTACTACTAACTTTTCGGGTCAAACCCTAATTTGACTGAGCAGGATTTCACAGATTTCGTGATTCTATATAGGTTCTCTTCTAATAAACCATGTCTTTAGCTTATTTGGTTGTTGTATAACTGTGGCAGTACATTAATATTCAAAACGCCCTCTATATACTGCAATATAGTGTTTCTAATACCTGCGACATAAGACCGTATCTTATAAGTGGATATATCCATTTTAAGATGGACGTGTTGCAAGAAACAACCAAGACCCAGATCGATATACCGTTGAAAAGAAACATTAGTTAACTTTGGTATTTTACTAAAATTGCCACTTGCCCATGAAGCATGAGAATTTACCACGTTCTTACAATCTTGCGGCATCGAAGAATGTTTTCGCGTTCCGTGGCCTATAATTTACTGGTCCAGCCCGAGATATAGACAGACAGACAGATCGGTCCGTATTTAGTGACCCATAGCTCACATTCTGCGATCGCCGAGGTAGTGTTTAAGCTGTCAGGAGGGCAATTAAACTATGCGGCATGATAGGTCAAGGGGCAGTCAAACATCTGTCTGGTGTCCGGCGAATTTCTACAGTCCAGCCATAGCCACCCACGAGACATTGTTGCATAGGCGTAGAATTTGTTTTTTGGGATATTGATTTTGATTTGCCAATCGATTTTACGAAAAAGATAAATGTAAGAACCAAGTTTACTTTAAGAAGGTTTGTTTACTTCACTACTTTTCTCAGTCATTATAAGAAATCTTAATAACTTAAAGACAAATAAAAATTGATTATAATAGTTTTAAAAAAATGAATGAGATAGGTATACGAAATATCAAAAATTTATGACAAGAGATATCTAATTATGTTGTAAACCTGAGGAACGAAACTGTAATTGTAGGGGAAACATTTTATAGATTGTAAAATCAAAAAATTTGACTCATTTATAAAAATGCAAGGGATTAATGGCAAAAATTAAATGTCTTTGTTAAATATATTTGGTTCATAAAAACTAGGGTAAATACTGAGTTTACGGTAATGAATTTATTTATATAAATTCAACAATAATAGTTTTATTATATGTTATTTATGAATATTCATTTTCTCTCAATATTTTACGAATTTGCATTTTTGGCCGTTTTGAGTATTAAATTGGCTCGTTTTATCTCAACAATAATTTTATCATAAACTGACTTTAAGGCAAGGCAAAATACTCTTCTTGGAAAATAGTGAAGAATACCAAAATTTAGGGAAGTCCATCTCGTACATAGATAAAAATAAATTATAAATAATTCTGTAAGTTTTATGTGACCCGTTTTTCTCCAATCCAGCTGGTGGCGAGGAGATAAAGGGCTACTCTTTGACACTCAGCTCTGGAAAGGGATTTTCGGTTTAGCTCGGGCGCCAGTCCTAGTTTAAGTGTTAGGACACACTACCCACAAGCCGGATACGCGAGGCTGAGTAGCTCAAGTGGAGAAACGGTACTCCAGTGAGTCAATTAGGGGAATTAGACGTTCACACACAAACAGTAAAATTCAGAACTCGATGAATAATGTTAGTTTCTTCAATTAACCCTACTATATGCAAATTTACTTATTTACTGAAAAATTATCTCAACCAAACTCTACAGGTTACTACATAACAGTTAATGGAGGCAAGCGATGCAACGAAAATGATAGCATCAGATAACTAAAATGATAAAGATAGCAAGCAGAAAATAAGCGGTAAAGCGTTAGCACAAAATAAGCTGTGACACAGGGCAACTAGTGAAGCGATAAAATGGGTGCAGACTAAATACGGATACCAGGTGTGTGAAGCAAGACCACATATATATAAAAAATTACAGTGCAAAATTATAGAGAAGTTCGATATAGTACTTGGCTAGTGAATGAAAATGGTTATAACTAGGGGTCTGAAACAAAAACTGGATTAGCGAAACCTGAAAAGTAAAATTTGATTAATAAACCCTGAAAAACAAGGTACGATTAGTGACAACTATGTATAACCTTTCCGTGCCTCGTGACCCTATATATAAAGGTTCTTACTAAAAGGCACCTACGCGTTATACATCTACTGGAACGGAAGCTGAAAAATCAAAGTATAATTAGAAAAACTATCTATAACTTTTCTGTATGCCCTGACCGTCTACGATTTGTACGCCTACTGGAACGGAAGCTGAAAGTCAAGGTATAATTAGTAAAACTATTTGCAACTTTTCAGTGCCACTTGACACTGTATAAAGGTTCCTATTGAAGGGCACCTACGAGTTATAAGTCGACTGGACCGGAAGCTGAAAAATCAAAGTAGCATTTAGAAAACCCTGAAAAGTAAAGTCTGATTTAAAATCCTGAAAAGTTAAGACGTGGTTAGTAAAGTATTTATAACTTTTCAGTGCCCGTGACCCTGTATAAAGGCTCCTACTGAAAGCTACCTACGAGTGGGCTGAATGGCTCCTCTGACGGTCGGTTTTGCGGCCAAGTTTATTTATTACCTTACTTCTCCATAGTCTTACTTACTTGGTGTGGTTACAGTCGGGCACATCTGTTTCGGTGGGCGGTCGGAACGGAGTGACTCTGTTCGATGTTCTCGGAGTGGACACGTCTGCTGTCGATGAGTCGCATGGTTGACTGCCAACAAGGGACGAATTCAATTATTTCCTTCTCTAACTTACAAGAGGAAGAAACGGCGCTGACGGATGCGCCACGGATCGTAGTGACGTCAAAGCGAGGAAAATGTTTCGGAATGATATCGACTTTCTATCACCTGAATTTTTTGACAATATTTTCTTCGCAGATCGGAGCAGGTAGGCACATCTTATCCTTGGAACAGCAATCGGTGAACTGAAAGTCGGATAGCTTCAAATATTCTCTTTGCCGAGAGGTTGACGTTATATACAGGTGACGTTGATCAAAAATATTTCTATTACCTTACTTTGAAACTTAATATTTCGTATAGATCTGTACAGGACGGGGAGCACATACACATCTAATACTCGAGACGGTTAGATATACTGAAATTTTCGCTGCTTGGCTCGCGTGAATATAGAATTCCTTTTCATTGCCTCCCCGTCAGCTGAGTTCATCTGTACTAAAGCTGGTAAATTTATTTGGTGCATCTACCTATATACAAAATAATAATTTATAAATTTTCAAGGTAATTCACTCAGTATATATTTTAATACAATATATATTTGAATAGTCATTTTAGTGGCAATAGAATAAAATTTATTAGAGGAAAATAAAATAAATATATGAGTTCTATTCAGATTTTGGTGACAAAAAACGATTCGTTATATTTGAAAGCAATATTTTCAGAAATTTTTTAAAAAATACAATTTTAAGTAAACAATTAAAGCAAATGCTTTCGTTTAATTATTTCTTTTTTACTTTTAAAACATCCTTTCAAAATATCTGCCACTGGCTAGAATTTTTTCCGGAATGAAAATCTAATCGCAATCGCAGTAGGATCTTAAATCAATAGAAAGGAATCCTCTAAACCGTCTTATTTGTTGGTGATTTTTTTGCTATTTCCAAGACTATTTCAGAATTTCAGTTGGTCTACTTAAGACTAACACTGAATGTAACAATAATTTCCTTAAAATTATAGTGTTGATTTGCTGGATAGATGGATTTAGAAATTTATAATGTTCCATGTACTCTTTATTACTAAGATGATCAAAACCCATAAAGCGCCTCGAAGATTACGGAAAATGAACGCAATCAGTGTTCGGTGGCTGAGAAAATTATAGGTAGTTTTGTTTAGTATCTTCATAATACTGAAAAAATCTCATTAAATGATTTAGGGCTCCAGCTATTAAACTGTTTACTGTGTAGGTGTCTAATAGTTCAGTCATTTAGAAAATCTTTCAGCAAATATTAAAATATATCATGGTCGCCAACTTTGAAAAAAGGTAATTCATACAATGATAATGGCGCCTGACCATAAATTACAAGTTAACTATTTTTATCCATTAATTATTTATAGTTTGCCAGGCTAGCATAAGGAGGGACAAAGTAGCCTTTAGTTTTTACTAATTATTGACAATTAATTTTGAAGCAAACTTATTAGTTCAATATTTATTTATAACAAATAGAAATGTGTTTTCTAAAAAAAATCCAAAATATTAATTTAATACTGCTGCCATTTAGTTTCAATTCAGCAGAGCCGAATCTAGGGGGGGGGGGGAGGGTAAGAGGGAGCAAGGCGGCAAAATGAAAGAAAATGAAATAAAAACTGTTTTGACTCTCCCCCCCTCGCTCTTCAAGATTTTTGAACAAACAAAGAAAGAAACAATTACAATATAAAAAGTGAATTCTCCCTCTCTGCTCTTCACATTGAAGTATTGTTTTTATAAGAATACAGATAAAATAAGTAAACGCAAATTAGACTTTTTTGGGGGTTGGGGAGTGACAAAATCCCACTTTGCCCCCTTAAGAAATTTCCAAATCCGGCACTGTTTTAGTTTTAATTATATAGACAAGAGAAACTGATTTAAATAATTTAATATTTAATTTAGTTTATCATTACAGTTAAATTTTAAGGGATCACTGGCCCCAGGATAATTCAAGCCTCAGGTTAAAATGAGTGTTAAATCCACATCAATTATCCAATACATTTTATGGTGTGGGTTATGAAATCCTTGAATAATCTGGGATTGATAATGCTTCTTACATATTTACCAGTTCTAACATGATTATGATGAGTAGAAAAATCACCTAACAACAACTTGGAACAATAATTGTCATAATATAGTCTAAAGTACTTTCTAGTCAAATTAGTATTTTTGTCGTAATACCCCAACAAAGGCACACACGAGGCTCAATTTTTCAGCATTATTTATTGTCATTTTAATATATTGGCTTTCTGCCCAAAAATGCTATATTTAGAAAAAATGCTACAGAAAAATTTTAAAAGTCATGAATTGTAAATATTTCGCCACACAAATCAAAAAGAAACATATTTCTGTGGGAAATAAATGGCTTTTTTACATATATTCATTTATTGGCCTATTTTCACTACTGAAACCTAGTTACCCTACCTCCAACCCGGAATTTTACCGAACCTCTTCTCGTTAGAAGAATAGGCAGCTTTTACTCGCCTAATATTTAATAGACAAGGGCCCGACAGCTTTACGTCACCTCCGATGGATGGTATGTCCACTACACAAGGCAAGGACACGTGTTCCCTTGCAACAGTTACCCATCCCAGTATAGTCGGGTTAATCTGTTCTCGGCACTCAAAAAATGCAACAAAAACTTTACGACCTCATCAAAATACCGGTGCTATCTGTACTATTTCGATCGAAAATTGACTCGCTTACCTTTAAGGTTTGTGTCGGTTTATTTGATGACAGCATGCCGCTTGGCCTAACGGCCAGAGGCGGATCAAGGGTATATTGCGCCCCAAGCTGAATCAAAACTGCCCCCCCCCCACCCGCCGACCATGCCAAGATTAGACGCTGGATCTTCCACAGCATCCATATTTCGAATCCAATTATTATGCACAAATACAAAGGAAATATGAAGACACCAAAAATTATCTCCAAGAGTGCCCAAAATAGACGATGCCTGTAGTTTCCGAGGGTCCCTGGGATGACGAGCAATCGACGCTTCTTAAATGGCAGACGCTTCGAATTCAGCAACTGGATCGAACTTTCCATTAATCAAGAATTGCTTGATAACAAACCGAACGCACGGTACTAAGTACTGTTATCAAAACTCATGAAGCATGGAGTTCCATTCAAAGCCTGCAGAGGAAATTTTGGTCCATGAAACCAGCAGCGAATCCAGCTATTTCACAGACAACGAATGCCAGGATATCGAGCAACAAGTCGAAAGTGCAATACAAAACCTCAATATAAAGATGACCACATCCTCCTCAGACAGCGAAGCAACCAGATCCAATTTAAAACTTCCCAAAACCACAATTCCTAACTTCGACGAGAATTACGAGCAATGGCCCACATTTAACGACATATTTCTTAAATTGTCCATACAGACAAATCCCTATCCAAGAAGATGCAGTATCTCAAGACCCACGTCATAGGGAACCGAGCAGGTTTACATTACGGCCAATATGTGCCAATTATAATGCTGCTTGGGAGATACTGCAGAAGCGATATCGGAACAATCGACTTATAATAATCAAGCTAATCGACAAAATCCTGGATATCCCCCCTATACAGGGTGAGCCCGCAAACAAGTTACGACAACTAGATGATGTTACAGCTGAATGCTTAAAGGTGCTCAAGAACGTAGTCATTCGCACTACTTCCTGGGGACCAATAGTTCTTCGCATCATCACCCGAAAATGGGATCCTGAAACAAATCGATTGTATGAACAGTCTCTCCAGTCACCACACAAGATCCAAGATTTCAAGATGACGGATTTTCTTGAAAGAAGATTTCATTCCCTGGAATCTATTGCTGCTGTCGTGAAATGTTACCCAAGCAAGTACAGGATGGTCAACCTACTGTCAGTAGCCCCAAATCCTGTGGCTACTGCAATCAGCAACATGCCACTTATGTCTGTCCGAAGTTCCGAAATCTAATCACAAATGAGAGGATTCAAGCTACAAGAAATAAGCACTTGAGTATCATCTATTTGGCCCATGATTGCAGAGAGAAATGCTATAGTCCAATGTGATGCCGCACCTGTGGGCGTCCCTATCACCCATTGCTCCATAAAGAGTTCCTTCAAGACCAGCTAGAGGTAGTGTCCCCCTGCTACCACTTCCAGAGTTGCTACACACACAACGATGGTAATCGAGCATCCAAGGCCGCAGCCGGTAAAACAATCAGCCAGCATTCGGGTTGAAGGGTTAGACCACACAGTCCTATTAGCAACAGCCCTGATTCGCATTAGCTCATCATCAGGAACCCCGGAACTTCTACGAGTATTAATTGATCTAGGTTCGCAGTCGTCATTCGTATGGGAAGGAGCGGCCCAAGTACTTGGTTATCCCAGGCAAAGAATTAGAGATTAAGGACAACCGAAGATATCTACGACGAAAATTCATGCTGGTCCATACCACGCCGATTGACAACAGCTCTCATAGTTTGCTGTAAACAACCAATCCTTTATTCTTCGGCGTGGTATGAACCAGCTTATAATTTTGTTGTTTGTTGAAGTTGTATTTGTGGATGCAGCCTCACATCCTAATTATGGCTTAGGTATTAATGTAGTTGATACGAGAAAAATCCGCACGAAAAAACTCGTTACATATCAACAGATATTGTACAATACAGTGTAAAGGCTCACCTACCCTCGCTCCCTGGAAATTGTTCGCCGTTGGTATTACCCCTCAGTGCTAGTTGTACAGAGGCACTTTAAAATTATTGGCACCGAGTAGTAAAGGGTAGTAAACAGTAGTAGTAACATTTCAATTTTATTTTATATTTTATTACAAAATTCGTATATTTTATTTGCTTGAATAAAACAAACAAAAAGTAATCTAACGCTTAAAAATTGTTCCTTCCGCACTCAATGTTGTGAACCACTTTTATTCAACGACCCTTGTCGTCGACAGCTGGCAGCTATAATAAATTCGCCAGCGTTGCTGTTGTTTCCAAATTTATTTTTAGTAAATTCAGTTGTCCATCCAGAGATATAAATTAAACAATAGTTGCCATACTTAAAGTTGTTTCTCCTGTAGGCCCATTCCACTAAAGTTCTATCCAATTTTACTCAATAGAGGATTGTTAATCGCCGAACAGTTCTTCAAATTCGGAATTTATACATCCTTGCCCGTGGCAATTAGAGTACATTGTCGAGCAGCTCAATCCAACAGCTGCATTGTTTTCCGTAAACCATTTTGCAGCTGCAGGACACTAGCTGAAGGATGGGAATTGGTATTGGTACCTTAACAAGAAAAATGCCCAAGAATGAATGTATACAGTAAAATCTTCTCTACAAGATGCATGTCTAGCGGGTTTTGACGCAAGTGATTTTTTTTGTTTTGGGAATAACTTTCCGGATATCTATTTCTAGCCCTATCGAGAGTAGACATGTCAAATATTATTTCTTTATAAATTATTTCTTCTCAAATGTCTAATTTGCATGTCTATTAGAATTACACTGAGGAAAGCGCATGTCTCCAGTTATGTTGCAGTTCTTATTGAAAAAATCTTAAACAACAATATTAAACACGCAAATTTTTGGAGTTTTCAAATGTCTAACACCGACGCCTGTAGACGAGCTACCCCCAACCAGGAATTTTGCCGAACCTCTTCCCTTAAGAAGAGTAGGGATCTTTTACTTGCCTAACATTTAATAGACAAGGGACCGACGGCTTTACATCCCCTCCGAAGGATGGTATATCTCCTATACAACCCTCGCCTAAGGTTGTATAGCTTCCGTGCATACACTGATATACAAGCCGCTGGAAGATCCAAGTACTAACTGCGCCTGTCGTTGCTTTACATCGCTTACCGAAGTATGTACATAGTAAAGACGCACCTACGCTCGCCCCGTTTTCAAATGTATTATACATTTCTTATCTGGTCATTGTTTGGCGCCCTCCATTGCTATTTTAGATTGCGGGGGAATAAAGAATTTTATAATTAAATAATGTATAGGTACATTTAAAAAACTAAATAAATATCATTAGAATATAAATAGGATGCAGGGAATAAGCAGAACAAAATTAGATTAGAGAATAACTGACCTGGGCTCACGGCTCACGAATATATGATAAACTACGTATAGACTTTAAAGAATATAGAAAAGATAAATTTATTTAAGAAAAAAGCCAAATCTCCTCTTTGAATTACCGTGGCAAATTATACACAACATAATAAAATCGATTATATTAATTTAAATACGAAAAGGATATTCTTATAGCTTACACTATACTTATGTATAGGTACCTGTAGATGTTATAATTTTGTTGAATATATACAAACAAGCCTTGTGTATTTATAGTAGTATATAATGCATTATATGGTTCTGATCCAGTAAGCTGCACTAGCTTATGTATTACAAAAAATGCACAAGCGGTTACTGCCATTTTAGTGATTAATCTTCATTTATTTCCATTTCCAGTAGGTAATTCAATTCATTATTGTTAAGTTCTAAGCTGACAATGAATTTAGATGCATTGTCCTTATCATCCTCAAGATAACTCTACAGCTTATTAACATTCCTTTGTATTCGTCTGATGTATCTTCTTATATGTATAAATATAAAAGGTGTTCGTAAATTCCTGTCATTAACTTAAAGTGATGATAGTATTTGCAAAATATAAATATGAAAACCTTCCTATAGAAATGTGTTTGGAAATGCTTACTAAGGGAACTAGGGTCTTTTAAATGTGGTGCTTTCAAGTGGGGTTTTCTTTAATACTTCGTTAACTTTAGGTGATGATATTATTTACAAAAATATGAAAAAATCTTGTGTCTGGAAATGTTTCGAAAGACAACTAGGGCCTTTTTGAGGGGGTGCCCAGGCGCGGATCCAAGCCCAAATTAAGGGGGTGGGGCGCATACAAAATATTGAGAGAAACATACGAATAGAATACGCTATAAATGGGACAAAAGTCTTATTAAAACATTTTTTAGGAAGAATAACATAATATGTGTTTTTATTATGCTTCATAAAATAAAATATAATTTTCTCTTATTAAAAAAAAAATGAAAAAAAAAAATGGTCATATAGTACCTACACAAAACATAAACTAATACTAAAGAAACAAAAATATAGATTATAATTATAGGTGTTATAACAAATTAATTTCAATAGGTACCTGCCTAAGCAATTTATATTCTATTCTCCGCATCTTTTTGTTTATAAATCGTTTAATTATATTGGTAATTTCGATGTCATCAAATGTAGCCCGGTGAATGTGCATCAAAGCCAATCCATTTAAACGATCTTTAGACATTCTAGATCTAATCCCCGTTTTTAATCGTCTTAGAGTCGAAAACTCCTTTCTGAACTAGCAACGCCTATAGGTAGCGTAGATACAAATAATTTTAAAAAATTTACAAATTACGCGGAATATGGTTTATCGCACAGTTGTAAAGTTTCCAAACCGTCAGTAGGTAAGTCTTTATTTACGGATTTTGAGCAAGCACTTCATTTCAATTTCCAAATATCAAATTCTCCTTTAAATTTGCCCAAAACTATTTCTGGATCTTCTTTTCCGAAAATAACTGTGTACATATCTATCGGCATCTTCCCAGCTGTTTTAATTTCTGTTTCAGTTGCTTTCATTGCATTTGTTGGCAAACAAATATTTAATCTAAATAGATTGAGTGTTTCCACTGGAAATCTGCTGACTAGATCATTTATAACATAATTCAGCAGTGGCATAGATAGGGAAATTCTGTAATAGTCTTGAGGAGAATTTGAGGATAAGTTGTTAGGGTTGGGTCGAATTCTCATTTTGTTGGTAAGTCTAGGTAGAGTTATTTCAACATCAAGTTATTTGAACATATTTTGCGTTTCCGCCAATATAGCATTGAAACATTCCGAAGCAGTTTCTCTTTTATTTTTAAGGGCTGAAAGACTACGAGATATCATTGGGTTCTCTGTTTATCGTATGTGAGCTTACGAGGTTTTTGTGTATCACAACGTAAATAAACAATTTTTTGGGACACCCGATTAGTCGTTTAACACCACATGTGAGACGCTGGGCGTCGGAAAAACCGGATTTTGATGTTGATTTTTTATTTTTTTTGCGATCTAGTGGATCCGCGCCTGGGGGTGCCCTGGATTGGGGTTTTATTTAATAGGCATTTCAAGAACTCTTTGTGCTAGTTTTGTACATTAGTTAATAATAATAAGGGCTAGTATTTTATGGCGTGCATACGAAATAAAATAACGTAGGTACAAAGAGCACCCCTCGCCTTTTACAATTAAGTATAGTTAAGTATACATTAAAAAAAGATTTTATAGTTTATAGTTCGCTATAATAAGAGCGTGTTTTTTAGTTCATTATCATCACTTAACCCCTTCAGCCTCGTGTTGCCCCAGATGGCAACAAGTTCATATGGCGTTTGTATACCAAGTTGCTATATGTGGCAACAAATATTAAGCTTCTGATATAATACTGGAATAATTTTGTAGGTGTTGTTTTAAGCATGGGTAAGCATGGGTTATCAAAAAAAAAATTTGTACTTCAAATAAAAGTTGACATTTATATCGACTATAAATCTACGCCAGTCTCTTCTACCCTTACAAGTCGCCTACAAAATTGTGTTTGGTAGAAGAAAGTCAGCAACGATAAAAAGTACAATACTAACAAAAAAAAATTTTTTCAAAATAAATAAAGTAAAAAATACACTTTTTAGGCCTTTGTAGCTACGCCTCTGGATTTATTTTATTTTATTTTTTACAAAAATGAGTCGTTTATCATAGTGGGGCTGTGAAAAGTACTTACAAAAACAAAAAAGAAAAAAAAAAATTATTCACCTAATCTGGTATTATATTGCAGTCTATAAAGAGGGACTCGGAGCTGAAGGGGTTAAAGTTAAAACAGGAATTTTTCGACACTTGTACAATTCTAAGCAAAAAAAAAAAGCAATACGATTAAATTTATGGTAAATGTGACCTCATTAAATTAAAAAAATTCTTTAAATATTGACCTTCGGAGTAGTAATGATTTATTTGTATATTTCAGGCTAATATAGAAAAACCGGCCAACATACCCGTGGTTTTAGCATTCCCTAGTGTCCTCTACCAGACCAGAATAGGAGGGTATCAGGCAGAAATTTCCCTCCCCTTGGGAATGGTAGTCAATGCAGTTTTTAAGAATCAACATTGGTTATATGTTCAAACACCTCACGCAGAAGAAGGTTACGTTAGTTATGCTGCCTGTCTTCCATTAGGTAAAAGTTTAATTATTGTGATAAATAAAAATTATAATGCTCTTTTTTTATTATGACGAAAAGCTATTTCTGCATGGCAACGAAAATAAAAATAAGCAGATTTCCGACGTGTATATTTTGTATATTGACATTCCATTTGGCAAAGCCAGTGATTTTCACCACTCCAGTAATGCATGTTGTGTCGATTAACTGATCCGTGGTATGTATATAAAAAAAGGGGTTTTCGTTGTGTTTGTTCACGTGCCCACTGACAAAAAGTTATCCGATTTTGGAAATAAACGCCATGAAGATCTTGATGTAAAGACACGATACAGATGATACTTATTACGTTTTAAAAATTTTCAAACACTGCTCTGGGGCAATCCGGAATCGCGAGCTATTTCTCGCGTACTAACGTGAGAATTAACAGCTACTGCAGCTAATACAGCAATTACATTATTTTCTCTAGTGACTGTTGCTCGACTGGTTCTTTTTTTCGGTTGAACGTCTCCGTCAGTAGTAAATTGTTTGCCTGTACGATAAAATGAAGCACGTAACCAAATTCTATCCGGAAAACTCTGAGCCTAGAAATTGACAGCATCATCATTGCAAGACTCCTGCCAGCTTCTCCATAAACCAGAACCATTTCAATTTTCTCGCACAGTTATATACTTCATTCTGAAGTAGTATCAACGGCCTATCGGAAACAGTAGCCTTTTTGTTTGCGAAATAATCTTTGAACTGAGTAAAATGAGTTGTTTCTTAAAGTTATTTCTTTTTTCTACGTTTATATATATTTACACAAAAAAAAAACCAAAGCCATCTATCATGAATAAAGAAATGTTACAGGCAAATTCTACGTACTCTTAGGCCTATTGCCATCCAGCACTACGGGACGGCGACGATACCGTTACGATATATTTATGATAGCGACCTGTCGGCGGTCGGCGACCAGTTGATTACGAACTCGCAGACCAAGGCTACGCTACCGCTAGGCCGTTAATAGACACTTAAAGCAACACCAGCAACGTATACGTAACTCTTTAGAGTAAACATAGTAATACACGTAAATCCATGTTACGGTACAAGACTTAAATTGAGATAAAGCACTGTTTGAAACGTAACGTATCTACACTCAACTAAATTTCAACGAACCTTATAAACATAACCGCTTAACTCAACACTATTCATTGTATTTATATTGCATAGTATTGTAAATAGGCCAAAAATAAGAAAAATTATTGGTGGTTATGCGAATGTGGCATCTTTGACAGCTGTAATGATACAATCGGTGGTCCCATCGCCATTACTCGTCTCGATACGATACGTTTTAGGCGTACGTAGGAGCACGTAAGTTTACGTCAGGTGTAAGTACAAACGTACAACAATTCGCTATTGCGCCTGCGTAGCTGTGATTGTATAAAAACGTCTACGTCCTTGTCGAATATCGGTGCTTTAAGCGTCTAATATTTGTTCTCTTGTGACGTTTATAGAGCTAGTCAGGTACAGCATGTCGAGTGTTGAAGAACCCGTGGTTGTTTTATATTTGTATCGTAAAAGAACGTAAATATTGGATTCATCCATCTATCACCAACAACGAACGTGTGGATAGTAGGTATACAAAGCCGGTACGGGCTCATAGGGATTTTTTTTTCCCCTAGGTTGGTACTAAAAAGTTACTAAAAAAGTTACTAGATTTGGGTTGGTACTCCTGTGTAATGGTGGTACTAGGGTGAGGTTGTGTGTTCATTGGTGGAGGGCGGGGCCTAGCGGTGACGTAACACAAGCCTGATTGGTTGTGAGTGGGGTGAGGTCTTATTGGTTGTGAGTGGGTCTGAAACGTAAACAAGAGCGTGTATTGGTCGTGTGGGCAATATGGCTGCGGCGGAAAACAAGATGGCGGGGGCGTGACCAGAGGAGAGGACAAGAGAATGGCGGCGGGCGGAGGCGTAGCCTGAAGATCGAGGATGGAGATATTGGTAACAGTGAAAAAATGGGCGGGAAATTTGAAATCTGAAGACTAGGAATTTGAATTATGTGGTTGACAACTGGCATCGAGAATATTGGTAACAGTGGAAAAAAAATGGGCGGTAAATTTGAAATCTGAGGACTAGGAATTTGAATTATGTGATGATAACGAGGATAGGAATATTGGTAACAGTGTAAAATGGGAGGGAAATTTGAAATTTGAAGGATCTTGGATATTCAGGTATAGGAGAGAGAGAGAGAGAGAGAGAAATAATAAATATTAATATTGTGATAGAAATAAAACACAAGAATAACTTTTTATATTACAGGATAACGTTAACGTTACAAAATAATTTATTAAATAAAAATACATAGATATTAAATAATTGAATAATTGAATAACAATACTTAATAATTGAATAATAATTTTAAAAAAATCATTGCCGACCTGCCCAACATATTACAGTTGGTCGAATAGGTATATCCTCCTCCTCCTCCGGATTTTCCTCATCATCGGACACCAAGTCAATAACATTAGCTATGTCCTCTTCATCGTAGATGACAATAACTGTGTCCGTCTCTGAGTCCGTATCAGCGCTATAAAAATAATTATAATTGATAAAATGAATCGAAATAAAAATATATTTTTTTTAACTTACTAGTAAGCTGGAGGCGTAGGTGAATAACTAGGAGAGACGCTAGCTGGAGCAGGAGGGAGGATATCCCTCAATGGAATGAGGGGCGGGGGCAGGTCGTCGTCGTCATCATCATCGTTGTTCCCATTAAAATAACTGTAAATATAATTATAATTGAAGCACTGAATTAAAAGAAGAAAAAAAATAACATACTTTTCTCTGGTGTAAACCTCAGGATCGATGGGAAGCGTATAAGTTTGTGCTAAACGCACTCTATATTCATCCTCATTGAATTCACTAAAAAATAAGTATAATGTAAATTAAGTTAAATAATAATAAAAAAATTAACTTACTTTTCTCTGAAGTAGGCTTCAGGATCCATGGGAGGCGTATATCTATTTATATTTTGTGCTAAACGCATCCAATTATACTCGTCGAATTCACTAAAAAATAAGTATAATGTAAATTAAGTTAAATAATAAAAAATAATAAACTTCTTACTTCTCGAAACGCACATCGAAACTATTCACTAACTGAGACATCTTTCTCATGCAAGATTTGAAGTTAAAATAAAAAGGATTTCATATGTGGTGCGGATGCAGATTAATTTTTTTAACATAAACATATTTTTACAATCGTCCCGTGAGAGTAAAATGAAATAAGTATTTAGTCACGTATGAAAATTTGGTAATGTAAATATATTCAATACAAAAACCGCGAGAAACAGCAAATTCAGCGTCTATTGAAATATGTTTGTGTTAAAGTGATTATAAGAATGAGCTAATAAAAATTAATTTATGGCTTCTTAAAAAAATATCAATCGGTGAGAGATTAAATGAAATAAGCAATTAGTCACGTATACAAATTTGGTAATGTAAATATATTTAATATAGGAATCGTGAGAATTGCAAATTCAGCGTCTATTGAATATGTTTTCTTTAACATGATTATAAGAAATGAACTAATAAAAATTAATTTATGGCTTCTTAAAAAAATATCAATCGGTGAGAGTTTAAATGAAATAAGCAATTAGTCACGTAGGATATTCAGTACTGTACAAATATTCAATACATGGCCCTCGATAAAACTGCAAATTCAGATATTACACACACACACACACACATGTGTTTCATAAACAAATCTTGGCTTGTCTGAACGCTGACTGGGTGTTTGGTCACGTGTGAAACCTTGACGTCACAGATGATATAAAAGCTGACTGTCAGCGTGTTTTACTATAAGTTAATAGTTTGTATACTAGTGCGCTATTACGTATCATCAAATAACTGGACTTTGTGATAATTGTTTTGTGGTCTTATCTACAATAAAATAAAACGTGAGTAAATTTTGTTTTTTATAAATTTCAATTTAATTTAAAAGAAATTCTATTTTTTTTTTAGATGGATTTAGAAACATTAAATAAAGTTTCACTTTTAGAAAATAAACAAGTAGTGAGACTGGGAGCGTTACCTGAAAATATTCCGCAGCCCATATATGGTGCACAAATAGTAAATACAAAATACGGAGAAACTATTTTATTAGAATTGGAGAAAAATAAGGTATTTCTACCAAAAAGAATAGTACCAGTGATCAAAGAAAATTTGATGCAATTTACTGATGGGAAATACAGTATAATTTATGAGGGCTTAAAGGATGTAAATAAGCCTTCTATGGGTGTGGTATTCAAGTTTATTGAAAGTAAGTAAGCCACATAAATAATTTAAAAAATGTAAATTAAGTTTGTAATTTCTTTTTTTTTAGCCGAGAAGAAAGAGTGATAAGCGAACAACAATTCATATAAATATAATAGACAGAGACACATATTTTCACTTACTTCCGAACGTGTTGAGAGCGACCATGGCTTCTGAAGAAATAAAGAATATTAGTGATCAAGTTGTAGCAAAATTTAAAGAAGTGGAAGTAATTTTAGATAAAAAATGTACCCCTGGGGAGAGAGACAATAAGGCGATTAGAAAATCTGATCTATCTATAGGTACCTTGAAAAAATTACAAACAAATTTGGGGCATCTTAAAAGATTTAAAAAAGTAATTGAAAATTTAAGTCATATCGGGGCGGGATCGGTAAAACAAAAACGTAGTAATAGAATAAAATGGGAGGACTTAGTATCAGCTTTTAAAAGTAGGGTTCGTACTGGAGTATTTATCAATTTAAAACATAAAGATTTGATTGAATTTTTCAATGATGCTTTTCACCTTTTCAAAATTAGAATAATAAATGCTATGAAAAAAGTACCCATGCTTAAAGTTAACACTTGTTTCTGTGCTGAGTTTATAAGAAAGTCGGGAGACATAGAAATTACTGAAAAAAAATATTTTAATACAAAAAATAAGGTAATTGATGCAGGGACGGATTTAAATCAATGGTTTGTGGTCAATATAAAAGATGATATTTTTAACACTTTATCAGAATTTTCAGAATCAGGCAGCGGGTGGGCTTTAAGTGAAATTATTAGCTTAGAAGTGAATATAAATAAATATGAAGTGGGGAACGGAGTCTCATCCTACATTAAGCTACCGGAAAAAATTTTAAAAAAGCAGGCGTGCATCAACATTAAAAATAATGATGTGGCCTGCTTTGCGTGGAGCATTGTTAGTGCCCTTTATCCTGCTGCTAATAATTCCGATAGAACATCATCATATCCTCATTACGCAACAGTACTAAACATAACGGGAACTGAATTTCCTATGACGTTACCGCAAATTTCCAAATTTGAAAAAAATAACACCTCAGTTAACGTATTTGGCTTGGAAATGGATTCAAAATCAAATTTCTCCGTTATTCCCGTCCGTGTTACCAAACAAAAATTAGAAAAACATGTAAATTTATTAATTATTCAAGATAAATATTTTCCCAAAATAAATGAATTTGAACCGATGACAGATAATGAAGATGAGCAAGTAGAAATTAAATACCATTATTGTTACATTAAAGATTTATCTAGACTTTTAAGTTTTCAGCTTTCTAAAAATGATCATAAAAAATTTTTCTGCGATAGATGTCTAAATTATTTTAGTTCTCAGGACAAGCTAAACGATCATGCTGTAGAGTGCGAAAAACTTAACGATTGCAAAATTGAATTTTCTATGGAACGGTACATTAAATTTAAAAATTTTGTTTACAAGGAAACGGTTCCGTTTATTATTTATGCAGATTTCGAATCTTTGCTTGAGCCATTTAATGATGATGATAGTCATTGTAAAACGAGTAGATATCAGAAACACATAGCATACAGTGCAGGGTATTATTTTAAATGTAATTATAACAATGATTGGTCATATTATAAAAGTGCTCGAGGTTTAGACTGTATGTCTTGGTTCCAGGAAGAATTACGTAATGTAGCAAAATTTCTCTCTTCGAAATTGAAACATGTGGAGCCCATGAATACTGAAGTTAGTTTACGGGATGCTAGTAAAACCTGTCATATTTGCGAACAGGAATTTGGAGAAAAAGATAAAATTGTTAGAGATCATTGTCACCTCACAGGAAATTTTAGAGGTTTTGCTCATAATAAATGCAATTTAAATTATAAAAAGTCCTTTGTTATTCCTGTCGTATTCCATAACCTCGGAGGTTACGATGCTCATTTCGCGATAAGATATTTGGCCGAACGAAATCATGTTACATTATTACCTGAAAATAAGGAAAAATACATTAGTTTCACGGTTCACGAGAAAGAAACTAAATTGAAATTTAGATTTATAGACTCCTTCAGATTTATGGGCTGCTCCTTGGAAGAATTGGCTTCTACATTGAACGATGAAAACTTTGAAAATCTTAAACGTGAATTTCCAGACCTAGACGATGAAAAATTTCACTTATTAACACGAAAAGGTGTATTCTTTTATGACTATTTAGACAGTATGGAAAAACTGGACGAAACATCATTACCTGATATAAAATACTTTTACAATAAACTTAATGACAAAAGCATCGATGAGACAGATTATGCACATGCGCAAATCGTATGGGAGAAATTTGATATGAGAACTCTGGGCGATTATAGCGACTTGTACATGAAAACAGATATCATGTTATTAACGTGTATTTTCGAATCCTTTCGCGAGACATGTCACAAGACGTACGGTCTCGACCCAGGTCACTATTACACTTTACCCGGATATACTTGGGACTGTATGCTAAAATATACAGGGTGTAGGCTGGAAACCGTTCAGGATGTGGATATTTTAATGTTTATAGAAAAAGGTATCAGGGGTGGAGTGAGTCAATGCTGTAATCGGTACTCACAGGCTAATAACAAGTACTTAGACAGTTATGATGACAGCAAACCATCCACGTACATTCTTTATTTAGATTTAAATAATTTATATGGATGGGCCATGGGGAGCTATTTACCGTACGAAGAATTCCAGTGGACTGATTGTAACATTGACGTCACTAATATCTCCGACGATGCTGAAATCGGGTATATTTTAGAAGTTGATCTCGAATATCCTGAATCTTTACATGACTTGCATAAGGATTTCCCATTCTGTCCGGAACACCAAACCCCACCAAATTCTAAATTTTCCAAGTTAATGACCACCTTTTACAGTAAGCAAAAATACGTTATTCACTATAGAAATCTTAAACAAGCTCTACAGCATGGAGTAAAGTTAACGCGTATCCACCGGGTTCTACAATTCAAACAGTCTGCATGGCTTAAACCCTACATTGACTTAAACACAGCATTAAGGACACATGCAAAGTCGAATTTCGAAAAAAATAACTATAAATTAATGAATAACGCCGTGTTCGGAAAAACTATGCAGAATGTTCGAAAACACAGAATCGTTAGACTAGTAAATAAATGGGAGGGGAGGTACGGTGCTAAGAATTTGATTGCGAGTCCTAATTTCCAAAGCA
Organism: Leptura quadrifasciata; assembly: GCA_963675555.1. NCBI lineage: Eukaryota > Metazoa > Arthropoda > Insecta > Coleoptera > Cerambycidae > Leptura > Leptura quadrifasciata. Next base: position 92,452,587 of record OY776677.1, on the reverse strand, counting down.
GATCTATTTTCAGTGATAATCTTATAGCGATTGAATTGAAAAAATCTCGCATCATTTTCGACAAACCACTTTACATCGGAATGGCTATTTTAGATATTTCAAAAATTTGCGTATATGAATTTCACTATGATTACATGTTAAATAAATTCCCTATAGATAAATGTAAACTTTTATATAGTGATACAGACAGCCTCATATACGAAATTCAGTGCGATGACGTATATGAAGAAGTTATCAAACAAGATATTCATAGATTTGATACCAGCGATTACACGGAAAACAATCCATGGAACACCCCTCTGGTAAATAAAAAAGTCCCTGGCTTAATGAAGGACGAGAACAATGGGAAAATAATGACACATTTCGTAGGGTTACGTTCTAAACAATACACCTATAAAGTTGAATCAGACAAGGTAGTTAAAAAAGCAAAGGGTGTAAAGTCTAATGTTGTGAAAAATAAAATTACTTTTGAAGATTACCTCAACTGTCTAGAGAAATTTGCCGCAAAAAGTTCTCAGGAAGTGTTTACTAAATAAAACTCAGCGCTGTATACAATCAAAATTACATGAAGTATACAGCGTAGAGCAAACAAAAATCGCTCTTAATCCTTTTGATGATAAGAGGTACACTCTTCCTGGCGTTCACGATACTCTCCCTTGGGGCCACTACTCCATCATAGGCATCTAATATAATTTCATTGCTAATATTTTATTCCATCAACTTGAAATCTTCTGTGTCTGTGTCTATTATATTTAGTATGTATTATATTTTATTGTTATGTAAACAATTTTAATATTTAATATTTTATATGTATTCTTTACTTTTATGTGTATAATAAATGTGTATTTTAAAATATTTCATGATTTTTATTTCAAAACCTAACCTAGAAATAAAACAAAAAAGAATTCTATTAATATTTTTTATTCAAGCATTTAATAAATACATTTTTTTATCCAAGTCATTTAGAACCTTATCTCTATTGTAAAATAAACATTCACGTATACAGTGTATTTGAATATTATTACATGGATATAAATCACTTAAATTAAATAGTATCTTATGAGGAGGTAATTCATAATTAGATTCACTTAGAATATTATTAGTAACATTTAAAAAGTTATTATAGAAATTTTCAAAATTTAAACTATACAATAAATCCATATGAGACGATATGAGTTTGTTAATATTTATAAACTCGCGCACAGTATTTCCAGATAAATAAAATGTGCAGCAGGAACCATCAGTCACTTTCAGCATCTTATTACCAATAAATGGTGCCTTTATTAGTTTATAATTGGAAAACTGAATTTCTTCTTCTACTTCTTCGAGGTCCTCAGCTGCATCAAAGTAATCTGCAGTAAATTGTTGAAGGTAAGTAATGAAATCGTTCCAGTCTTCTCTAATGAAAGAAATATTGTCTGGTTTCGTGAATACCTGGGGTACATTCATTAACATTCTCACAGCAGGAACATAACCTCTTGCAGCACTAAGTCCAGTAATTATTTTATAATTAGAATGAGGTATGTAAAAGACGTTTTCACACACATAACGTTCCTCATTTTCTATTGCCTTTCGATACATTTCACTAACTCTTTCAATTTCTTCCCAGTAACCGGAGTCATCTGAAGAGAACGTGGGACTGGGGCTGATTGATGCCATTTTTTCACCAATACTGAGTAATTTCTAAAAATTTCTGATGTATTTATAATTCACATTCACATCCCCCCCTCCTCCCCTTACTCCATGAGCTAATCAAGGTAAAACAAAAAAGCCTCTCTGAACAATTAAATTGTGTCTGTTTTCCATAAGAATCAATGTATTTTTACCTATATTGATATACTTGAAACAGTTTCCCATTTAAATACATGTAAATCGAAACACAAACATCAGAGTGTATTTGTAGCATCTATCCAGCTATTGTGAGATTTATCTAGACCTAACCATTTAACTAAAACTTTGCTACCTCGCTTGCGCAATACTTTTTCTACTAGGTAAATGTCAGAGTATTTAGCCTTTTGCAGTTCTTCGGTGTAAAAACTTCCACTGATAGGGCTTCCGCGTAAATCTTCTAGTAGGTAAGTCGTGGGATTAGTAATTTTTACTTTTATGATTTTAAATAATTCCGTAGTCCAATTGGGTGTATAGCCCTTCTCAAAAACGTGTTTATATTTGCTAATACGAACGATATCACCGATTTTAAATTTTCTCGGGTCCATTGCCAATTTAATGTGATTATAAGCAGAACGTAAAATTGTTTTCTCATTCTTTTTATTTACTTCACACGGCTTCATACCTATCGTTCTGTGACGCTGTTTATTGTAATCTTCGGTTATTTTAGGTAATATATCGAGCCATCGGTATGTCCCATTTAAACTAAAGTATTTGTATAATTTTTCCTTTAACGTTCTTATGACATGTTCCACAATTGCAGCCTTTTTCGTGCTGAACGTACTATAATGATTAATATTATACCTTTTCATTAGACTGTTAAAACCAGCATTATAAAATTCTGTACCTTGATCTGACTGTAAATTTTTCGGAGTTCGTTTACTATCATTAAATATATCATCGACAGCTTGTTTTATCTCTTTACCGGATTTACTTTTTAAAGGTTTAGTCCAAACAAATTTTGAAAAACAATCAATTATCACTAATATGTATCTAAATAGGTTATTATCATGTACATGACCCATTACGGCTAAATCCATCTGCCAAAGGTCATCTAAACCTTTTATAACGGTACGTCTGCGTTTGAAATTTTTTCTAGCCGGTTTATGGAGTTCGTTTACCAGGTGAATCTTTTCTTTTGAATGTACCCTCATCATGCACGCTGTATTAGTGCAACAATTTAACTGAATATAATTCATTTTTATGTCGTTTTTATATCAGAATTTTTGGTATATCATTTTTTAAGTTTGATATATCTTTACTTATTTTGACATCTAAATTAGTAATATTAGTGTTCACAGTGTCCACGTATTCTTTTAGGTTAGTAATGTCCACAACTATTTTAATTTCCAATTCATCAATTTTCTTTTTGAGAGATTTAATCTCATTCTTTAGCTCTGTACGTTCATTATCAAACTTGCGTTTATAAAATTTCATATTCAAATCAGTCCGCTGATTAATGATCTCAGGTATTTTTTTATCTATTATATCATTTGTTTTTTGTATTATATTTTCATCGGCATTATCTACGTATTGTTTATTGGTACAGTCAAGTGACTCTGTGGGTTCTTTAACATTACACAATTTTAAATGTTCAACGTCTATATTCCCATCACCGGTGAAAGTGAAACCATGTCGATAAGGTGAAGTTAAATGAGAATTACCATCTTGAGAGTGAATTACAATAGACCTACCGAACTTGTCTACACTCATATTGAAAATGATGGCAATGAATGATATCACATCTATTTAATCAAAAAATAATAACACCTATTTCCTTAAGCTCTGATAATATAGCTGAAATTTCATTGTCATGAGAATCGGTGTTCCCCGCAGCCTTTGAGGCATTCAAAAGTCTTAATCTATCAACCAATTCATTAACGTCATCCCAGTAAACGTATTCGATGGGTTTGTCATTGTAAACCATATTTATCCCCGCTCCACTAGACGATTGATGTGACTTTGTGCTCCGTTTATTCTTAAATAATGGCTTTATCACTTCAGTATACTTAAAAGATCGAGTTCCATTGAGCTGGCTTAAGGGCTCATAATTTCTTCTGTGAACATTACTAGCCTCTAGAATATCCTTATAGTTATGCAAATCTTGTTCATCATAGTCCTTAGGACTCTTCATAAATAGCAGTTCGTACAAACCCTCATTTCCAGGATACATTTTATTATTGATATTTATTTCGGCATTTGACCCAATGTGTAATTCCTTAGAACCTATATAAAATTTTTTCGTTTCTAAGTCGAGTCTGACACCATATGTTTTATCGATATCCTCACTTTTATTATAAAGTCCTATTAAATAATGTTTAGCTAGAGAGGGATATTGTTCAAAATTTTCATTTGAATCAACAATTTTATTTGGCCCCTCCTCATATATATCTTCGAAGGTAGAGCCTTCTTCTTCTTCTTCTTCTTCTTTATGTTTAATTGGTATTTTTAGTGATGTCTTAACATGTTTACCACTCATCGGTTTCATCGACATACTCAGTTCTTTTATTGGATCGATAACAGGTTTTAACAATCGATTAAGACTTTCATCTTCTTCAGATTTTCCTAATTTCAATGCTAAATACTTCTTTCTAATAGATTTCGATGCTTTATTAATTTTCGCTTTAAGTTTCTTATCTTTTTCCAGTACATATGGTTTTATTTTGGTAGTCTTGTAGGTCTCCAAAGTTATTTTATTACACACCATTGCTGAACAAATCTTAACCAGTCCTCAGACAGTTATAAACAGATCTATACAGAGTCTGTACTAAAAATAAACAGGTCTGTACAGGGTCTGTACGAAAAATAAACAGGTCTGTACAGGGTCTGTACGAAAAATAAACAGGTCTGTACAGGGTCTGTACGAAAAATAAACAGGTCTGTACAGGGTCTGTAGGAAAAATAAACGGGTCTGTACAGGATCTGTATGAAAATAAACAGGCCTGTATTAGCTGAGTGTCTGACTAATAATAATAACCAATGATGTTCATATCACAGATTTATATACTGATCAAAACCCTTCCGATAACGACCATTATGTAAATCAAAATCTTTTACGATCACCATGAGTAAGCGAAAAAATATAAATTTTAAATATAGATCGCAAACCAGCTATAATTTCATTTTAAAAATTATCTTTGAAATATTAAACATTTTTATCCATATGTTCTACGTTGATTACAGGCGGTGCTGAATTTTCTAAAAGACTCTGCATATTGTTTAAATCATTGTACTAATAAGAATTATACGTGTATCCTTCACAAACAAGTCTAGACTAAACAAATATATTTCATTAAGATGGTTTATTGGGAACTTCTTTGTCTTTGTCTATTGTAATTAATTTTAGAAATAAAAAATGTTTATGAACTACATGAGGGGGAAAAGATAGTACTTAGTAAGTTTTATTGATAACTTTATAAATACATACAGATAATAACAAAAATGAGATTACATAGTTTGAGATATAATAGAATATTTATTTTCAAGAACTGGATTAATTATTTCTGGAAGTCGTAAAATTCTCATTTCAAATCGGTGTCGATCGATAGCGTCTTGTACCCAATTCCCATGTCTAGCATTTCGATGTGCATAGGTCCAGTGATAAATATATCGTATTTTAACATCATCATTAAAGTGGAGTACTTTCTTTCGATGGCTGCTTTCAGTTACTGACATGTTAAGTGAATTTATGTAAAATTTCCTTCTCGTTTTTTTTTTTCAATGTTATTGCTATCTCCAATCTTTACGACTAAGTTAGAGGTTGAGGTTATGTTCCTTTTTATTGATTAAAAATACTTCATCATAGTAAAATAATACATGGGTAGGCTCCAAGATAATGATAGCTCGTAGAATTACGCCGCACGGGCTTTAATGGGTCTTATATCACAATTACCACATACGGTATATACTTTTAGATTCTTTGGGGCATTGTATTCTTTTAATACATTTTTGCATCTCACACACATCCATATACAGACAGGCATAATGTTAAACTGTTTCTTATTCATCAAACCTATTATTTTAATACCTTCTTTACCTGAGGATTTTAGAGAGAGAGAGAGAGAGAGAGAGAGAGAGCGAGCGAGCGAGCGAGCGAAAGCGAGAATTGATGTTGGATTCAAGATGAAGGAGGAGGAGGAGGAGGAGAAGATTAAAGGTTTCTGTAACAACGAATGGGGATAGGAAATTTGAAATCTGATTACAAATACATCTAATAGATGGTTGGTAACAATGAGGTGTGGGTGGGAAATTTGAAATCTGAATACAATGAGCAGGATATTTGAAATCTGAATACAAGGAGCGGATGGTAACAATGAGGGCGGGAAATTTGAATCCACCATTCACCTATATCTGTCCTCTGTTGATTAGTATTTAGTTATTTACTAGATGTCACAGCAGTAACATGTTCCTTTCTTGAACGATTTTAATTTATTACTAGAAGAACATTGTGCAAAGCTAGAGCAGTTGAAAAGTATTATAAATTTTTACGAAGAAAAACAGTATGTTTTCAAAGTTTCAGTCTTTACATAACGACAACGAAGAAAGTGAAAGTGTTTTTAGTGATAGAAGACGTTGTGGTAGCCTTTACCATGCCACTGCGGCGAGACGAATTACCCCCTCAAGCACGAGTGGAAATATTTCCCAATTCGGTGCCTGAGGATGAACAGTGGACATCTCATAACAGTGGTGAATTAAAATGTAAAATTTGTAACAGAAATAATCTAGAGGTTATGTTTCTACCATGTGGACATATTGCTAGTTGCATAAACTGTAATTTTTCCATTAAAACCTGCGTAATTTGTGGAAAAAGTTTGGATGTCTCTGTACGCATCACTAAATAAATTGTGTTATCTACTCGTAATTAAACAGTATATTGAGAGACAGGACAATGTTAAGTTCACGATTGATTATTCTATGTGCAGTACTCCAGAACACTCTGTACATTTACAATCAATTCAATCCTAGAGAAGTCAATGTCCGTTTCGATGACAACAGAAGATGGTAATAAAGATGATGTCGTTTAATGTGACAAACAACAGTATACCTACATTTACTACATCTATACCTAGTAACACAACAAAATATCATATACAATTACGATTTCAAAATGGTAGCATTGATGAATTCGACTGGATTACGTTAAAGAGCTCCGTTTCCGAACCTAATAATAGTTATTCAACTTATACTACTGAGTCACCAGTACTGGGTCTGCTCTGCTATCTAGTACTTTGTTCCTCGATTTTGTTGTTAAAGTGCCTAATTAAAATTGTGAAAGGAAAAAAATGTCTATTAATGCTGAATTAAAAAACATGGAAATAGAACATAATAAGCAGGAAAAGAGGGTCCAGTTCAATGATGAGGTTAGAATTCGATATATTCTTCATTGGTCCTTTGCCCACAAGATGTCGCGACGAGGAGACTGCTGGATACAGAACACTGTAGATCGAGAGAGGTTTCAGCGCAGAATAAAACATTTAGCATTAATAATTAAACCTGTACTCCTCGCAAAGATGAAGAACAACATAACCTCACCTCATATATAATAATATATATAAGATACGGGAGTATACAGTTACTACAGTTATAAACCTGCTCTGCTGCTGCTGCTGCCGTGCGTGCACTTTGTTTCCCAGAATATTTAATAGAATTATTGTCATGAGTGAAATTACATCTATAGAACAAGCTGTGGGCTCTCTTCGTTATGCATTACGAAATAAGATACTTCAAGTTAATCGAGAGCTACAAGAAAACAGTAATCTCTTTTGGTACGCTTCCGAAGAATTGAAAAAATATAACAATGGAACTAAATTTTGCTGTCTTTTTCTTATTAATAGCATCTCTTTGAAGAAATTTTGCAATCTAATGAAAAACTGTGATCTCCATGAACAATTAAACGAACACGCTGCATTGTTTTCTTGCGAAGATGAAATATTGTGTAATATACTTCTAAATATTGACTCTCAATGTGTTTAATCTTACTATTAAATACATGTTTTTATTGCAGTAATTTTTTTTGCCTGTAATATATATTTAAAAGTTATTGTATTCTTTATTTCTAACATAATTCTATTATTAGCAAGCTCAAATTTCAAATTTCCCGCCCTCATTGCTACCATCAGTTCCCTGTATTCAGATTTCAAATATCCCGCCCTATTACCATCCGCTCCTTGTATTCAGATTTCAAATTTCCCGCTGATTTTTCCCAATGTTACCAATATCTCCATCCACGCTGTCAACCGTATAATTCAAATTCATAGTTCCAGATTTCAAATTCCCCGCTCATTTTTCCCAATGTTACCAATATCCTCATCCACGCTGCCAACATATAATTCAAATTCATAGTTCCAGATTTCAAATTCCCCGCTCATTTTTCCCAATGTTACCAATATCTCCATCCACGCTGTCAACCGTATAATTCAAATTCATAGTTCCAGATTTCAAATTCCCCGCTCATTTTTCCCAATGTTACCAATATCTCCATCCACGCTGTCAACCGTATAATTCAAATTCATAGTTCCAGATTTCAAATTTCCCGCTCATTTTTCCCAATGTTACCAATATCCTCATCCACGCTGCCAACATATAATTCAAATTTCATAGTTCTCAGATTTCAAATACCCCGCTCATTTTTTCCCAATGATATCAATATCCCCATCCACGCTGCCAACATATAATTCAAAATTTCATAGTTCCCAGATTTCAAATTTCCCGCTCATTTTTCCCAATGTTACCAATATCCCCATCCACGCTGCCAACATATAATTCAAATTTCATAGTTCTCAGATTTCAAATTCCCCGCTCATTTTTCCCAATGTTACCAATATCCACGCATGCGCCTCAAAATTTTTTAATATATCTATAGACTACAATAATAAATCATCCTCAATTTTTCAATAACCGAGCTATATTACGTTTTGGATTTTGATTTTAATTCTAAAGTGTCTAATTAGAACTATTTTAACGAAAAAAATGGCTGATATCAATGATGACATAAAAAATACCATTATTAAAGTGTATGAGGATATTTCAAGAGAAAAATTTGAAGACCTTAGCATGTCTCCTAATATTACGTATCATGTTAGAGATCAGAGAACTGATACTTTAGTTCATCTCGGACACATAGAGTACACACTGGAATTTTTTCGTCGAGCTGAAGAATTATGCGTCCATTTTTTACGAGGATTTATTACTCTCGATGTGTTTTTAAAAGAAATGATTTCAGAAGGTTTCCTTCCTAAGATATACTCTATTAGAAATGTCATACCTAACGAATATATTGTAAAATATAATATTTATTCCAGAGATTGTATTAATTAAATTTTTATGTCAATAATGATTGTTTTATTTACGTTACGTGTCAGAATAGCTCAATAGGGAGAGCGCTAGACTGAAAATCTAAAGACCCTGATTTCACGAACAATTGGATGGTTTGAGGATTGGTTATGAACATGATAGTCTTTTCGGTCCTGCAGAAGATAGCGAATTTTACGCCTCCTGTGCTAGAGAATGTGCTCTAGGATATCAAATTTGTTTAGACTATCTAGATGAACATTGCGACTTTCAGAGGTTCCGTAGTGAAATAAATGCCGCTGGATTGATGGAAAGACTCAAGGATGATATTGTACCATATTTACCACGACAATATATTGTACTATTTAATTCAAATTGTAATAATTAAAAATAATAATCAATAAACTCGATAGAAATACTAACTTTTTTTTTGTTTTATTTATATCTAGTTGAAGTAGCTTAGTGGGGGAGAGCACTAGACTGAAGATCTAGAGGTTCCAGATTCGATTCCTGGCTTCAACATACATTTTTTAATAGTCTAGTACCCAAACAGATGAATATAAAATTATATAATTCTATTACGCACGGTGGTTAAAATAAAAATTACTTGAATGTTTAGTCTACAGTCTTTTGCGGATTTTTTAAGTTTTCGTACACGCACGTGTAGATAACAATGGGAATGAGACAATCACAATATTGACTCTGAATGTGTTTAATCTTACTATTAAATACATGTTTTTATTGCTGTAATTTTTTTGGTTGTAATATATATATTTAAAAGTTATTGTGTTCTTTATTTCTAATATAATTCTATTATTAGCAAGCTCAAATTTCACACAGCATTTAAAGTTTTTTGTTTTATTTTGTTGTTTATAATAAAGTCACGTTTTGATTAATTTATTATTTAAAATGTTTAATATTTCAAAGATAATTTTTAAAATGAAATTATAGCTGGTTTACGATCTATATTTAACATTTATATTTTTTCGCTTACTTATATGTACCTATACAGAGAATAAAATATAAATGAAAATGATTAAATTACGCATAAAAATCAGATGGCCGCACGTGTCCAGATATGACGTCATCATTTGTTTACAATAAAGCCAAACAGGTCTCAACAGGTCTGTGAGCAGCGCGTATACACAAAGCCCTGCCCGCCGGCCTCGTCCTCGTCCTCGTCTCCTCCTCTCACCGTGCCACAACCATCTTGTTTTTGTAATAATAATAAATCGTCATCTCTGACGTCAGCCATTATTTCTTTGTTTTCTATTCCAACCGCCATTTTTTCTCTTATCGTCAGCAGCCATCTTGTTTTCCGCCGCAGCCATATTGCCCACACGACCAATACACGCTCTTGTTTACGTTTCAGACCCACTCACAACCAATAAGACCTCACCCCACTCACAACCAATCAGGCTTGTGTTACGTCACCGCTAGGCCCCGCCCTCCACCAATGAACACGCAACCTCACCCTAGTACCACCATTACACAGGAGTACCAACCCAAATCTAGTAACTTTTTTAGTAACTTTTTAGTACCAACCTAGGGGAAAAAAAATCCCTATGAGCCCGTACCGGCTTTGTATACCTACTGTGGATTTTATTTTTATTGTAATTTCTGTCCACGCCTTTTCAGTCACATATATTTTCTATATTCCGCTAAATTATAATTAGATATCCTTTCAATTATTTCTATAAATTTAATATTATTTTTCTCATTTTGGTAATAGATTGAATAAAAAGCGTAAACAGATATCGTCGCGGTCAGAAAGAGACTGGCATGCTCAGTCTTGAGAGACCGCGGTATCTTAATGTCGCTTATCAAGCGCATCGCTGTTGCTTTGGTGGGCGAGTCTCTATTTAAAACAATTTGCCGCGACTTCGATGATACCTCGCGTAACAGTATCGTCACCGTCCCGTAGTGCTGGTGGGCGATCGGCCTTAGCCGTAGAATCCGAATCTGCAATAAAAAATAGGGCTTCCTATTTAAGATTTCAAAATTACCCCTCGCCCATCCTACTAGGAGGGGAGAAATCACGCGGCATTTTTAACATTTAAAAAAAATTATATACAAAGGGTTTTTTCAACTAATAATAATCATTTACAACAAAAACTGTTCTGTTATGTAAAAATTACTTTGAAAAGCGATCACTTAAAAAAAAATGTTTTACATGAGAATATACGCATGACGCCAAGGGACCTACTGACGCTTTGAAAAGTTGGCTGAGCACTTCCTTCAACTTGCATGGTGTGTAGTCCTGTTGAAGGAAGCAACCTTACACAGGAGAGGGGTCAATTTCGTATGAGAACTATTTTTACCCAAATGTATGGAAACCACTTTCAGAAAACACCAAAACACTTGAACACCACGCTCGAATGTACGACTCGACGAGCATTTCGCTAACTATGTTAGCATCATCAGGGGATGACAAAAACTGAAAACTAGCTTTTGTCATCTTCCGACATCTTCATATAGATTTTACCAAAGTTAATGTTGGCGTGTTTCATTATATTCTTGTACTCTTGTATTATTAGAAGACTATTTACTATTTGTTTTTTGTTCTAGGCATAATACCCCCGCCAGACGACGACAAACCAGCACCATGTTGGGAAAAAAGCACCGATGTCTTTCCCAAACCTTCTGGCAACATGACAGACACAGAGAAGTTAAGTTCCAAATCGGATTGTGGTGGAGGAGGACGGTGTAGGAGTCGGTCTCGAAACGCCACTAGTACCTGTGGGGAGAGAAGCGTGGATAGACTGTACCTTCGAGCTGCTGCTGTAGCAAAAACGAGAGGTGTTAGACAAACTCTTCTGGTGATAATAAATGACTTTGAAGGCAGTGGTGATAATGCTATTTCTGTAAAAAAGGGAGAAGTCGTCTTCTTGTTGGATACTCATGTGAAAGGGTGGTTCTATATTAGAAATAAAGAGGGTGCGGAAGGGTTTATACCGGCAGCTGTAGCAGGGCATGGTTTTTTGTAAATATGTTCTATATTGTGTTATTTATTTGCAGTAAAATATTTAAAAAAGACTGCAGTGTTTTACTAGAGCCCTACTACTAGAATTCCTTCTCTTGGATATTAAAAAATAAACTCCAACAATTAGTTATTATTTCAGAAAATCACTACGTCATAACATAATATGCTATCAGAAAGAAGGATAACTATACTTGGACCTGAGAAATAAAAATAATCTTAAGAACTGTAGGAACATTTTCCACTAATTTTAAATGATTGCTTGGATGATTTAATTATTAAAACATCGTTTCCCTTGGTGAATTGTTTTTATTAGTGTTACATGTTTACATCCTCTTGTAAACATTCCAAACGTACCAGTTGATAAATATAATGCTGAATATATTATAGATATTATAAAACATCTTGGAAGTTACATTGAAAATAAAGTCTCACGTTCAAAAACTAGGTCCCAATTAACAAACATTACCTTAATTATTATTCTTTTTTGTTACTACCAGATTCATACACTGAATTATATTACTTTTTACTCAATTTAATTTATGTAGCAAATATTAAATGTTATAATTCACAGGATGAAGGACCTGAGTCTATGGCCTTTTGGTTATATTTGTATTGTTTACTTGTGTGACCAATAAAGATCTTTTTTAAGTATAGTTGAAATCAGGTAAGAGTCAACTTGCGCCATACACAGGTTGCAGCAAGTCGGTAAAACAAAAATATTCAAAATTTGTAATGAACCTTACATACAACGCGATTTGTAGGGTCCATTTTGCATTTAGAGATCGGGTGGTGTGTAGGATTGTTGGGACCTTGCAGACTGGTCTGATATATTCTATCTTCTGTAGGGGCTTTTTAGAGTGGCAAGCCAGACCACTACAAAAGCCACATACCAAATTGCATGCCAAATATCTAGACAGGAACTGTAAGGAGTACATTGTTCTAGGTACTCCTCTAGCATATAAACTCAATTTATACCATCATACCCTCAGTTTATTACTGAACTTCGAACCAAGATCTATTTTGATTCATTGGTTTCATATGTGATGAACTTTTGTTAGAATTAAATTAATATAAATGGTGACTTTTGAAGGAAGAAAAGGAAATATGTTCCTTAAACCGCTAACAGAATATATTAGAAGAGTTTCAGCATATTTACTCAGTATTGCCTAAAATTTTAATATGGCATCCTTTTCATATTTTCTTCTTTTTGGTGTATATAAGTGGTAGAAGGAAAGAATATCTTTACTTAGATTTAAGAGAATAATATATCCTACTCGATACTTTGAACCTATTATCGAGGATGAGTACAGATACCTTTAACTATTATGTTAACATTATTATAGAACCCACAATGAAGAAACATTGGATAAATCTTCATGTTGACCAGCACGCCAAACCCAAACATTACCTTAATATATTGCTTTGATCTGGCATATGGAGCAAAATAACAACTTGACAACTTTAAATCTTGCACTCAGAAACAGATGGGTATTGTCTTAGCTCGGGGTGCCTTTCCAATGTGGACATGCACTTAAAGCTCCTTTGCATACAAATTATTAGGTTCAATCATAGAACCATAAAATTTCAGGATTCCAAGACTTTACAAAGTTTGTGATTTTCCTGGGGGCTAATTTTCCTATGTCAGTTTCAGTTGTAGTATCACAATATCTGCATTTTTCATCTACTGCCTTGCCCATATTTTTGAAATGATATCTCAACTGGCAGTGGCTAGTTAGAAGGCCTGTCATTAGTCTTAATTCGGACTTTTCAAGTTCCAGAAGCCTTGTGGCATTCTTTGCCGAATAATTATAAAAATTTTCTCTTGTCTTTAGCCTGTAGTATTCCTCCAGATGACTTTTTCTGATACTTTTGCCATTTCTGGATCTGCTTCATTATGCGTCCCTTAGCCAGGCCCCTCAAAACGGTTCAGGTTCAATGAATTATACTTCAACTCTCCTTTTTTCGCAAGGCTGTCAGCAAGTTGCACTCCCTCATGCCCCGGGACCCACATCAAGATAACCTTATTGTTAATAGGACCTTAGAGCTTTTAATGCTGCCTGGTTATCTGATAGTATATAGGCTCACTCCTACCCCTTCAGTCATCTTAGATCCATCCGAATACCAGATGAGTGACCCTTATTCCAATCGCAGTGCCTCCATCTTGCTCGTCTGAGGGCTTTCGATCAGCATGTCAAGCAGACAGTCAAAGTCCTGTTTGATTGGCATTGAGTCAATGGGTTTGGTCATGGACTCCAAATGGACTAACTCCAGAATCCAAGTGACCAACCAGATTGCCTGGTTTAAATTCATGTGCCTGATGCAATCGTAGGGTACTAAGTGCTGCTCCCTAAACAGGCAAGGAGTTGCAGTTTCTGCAACTTTCCTTGTGCTATTTTTTCGTCTGTTTTTGGCCACCATACACATGGTGTGTAGATCACCATAGTGGTCTGACAACCAAAAAGTAAGACCAATGTGACATTTTCAGCCTCAGACCCCTCCAAACAGCCTACTGCACGTCTATATTGCTGCTGTTGCTTTAGTAAGTATCCTTTCCAGATGTGAGTTCCAGGTAAGTTTTTGATCCAGGATTAATTGCTCCTAGATACTTGACTTCACTGGAAAAGTTTAGCATTGTTTCATCCAGCATAGGAGTTCTAAGACTAAGTTTTTTCCTTTTGGTGAACGGGACAATAACTGTTTTGCTCGGATTGAATTGAGCCTCTCTAACGAGCACCATTTGGATATTATGTTTAAGGCAATTTGCATGAGGTTTGAGATCATAACCTCATTTCTGCCTGTCACAGTTACGGCCAGATCATCTGCATAACCCTGGACGTTGAAATCCAAATTACTCATTTTATAGAGGAGATCATCGACCACCATTGACCACAGCAAGGGTGTAGGACAACCCCTGACTGCAGTCACCGTAGCCGACTTATCGCCCACACTTGTGGTAACTATTCTGTTTCTGAGCATGGATTGTATCCATTTAATTGTAGGTGACTGTATGCCCCTTTTTTTGGTGACTTTTTGTATGGATTCATAGGAGGTGTCAAAAACAGCCTCTATGTCTACAAAAGCACACATAGCCGCACTTCTTTAGCCATGGATATTTTTCAATGCCTTGGACCAGGCAATGTAAAGCATTTATTGTTGATTCACCAGGTTCCTGTAAGGATTTCACTTCTAATATGTTGATCTAATAGTTTCTTCATTGTTCTTAGGAAAAATGAGGTTAAGCTAATGAGGCATTAGAAACAATAATTATATTAAACAATATTATACATTTTTTAATTCGTCATTTAATAGTATATTACAATTTAAAGTTTTATTGTTGGTTTTAAAGTACTAAAACTTTGCTAGCGGACAAAAGTAATGCCATAATTGTTTAAATGAAGATAATTTAATTAATGTGAAATGTCAGTCAATACATTCTTTTCTTTTGATTTATTGTGTACTTGCAGATAACTTGATGAAACATAATTATATATTCCTAATTATTGTAAATTTGTTTTAATTGAGATGGTTGTTATATGGAAGAGCAATAATGTTGAATATTGCTATTTTCCTTATGCACTCTTTTGTATTTATTATTTTACATAGAAAATAAAGACATATTATTATTGTACAGATGCAAAAACCATGGCTTTTATAAATGAGGGTCCTTACACAAAGTTAAATAAATGTAAAACAAAGTCAACTGACAGCAAAATATATAGAATTCTGTTTATATAAATACTTGAATTAATGACTTTTAATAAAGAAATCTTACCACCTCCTAATTTTTATAGATTAGCCAAAGATGCATAGACAAAATATTCCTTTAAGACCAATTGTTAGTGCCATTAATTCCGCATATCGTAATTCGGCAACATTTTTATTTAAAATTATAAAAATTACATCTATTATTTGGAAATATCGATTTTATATAAAAAATTTATGAAAACGATATTCATGAATCACACGGACCTAATGGTCAATTATTGCGTAGTTAATCTTTTTAGTAAGTACCAGTACATAAAAATAAATAATTAAAGACAAATCGCTGAATAACAATAATTTGGAAAGTACAATTAAATTAAATGGAACTTTTAACAACTTATGTAAAAAGAACCTATAATCCTAATTTAAAAATGATTTCTATCAACAGGACTTCGGTATGGCAATAGAGTCTCCTACGATCTGTCCCCATTATTTCACCAGAAGTCTACTGCACCATATCAAGGCACATTGCGAGACTTTTATAAGAGCTCGTAACACAAAAAATAACCACGAGTCTAACATGTCTAACATTTTTATATATTGTTAGTTATCTTAAACGCTCTCAATCTGGCGTAGAAATAAATCAGTCGATGATTTTTTCTGTAACGAATCTAAAAAAATGACGTTCAATGCCAAGCGAGTAAAACTGTGAAGTGTGTCATCTGTACGTTCAAATTGCATATCATTTAGGGTCAGTGTATCAACCTTCTGATAAATTTATCTAGTAGATGTACCCCATGGGACAATTATGGATGTAACTATATCCCAGGAAATTATCTATTAAGTAAATTTAACTAGACGTGAAGATCTCTTAAGTAACATAGTAAATAATTAATTTAATCATGCCATCATACACAAAAGTATTTACATACGTCAAAGATAATAAAATGTGCAACATAATATCGTAAAAATGGCCCAAAATAGACCAATAGAAACAACATAAATACTTTAAACACATTAATTACAGATTAAAACAATAGGTAAGATCGCAATTTAAAAATTCTCTAACACTGAAGAAAGCTTTACTTAATAGGGAATTCCTAATTGTAAATCTGACTCTACACATGTACATTTACTGTACAGCTCCAGGTAGCCGGTTAAAAAATGAGGGCCAAAGTAGTTACTCCCATGACTTGTGGTATTAAGCCTCAACCAGGCCATTCAATATTCCCAATGTCTCTTGTGCCATGGGAATGAATGCTGGGGTGTGTATAAATGGAGGTTTTCTTTTGTGTGTATTAGACAAGTGGGCTTGTGAGAAGTGAAAATTTGTCAGTGAATCTAGTGTGACTGGCGTTTGAAAATTTCAGTGTGGCGTGGAAAAAATAAGAGTATTTTTGTAAAAACGCCAGTTCCGTCAGCTTGGGCACTGTGATGATACATGTAAGAAACAAAGGCAAAATTGACTCTGAATCTACCGTTATTTTATCAGTTTTGGTATTATAGTTGCTTAAAAAAAAACGCCAGTCACGTAAGCGCTGGATCTTTATTAATTTATTTAACAATTTAAGTAGAAAATGCACTTTTTAATGAATTTTTGAAATAAGATGTAAAAAACTATAAAAAATTCATATTAAGGCTTAAAAATGGACCTATATATACTTTGAACGACAGTATCCTTCCCCCAAAAGGTTGGGCAAAAACGGTAAATGAAGTGAACATCGACGAACCAAAAACCCTCCCTATTTTTCGCGATTTTTTTATCGTCTTTGTGCAACCTTTTAGAGGGGGTTACAAGGGGGGAGATGGAATTTGACTGGCTAAGTGATAATTGCAATCTCTATTGTTCAAAGAATATGTAAGCCAATATTTAAATCTTAATAAGTATGCATTTTCAATCATTTTTTTAATGTTTTGGGAAATTCTTGAAAAAAGTGCATTTTGTTAAATAAATACAGTCGAGATTATTTAAAAAGTACTCGACCACAATAAAACGTGCAACAAAGAAAGCGGCAGCTTTGAATCATCTTTCTCTGTTGTAAACAAATCATAGACATGAAATTCGCAAGTACTCAATTCAATTTTTTTTTAATTCTGAAACTATACAAATTCGGACCTGAGCAAAACTCCACCAGTAACATCAAGCAGTTCGTAAAGTGATACAAAATACATCCTCAAATTATATTGTCTCTCTCTTCCTCAGGTACACAGTAAAAGATAGAACACTAGGACTTACGTGATTTATTATTTTACTCTGAGGATGGAGGTTCTCTTCTCTTTAATAAGATTGTTGCTTTTGATTTGCATGAAGACAGAGAATAACCTGTAGCTTTCTTTGTTGCACATTTTATTGCCAGCGAGGTCTTTTTAAACAACCTCTATTTTAAATTTTCTGTAGAAAATGCTACACATGATCAAAAAGAAATTATTAAACTGTTTAGAAACAAATTATATGCCTTCACACAAAAGTTCCGAACATTGCAACAATGAGAATGAGTCTTAAAGAGGGTTTAAGACATGGTTCCCTAAGCCAGTGTTTATGAATGTGACTCCTTCATAAAAATACACAAGCATATTTCCTGTGCATTTTGCCTTAGTGAAAAATCTTCAAATCAAGTGAAGCTCCACTTAAACTGATTTCACTGTGGATAATCTTATATTAAATTAACCTTATGCTTTCTTTTACGATCCATGATCGACTCTTTGGAAATAGTTGTTTATCACTAATGTTGCCAGATCAAATTTTATACTCAAATTAAATATTAATGAAACTATAATTAAGTTATATAAATAAATTAATTTATTATCGGCATACAAAAAACTCAATCTTAACAGAACAAATCAAACTTTTTAAACTAATATAAAGACAACTGTTGATTTTTATACATAAAATTACTACAGATGTCAATTTTAGGGCTTGAACCTGCAATGCTCAAAACCTGGAAAGGTTCCTCTTGGTGAATGGCACTGTAAGTCGTAACTGCAGAAGTTGGTATTTCCGATATAACATCGCCAACAAAACTCATTTGGTAGAAAAGTCTGGACCTGCCACCAGCAAATATTTTATCGTTGTAAATTTCAGCAACATGGATGCCTTTGTCGTCAATTGGAAAAACAGTTGAATTTGTTAAGAATCGATAGTGCCATAAGGATAAACGCGGGCCACCTCCACATAACTGTAACAGAAGAATGATTTTTAAAGTATACAGTATAAGAAAACTGTGTCATTTAAAAAAAAGTTTATAACGATATTAATTCAGATTAAAATTTTTAATAACACATCATATCAGGAGGAAGGAGAAGGCGAGGAGCTCTGACTACATACCGCTGCTAAAAATAGGTTGTTTTGATTAAGAGTTATAGTTCACAAATTGCAGTAATACAATATAGGTTGCTTCTAAAATCTAAACAATTGTCTATAATAGTTCAAGTGTGCTTCTAGAGGGCAGAATATTAAAACATAATATTTCAGTCGCAAACTCCTCTATAAAGTCCTTATTTTACTATAAGGAACGTAACCAGACTGCAACCAACAGTTACTCTCCGAGATATGTGCCCTGCCGAGCGCTGAATTACGAGTTACAAGCCTGGCGCGTTATGTGTAATAATTACATATTACCAACAGAATGCTAATATTCCGCCCTCTAAAAGCACATTTGAACTATGCTAAGCCCAGTCAGGCTATTTATTTTTCGATTGCAACAGACACTGGACCGCTAGATGGCGCCTGCTGACTATTTTACATGTCGCTATCCCAAAGATACCGATACTGCAGTTTAGTTTTAAAATTGATTATTGTCATAAAAATTAGTCACTAAAATATTCATTTTAGGTTAACAAGATTTTTCCCTCAGTCAGAATTTGATTTTACTTCTAAATTCCTTGTCACTAAGTGCTGTATATCGGTTTGGCAATTTATTATACACTTTTACACTCAAGTACTTATAGGGTTCCTTGGATATAAAGATAATCGATGGCTAGGGATTTCTAAGGCGGTGGAATTTTTGGCGATGTAGTTATGATTATAGTTCGATGTGTGTGTGTGTGTGTGTTAATTCAGATTTTGAATAGCATAAATAAAATTAGTAAATACAGGCAAGGAAGTGGTAAAATTCTCAATTGTTTAAAAATATTTCTACACGTAGTACTTCTGTTGACCTCTATTATAAAGTGCACAGCTTTCTTTATGTAGTTTAAACACTCTTATGGCCTCAGGTGATGAACGCTAAACAATAATTGTATAGAAAATTATGGAATTGAAATGGGTATATCAGTAAGATAACAAAACTTGCTGGTCCGTTATATCTCTCAACTGATTTAAACAATAGCATATCGGATATACTTTTTTTGCAAATATCACTAACATGACAGCCCATGGGTTCCCAGTAAAAGGCAAAACCCAACAATTTGGTTGACTTAACGTGTATGATTATACTTTTTTTTTAATACATTTATTTAACGTCGGCCTATTTCTGCTACTGAGGCCTAACACCGACGCCTGTAGACGAGCTACCCCCAACCAGGAATTTTGCCGAACCTCTTGCCTTAAGAAGAGTAGGGATCTTTTACTTGCCTAACATTTAATAGACAAGGGACCGACGGCTTTACATCCTCCCCTCCAAAGGATGGTATGATTGTACTTGTGTTTATTTATTTATTTTTAAATTCCACACGGGTCACTTACAATGACATGAATTCGTCAATCAGGATAAGAGTAAAAATAAAATAAGACATGTAATCATTTTAAAAACTTACATGCAACTATACACATAAATATATAAGAACATAAAAAACAGAAAAGAAGAAGTAGTCCCTTGCAGTGTGCCAATACAATGCGATACTGAGAATCTCGGATAATTACAAAACTGAATATAAAAAAATAAATACCATTCTCTCTATCTCTCTCTTAATGACTGGAACTATTATAAGGAAATTCGTAATTAATTTAAATTAATCACAAATGTTATTAAGAGAGAAAAGAAAGCTTACATTCAATATGTCATACGTCAAAAAAACAACAAAATTGTATGGAACACTTTAAGATCCCTAAATGTTATAAACAATAAAGAAATAACATCATCACCACCTAATATCAATGATGTTAATTTAATAAATAGACCTTTCAATAGTATTACTCATGTTAGCAAACTTCAAAATCAATTAAATTTATTGATAAATATTCCAGACCCAATGTCAGTAACAATATCTTTAAATTCTCTAATGTAGAATCACATGAGGTATCCAAAGCAATTAATCGTCTAAAAGGCAACTCCGTAGGATCTGACAATATCTCGTTAAAAATGATAAAACTAATATCTAAATATTTACTTAACTACATCACATTTATTCTTAACACTGCGATCGATGCGAATGTTTTTCCTTTCTCTTGGAAACATGCTTATATTTTGCCCCTTGCCAAAATTTTTTCTCCCACTGAAGTCTCACATCTTAGGCCTATTAGTATCCTGCCCACTATGTCCAAAATACTTGAATATCTTATGAAGGAGCAAATTTCCGCCTATGTTTTCACTAACAAAATTATACCTGACATTCAGTCAGGGTTTCGTGACCTACACAGCACCACTACTGCATTATTAAATGTTACTGATGACTTTTATAGAGCCATTGACAAAAATAATGTTTGCTGTCTTGTTCTATTGGACTATAGTAAGGCATTTGATACTATAGACCACAGTTTGTTATGTAAAAAATTATCTTTTTTTGGCTTTGATAATACTTCCGTTTCTCTAACACAAAATTATCTATCAAATTGCTCACATAGCGTTTTCTTGGATTCTGAAGTGTCAGAAGCTTTGCCTGTTAATTTTGGGGTTCCCCAGGAGTCAATTCTTGGACCCCTGTTATTCTCTATATATCTCGGATTTCCACACGTTTTTATAAAAGTGTAATATTCATCATTATGCGGATGATACAGCTTTACCTCAACTTTTTTCCAAGCGAATATATTCTAGCATCTGAGGCTATTAATAATGAATTGAAATCTTTATTAGATATTTCATTAGCATATAATTTAAAACTTAATACTAACAAGTCGGCGGTAATGTATTTGGGGTCAAAAGCAAAGAGAAACACCTTGGACCAACTAAACATTAATTTAAATGGTGAACAACTACCTGTTGTTGATCATTTTAAAAATTTGGGTCTTTGGATAGATTCAGACTTAAGATTCGCTAAGCATATTAGTTATTTGTGTCAAGTTTCATACTGTACACTGAAGAAATTATTTTCCCAAAAAGATACTTTAGATCCTAAAATTAAACTTCAATTATGTGACAGTCTAATTTTCTCTAAGATATCCTATGCAGATGCTATCTATGGCCCTGCATTGAGAGATTCTGATGCCAAACGACTTCAATTATTACAAAATGCCTGCCTACGATTCTGTACAGGACTTCGTAGATTTGATCATGTTAGTTATAAATATTGTGAAATCGGCTGGATAAAATTAGACAAGCTGCGTTCTCTTCATTTTCTCTGTTTAACCCACAGGGTTCTTGATAAGCAAATCACGATATATTTGTTTGAGAAATTGTCACGTCTTAAATGTAATCAAGTGAATACACGTAAGCGGGATTTTCTGGCAATACCAAAACACTCCTCTGCCCTCTTTAAACGTAGCTTTTCTTATAATTCTAGCAAGTTACATAACAGTTTATCCTCTGACTTTAGGCACTACTCAATTTATAATTTTATAAAGAAACTGAAGCGATATCTATTTTCTTATTTTTTCTACTTTTTAGTCTCCATACCTTTATGTCACGCGTGTCATTAATTTTAAGTTGTAGTTGTAATTATTAATATGCATTTGCAATCCATGTTTTTCGTAATTACATTATTTTTTAAATTTATGTATTTGTTGTTGCTCTGGTTAAGTTGAAAATCATTGATTTATTACTATTATTATTATTGTTACGTGCTTACAATTTTCAGTAAACACTTTGTGGATTCGAATAACTTGCAACAAGAATTTTCACAAACCACTATTTTATTTAATCACTAAAATTACACTAGTAAATACTTAAAAATTACACAACTAATAATAACTTGCTCTAATATAAATTCACTACTTTTAATACACTATGTACTTTACTTTTCTTCTTAAACTTGTCAACTCTTGTCTAACCTAAAAACTCTCTGTTTGTTTACTTCACTCAACTGAACTCTTCTTCTACAAACTGTCTCTGTAACCAGAACCACAGATTACCCAGAACTGAACTGGATACTGAACTGTTCCTTATTCTTCACTAAACTGTACTGTTCTGTTCCCCCATCTGCTGGCTTCACCTCTTTATATACCCACTTGGAATGTCCAGAATATCATTGTAGAACTTTCCAGAAGATACTGGAGTTCTCTATAATTTTCTTAGGCACTACTAAATGGTGGTTCGCCAGTTGGCCCACAGATGGCGCCGCTCTTCTGGCCAGGGAGTAATTACAACTCTCCTCTCTGTTAGAGGGCAGCACATAACACTGCCCCCTCCTTAAGCCTGAACGTCCCGGTCAGGCATTTCAGATACCCCAGTATACTTTGCCAACCTGTCCAGGTGCACGATCTTCATCTTGGACTTCTTTCTACGTTGAATCCTATAAACAACGTCGTTGATCCGAGTGATGACAGAATACGGTCCTTCCCAAGGTGAGCGAGGCTTCGAGAATCCTTCTTCACTCCGCTGTGGGTTATACAGCCAAACCGAGTCCCCCACCTTGAATCCTGCTGAACTGGCATTGCGGTCATATCTAGCCTTCATTCGATCACCACTCCCTGTAGGTGACCTCTTGGCAGCCACATTCGCACAAACCTTGCAACTGCGACACCAAGCCTCTACATCCTGACAGCTATTTACCCAGTAAAATCGCTCCCGTACTCTAGCCAAAGTCTTATTTCTGCTAAAGTGCTCTCTGGATATTCCCTCGTGCACTTCCCGAAGTACTTTTGGTACTCGGCACCTGGGTATCAGCAACCGCATGGTAACTTCTTTCCCATCCGGACTCTCCCATGCTCTCCGTAATAGGCCATCTATAACTCTAAGTGAATCCCATTGCGCCCATAAAGCCTTCAGTCCAACACTTTTACTGGAAACGTCCTTCCATTCCGGGCGGATTCCTTTTTCTTTCGCCTTCAACATTGGTCCAATTTCATCGTCGTTCAGTTGTTCCTCTCTTAGAACTTCCTTTGACCAGTCCTTCGGAACCTCTATCTTAACTGCCTTCACTTCTGCTATATCCTGCTGCGTTTTTACATTCTCGGCATTCACTTCCTTAGGGCTCCTCTGGCGACAGTACCTCTTGACATGCCCCAATTTGCCACAATTATAACAGCGGATTACTTTTGTCGGACCTCCAGCACTTCGCTGCTGCTTCGGCTCCTGTTTCGGCGGTTGCGGTTCCTGTTTCAGCTCCGGTCGCGAACTTAATTCGTTTAGTAATTGTGCGACCATTTTCTGTATGTCTGTTAACATAACAATCAATCTCATCTTATCAGAGCGAACTTCCTCTTTCTTTGCAGTGTTTACTTCCCCAGGATTCCGTTCTCGACACTGCCGCATCATATGTCCTGGTTTGCTGCACTAATAACACCGAATCACCTTCCTTGGCTGTCCCTCGCTCTGTTCTCTTTCCTGCTTCTTTGGAGCATCTGGTTTGTTCATCAACTGGCTTATCATTTTGTGCAGGTCAGCCATCAAAGATTCCATATTTGACTTTTCTAAATGGTTCTCTTCTTCTACTTTCATGGCTCGTACTCTCGGATGTAGAGTCTCTTCATAAGCGGCCTCAACTTCGAGGGCATGGATCAAGGCTTCGCTACCAGTCTTAGCTCGAGTTAATCTAAGGACTCGCCTGATCTCCTCATCTCTTATGCCATCGATGAAAGTACCAACTATTAATTGTTCCTGGAATTCTTTGGGTGCATCCGGGTAAGCCAGGTATGTCAGTCGCTCAACAGCTGCTTCAAAATCTTGTAAACTTTCCCCAGCCTTTTGTGTGCGTGATTTGAGCTGAGTCCTGTATACTTGGGCGAGGTGTTGGTCGCCATATCTTAGATCTAGTGCAGCTTCCAAAACTTTAAAATCCCGTTGCTGCGTCACTGGGATACTCTGAAGCAACTCTGAGGCTTGGCCCCTTAATGCTAGCACCAATGCCATAGCTTTGTCTTCATTACTCCAATTGTTTGCGTATGCCGCTGCCTCAAATTGTCTTTTATAGGTTGACCAAGAAGTTTGACCATCAAAGGAAGGCGGTTGTAATCGAGGACCTGATGATGATAATACCAGCTGGCCTCCTTGTTCTCTTAACAGTCGCTTAAGTCGCTCTACCTCTCCTTCAACTGCACGAAATTTTCCTTTGACTTCAGTTACTTCCTCTTCAACCTTAGTAACTTTTACTTCAACGCCAGTAACTTTTTCTTCGACACCAGTAACTTTTTCTTCAACGTCGGTAACTTTTCCCTTAATGTCACTAATTTCTCCTTCGACGTTACCAACTTTTTGTTCAACTTCATCTACTTTTTCCTTGACTTCATTAGTGGCTGACAGGATAGCATCTTGTTGCACCTGTATAATTTTTCTCAATTCTTCCTTTTCTTCTTGACGTCTTCTTTCTTTTTCTTCTTCACGTCTCGCTTGTTCTTCTTTCTCTTCTAGACGTCGTTTTTCTTGTTCTTCTTTATCTTCTTGATGTCGTTTCTCTTGTTCTTCTAGCATCATTTTGCTAAATGCAGCTAACATGTCTTGCATTTGTTTTTCAGCGGCCATGCTTCTTGTTTCCATTCAAAAACTAACAAACAACACTAACAAGTTTTATTTAAAGTCTATATCGCTTCTCAGTTGAAACCACTTAAAAACTACACTAATTTCTAAACAGAATGTCCCAGAAATTTCCTCACACTAGCACAAATAAATCTTGTCTAATGTCTATATCACTTTCCAGTTCGACTCACTTCAATATCTCCAGTGGTTTCCAAATAGAACACTATGGAACTTCGTCGAATTCTTCAGAAATTCTGTTGCAATTCCGCTTCCGACACCAATTGTTACGTGCTTACAATTTTCAGTAAACACTTTGTGGATTCGAATAACTTGCAACAAGAATTTTCACAAACCACTATTTTATTTAATCACTAAAATTACACTAGTAAATACTTAAAAATTACACAACTAATAATAACTTGCTCTAATATAAATTCACTACTTTTAATACACTATGTACTTTACTTTTCTTCTTAAACTTGTCAACTCTTGTCTAACCTAAAAACTCTCTGTTTGTTTACTTCACTCAAGTGAACTCTTCTTCTACAAACTGTCTCTGTAACCAGAACCACAGATTACCCAGAACTGAACTGGATACTGAACTGTTCCTTATTCTTCACTAAACTGTACTGTTCTGTTCCCCCATCTGCTTGCTTCACCTCTTTATATACCCACTTGGAATGTCCAGAATATCATTGTAGAACTTTCCAGAAGATACTGGAGTTCTCTATAATTTTCTTAGGCACTACTAAATGGTGGTTCGCCAGTTGGCCCACAGATGGCGCCGCCCTTCTGGCCAGGGAGTAATTACAACTCTCCTCTCTGTTAGAGGGCAGCACATAACATTATTATTAATTTAATTCAGATCACTAGCAAAACATTCATTCAAGCTATAAACTTATCTTAAAACTTAAGTGTAGCGTTTTGGGTTCTTTCTTAAAAGCAGTTATAGAAAGTATTGGCACTATGTAGCTACCGCTAGCAGTCAAAGCATATTCTTATTCTAATCAGGAACCTGTTATCAAAGGCTAAATTACCAGTACAGTGAACCAGGTATGTACTTCACTTAATTGCTGACTGGTCATATCTACTACAACATCTGTATACACTAACACGGACATGTGTCATCAGCATACTATCATAGAGTTAATACTATTAAAATTATTTACATAAATGATATAAAGTATGGGTTCCAGGACAGATCCTTGCAGACCTCCTACAGGTATTTTCAGTAGATTTGAATTTTATCCCTGTCAATTACTGTATAGTATTTTTTTTCAACGCAGGTATCTCCAATTTGAGGTCTGATGACGCAGGTCATACCTCCTTAATTTGCTTATTAAAGGCGCATGGCAAACTAGATTAAACCCTTTACTTAAGCCAACCTACAAATTTTTTTAATATTAATATTATCATATAAAATTGTTAATAATTTGGTACCTACAGAAGTCACACTGCCATTTCAATTCTAAATTGTTATAATTTTTTTTTTTTTCTAAAGATTGTCACCATTTGTAGAGTAGAGTCAACATATTTTCATAAAATATGCGTCTATGCCTAAGTTTATTTAGTTTTATCGAATTATAATTTCAGATGTTTGCTGTGGCAGAACATGGTAATATAAAATAGCATTAAGAATATCTTTTCAATGGCATTATATATAATAATATTAAAAATAAACATCACAGAAATTAGACAGCCCCCAATTACAGAAGCCAGAGGGTTGTATGGAAGGGGTTAAACATTGAAAAAACGCAGATATACAACCATTTCCTCCGACAGTGTCGGAGCTGGGATTCGAACCCGGTGTCGCGATATCATTGTGATTAATCGCGATTGCCATATCTCGTCTTAATCGGCCAGACAAATTGTATTGTATTGATAGTTTCTAAACCAAAGATAGAAGGTCAGATAAATTAGAGAAAAACTATACATTTTAACACTGTTAACAACGCCATTCTTTTTCAGTATCTTGAAATATCCCAAAGAACAAAAATAGTTAATGATTCGTAAATAATAGGATTTAGAAAAAAATATATAACTAAAAGCTGAATGGTAGATGGTTTCCTATTTAAAATTTTTTAATTTAGATTTTTATCATTTCGATGCTAAATCTCTTGTTGCCTAAATTTTCTTTGTCTTATGAATGGCCATCATTTTTATAAAGAACAATAAATATCAATAAAGACCTTCTCAGATAGCCAAGCAGCTCTTAAGGATGTTCCCAAAAGGCTCTCAATCATGTTTACAATAAAAAGTACTTGACAAACACTACAATTTTTCGATCTGGATATAAGCATAGAAATAAACCTACTAAGCTGCAGCCGTCATCGAAGTCTTAGCATATCCACTCTCATTTAGTTATGAAAATTAAAAGAAATTATCCGGTATGAAGATAAATAAAACAGTAATCTATGTAAGTATCTATGGATTAACCTTTTTTTTCTTTAATTTTAACTTTTTTAAAGTAATTTACAAATATCGAAAACAAAAAGTGAAACCAAGTAAAGATCTATTAATGGGTTTTATTAAGACATATTTCTGCAAAAATTAATTCTCCTAAGAAATAAAATTTTCACAGTAGATCTTCTGGACCACTATTGGTTCCGGAAAATATGAAAAATCTGAGAGATCTCAAAATTCTATATCTGCTATTGGCTGTTTATGAAAATTAAGAGAAATTATGTGGTACCAAGATAAACAAAATAATAATCTAGGTTTGTATGGAATTATTTTTCCTTTTTAATTTTTTTAATGTTACATTATGTTATAAACACCGAAATTCCAAAAGTAATTCTGTAGAAACCTAAATTATTTTACTTGTTCATGGCACCAAATAACTTTTCTTAATTTTTATATATAGCCAAATGAGAACAGTATTTTTGTGAAAACTTCATTTTTTAGGAAATTACTTTTTGTAGAAATATTTGTTAATAAAACTAATTAATAGATATATCTATTTTGTTTTAATTGGATTTTTAATGTCTGCTAATTGTATAAAAAAATTTAAAAACATAAAAAAAGAAAGTAAATTCGTATATGGGGGTGAGCATGGTGCGTCTTTACTATGTACATACTTCAATATGCGATGTAAAGCAATGTCAGGCGCGGTAAGTAGTTGGATGGGTGACCGTTCCAAAGAAGACCGCGTCCTCGCCTCACACATTTTCCAGCGGCTTGTATAACAGTGTATGCGCGGAAGATATACAACCTTAGACGAGGGTTGTATAGGGGATATACCATCCTTCGGAGAGGATGTAAAGCCGTCCGTCCCTTTTTTACTAAATGTTAGGCAAGTAAAAGATCCCTACTCTTCTTAATGGAAGGGGTTCGGCAAAATTCCTGGTTGGGGGTAGCTCGTCTACAGGCGTCGGTGTTAGGCCTCAGTAGCGGAAATAGGCCGACGTTAAATAAATGTATAAAAAAAAAATTCATATATTATTTTGTTTGACTTACAAAATATTTTTTTCTTAATTTTCATAAACAGCCGAGTGATATGAGTGGATATGCAAAGATCTCGATGTACCCAAGGAGCATTGAAAGACACATTTTAGACAATGGTCGCCACTGTGTCGAAACATGTTTTTGGACACAACACATTTTATACTAGTCTAGGCATCAGAGGTTGAATATCACCGGATTGATGGAATAATTCCTAAGGAAGCTTTTTTTCTTCTATCGCTTCTTTTTATGTTTAAAAAGAGATTTATTGAAAATGCCCCCCCCAATTCGGTTCGAAACATATTGTTTAAACAATTGAAAGGGAAAATTTTAGCGTTTTTTTTAAATATCGCCGAAAATATCAATAATAGGACAAAAAATCAAGAATAGAAATTTATTCGCCATTAAATTCTACATAAAAAAGGGATTTCCATTTATTTCGATTGGTGTAATAGTTTTGAAGATAGAACCATGCAAAGGAGTGCGCTCGACTCCCCTTGCGTGCCACACTGCTATCGACACTTCTTGTTTACACATTATGCGATTTTATAACTGTAGTTAACCATGCACCGCGCCGGCGAGGTTAGGCGATTTGCTCAAAGCGTTGACTCCCGTTCCAGTTGCTTATAAAGTTCAACGGCAGTACGCTTGCGCGGGAATTGTGAGGTGTTGAGTTTTAAATGTAAGTGTTCTATTATATGTACTTCGTGTCAAAAAAGCAGTGGCTAAAACTTCATTCAACCTTTGTTCTTTACCACCTACTAATGCAGCAGCACGACAGCATGCATATGTACCATCAAATACAAAGACGGGGAGACATTGATTTGGAACCAACCGAATGGGGGTGGCAGACTCTGAACGGTTTACTCCTAGTAACCACTGAAAAAAGAAGCTGCACCACCAGCATTGCTGAAAATAATACTTGTAGTTGAGGTGGATGCAAGGGAAACTGTGGGTGCTGTAAACATGGGCTGAAATGTTCCATCATCTGTTCCCGTTGCGAAGGTCAAACTTGCTCCAATGTCGAAGCACTCAGAATTGACATTGAAGAAGACATTGATGAACATATTGACATCCATCTCGAGGAGTTTTTTAAAGTTGAGATGTAAAATGAAGATGATGAAGGGACGGGAGAAGCTGAAGAGACTGTAGATTGGAGAGATTCAAGGAACCAAGGAACATCATGAAATCAAAGAACCAGAAATAGCAGAGCAACTCGATCTTGGGCAACAACCTAAATGTAAAAGGAGGAGAATGGTTGTATGAATAACAATATAATACATAGCATAATCCTGAAACAATAATTTCAATTATATCACCAGAATTCGTGTCTTCAATTCTTTAACTAGGTACCACATTCATAATAATTTCAACTGTTTGCTCTCTTACGCTGATGTGACTCGCGACTCGCTCTTTCCCACGGTTCTATCTTCAAAACTATTACACCAATTGAAAAAAATGTAGAGCCCTTCTTTATGTAGAATATAGTGGAGAACAAATTTCTATTCTCGATTTTTTGCACTATTATTAATATTTTCGGAGATATTTTTAAAAAACCCTAAAATTTCCCCTTTCAATTGTTTAAACAATATGTTCTGGATCGAATTGGAGGGGCATTTTTAATAAATCACTTTCTAAACATAAAAAGAAGCGATATAAAGAAAACAGCACAAAGGCATATATTCCTATATAGTCCACACTGTGTAGGATATATGCCCAAAGTTGTGATGAAAATGTGTACTAACTTGATTTCAAAATATGCCCATAACTGTTTCCAAATTATAGCTAAAATGTGTCCCATGTTTACGAAATTTTACTGTAATGAAGCCAATATGTAACTAACATGTTTCTTATCGTTTTCATATTTTACTGTAATGTACCTTACTATGTGTAGTTACAAAATGTTTAGGCACATATGAGTATCTTAAATATTTTGTAACCAAAATTTATGTGCCAGTTACCAATGTGTTTATGTGTGTCTAGACACAAATGCAGCAAGTAAGTGCTATTTATAGTGTTTATTATTGAAATATAGTTTTGTTAATTTTGTTTTAATTAAACAACTACAGTATATGTGAATTCTTATTTCATATTCATTTATTTACAACCCATTTACCAAAATTTCGTTAATCTCATCGACAAACGGAGTTAGAAAATCTTTTAAATTTGGTTTACTTGCTCCAAAATATATAGCGAGAACCATTGGTTTTATCATTGGCATTACGCACAAAATAGGTCAAAATTCGGATTTTGAACTGTTATTTATTGGAAGTCCATCGATGTTAAAATTCAGTTCAATATATATATTGATTTGTTCAATGTTCGAAATGAATGAAGCAAGCAAGTTTTCAAGCCGTTTTACCAGTACTCGCCAAAACCCATTTGAACCATATGTATTTTCTTTGGTATTTCAAGTAATATTCTACTATCTGTGGGCAAATAATTATGGAGGCATTTGCTACATCGCTATCACTACTGCCGCCTAGGTCAGAGTAAATAGCAGATTTCTTATCATTTGATGGTACTTTTAATGATAATAAAGACAGAAATGGCCTTTGCTTCACCTCTTTCATATAAGTTAAAAACTTTGCTTGATTTTCTTGTAAGTAAACATTTTTTTACAATGTTGTATTATAAATTTTTGATTAAATGTTTACTTTTAGCATCTTTACAAAATACTTTATGTAACCAGAGTAAGCTGTTGTCAAAAATGACCTGCTAACAGGTGATAGTGTATACACACACACACAATTTATGCACAAAACGGAAAAACGTGTCTAACTTTACGAAAACATGTGTTGGTGTAGACGCATTTAAGGTATGAAAAGAAACATGCGCGTCTAAAATACAAACATGTGGAGATATACGTGTCCTCCTGGCCAAATTTCAGCAACATGATGGGTACACGATTTTTAGACACATTTTAAATACATTTTGACCAAGGGGTGTCGACACGATGTATCAGAATTGTGTCTAACATTTCCAAAAATAGCCTCAACATAGAAACATTTTGGGCACAAAAAAACAAAATATTT
This sequence comes from Leptura quadrifasciata, assembly GCA_963675555.1. Taxonomy (NCBI): domain Eukaryota; kingdom Metazoa; phylum Arthropoda; class Insecta; order Coleoptera; family Cerambycidae; genus Leptura; species Leptura quadrifasciata. Next base: position 92,420,701 of record OY776677.1, on the reverse strand, counting down.
TAATTTGGACGTAGTGCCTATTTTCACACAATATTTCTGTAATGTGTCGACACATGACCCATAAAATACTACCATTTGGACATAGTGAGCTTTGTGTCGACACAGTTCAGACACAATATATTCTGCCCCGATCCAAGCATATTTTGCTTCTACAGTAGGTGCGTCTGGAATTTAATTATACATATTTATACCTCTTATCCAATATATCATTATTACATAGCCTGTAAATTTATAAACCAAAAATGACTAACATTTAAAAAAGGTGTCTGAGAACCTCCTTATAGCTAAAGTCAAGCTCAACCAAGTGCAGAGAGTTGCCTACCTAAGCATAACCCGAGCTATGGGAACAACGCAACGAGAGCTATGGAGGTAACACTGTGTCGGCCACCATTAAATATATATCTAGGAGAAATGTCTCTGACAACAATGGTACGCCTCAAATCCATTGGCATACAAATAAATGTATGCTGTGGAGAGGAAAGGAGCTACCTGTAGTTTGAGGTTGTCAGGAAGTCGCCTCTTCTATAGGCGTGCACAGATGGCATCCCATTTTGTCTTCGACAGACCTTACATAATACAGTTAAATAGTGAGAACGAGGCTGCTGGCGAAGGTGTGATCAACATCTTCACAGACAGATCAAAAAAGAAGGCTAGAACAGGATGTGGAATATACTCCAGAAGTCTGCAAATCCAATATAAATGGACTATGGATGGGCAAGCTAGCATAGTACAGACGGAACTAGCAGGCACAACCATAGCCGCAAAAAGAGATCGTCCGTTGACAAACCACGGGCAAACCAAACAAGATCTACACAGATTGTCGATAATCTCTACTAAACCTGAGAAGTTACAAAATTACCACAGGAGCAGTATGGGAATGTCACCGAGCATTTGTGGGTGCCTCCAGCATGAATAACATATTGGCATGCTGGGTGAAAGGAGACGCACAGTGTAGTGGCAACAAAGTAGGCTAGAAGGCAGCATGCCTAAATATCTTTGGACTAGGCCCGGCCAGTCTGATATCGATCACGGCGATAACACAAGTAATTAAAGAGAACATCCACAATGAATTCAAGAAGCTGTGGGATGAAACAACCAGCTGTCAGCTTGCTAGGGAACTACTAAAATATCCCAACAAAAATACAGCAATAGACTACCTGTCCATTAAGGAAACATCTACACATGAGATATTAAGTGTAACACCTCTCTGTAGAGGTTGTGAACAAGAAGATAAAATGGTTCAACATGTACTCTGTGACTGTTCTGCCGTCTTATCAATCAGAGAATCCATTTTGGGAGGACGTTGACCTACTTTGACCGATGTAAGGGAGATGCCCCTAGGCAGCATCACCAGCTACTTCAGAAGATTAGGTTGGTTGAAGGCCTAAGTGAGGGTCTGCCTACACAGAGGAAATACCTACAAGGGGCCCAATGAGGCCTAAGTACTGTGATAAACATTTTGCTTTGACCACCCTCCCAATCAATTCCAACCCCCTTATAGGCTGCAGTTCCAGTATCGCTTTTTTCCAGAGTGAGAGACTCCTTGCTATTTTGCAAATAAATTTATTGCATTAATATAATCTCATAAATATGTTGTTACATACCACATAATCTTCATTGAAACTAACAGCTCCAATCCAATTGCCAAGTTCAGGGCGAACAACTTTATCATCTAGGTGAGGTTCAATTTTATTCGATATTTTATATGTGCGAATGTCCCAAATATTCACTAAACCGTCTTCACCTCCAGATATTAAATCGTTGGTACTAAAAAAAAAATATATATTTTTTAACTATTCACACAACTTAGTTCACTCTACATACTTGGCGGTTAGACAGTGCACATAATCTTTATGTTTACTGAGTGTTTTCAAAAGGCGTCTGGTTTCTATATCAATCACATAAATATTGTTATCACCACAGCCAGCATAGATCTGTCTTGTATCATCGTTATACAACAAACAATTCACATCTGTTTTATCGAAAGCATCCTTTTGATTTGGAATATCAATTGTCCATACAGGCTGTATGTTCTTACTATTTTTAATATTCTTCCACAAGTAAGCGTAAATCTCTCCAACACCTCCAACGATCAGATGGGTTTGAGTGCTTAATAAACTGTTAACCTGCAAGTCTTCTTTGACTGTGAACCTATTTTTTGGGGTAAGTTCTTCTTTAGACAAACTAGTTTCTGGCTGAATAATTTTGGATAAACTAAGGGCAAAGACAAATCATGATTAAATACGGCCAGTATGGATTAATTTAATTTTCTACTTACTGAAAAATTGATATTACACCATAAATATCACCAAGCACCAAATAATTTCCACAGGGACTAAATGCCTGGGATAAAACTGTGTTATAAAATGCCTTATTTAATTTGTTTACCATTTTCAAACTGTACGCTAAATAAAAACATTAACAAACCACAGATCTAACCTATAAAATATGCTTACTTTTAGACTTTTCAAGTTTCCGTGTTTTAATTTCATTTCACGATGTTGGTGTCGCTGATTAGTCTTTATTATAAATTTCTGTAGTAACTTTTCTGTCTCGCCTATTAGTTTATCTGTTAACCCATAGATGGCAGAGGAATAGCTCCGTGCGTCCTGTTACATCTTAGTTATAGTTTGATATAGTGATGGGCACTATCAAATGATGTGAACCAGAAGATATTACTATATAATTGATTTCTACTATATCAGATGAATTAATTTTAATAAATTTACTGAATTATAACACAAATTATAAAGGGTAGACTTGTCGTGCCATCTATTATGGAGCAGATTATTCCGTAGTATACTATATTTTGTTCAACTCCTACAGTGTAGATACAGGGAGTTAGTAAACCTATCATTTACAGGGTGAATGTTAACCTATGCGCATAAACGTAGGAAAAGTTAGCTTATGATGAACAATGTCTAATAATGAAAAAAAAAAAATGTAGGAAAATTTTTTTAGATTTTGTTTTCCTGTTAAAAATCAAGATACTGCTTAAACGTGGCTTTTATTAGGCTACGACGCTATTGAGAGCAATTTTTGTATTGCCAAAAGAGTTCATATGAAAAAATGTGTTTTGCATGCAATGTCGAAACTTAGCTATTCTTGGCAAAGGGTGTAATATCAGAACCAATGGATTAAATAACATTTAACTAAAACTTAAAATACGTGACAGCAATTTTCCATGTAATTAAAGCTAATCACGGTTATGAATTTGGTTATTTTAAAATATTTTAATTAAAACACGGGATTAGTACGGGGGTGAATGTAATGGTGAATGAGGCAATATCACAACATGGAAAATTACTCTCAAGTGTTTTAAGCTTTAGTTAAGAGCCATACAAACCATTTCAAGAGTAAAAAAATGTTATTTAGACCATTGGTTCTGATATTACACACTCTGTAAAGAATAGCTTGGTTTTGACGACCTTGCAAAACACATTTTTACATATTAACCCTTTCAGCGATGCAAAAAATTGCTGTCAACATAGCACCTTGGCTTCATAAAAGTCACGTTTAAGCAATTTTTGTCAAGAAAACCTCTCATACACCACCATGGCACCAGGACCCGTTTTTCGAAATTTCCAAAAACTGGGCCAGCAAAATAGCTGTCGAGAATATTGTTGGAATTTTCAGGACATCTGAGAACAAGTATCACATAGACAGCAAAAAAGCCCTTTAAACATCCGATGTCAAATTTCACTTCGAATTCAGAAACATGACCACTCCGATCGCCCGCAGCTATGACCTCTACTTTGCCCCTCTTCCTGCACCTATTAGCCAATAGTCAGCAAAATCTGTGAGAGGCATTTTTACAGCGGTGTCACGACCTATTAGTCAAGAAAAAACCCCTGACGTAGCTTTTGTCATAGAAGAGGTTCGATAAAATTTCCAAATTGGACTGGCATTCGCGGAAATAAACCGACGTTAAATAAATAGATTTGTTAGGATTCTCACTCAAATATAATGCATTGTACATCTGTTGACAAGATCATTTAGTCTGGAGCAATCTTTGAACTTTTGGGGGCGAGCGTATGTGCGTCTTTACTATGTACATACTTCGGTAAGCGATGTAAAACAACGACAGGCGCAGTTAGTACTTGGATGGGTGACCATTCCAACGGAAACCGCGTCCTCGCCTCACACATCTTCCAGCGGCTTGTATATCAGTGTATGCGCGGAAGCTACAACCTTAAGCGAGGGTTGTATAGGAGATATACCATCCTTCGGAGGGGATGTAAAGCCGTCGGTCCCTTGTCTATTAAATGTTAGGCAAGTAAAATATCCCTACTCTTCTTAAGGGAAGAGGTTCGGCAAAATTCCTGGTTGGGGGTAGCTCGACTACAGGCGTCGATGTTAGGCCTCAGTAGCGGAAATAGGCCGACGTTAAATAAACGTATAAAAAAACAAAATCCTTGAACTTTATTAAAATACAGTGCTACATTTTCATACTCTTAATTCTAACTAAACCTACAAGAATCTTAAAGACACAAGAAGCCAATTAAACCGTAGTGTCACTGGAATAAAATTCGATTCGTTAAACTAATATCCCGAATAAAGAAAGGTACGGATAATAATATAAGTTGTAATTCGTTTAGCTTCGACTGCAACATGTATTTTTCTCTCACTATATACAATCGGGCTTTTGAAATTTTTTTTTTAAATCGCCTTATTTATATTAACGTCCTGACGGAGTTTATCATTAGTTCGTCTGGTCGATAGCCGAGTGGGTCAAGGCGCGAGGTGGCAATCGCGATTAATCACAAGGACATCGCACCACCGGGTTCGAATCCTGGCTCCGGCACTGGCACTGTCAGAGGAAATGGTTGTATGTCCGCGTTTTTTCAATGCGTAACCCCCTTCCGCACAAGCCCTGGCTTCTGGAATTGGGGGCTGTCTAATTTCTGTGATGTTTATTTATTATAGTTATTCCACCACTCAACCAGAACACGACCAACGACCAGTCCCTACCACATTGCCATCTGCCTCAATGAGACTCGATTTCAGGAATGGTACAGCGACTCACCGTGTTGCCTCTCACACAACTCCACCTAGTCTACTGCTACCAACTCGGTAACACATGAAAACACCACTAAACATATGGATGTTTAGTTTAGGGTATGGCCTAGCTAGGATTCGAACCCGGAACTCCTTGGTTGCAAGACAAACACGTAAGCGCTGAGTTACTTGTAATGGTGTCCATTATAAAAACTAGCAACAAAAAGACCCGCCTGCTACAAAATTGTCGAGCGTACCTCAAGCTTTTGGAAGAACTCTGATCACAGTGGTTATCCGTGATTTTTAGTATCAGTGAAAAAATCACAGGTCGTGAAAAATCGCTCATCACTATTTTGCGAGGGGGATCAGACTTTTTTTTTCAACATTTATTCATTGTGCATATTAGGACTTTCTTATTTACTTCTCTGATTATTTAAATTCCCTCTTTACACAAGGAATTAGAAAGCGTAATTTACAATAGAATATTATGCCTTTTCTCAAATTTTACCACCCAGTGCTAATAGTCATAGTTCCAAAATAACGCTTTCCAAAAGCTCCCAAAGATAATACTAATGTAATGAGTCTGGTTATATTATTTTTGTACAAAACCAAGTTATCGGAGTAGGTAAAAGTTACTCACTATAAATACACAATGGACCTGTTAGTGGTGACGTCAAGATTAGTTAAAAGCGTCTGAATCTATGCAATCATACACTGCAGCGAGTCATTAATTAATGTATACTACGGGGGAAAGTAAAAACAAATTGAACCTTATGGCGCATGTAGTTTAGGCCGACTTTAAGACTATAAAATTACAGCTCTACTTTTTATTGAAATTGGACAAACTAACACAGAATCGTTACGTCTTCAAAAGTTAACGACTTTGGTTGGTTAAGAGCGGAAAACATCTACAAATATAACATGTGAGTATAAATAAATAAAATATAAACCACCACAGAAATTTTTATAGGAAGGGAAAGGAGGGTAGGTTTGTCTATGTAAATGTTTTGTTTTGTAAAAGTTATGTGTATTACTCCACCATTAATCCACCGTATCGTAGACAGGTAAACCCTGGTGGAGCAATTTGTAAGCGTGTCTGGGTCATTGTGTCTCCGTCGGTCTGTCAGACCGCAATTACGTATCAGCGGTTTCGTGTTAACTCAGTGGCGGCCCGTGGCTTTCAGCTCTGGGTGGGCAGAAAGGGGGATAGAACCGAATAATAATGACACTTTCCCACAGAAATTTAGTGCGTCAAAAAATCACGCAAAAAACATTCAATGATGCCTTGTCGCCTTGTATAACGTTTTAAAATTGTCAACCCCTGTTGAATTCCACGGATTTTTACTGAATAACATGCAAGTTCAGCAATAAAGCTTATGTTTTTATTTCACTTCCAGAAACATTTCTCATACTCTGTGGCACAAAATTTTCTATTGGACGAATTTCAATTTACATTAATGAGATTTTCCATAATGGGGCGAGATCGCTTTAATTTAGTTACAAAAATTTTGTCGTCGTATGTTGGGAATGCAAAACTATTTTTTAATAAAAAATGTATAATATCAGAATTATCACTTACCGTTTGTCCTACGTCGGCCAAGGCAAATATTGTAATATTAATAATTTGTCAGTTGTCCATTGACTACACTTTTTCTACTAAAGTAGACACTTACTATTTAGTAAATACCAACAAATATCACAGATTATAAATTAAAAAAACATAAAATTGAGAGAATAAAACATTACACAAATCCAATCAAAAACCAAAATCTTCCAATTCTAAAATAGCAGAAACAATTTCCAACGTTTGAGATTCGCGAATACTGACTTGACTTGACTCCACACACCCGAAAATGAAACAATTCTTGGCGAAATATCACGACACTGTAAAAGAAAGGGAAAGGGATGAGGGTGGCAGTGTCCACATCCCATCGAGCGCGAAGTCCCATATTTTATTTCATTTACATATTATATTAATTTCAGATCTAAAACTGCTAAAATAAAATTAAATATTATTTTAGTACTTTTTGGATAATATAGAGGCATATGTGTTCTAATATTATACCTTAAAACGCAAAGAAAAATAATATTATGGTTATAAGTAACTTAACTATATGGTAACGCTGATACGTATATTAACTTCTTTTTGTACTTATTTATCAAATTAGAAATTGCTATCATATTTGATATTCATAAGGGATTGATTAATCAACTTTAACACATTAATTATTTTTCCTGTTTGATATCTTTTCAATTGTGAACATATTCTATTCAATATTCATATTGTTTATTACAAGTTTTGCTCAGGGATGGCATGCCCACTTTATGTTGTAAATAGCTTAAGCATGCAAGACGTACGTCTCGTTTTGGGCGTAAGATTGAAGTGAATAACCAACATGCGCGTAGACGTATTATGACTGAATTCACGATTTCTGAGCAATGCTTGCCCGCCCTGGCTTGGCACATGACACCTTCGGCAGTATTACGCCCGGTTTCTAAACGGATTCATAAGTGTACCTACATGAGGCAGATAATATGTTGTAAAAATAATATTATAATATATGATAATTTAACTACAAAAATATATAAAAATATAAATATACCTTTATAACTACCGCTTATGCAATTGGGTGGGCGCTGCCTACACCCTGCCATCCCTGACGGGCCGCCACTAGTTAACTCCGATCGCTGAATTTTTGAGGTAAATTTTTTTTTATGCAGTATCATTAATGTAATGTCTCATGTAGAGAATGTTTGCCCTCTCATGTAATTCTGCGATCGGAGTGTATCTGTCGGCGTTTAGTACAAGTCTGAGTAATTTATTCTGTAATGTCTGTAGTCGTAAGCACTGTGCGTCCGAGATACAATTCCAGGACGTACAGGCGTAAGTTCAATATTGGTCTAAAAACTACTTTAAAAAAGGTAAGCTTGCTACGTCGATTTATCAATGGATAGAGCTTATTGAGTGCTGCATATGTTTTTTGCATAGTAGCTGTGATATGGGGTCCGAAGTAAAGCCTCGTATCGAGAGTTACCTCCCCATACTTGACTCTACTTCTTTCCCCAAAATCTGCCTGTCGTTTAATTTGGACTTATTAAATGTGGTCACATTGCTGAATTTTCGATGTAACGTAATGGTCTCAGTCTTGTTTTCGTCAATGTGGATTTTCCATTGTCTGTTGTAGTCGTTTCATCATCCACATAAAGTAAGGAAGTAGTGTTGGGGTAGGTAGGAATGTCGGAAAGGAAGAGGTTGTAAAGGGTGGGAGCTAAAATAGCCCCTTGAGGGACGCTTGCCAAGACAGTTATAGGGGCGGAAAAAGTATTATTTATACGGACTATAATTTGACGTCGAAATAAAAAATTTCTAATTAAACAAGTGAGGTATTGGGGGAGCTTATAAATCTCATTGAACTTGTATAGCAAACTATTATGCCACACAGTATCGTGAGCCTTTTCTATGTCCAGCAGCAACAGCGCAGTGCATTGACCAACTCGGCTATCGTCTATAATATAAATGACGTTCTAAAAGGTCTTGCCCTAGATAGCTCTCGTAAGAATGTAAAAAGAAACTTTTTTTTTACTACAGCAAATGATCTGGTCATTTGCTGCATGATATTTTTAACTTTTATTTTTAATGATATATTTTATTACAACTAAAAATTATTTTTTACATATTTGTTAGTTTTGTTATACTTTACTATATTATTATTATCTGTATAATTATTTATTTGCCCCCTATTCATTTGTCATGTTTCCTATATTTTAATACCTTTTGTGAATAGTGTATATGTGTTAAATAAGGTAAGTAGAATAGCCTTGGCTAGACTTCGCTTTTGCGAATGTATGTAGTATGTATACTTTATCTCCATCTTTCTTAATAAAGAGATAAGAGATTATTATTATTATTTTTGTTAAATTAGAACTTATACAAAATATTTCTACGTACTACATAATGTTGTAAACAAATGTAGAATACATCATATGTGTGTAAAAACCTTTAAATATTCCATATAAATATGAATTTATATGAAATATGGGACGTTTATGCGATTTAATTTTCGTCCTTATGTGCAATGGATAGTTCACAATAATATATGACGAATTTTCATTGAGCGTGCTATGATTCCACGTACTATAAGATTGAATACTTTCAGGGGCAAGTACTGCTGCATAAATTTGTTTGCATTTATGATATGTCTCTGATATCTAAATAAGGAAACGTACAGGAATATAATTTTTATACTAGAAAAATTCACTTTATTACTGAATATTATAAAAGCATTTACACGACATTAATTTTTCTGAATGTCAAATTAATTCTAACTCCTGGCGCGGATTTCCTTGGCGGCAATGAATGATACCAATATTGATTTGTTGGCGGATTCATTAATAAGAGACTTCCGTGCTCCAAATCGATTTTTACTAAAACAGGTAAAAAATAATATCAAATTTACAAAGATGCGTAGTGCCTACCAGTTGGAATGTTTCTCTTTCCAGGGCCTTTCTTTCTTGCGTCCCCATGTCTTATAGCAAATGTTCTCTTTTGTCCTAAAGTTAGTGAAGCTATAGGTGTGTTTTTGTCCAGCTCCTTTTCGCCATCTCTGTGTTCCCCTAGATGGTCATTTCCGTTTCTGTATCTAAGCCAAAAATATTGTATGATTTTTATTTATTTACTGAGTCACCTATGTATACGAGTATACAGGGTGTCTCACCGAGAACTGAATTGATCGATATAGAGAAAAGTACGCATCAGAAAATTTTGAAAATTTAGATAATTACTAATGTCGGTGTGGCCAATCCAACTAAAATAATTACAAGCAGCTGGTACTTCCGCTTATACCGAAAGTCGATACCAACTTGCTTATTTCAAATGGAACACCCTATATATTTTAGGGTTCTCAAAAAGAGCATAAAATTCTGAGTCAAAAATATCCTATACCTAAACCTAGCCGTTTCAGAGATATTTGACATTTTATAGAAAATTTGACAGGTGCAACGGTTTGCAAGAATCGTTATAACTTTCTTCGTGTAAAAGATCCTCATTTGCTTCTTGTCACGTAAAAAGAACACAAGGAGAACTACGTTCTACAACTGAAATAAATTCAATAATATCATACCAAGTGTTCCGTTTTTCGCGTTATATTTTGTCAACTTTTTAAATTTGTTCATTATTTATATAGAATGTGATAAAGTAATGTCAAGAACTTGCAGCACATTTGCTACTCGATATCCAGAAGAACGGAAACCGTCACCAAACACTGTAAAACGCATACTGGAAAATTTTAAAAATTATGGCTCTGTCAAAGCAAAAATGCAAAGAAGAAAGCCTATTGTTGATGACGAAAACATTGAAATAGTCATTCTGGGATATTTTCATGCATTTCCAAGGATGTCATTAAGACAAGCTGCTCTGGAATCGGGGGGGACTATGCAAGGATCCTCATATGTTCAGAGAGCGAAACTTTCAGGAAAGTTGGCAGTTCAATGTTTACTGTGCCATAAGAAACGATAGAGTGGTGGCATTACAATTTTATCAGGAAAATTTAAACGGTAAATTAAATTTTCTCTTCTGCTAATATGTATAGGTAAATTTTTGTTTTTTTTTTTTAGGTGAAAGATATCTCAATATACAAAATTTGAATAATAACTATTTAGAAAATTTACCTCTCGCCGAACATAGAAACATTTTTTATCAGCACGACGGTGCTCCCCCACATAACGCATATTTAATTAATAATTATTTACAAGAAACTTTTTATGATCAATGGATTGCCAATAATGGACCTTTCTTATAGCCTCCTCGCTCGCCCGATTTATCAGTTCTGGATTATTTCATTTGGGGAACTATTAAAAATAAAGTTTATGAGAGCTCATTAACAACCATTGAAGATTATATGCAAAGAGTAAGAAATGCATTTCAAAACATATCACAGGATTCAATTAGAAGAGCTACCCATGAGGAACTAATCCGAAGGTGCGAAAAATGTGTCGGGGTTCGAGGGCGGAATTTTGAGCAATTATTAAATTAAAATGAAATCATATTTTAAATTGATCTTATCTCTGCTATTTTAGTTCATGCCATACCTTCAATTCGATTAATACGCATGTTACAGTGTTAGTGTTATTTTGCGTTTTTGTGGATATCGAGTAGCAAATGTGCTGCAAGTTCTTGATATTACTTTATCATATTCTCCATAAATAATAAACAAATTTAAAAAGTTTTCGTTGGTATGATTTAAACGTGCTGGCATTTTTTGACATAAGATAATTGATGAAATGATTACAATTCATGAATTTATAACAAAATCGCAAATATTTCAAAAAGTTGTAATTTAACCCCCACAATGCTAATATCAAAAAAAAGGGAATTCAATTTTACACAACTTGACGTAAAAAAATACAGGGTGTTCCATTTGACCTAAACAAGTTTTCGCGGTTTGAAGTTGACAAAATGCAACGCGAAAAACGGAACACTTGGTATAATATTATTAATTTATTTCAGTTGCAGAACGTAGTTCTCCTTGTGTTCTTTTTACGTGACAAGAAGCAAATGAGGATCTTTTGCACGAAGAAAGTTATAACGGTTCTTGCAAACCGTTGCACCTGTCAAATTTTCTATAAAATGTCAAATATCTCTGAAACGGCTAGGTTTAGGTATAGGATATGCTACATATTTTCGACTGAGAATTTTATGCTATTTTCGAAATCCCTAAAATGTATAGGGTGTTCCATTTGAAATAAGCAAGTTGGTATCGAGTTCCGGTATAAGCAGAAGTGACAGCTGTTTGTAATTATTTTAGTTGGATTGGCCACACCGACATTAGTAATTATCTAAATTTTCAAAATTTTCTGATGCGTATTTTTCTCTGTATCGATCGATTCAGTTCCCTGTGAGACACCCTGTATAGTCCTTGTGCATGGGTCACGCTAATTTCCCTGTATCGTTGCAATATCGAGTACCTTATATTACTTGAACATAACACATGTAGCAATGAATACTGGTTACAACCTATGGCAACTTTTATTGACCACTGTACATGGATAATATTTGCAAGTTTAAGATGGGCATATCCAAGAAAGAGATATTCGATAAGCAAATATTTATTATTTTTTGCTATAACTTTTCTTTAAATACATATATTGGTAAAAAAGTATAAGACTACCTAAGTAGAACTATGACAGGTGTAGTGATATGAATTTTCACTCAATAAATTAGTTAATTTAAAACTACAAGATGTGAAGATTCCTGTACGGGGTGGCTACAGGGGGTGAAATGTGAAAGACACCCTAAAAAAATTTTTTGTCCTATTTTAAACTACAAAACACGAGAATTATTGTGTTAAAGCACGATATGTCTAAGAGCAACGGGAACATTAGAAAAAAATTTTAAACAATTCCCAAAACATGGAGTTAAATGGACGACGTTTACGTTTAAAGTGCGCTGGTGAAAAGTTTTCTTTTACCACCGCTTTAGCTACTTTATTCTTAACGTGATCAAAAAATACTCATTAATAACGTTATAGATTGGAGTTTCAGGATGCTAAGCTTTTTTACTTTGTTGTTCCGATCACTCTGTAATGTGGAGTATTATAACATATAATAAGATTCTACAGACATGAAAATAATATATAATATAATATATATGTACTAACTTTAATTAATAACCTCAAAAATTCGAATGCATGTGGATATGATGAAATTTCAAATAATTTGATTAAAAAATGTAAATTCGCTCTATGTAGTCCATTGGCGCACATCATAAATTTATCTTTTCAGAATGGAATTTTCCCTAATCGATTTAAATTAGCTGTTGTCCTACCCTTTTATAAGAAGGGAGATCACAATAACTATGCAAACTATAGAGCCATAAACCTATTACTAATCCTTTCAAAATTATTTGAACTTAGCGTTAAAGATCAATTAACTGTGTTTTTAAAACAGAGCAATATATTATCGCCGACCCAACACGGCTTTACCAAAGACAAAAATACTGAAACGGCTTTATGTGCTTTCATGAAAAAATTGTTGATGCCTTGGATAATAAGCTTTTTACTCTGGGCCTATTCGTGGATTTTTCCCGCGCATTTGATTGTGTTGATCATGAATTATTATTGGAGAAGTTAAACAGATATGGAATTCGAGGTAGGTATCCCTCTAAAGTTTTTCAGCTCATATCTGGAAAATAGGACGCAAATTGTTAAACTTAACAATGTGTACAGCCGTAAGGGCAAGGGTCATAAAGGTGTACCCCAAGGCTCCATCTTGGGGCCCTTACTTTTCATAATTTTTTTCCAACGATTTAGCTAACTATATAAGAAATATTTCCGGTTTACACCTTGTTTGCTATGCCGACGACACCAATATACTGTTGACTGAAAAATCACTAAAACGTTTGCAACTCCTCACTCAGATCACTTATGCGAGGATATTTACCTGGGCAGAAAAAAATAATCTCTATTTAAACAAAGATAAAACTACATATTTGCCTTTTTCTATACAAAAAATAACGGCAGACTTTATTAGCGAATTCTCTGTTAATAAAGATATTATCTTATCCAGTTCAACAAAAATTCTTGGTGTTTACTTCGACACAAATTTGCAATGGAACTGTCATATAGATGCGCTAACTAATAAGTTGACAAGTTGCTGTTATGCTTTACGATTTTTAGCTAACCACTGTAGCCGTGATATTCTGGTAACATTGTACTATGCAAACTTCCATTCTCATTTGAGGTACGGTATAATTAATTGGGGTAATAGTGTTCACATTCATCGTATATTCATGTTACAAAAATACGCAGTTCGAATTATTGCAAAATTGAATTATCGTGACTCATGCAGAATTTCCTTCAAGCAATTATACATCCTTACAGTTGCTAGTACCTATATGAGGTATGTGTCTTCATTTATAAAAACAAGTCTATATTTTCTGTAAATAAATTAACTCATGAATATGATACAAGACACAAAGACATGTTGCAACCAAATACACATCGAACAACTATGTACCAAAAACATTTTTTTTATAACGGCTGTAAGTTTTATAACCATCTAAGTAACGACATAACTTCAGCACCTAATATACATATTTTTAAAAAGAAATTGAAAAACCATCTGATAACTAAAAATTGCTACACTGTAGATGAATTTTTTGTGTAATTTTTATAATATGTTCCTGTTCTTTTATCGTTTAACTGCCTTTGTTGTATAATTTATGTAATTTTCTTTTTATCTTGTTTGTGACTTTTACTGTATTTCTTGTGTATTGTTTCCTTTGTAAACACTATACATTTAATGTGGAAATAAATGATAAATAAATAAATAAATAAATAAATAAATAAATAAATAAATAAATAAATAAATAAATAAATAAATAAATAAATAAATAAATAAATAAATAAATAAATAAATAAATAAATAAATAAATAAATAAATAAATAAATAAATAAATCATTGCGGGTGTTTGAGAATGGTGTCCCCCAGGGGTCAACGTTAAGTGTAACCCTCTTCGCGATTGCAGTTAATAACATCACTTCATCATTGGCTCCTTTGGTCGGTAAATGTCTATATGTTGACGATCTGACAATATTTATCTCTGGAAAGAGCATGCCAGACATTAATACTACATTGCAAAGTGCAATTGACCAAGTAGATGCCAACGCTAAAGCTATAGGATTTAAGTTCTCTCAACTGAAAACAACATGTGTACATTTCTGCAGACTGCGGCGGCCTCACGACGAACCACAGTTATCCCTTAACGGTCTCCGAATTATATGCAATCCGACTGTCAGATTTTTAGGCCTGATCTTTGACAGCAAGCTTACTTGGGCCGATCACATAGCAGACTTAACATCCAGATGTAAGAAAGCCCTAAATGCAATTAAATGCGTAGCCCACACAAAATGGGGTGCAGATGTAGAAGTCATACTAAGAATGTACAAATCCTTGGTCCTATCGAAGATCGACTATGGATGTGTAGTCTATTCATCAGCTCGAAGGTCAGTTCTCCAACGGTTGGACCCTATCCACCATGCAGGGATTAGATATGCTACTGGTGCTTTCCGAACTAGTCCTATAAGTAGTATATGCAGTGAGTCAGGGACACCACCTCTCAGACTACGGAGAGAACGTATGATACTATCATATATGGTGAATATAAGAGCCCAACTTAACCATAGCAATTATGATCTTATGGATAAAGAAAGAGACAGCTACGATCAACGTCAAACCATAACCAGACCGGCTCGAATACGCACTCATGAAACTCTTGACCGTCTGCATTATCAATTTCCCCAAATGCTTAAACTGGGTTGGTGCGAGATACCTCCGTGGACTATTAATCAACCACATTGCCGCTTGGAGTTGACTTCCATGAATAAACAAGATACCCATCCATCTCTGTACAAATCCATGTTCCTGGAAATATTAAGTGAATATAAGAATACTATAATAACCTATACAGACGGATCCAAGACAGAGACTGGAGTTGGTAGTTCATTCATTGAAAATACTGGAGAAATGCACTCTTGGGCTCTTCTACCTCAGACGTCAATTTACACAGCCGAACTGTACGCGATATGGCAATCCCTGTCCTATTTCCATATACTAAATACTGAATCGAATTTTTTGATTATATGTGACTCACTCAGTGTTATCTTAGGTATCCGCCATGTATTCTCAAAGGATCCCCTCATCCAGTGTATACTTGCTAGCCTACATAGCCTCCAGAACAAAAACAAAACAGTAACATTTCTATGGGTTCCAAGCCATGTAGGTATTGAAGGCAATGAAATAGCTGATAGAGCGGCGCGCCATGCCGCCAATGACCCGAACACTATAGATTTCTATAAAATGAGACCAGATGATGTCAAAAACTACCTGAAAGCACGCATTCTCGGTGATTGGCAACAGGAATGGAATCACACAATTGCAAAATTGAGACCTATTAAACCATCTGTTGCACCCTGGAAACCCCCTATGCCACTCACAAGAAAGGAACGAGTAGTTCTTACTCGTTTAAGGATAGGACACTCGTTCATAACGTCATCACATCTGTTAAGGAGAGAAGCCCCCCCGCAGTGTAATAATTGTAACACACCCATCACTGTAAAACACATTCTTAAGGAATGCCCAAACCTTACTGAGGAGAGAAGAAGATGTGGACTCAGAGGGACATTAGCGCATATGCTTTCGGGAAACAACATTAAAAACACTCTGAGTTTCGTGAGAGAAATAGGCATCTTCTATCAATTATAAAACCACATCCATATGAAACCACGATTCCTATATCACGTGTAACTACTACCATCGTTATACTAGATGCTACTAGCTGTCCAGATATGCTCACCAGACCTCTTAACCAATGCGAGGAAGATGAAGGATGCGACTAATGACCTCTGCAGTCGAAGTCGCTAAAAAAAAAAAAAAAAAAAAAAAAAAAAATAAATAAATAAATAAATAAATAAATAAATAAATAAATAAATAAATAAATAAATAAATAAATAAATAAATAAATAAATAAATAAATAAATAAATAAATAAATAAATAAATAAATAAATAAATAAATAAATAAATAAATAAATAAATAAATAAATAAATAAATAAATAAATAAATAAATAAATAAATAAATAAATAAATAAATAAATAAATAAATAAATAAATAAATAAATAAATAAATAAATAAATAAATAAATAAATAAATAAATAAATAAATAAATAAATAAATAAATAAATAAATAAATAAATAAATAAATAAATAAATAAATAAATAAATAAATAAATAAATAAATAAATAAATAAATAAATAAATAAATAAATAAATAAATAAATAAATAAATAAATAAATAAATAAATAAATAAATAAATAAATAAATAAATAAATAAATAAATAAATAAATAAATAAATAAATAAATAAAATAAATAAATATACTGACGAGCGTATCGCCAATCAAGACAGTATCATTACTAGATATTTAAAATTGGAAATATAGCAAATAGCAATTATACCTAAAAAATAACTTATACAAAAATGTGAAAATTATATTACGGAATGTTGAACAAACATATAAGAAATTCAAATAATTTGTTTACTCTAGTTATATTATACTTGTTCAATCTGAATCCGAGGACTCTTCAACTATTTCGGAAGTAAGACGAGTTTCCTTAATGTTGGGGATTTTTACAATATAGTTTTTGTCCCATACACTTGCAGTATCCGATGTATGGTAATGTCTTCTTCGTACAAGAGCATTGCAGGCCGCTACAACCTATAAAATTTTGCTGAAATAGTTTAGGAGTTTAGAAATATAATAATCAACAAACCCTATTTACAGTTACATGTAGATAAAAAAGGTGATTTATTAGACATTGATGGGATAGTACTGAGAACAGGGGTAATCTTATTATCAATAATTTTCCATCCATTTCCCAGCGGATCTGGTAAAAACGGATTCAGACTTTTAATCCAGATATACGTATGGTAATTCACTCGTAATAAATGCTGGTAGAGACTGTCTTCTGTTGGTGGAAGTTTGTTTATGGTTTTTAAACAAGCCATAATGCTTCGTAAATGATTTATACAGCTCATATCCAAATTTGTATATAATTTTAAAACAAATTGAAGCATTGAAGAATTTTCTTACTTCTTACTTACTTCTTAACACTTCCGAAATAGTTGAAGAGTCCTCGGATTCAGATTGAACAAGTATAATATAACTAGAGTAAACATATTATTTGGATTTTTTATATATTTGTTCAACATTGCATAATATAATTTTCACATTTTTGTATAAGTTATTTTTTAGGTATAATTGCTATTTGCTATATTTCCAATTTTAATTATCTAGTAATGATACTGTCTTGATTGGCAATACGTTCGTCAGTATATTATATATTATTTTCGTGTCTGTAGAATCTTATCAAATGTTACAATACTCCACATTGTGTATAAATATTTTCATACAATATTTCATATTTTTAATGTTTACTGAGCAATTTTTTTAAAACAATAGGGTTATTTCACTAGCTTTCACTAACTGTTTAAATTTTGTCCTTCTCAAGCTATCATGTTTACAAGAAACGTGAGGGACGGACAGACAGACAGACACTTCAAAAGTTGCTTAATTTGGTAATGATACGAATTTTTTTTCTCAACGAGTGATATAAGTATACGGTTTTAGAAATGCCGATCAAATGCATTGTACTCTTCTGCGAAAACTCGAAACGTATAATAAAATGTAATAATTTTAATGATTTGTTCAAACAAAATACATAACATTCTGTGTTCATACAAGCTAAGTTTCTATTATTCATATAAATAGTCAAATGAACAATTATTTATTGCGAGAACAGGCGATACTGTGCCTTAAAATGCCTCGTGCAGCTCGAATACAAATGAAAGTCGACCTTAAAGGAATCATTTGAAATAGGTTTTAGCTGTTAATATCGAAGTGCAAACATAAATCATTTATAAAGGACTTTGAAGCTGTCGTGGCCCATACTACTATTTTGAATCGGTTAATAACCAGAGAAATACAGGGAGTATGAACCGGTTTCCACTCACTAGACCGGGATACTTAATAACATAAAATCACAAAATTTAAAACTATTGTAAAGTTCGACCGAACTTCTTTTACCAAATCTTCATAGTTGCTTGCTGTCAACCACAATTTGGAGTTTGCAAAAAGGTATAGTTGACATTTTTACTTGGAAATACTTATAATTTAGAGCAATAATAATAAAATACTTTTGGGGATGCTTATGAAATCTAAGCAGAGTAATATACCTTTTCCTATCATTCTAGCTTTCTCTCAAAGAATACCTAGCGAAGCGGGTTCGAGCCCCACCTACTGCGAAGTAATTTTCAAATTTAAGAAATACTGTAGAAATCAGGAGAGGGTAGATCTTCCCAAATTAAGAGCACAATACGTAATAGAAATATAAGTTGACATTATTATGTAACAAACTCACAGAATATTATTAAGTTACAACAATATATTAATTGATGGAAATACCTACAAAAAGATAGCTTCCACGGAAATCAATTAGATATTGACTTAAGTATCGCCTCTGGTAATTCCTTGTTCTGTAATGAAACTGTACATCACTGTTGTTATAAGATACACGTTAGGTAATTACTTGTAGCATTCACCTACTATATGCCAGCAGCATTCTTTTACCGAGTTTTCCTGTTCAAAAGCATACAGATTAACTCACTATTTTTGAAATACATGTGAATCTGTTAATTTTGTTTAATTTTTATCAACATGCACAGAACAATCATTATCACCTGATGTTCTAAAAAAGCAGAAATGATTGTGACGGAGAACAAATTATTTCAAGAGGAAAAGACCTGGAGAAAAGCTGCAACTTCTCTCCATATTTTCTTGAAGAAAATTATATGCATTTCTGCTGCTGCTAGATGAGACGTCAGAGAATGATTCATATTTGCTTTTAACAGAATTTCCAGTTTTAATATCATTTTTAACAAAAAACATTTTTCGAAATATTGCACGAATTTTGGCGGAACTTTTACACCATATTAATTACGGAACACTTAAGCTCCTCAATGACATTAAATTACAACAGATGAGAAAAAATATATACAATGTTAAAATCGTTGATTTTGTAACGTTTCCTCCAATATTTACAGAGTGGCTTACCTACCTATTAATTAAGGCGAAGTTATAATGAAAGCCAGTTATTTCAGATATAAGATTTCTCACATCATTTAACAAAGGAGTCCATGGTGTAGCTGGCAGAGTAATTCCAGAAAATGAGTATTCTAATCCATCGTCTCCATAAGCTACTTGCTGTCTAGGAATTTCATGCCACTTTCCGTATACTTTTATCTAAAATCAAAACAAAATAAAAATTTGTAGTAAACCGGTTTTGAAAATAACCACAAAATGTTTTTTATATGGTCGTGACCATTAGATTTTATACAGGGTCGCAGATGACGACGATAGAGTAGCTGAGAGGAAGAGTACTCTGAGGATTGACTCGCTTATACAGTGCTCGTAAACAGTCTCCCGTTCCCTAATTTTTCAACAAATTTTGTCTGGAGTGGAAACCATCTGCAGAAAAATGGGAACCGATTCATATTAAATGAATTAGCAATACAGCAATAAGGCGCAGCAACTATTTCTAACTTGAATTTAAGTCTGCAACTAGTTGTAACGAGAATCTCGTCGCAATAGAATCAAATAACACAGAGATTTATTTTACTAAACCAATCTGTGAGAATTTGTGTACTAGATCTATCAAATGGCCAACACACTTAGACTGTAAAATCAGTGATCGGAAAGAAAACAAAGACTTGCCAAAATTAAAATAGTTCTTATGACGATTATATTAAAAATAAATTTGGTAAGGGGTGTAATATTTTATATATATAGACTGCTATTACTATCGGTAATTTAATATAGGATGTAAATAGTTTCCTGTAATTAAAAAAAAGCTGTAAGAGAAAACGACCTGACAAACAAGGAACCTCATATAATATGCGATCCAAAGCCCACAGTTTTGGAAAAAAAAAATGTTTGAGAATTTGCGCAATGTTGGGATAGGCTCATGATACTAATGGGATAGGCTTGATTGTATTTGGCATTCACACAGCTTACTTAAGTTTAAGCTCAAGTCGGAACCCGATTAAAAACTGTGGCACAGGTGCTACTCCTTCAATATTAATTCCGATTGTAAAACACCGCCGCGTAACTATTGGTTGAATAGTATACGCTGCCTTGCAAAATGAAGCAATAGTTTACATAATAGTGTTTACTTGACCAATTAGGGGAATCTGAATACTCCATCCACCTGGATTGGTCATAGACAATTAGGTAGGAATTAAAAACAGTTGCCGACTCGTCTTACAAACATTCTTTAAGAACAACCACGACCTGTTCATTCGTTCTGTTGGATTTTTTGGATAAGTAACAGCCGACTTAAAATAAACCAAGTTCACGATTTTCTGCAACTTACATCTTCCTGTTCTTCTGTCCTTTGTTTATTGCATTGACTGAAAAATGCCGACGACTTTCAATTAGCGCGCATTGCCATTTCAAAAAGATATTAGATGCTTTCGTTCAGTATCGCATACCTTGAGCGGTGGTATTTTCGCTTTTTTATGACATGACTTTATTATAACTAAGTGATAAACTCTCGAATGTTTCTTCTCAGTCATATAACAATGATGATTAAAGTAAATATACACCCCCATACACATGTATGTAAAAAGATTAAAAATAACAAAAATGATATAGGTATAATAAAAATTAACAACTGCATTTACCCTATACCTAATACATAATTTCTAATATTATTCAAATTACAATTAAATATATCAATAATCACTCGTAACATTATCATAATTAGTGAGAGAAAATATGAAAGCATTTGTCCGAAGAACAGATAAAGACAAAAGCGAATGTACGTGTCTTGGTTGGGAACGCGGAAATTTAGCTTGCTAAGGAGTTCCGGACAATATTTTAAGTAACAAAGTTATTGAGTGGTATATCTTCCTTGTTATTGAATCAATAGTGTTAAATTTTGCCAAAAGTTCAATATGAGGAAAACTAATTATTGGTTAATCAGCACTTATTATGAATCCTAGACACTTAAAAGCCTTCGCAAGTAAAAAAGCAGCTTGTAGTCGAACAACACACCTAGATCTCTAAATGTACTACACGGGTTTATATTAACATTATCTATGTTATATAAAAAGTCATATGCCGGTTGTCTTCTAGAGTATGTAACAATGTTGTACTTGCTTAAGTTCAAACACAATTTATTTTGTAGGCACTAGTCGCAGATTGAAATCGTCTTGAAGCCTGTGCTAATCGCTAAAAGTATTAATTGCATGGCATATTTTTAAGTCATCAGCTTAAAGTAAAGTAGATGCTTTAAAATTATACAAGGCGTACGCATATACATGCGTGTACCCGATTTCATATAGTAATGATTCAAATTGTTTAGCAAAATTACTCAAAATACTGATAATTTTTAATTAACTGCTTGTCACATTTTTTAAAAACTTTAGAAACTTCCCAAGCATTCGCACATATTAAAGTCTGCTACAATGAAATTAAAATGGCATTTACAGTTTTCGCTACCAAAATGTACCCAGGATCTGTATTTATATACCCTCTAGTCTATATAAATTATCTCTATTACTGTAGCGTTTGTATTAACTTGCAGTAGCACCGAATAAACATACCAGTTTAAGTACAAATGCAGTCGAGTAGTGGGGAACAAGGTGAGGAACGTGTGTAACCCTACGAGCCCGCAGTAAATATTTCCAGTCGACAGCCAGCACTTCCGTGAGCTAGACGTGAGAGCCTGCTATCCTTCGTATACCAACCGCGAAATATTTTCAAGTGGCAAAGCAAGGTAATAAAATATTCCTAAGTCGATTTAACGTCACCCCTGCGACGTCATTCTTTCGGTACAATATCCGATAGTTCAGCTACCTGGCTGCCTTCACACGCGAAACACGTGTCCTACTGCTTGCTCCGGTCTAGGCAAATATTCAGGTAAATATTTTTCCAGTCCATTTGACGTCACGTCGATCCATCGCGCATTTGTTACCATCATTTTCTCCGACTTGTACTCGTTAGAAGGAAATAATTAGATCCATCCTGTGTTGGCAGTCAGCCAGAGTAACTCATTGAAAGCAGGCATGTCCACTCCGAGATTTGAACCTAAGGTCATATGTTGATTCCGAGCCGCGGAATTTTTGCAAAGTCCGTACTACGTCATCGATCAGCCGCGCGTCCATTTGGCGCCTACACCCGCTTGTCCCGCTTGTAAGTATATGAAGGAGAGAATTGAATTCGTCCCGAGATGACAGTTAGTCAGAGCAACTCATCGGAAGCAGGTGTGTCCACTCCGAAAACCGAACCCAGGTATCGTTGGCGTTATATTTCACAGCAGCAGAATTTTGGCGAAGTCCGTATTAAGTTAATGAGTATTAACGCATTACTTAACGTACATCTTTTCAAGAATAGTGTTTATAACAATATTATTGAACTGGACTTAAGTGATTAGTGACTATTTACCTGTTATAGAAGAAATTCATAAGGATAACTTTGTCAGCGATAAAAAAGTCAGTATATTTATTTTGACATATTGATAAGAATGAGTAGCAATACAGTATGTATGAATTGTACCACTACCAAGCCTGGTGCGCCGACCATTCAATGCGACGGCTGCCGAGGTAATATACATCAGTCCTGTGCTGGACTAACTGAGAGCGATGTGAAACTTACGCGCGCCAAGTCCCGTTCTCTGAAAATTGTTTGTAATACTTGCAATAACAACATGGATCAATTTGCCAATATAAAAAATTTGATTTCCTCTCTTGAAAATAATTTTGCGAAATCCATAAACGAGTTAAAAGCACAGTTCGATCAAAAATTTAATGAAATTATATCTAGCCATGCTATAAATGACTCTAAAATAGCAGAGTCACTTATACAGGAAGTCTCAGAAAGGCAAAGAAGGTCATCAAATGTATTAATTTTCAATATCGAGGAAAGCAGATCGCAGAAACAAGAAGAGCGAATGCAACACGATATCGATGCCGTTAACTCACTGCTGGGTACCATCGCGTCAGCGGATAGCGTTGTTAATGTTACACGTTTAGGAAATCGCGCGCTGGCCGATAAAGCGAGACCTGTTCGCATTTGCTTCTCTAACCAACAGCAAGCATTACATGTTTTAAAAAATAAGGAGAAAGTACTTTCTATAAATAATAATTTAAAAATAAGGGCGGATGAGACTCCTATGCAAAGGGAGTACATGCAATCACTTCGTGCCGAATTAAAGGATAAAACAGATCATGGCCAGATTGATTTAACAATAAGGTATGTCAGAGGCACTCCAACCATTGTCAAAAAAACCGGTAAATAATACAGTTAAGCATGCTGTAATCGAGATTAAATTTATGTACACCAATATAAATTCATTAACAGCAAAATTCCAAGAATTTAAAGCTCAGGTTACAGCATTAAATCCCATATGCATTCTTATAACTGAAACGTGGCTTACACAAGATATACCTGGTTGTATTATTGGTATTCCAGGTTACTCACTATTACGCAACGATAGAAGCTATGCAAGGGGTGGGGGAGTATGTATCTACATTTTAGACTATATTGGTGATCTTAAAGTTTCTTGTACAGCTATCGACAATTTTGAAATTCCCGGCTTGGAATCACTTTGGATTAAAATTTTAATTGGTGATATCGAAATGACCTTATCCTGCATTTATCGGCCACCCAGCGCAAATCGACAAAACGATGCAGCTCTTATTGAAGTTCTTGAGAACGCTAGTAGTTATTTGAGTAATCTATTAGTTTTTGGCGATTTTAATTATCCCGATCTCTCCTGGGACCCTCCATCACCCCAAGAAGGAAACTCTCAATCAGCATTATTCATGAATGCAATTCTCACCACGAATCTAACTCAACTAGTTAAATTTCCGACTCGTTTCAGAGGTAGCAATAATCCATCTAGACTTGATTATATATTCGCCACAGACTCAACTTTCCTGTCCACTCTAGAATCATTTCCGCCTATTGGTAAAAGTGATTACGTCATAATCATTGCTACGTCGCAGCTGTCTATTAATGCATCCAAATCAAGTAAACAAATAACGAGAAGGCATTTCAATGCTGCAAATTATACCAGACTTAATGATTTTTTTGTGCATCTGCAGTGGCCATCGAGTGATATAAATAACATGTGGAAAAATTATCGTGGTAACATAAATCAAGGTATCGACAGCTTTGTTCCTTTAATTACTACCAGCATATCAGCAAAACCCTGGATAAATGCGACAATAAAACAGGAGATTAACAAGAAAAGAAAACTTTGGCATAGATATCGCAGATCATTAACACAAGAAGACTATGAAATCTACAGGCAGAGTTGTAATACTTTATCTAACACATTACGTACAGCGAAGTCTAGATACGAAAACGAAATAGTTGAGAGCAACAGTAACAAAACTTTTTTCAAGTATGTTAAAAAGTCCTTAAAATCTAACATCCATACATTAGCACTTAATGATACGAATGGTGACCTAAAAACCGAGCCCCAAGCGGTGGCGAACTTGTTTGCAGATGAATTTGCCAGCTCCTTCGCAGAAGAGCCACTGCCCATATCGGCACGACTTAGCGAAAATACTAAAAACAACAATACCATCGAGTTTATCGAATTCACTGTTGACAAAGTTACTGAGACTCTCAAGGATATCAAAATAGATTCATCTCCTGGTCCCGACGGAATTCATCCTTTACTCATTAGAAACTGCGCAGACTCCTTAGCGACGCCACTAACCCAATTAATGAGAACCTCTTTAGAGGAAGGGAAATTACCAAATGAGTGGAAAGAAGCTATTGTGATTCCAATCTATAAAAAAGGGGACAAATTTGTCGCCAAAAACTACAGACAAATTAGCCTTACATCAATACCCGGCAAATGCATGGAAAAAATCATTGCAAAAGAATTAACCGAGTTTTTTCTTGCCAACAATATTTTAAAGAACAACCAGCATGGTTTTTTGCCTGGACGGTCAACTACCACGAATTTGCTCCAGTGCGTTGATCAGTGGACCAAGGCTCTTGACAACAACCAACCTGTCGATGTTATTTATCTGGATTTTAAAAAAGCTTTTGACCTGGTTCCCCACCAGCGACTAATCTATAAGTTGCAGCATTACGGAGTCAGGGGACGTCTTTTGATGTGGTTGCAGGATTTTCTGGATAATCGAAGTTGCTGTGTTAGAGTAAGTGATCAGGTCTCAAGAAATTTCCCAGTGAAAAGTGGAGTACCCCAAGGATCAGTTTTGGGGCCGCTGTTATTTAATATCTTTATTGCTGATCTATCCAGGTCGCTGACATCCAATTCCGCACTATTCGCTGACGATACTAAATTTTTTGCCAATCCATCGGTAGACGACGCGCTGTTAAAAGGAGATATCAGGTTAGTCCAGAGTTGGTGCAGTGACTGGTGCCTTCCTTTAAATGAAAACAAATGCACGGTTCTTCACATCGGTTCTAATAACCCAAGACGCCAGTACAGTGTAAACAACAACATCATTTCTCCAGTTAACCAACAAATGGATCTCGGCGTTTTAGTGTCAAGTGATTTAAAATGGGAATTACATATAGGTGCAGTTATTAGGAAGGTAAATTCGTTAGTGTACATGATATCTGTCGCCTTTAAAAATATGTCACCGCAATTACTAACCAAAATTTATAAAATCTACATTCGACCCAAACTTGAATATGCAGTGCCTGTGTGGAGTCCCTACTTTGCGAAAGACATTCATGCCCTCGAGCAAACTCAAAGGCGTATTACTCGTATCTGTCCTTCCATCCGACACTTGCCGTATGAGGATCGTCTAAGTGTTCTTGGACTTACGACGCTGTGGCGCAGAAGACTTCGGGGTGATCTAATTGAAACTTATAAAATCCTACATGGTCACTATTCGGTAGATGTTAACATTTTTGTAATAAACAGAGACGAAAGACTCCGCGGTCATCAATTTAAATTAGTGCACGAACAATTTCATAGACTTTGCCGCCAACATTTTCTATCCAATAGAGTTTTTTCGTCATGGAACAGTCTTCCAAGCAGAATTGTCAACTCACCATCTCTGAACGCCTTTAAAAATTCCTACGATAATTTTAATGACTTATTATAAATTATATTGTAACCATACTGAATTTTATGTTTTAAGTCCTTCTTTGTTTAGCTTTGTAGTATGTTATATAATTTGTTTTTCTATTTTCTTTTTGAGTATGTGATAGGTAGATAGTAAACTATTATCAAATTTTAATATTTTATACGTGTGTATATGAGTCAGTTTAAACGGCTTTGCCGCCTAACTGTATTTAAATAATAATAATAATAATAATAATAATAATAATAATAAATAAGCAGGAGGGGCTGACTTCCATCTATCAAGCCTTTGGTGAGTAGCGCCACCACTTACTCCAGCTGGGGTGCAAAACCGAACCGGCAGCCCTAGTGCACCCGGGAGGGGAAAGCGTCTTCCCCTCTGGTGTCGGTCGTGGGTCTGCTGGGCTAACCACCCACAGACCCTAAACTTTGGTTCCGGCAGGCCGAAGACAGGGCCCCCACGATCGACCCCGTGCGGATAGGGGTCAAGGGCAAGGTGGTGGGGCCCAACCGGACGGACCGCCCGTTGACGAAATTGGCAATGTCCAAGGACGCTTTGAGTGGACAGATGAACTGAGGGATGAACTTCTGCATTGCTATGAAAGCAGTGAGCCCGCGCGGAGGGGATACATGGCGCGGATGCATGCTCTGTGGTGTGAGAGGCTACCAGAGCATAGCGCCTTCACGCCACAAAATCTGCGTGACTATGTATCCCACCTTCGTAGTAGGGGCTACGTGAGGGCTGCTCCTGGACCGGTGAATGAGGTGGCCGAAGACCCGCCACAATCACCGGTTGAGGACGTAGCACTCCTCGTTCCGCCAATACCAGAGGGCCTCAGTACCAGAAGGGGGTTACACCATCTGAAAACCCCCGGGCCACAAGACCTGGCCAGAGTGGACGCTGAACTTCGTACAGCGCTACCAGAAGAGGCTGACATCTGGCACATAAATTGTGCCGTGTATGCCGCTGCTCAACGCTCTTCTCAGGTGGAGAGGCGAAATACCTCTTCCCCACAGGAGAGAGCGCAGCGGCGCATACAAAAGATGGAAGCCAAGATCCGGTCGGCGAGGCAACACGCATCCCGTATCCAATGTGTGATGGACTATATGGCGGCCAACAGGCCGTTCACGCCTAAAGTGCGTCGATTAGCCGCCAACCTAAGACGCGTCCATCACACACTCAATGAGGCAGTGCTGCAAACCATCAAACAGCACTGTCTCGACAGGATACGGATGCTAGTGACTTGTAAAAAATCACTAGTGAGGCGGGCGAGAGGGCTTGCGGAAAATAAACTGTTCCGCGAGAAGCCCTCGCGCCTTTTCCAACCGCCTCCGCGTGTTGTAGACAATCCGCCGACTGCAGATCAGGTGGAGAACTTCTGGAAAACGCTATACGAGGAGAGGCTTCCACTCAACCGAGATTCTCCTGCCCTTGCACACTTTGAAGCCTTTTGTCAAAGGCTTCAGCAACCACAGGAAGTGTGCGAACCAATAACCCCAGAAGAGGTTCGTAGGGCTCTTGAGGGCTCTAAGAACTTTGCTGCTCCAGGTCCCGATGGGATAAATAACTTTTGGTGGAAAAAGTTATCGAGCACCCACCACCATTTGGCCAGAATTTTTAATTCCTGGCTAAATGGGGAGCAGCAAATCCCTTCTTGGGTTGTTGAGGGGCGGACAGTGCTGATCCCCAAGAACGGAGATTTGTCCAACCCAAAGAACTACAGACCGATAACCTGTCTAAACGCATGTTACAAGGTGTTTACACGCATTTTGTACATGCGGGTGCTCCGCGCAGTCGAACCGGTTTACGAACGGATATATGAGCAACGAGGGTCGAAGAGAGGTGTCGCTGGCTGCAAGGAGAACCTGCTGATCGATAGATGTATCACGCAGGACTCCATGCAGTATAAGCGGAACCTCTCTATGGCCTGGATCGACTACCGCAAGGCATTTGACATGACATCACATGAGCTCATTGTTCACTTGCTCCGATGTCTTGTGGTACCCGGTCCCGTAGTGAGATGTATTGAAGAACTGATGCCGCTCTGGAGGACTCGCTTTACCATAACATCGGGTAACGATAGAGTCCAAACAGAGTCGGTGACATTCAGAAGAGGAGTATTTCAGGGAGATTCCCTCAGCCCCCTTCTGTTTTGCATCTCACTACTGCCATTATCCGTCTCGCTCCGGAAAAACCGTGGCTACAACTGCGGTACCCCCGGCGACAGGAGGCATAAGGTCACCCATCTATTTTATATGGATGACCTTAAACTTTATGCCTCTGGAGAGAGGGATCTCCAACAGTCCCTTAGGGTGGTACAGGAGTACACGCAGGCTGTCGGTATGCAGTTCGGGTTGGACAAATGCGCACTGATCCATCTCAAGAGAGGACGATGCGGTGACTATGGAGAGGACGCGCAGCTCGTGGACGGAAGCATCTTACACCATCTAGATGCCGGAGAGTCGTACACTTACTTGGGTGTCGAGCAACGCTCCACCCAAGAAGTGAATGTAGTGAAAAACGCTCTCCGCGGCAAGTATCAGCACCTACTCCGACAGATCTGGTCTTCAGAACTGTCGGGGAAGAACAAGGTGTCTGCTACAAATATGCTTGCCGTTCCGATCCTTCTCTACTCTTTCGGAGTAGTGAAGTGGACTAGAGAAGAGCTGCGTCAACTCGATGTAGTAACCCGCAAGAAGATGCATCTCAATAGGAGCTTGCATCCTAAATCGTCCGTTCCACGGTTATATCTCCCACGACATCGGGGAGGCCGTGGACTTTTGAGCTTGGAGAGTCTCCATAGCAGGATGGTTCTGGATGGAGCATGTAAGGTCATCAGGAGTTCGGATCCCCTCCTCTGCATGGTCCGAGACCATGAAAATGCAGAGGTAGGAGCTTTTCTCTTTAAGGCAGCACGGAGAGCAGCCGATGAACTTGGTCTCATCTTCGACGTCGAGCGGGTAAACCCCGACTCTGTCACCGAGTTGGAACCCGTTCGACTAAAAGCCCACATTAGAGCTGCAGAACACAACATCCTTCTGCAGCTCCATAAGGATAAGCCATTGCACGGGGTCTTCTATAAAAATATAGAAGACCTCGGCTTATCCGAAAGGCTGACCTTCGCCTTCTTAAGGTCAGCTGGGCTGAAGTCTGAGACCGAGGGATTCATAATGGCTTGCCAGGATGGTGTATTTAACACTCTCGTCTATCGACGTCGTGTCATGGGTATGGAGGTCCCTGATATCAGCTGCAGGGCCTGCCGCAGGGCGCCGGAGACTGTAATGCACTTACTGTCGGCTTGCCCGACATACGCAGTCTCGGCCTATATTCATAGACACAACGCAGCATTACGAGTGCTTTACTATCATCTAAGGCACTCGTATGGGATAGACGAAACACCAGTGCTGCCTTACGTTCCGGGGGATATTGAGTCCGTTGTGGGGAATGAGAAGTGCCTAATTTATTGGAACTACTCGTTTCCCACCGTCAGGCAAATACAAGCCAACAAGCCTGACATAGTACTCCTCGACCACCAACTCAAGACAATGTATGTCGTGGAATTCTCAGCTCCCGCTGAGAGCAACATTGTCTTGAAAGAGGAGGAAAAACGGACAAAATATCGAGATTTGCTCTTCGAACTCCGCAGGCTTTATCCAGGCCATTCTGTTAAAATAGTGGTACTGATTATAGGAGCCCTCGGTGGAATGAGGCAGACGCTGCTTTCAGAATTAAAGATCATACCGGCATGCCGAGATTCGGCAGAGATCTTAGCCGGCAGAATGCAGAAGGCTGTCATCCTCGGTTCATTACGTCTACTCAGGGCACATGATTCACGGACCCGGTAGTCACTCACCCCACGGGCGTGGGGAGTGGCTACTGGTATTACCAGCTCCCCTCTGTGAGGGTCGGAGCCACAGAGTAAGGTGACTGGTTTTTTGTAAAAAAAAAAAAAAAAAAAAAAAAAAAAAAAAATAATAATAATAATAAGCAGGAGGGGCTAACTTCCATCTATTAAGCCTTTGGTGAGTAGCGCCACCACTTACTCCAGCTAGGGGTGCAAAACCGAACCGGCAGCCCTAGTGCACCCGGGAGGGGAAAGCATCTTCCCCTCTGGTGTCGGTCGTGGGCCTGCTGGGCTAACCACCCACAGGCTCTAACCTTTGGTTCCAGCAGGCCGAAGACTGGGCCCCCACGATCGACCCCGTTCGGATAGGGGTCAAGGGCAAGGTGGTGGGGCCCAACCGGATAGACCGCCCGTTGACGACGTACGCAACGAACAAGGACGCTTTGAGTGGACAGATGAACTGAGGGATGAGCTTCTGCATTGTTATGAAAGCAGTGAGCCCGCGCGGAGGGGGTACATGGCGCGGATGCATGCTCTGTGGTGTGAGAGGCTACCAGAGCATAGCGCCTTCACGCCACAAAATCTGCGTGACTATGTATCCCACCTTCGTAGTAGGGGCTACGTGAGGGCTGCTCCTGGGCCGGTGAATGAGGTGGCCGAAGAGCCGCCACATTCACCGGTTGAGGACGTGGCTCTCCTCGTTCCGCCAATACCAGAGGGCCTCAGTACCAGAAGGGGGTTACACCGTCTAAAAACCCCCGGGCCACAAGACCTGGCCAGAGTGGACGCTGAACTTCGTACAGCGCTACCAGAAGAGGCTGACATCTGGCACATAAATTGTGCCGTGTATGCCGCTGCTCAACGCTCGTCTCAGGTGGAGAGGCGAAATACCTCTTCCCCACAGGAGAGAGCGCAGCGGCGCATACAAAAGATGGAAGCCAAGATCCAGTCGGCGAGGCAACACGCATCCCGTATCCAATGTGTGATGGACTATATGGCGGCCAACAGGCCGTTCACGCCTAAAGTGCGTCGATTAGCCGCCAACTTAAGACGCGTCCATCACACACTCAATGAGGCAGTGCTGCGAACCACCAAACAGCACTGTCTCGACAGGATACGGATGCTAGTGACTTGCAAAAAGTCATTAGTGAGGCGGGCGAGGGGGCTTGCGGAAAATAAGCTGTTCCGCGAGAAGCCCTCGCGCCTTTTCCAACCGCCTCCGCGTGTTGTAGACAATCCGCCGACTGCAGATCAGGTGGAGAACTTCTGGAAAACGCTGTACGAGGAGAGGCTTCCACTCAACCGAGATTCTCCTGCCCTTGCACACTTTGAAGCCTTTTGTCAAAGGCTTCAGCAACCACAGGAAGTGTGCGAACCAATAACCCCAGAAGAGGTTCGTAGGGCTCTTGATGGCTCTAAGAACTTTGCTGCTCCAGGTCCCGATGGGATAAATAACTTTTGGTGGAAAAAGTTATCGAGCACCCACCACCATTTGGCCAGAATATTTAATTCCTGGTTAAATGGGGAGCAGCAAATCCCTTCTTGGGTTGTTGAGGGGCGGACAGTGCTGATCCCCAAGAACGGAGATTTGTCCAACCCAAAGAATTACAGACCGATAACCTGTCTAAACGCATGTTACAAAGTGTTTACACGCATTTTGTACATGCGGGTGCTCCACGCAGTTGAACCGGTTTACGAACGGATATATGAGCAACGAGGGTCGAAGAGAGGTGTCGCTGGCTGCAAGGAGAACCTGTTGATTGACAGATGTGTCACGCAGGACTCCATGCAGTATAAGCGGAACCTCTCTATGGCCTGGATCGACTACCGCAAGGCATTCGACATGACATCGCATGAGCTCATTGTTCACTTGCTCCGATGTCTTGTGGTACCCGGTCCCGTAGTGAGATGTATTGAAGAACTGATGCCGCTCTGGAGGACTCGCTTTACCATAACATCGGGTAACGATAGAGTCCAAACAGAGTCGGTAACATTCAGAAGAGGAGTATTTCAGGGAGATTCCCTCAGCCCCCTTCTGTTTTGCATCTCACTACTGCCATTATCCGTCTCGCTCCGGAAAACCCGTGGCTACAACTGCGGTACCCCCGGCGACAGGAGGCATAAGGTCACCCATCTATTTTATATGGATGACCTTAAACTTTATGCCTCTGGAGAGAGGGATCTCCAACAGTCCCTTAGGGTGGTACAGGAGTATACGCAGGCTGTCGGTATGCAGTTCGGGTTGGACAAATGCGCACTGATCCATCTCAAGAGAGGACGATGCGGTGACTATGGAGAGGACGCGCAGCTCGTGGACGGAAGCATCTTACACCATCTAGATGCCGGAGAGTCGTACACTTACTTGGGTGTCGAGCAACGCTCCACCCAAGAAGTGAGTGTAGTGAAAAACGCTCTCCGCGGCAAGTATCAGCACCTACTCCGACAGATCTGGTCTTCAGAACTGTCGGGGAAGAACAAGGTGTCTGCTACAAATATGCTTGCCGTTCCGATCCTTCTCTACTCTTTCGGAGTAGTGAAGTGGACTAGAGAAGAGCTGCGTCAACTCGATGTAGTAACCCGCAAGAAGATGCATCTCAATAGGAGCTTGCATCCTAAATCGTCCGTTCCACGGTTATATCTCCCACGACATCGGGGAGGCCGTGGACTCTTGAGCTTGGAGAGTCTCCATAGCAGGATGGTTCTGGAGGGAGCATGTAAGGTCATCAGGAGTTCGGATCCCGTCCTCTGCATGGTCCGAGACCATGAAAATGCAGAGGTAGGAGCTTTTCTCTTTAAGGCAGCACGGAGAGCAGCCGATGAACTTGGTCTCATCTTCGACGTCGAGCGGGTAAACCCCGACTCTGTCACCGAGTTGGAACCCGTTCGACTAAAAGCCCACATTAGAGCTGCAGAACACAACATCCTTCTGCAGCTCCATAAGGATAAGCCATTGCACGGGATCTTCTATAAAAATATAGAAGACCTCGGCTTATCCGAAAGGCTGACCTTCGCCTTCTTAAGGTCAGCTGGGCTGAAGTCTGAGACCGAGGGATTCATAATGGCTTGCCAGGATGGTGTATTTAACACTCTCGTCTATCGACGTCGTGTCATGGGTATGGAGGTCCCTGATGTCAGCTGCAGGGCCTGCCGCAGGGCGCCGGAGACTGTAATGCACTTACTGTCGGCTTGCCCGACATACGCAGTCTCGGCCTATATTCATAGACACAACGCAGCATTACGAGTGCTTTACTATCATCTAAGGCACTCGTATGGGATAGACGAAACACCAGTGCTGCCTTACGTTCCGGGGGATATTGAGTCCGTTGTGGGGAATGAGAAGTGCCTAATTTATTGGAACTACTCGTTTCCCACCGTCAGGCAAATACAAGCCAACAAGCCTGACATAGTACTCCTCGACCACCAACTCAAGACAATGTATGTCGTGGAATTCTCAGCTCCCGCTGAGAGCAACATTGTCTTGAAAGAGGAGGAAAAACGGACAAAATATCGAGATTTGCTCTTCGAACTCCGCAGGCTTTATCCAGGCCATTCTGTTAAAATAGTGGTACTGATTATAGGAGCCCTCGGTGGAATGAGACAGACGCTGCTTTCAGAACTAAAGATCATACCGGCATGCCGAGATTCGGCAGAGATCTTAGCCGGCAGAATGCAGAAGGCTGTCATCCTCGGTTCATTACGTCTACTCAGGGCACACGATTCGCGGACCCGGTAGTCACTCACCCCACGGGCGTGGGGAGTGGCTATTGGTATTACCAGCTCCCCTCTGTGAGGGTCGGAGCCACAGAGTAGGGTGACTGGTTTTTTGTAAAAAAAAAAAAAAATAATAATAATAATAATAACCCGTGGGGGTTTGTCAGTTCCTCTATCGGGCGCGTCCTCCTGCGAATGGGGGAAAGCTCGCCGGCATAGACCGGAGGGTAGGGAGGAAATAAAATACTCCCCGTGGAAAAAAAACTGACACCCATGGAAATGGAGAAAAGGAAAATGCCTCGGAAAGGATCGCTACCGGAGGATCGTCCGGGCACATCCAGAGCTGGTGCTGGATGTGACAGATTGCGAGTCACCAGTGGCCGCTTGCGCAGCTCACGGGCAACGGTCTCTCAAGAAGCTACCGCGAGCATATCTGTTAATACAAGTCCAACACCATCATCTCCAGAAATACCTGCTGAGGATGTTTTGCTGAGCGCTCAGCCAGCAACCACCAAAGCGGGAAAAACCAGGCAACGTATGACTTGGAATACAGACATGAACCGTCATGTCTTACGTTGCTACTACAAAGCATCCAGGCTTGAAACAGAGACAGGATATCGCCCAGAAATGAGACGCCTGTTCATTGAAAAATTCCCTGAATATAACCATCTGACTGAACAAAGGCTAATGGACCAAAAAAGAGTCATAGTCACCAATAATAGACTCACTAAGGTTGAAAGAGATGCAATTAGACAACAAGTCGCTGAAGAAATAGCACAAGAAGAAAGAGAGAATGAAGATCAAGACACAAACGGAAACGAACAGGATAATCACAATCAACAAGAAATTGAACAACTAGAAGTAGAACATGAGCGATATGCACCACATGAATTTTCAGAACAAACACAAACACGAGATGGAGAAATTGAGACAAACAATGAAGCTGTGCAAATAGAAGGAGAAGAAAGGGTGAAAGAACAAATAGAAGCATCCCTGACCATATGGAAAGGAACAGATCCTACGAAGAGGAACAAATTGCCAAAAATTAAATTTACAAATCGTACAAAAGGAATTATCACAAAAGTCAACAACATGTTACCTACCTACATCGATGAACAAAGCGACCTGGAAGATCTACATACGCTGATTTATTGCGCTGCTCAAACCGCATTAATCCTCAATGAACAAAGATCCCTTCCTTGGAATATAAAACCACACATGCAGAATAGAAAACCTAAATGGCAAATGACATTGGAATCAAAAATAGAGGTGTTGAGAAAGAACATAGGCAGAATGACGGAATATATTAGGGGAAACAGGTCTAATAAAATTAAGAAAACCCTAAAATTAGAGGACAGTGACGACCCTGTTGAGATATTAGATCGAATGAAGCAGCAACTCAGTGCCTATGCCAAGCGGCTAAGAAGGTATATTAAGAGTAATGACAGACGAAAACAAAACAGCATGTTTTATAATAACCAGAAGCTATTTTATAGACAGATGAACGAAGCGGCAATAGGAGAAATGAACCCACCGAGTGAACAAACGATGAAGGAGTTTTGGGAACGGATCTGGTCTGACACAAGCGAGCACAATGAAAACTCCACCATTATAAGAACCATAAAAGAGCAAAATGAGAACTTACCGGAAATGATCCCTCTCGAAATAAAAGAGGAAGATGTCTCAAGAGCCATCAAGAAGACCAATAGTTGGAAAGCACCAGGCATAGATCAAATTCATAATTACTGGCTCAAACAATTTCCATCGTTACATGCTGCTATTGCCCGCTCATTTCACCAATCAGTTAATAACCCCAATATGCTTCCTTCGTTTCTGACCCAAGGTGTGACACATATGATGCCAAAAGACAATGACACCAACAACCCCGCGAAATACAGACCAATCACCTGTCTGCCTACACTATATAAAATACTCACATCTATCCTAGCTACTAAGATATACACACATCTAGAAGAGCATAACATACTTACTGAAGAGCAAAAAGGATGCAGACGCGGAGCGCAAGGATGTAAGGAGCAAATTATCATTGACAGTACCATTATGAACCAGGCAAGGGAAAAACAACATAACCTCTACACGGCCTTCATAGACTATCAAAAGGCTTTCGATAGTGTCCCCCACACATGGCTAGTGGAAGTGATGAGGATATACAAAATACATCCTCAAATAATCCAATTCCTGCAGGAAACCATGCAAAAATGGAAGACGTCACTGAAGATTAAGTCTCCTACAAACGCTGTAGACACGGGCCCAATTAGTATTCGACGAGGCATCTTCCAAGGTGATGCCCTAAGTGCATTATGGTTCTGCTTGGCTCTCAACCCGCTCTCCCAAATCCTCAATGATAGTAAATACGGCTACACCATAAACAAGAAAACAACTAACATACATAAGGTTAGCCATTTATTATACATGGACGACCTAAAGCTCTATGCAGCAACAAACCACCAGCTACACACACTCTTGGAAATTACTGAAACTTACAGCCAGGACATCGGCATGTCGTTTGGGATTAACAAATGTAAAACTCAAAGGGTAGAAAGAGGAATACATAAAGAGCATGAAGGTTATGGCCTTAAAACGGAAAATAAACACATTGAGGCAATGGAAGAAGGAGAAGTTTACAAGTACTTAGGGTATTTTCAATCGACCCATATAGAACATGGAAAGATAAAAACTGAGTTGAAGGATAAATACGAAAAGCGCCTTAAACAGATCCTCAAAACCCATCTCAGCGGGAGGAATAAAGTAACAGCCATCAATAGCTATGCCATTTCTCTATTGCAGTATTCCTTCGGAACTATCAAATGGAGTAACACAGACCTCGAAGATCTAAACAGACTAACACGCACTACATGCACGAAATTCCGAATTCATCATCCGAGATCGTCGATAGAAAGGTTTACCTTACCTAGAGCAACAGGTGGTAGAGGTATCATTGATCTTCATGCTACACACGCCACACAGATACAAGCCCTTAGAACGTACTTTTATGATAGAGAAGTAGACAGTCGATTACATAAGGCAATCGCTCACTCAGACAATAGGTACACGCCACTCAACCTCAAAAATAGAAACTTACAACCACTAGATAACATTCATACAGATTCCCAAAAGAAGGAACTATGGGCAACAAAGGAACTACATGGAAGGCATTATTACCAAATGAACCAGCCTCATATCGACCAAGGAGCTTCCAACAAATGGCTGACGAAAGGAAACATCTTCGCGGAGACAGAAGGATATATGATTAACATCCAAGATCAAACGGTCATGACTAAGAACTATAGGAAACATATAATAAGAGATCCTAATGTCCCGACAGATAAATGCAGAAAATGTGAACAGAATCAAGAGACCATTGACCATATAATAACAGGATGCACTATACTAGCTCCCACTGACTACACCAATCGCCACGACAACACTGCAAAAGTCATTCACAGAGAAATAGCCATAAAATACTCACTAATAGGAGACAGAACTCCGCTCTACAAGTACGAGCCACCTCCGGTACTAAACAATGACCAGGTCAAACTATATTGGAATAGAGAGATCACAACCGACCGCACAATAGCGCACAATAAACCTGACATAACACTCAGGCTCAAACATACCAACACCACATACCTCATCGAAATCGCCATCCCAAATAGTAACAACTTAAAGAAAAAACATCATGAAAAGATAGATAAATATAAGCCACTCGCAGAAGAAATAAGAAAACTCTGGAACCAGAGCGCTGTCTATATAGTTCCTATCATAATTTCAGCAACTGGCCTAATCCCTAGAACACTTCATGATAGCATAGCTCGTCTACAACT
The DNA here is from genome assembly GCA_963675555.1 of Leptura quadrifasciata. NCBI lineage: Eukaryota > Metazoa > Arthropoda > Insecta > Coleoptera > Cerambycidae > Leptura > Leptura quadrifasciata. The sequence continues at coordinate 92,382,612 of OY776677.1, read as the reverse complement.
TAAAACAGATATATACATTGAAGCGCAGAAAAACGTAATAATAGATACAACCAGTATAGTAAGGAAATTCATGCAGGTGACATAAATCTGTATAGAACCCGTAAAACAGAAGCAAAATAGGTACTATGTTAGTGTTTGGCAAAAAGGCCCGCACTTACATAAAATCCGATGACACAGTCGAGAAAAAATAAAAATAATAATAATAATAATAAAATAAGCAGGAGGGGCTGACTTCCATCTATCAAGCCTTTGGTGAGTAGCGCCACCACTTACTCCAGCTGGGGTGTAAAACCGAACCGGCAGCCCTAGTACACCCGGGAGGGGAAAGCGTCTTCCCCTCTGGTGTCGGTCGTGGGCCTGCTGGGCTAACCACCCACAGGCCCTAAACTTTGGTTCCCATAGGCCGAAGGCAGGGCCCCCACAATCGACCCCGTGCGGATAGGGGTCAAGGGCAAGGTGGTGGGGCCCAACCGGACAGACCGCCCCTTGATGACAATGGCAATGCCCAAGGACGCTTTGAGTGGACGGATGAGCTGAGGGATGAACTTCTGCATTGTTATGAAAGCAGTGAGCCCGCGCGGAGGGGATACATGGCGCGGATGCATGCTCTGTGGTGTGAGAGGCTACCAGAGCATAGCGCTTTCACGCCACAAAATCTGCGTGACTATGTATCCCACCTTCGTAGTAGGGGCTACGTGAGGGCTGCTCCTGGACCGGTGAATGAGGTGGCCGAAGAGCCGCCACATTCACCGGTTGAGGACGTAGCTCTCCTCGTTCCGCCAATACCAGAGGGCCTCAGTACCAGAAGGGGGTTACACCGTCTGAAAACCCCCGGGCCACAAGACCTGGCCAGAGTGGACGCTGAACTTCGTACAGCGCTACCAGAAGAGGCTGACATCTGGCACATAAATTGTGCCGTGTATGCCGCTGCTCAACGCTCGTCTCAGGTGGAGAGGCGAAATACCTCTTCCCCACAGGAGAGAGCGCAGCGGCGCATACAAAAGATGGAAGCCAAGATCCGGTCGGCGAGGCAACACGCATCCCGTATCCAATGTGTGATGGACTATATGGCGGCCAACAGGCCTTTCACGCCTAAAGTGCGTCGATTAGCCGCCAACTTAAGACGCGTCCATCACACACTCAATGAGGCAGTGCTGCGAACCACCAAACAGCAGTCGACAGGATACGGATGCTAGTGACTTGCAGAAAGTCACTAGTGAGGCGGGCGAGGGGGCTTGCGGAAAATAAACTGTTCCGCGAGAAGCCCTCGCGCCTTTTCCAGCCGCCTCCGCGTGTTGTAGACAATCCGCCGACTGCAGATCAGGTGGAGAACTTCTGGAAAACACTGTACGAGGAGAGGCTTCCACTCAACCGAGATTCTCCTGCCCTTGCACACTTTGAAGCCTTTTGTCAAAGGCTTCAGCAACCACAGGAAGTGTGCGAACCAATAACTCCAGAAGAGGTTCGTAGGGCTCTTGAGGGCTCTAAGAACTTTGCTGCTCCAGGTCCCGATGGGATAAATAACTTTTGGTGGAAAAAGTTATCGAGCACCCACCACCATTTGGCCAGAATTTTTAATTCCTGGTTGAATGGGGAGCAGCAAATCCCTTCTTGGGTTGTTGAGGGGCGGACAGTGCTGATCCCCAAGAACGGAGATTTGTCCAACCCAAAGAACTACAGACCGATAACCTGTCTAAACGCATGTTACAAGGTGTTTACACGCATTTTGTACATGCGGGTGCTCCGCGCAGTCGAACCGGTTTACGAACGGATATATGAGCAACGAGGGTCGAAGAGAGGTGTCGCTGGCTGCAAGGAGAACCTGTTGATCGATAGATGTATCACGCAGGACTCCATGCAGTATAAGCGGAACCCCTCTATGGCCTGGATCGACTACCGCAAGGCATTTGATATGACATCACATGAGCTCATTGTTCACTTGCTCCGATGTCTTGTGGTACCCGGTCCCGTAGTGAGATGTATTGAAGAACTGATGCTGCTCTGGAGGACTCGCTTTACCATAACATCGGGTAACGATAGAGTCCAAACAGAGTCGGTAACATTCAGAAGGGGAGTATTTCAGGGAGATTCCCTCAGCCCCCCTGTTTTGCATCTCACTACTGCCATTATCCGTCTCGCTCCGGAAAACCCGTGGCTACAACTGCGGTACCCCCGGCGACAGGAGGCATAAGGTCACCCATCTATTTTATATGGATGACCTTAAACTTTATGCCTCTGGAGAGAGGGATCTCCAACAGTCCCTTAGGGTGGTACAGGAGTACACGCAGGCTGTCGGTATGCAGTTCGGGTTGGACAAATGCGCACTGATCCATCTCAAGAGAGGACGATGCGGTGACTATGGAGAGGACGCGCAGCTCGTGGACGGAAGCATCTTACACCATCTAGATGCCGGAGAGTCGTACACTTACTTGGGTGTCGAGCAACGCTCCACCCAAGAAGTGAGTGTAGTGAAAAACGCTCTCCGCGGCAAGTATCAGCACCTACTCAGACAGATCTGGTCTTCAGAACTGTCGGGGAAGAACAAGGTGTCTGCTACAAATATGCTTGCCGTTCCGATTCTTCTCTACTCTTTCGGAGTAGTGAAGTGGACTAGAGAAGAACTGCGTCAACTCGATGTAGTAACCCGCAAGAAGATGCATCTTAATAGGAGCTTGCATCCTAAATCGTCCGTTCCACGGTTATATCTCCCACGACATCGGGGAGGCCGTGGACTCTTGAGCTTGGAGAGTCTCCATAGCAGGATGGTTCTGGATGGAGCATGTAAGGTCATCAGAAGTTCGGATCCCCTCCTCTGCATGGTCCGAGACCATGAAAATGCAGAGGTAGGAGCTTTTCTCTTTAAGGCAGCACGGAGAGCAGCCGATGAACTTGGTCTCATCTTCGACGTCGAGCGGGTAAACCCCGACTCTGTCACCGAGTTGGAACCCGTTCGACTAAAAGCCCACATTAGAGCTGCAGAACACAACATCCTTCTGCAGCTCCATAAGGATAAGCCATTGCACGGGGTCTTCTATAAAAATATAGAAGACCTCGGCTTATCCGTAAGGCTGACCTTCGCCTTCTTAAGGTCAGCTGGGCTGAAGTCTGAGACCGAGGGATTCATAATGGCTTGCCAGGATGGTGTATTTAACACTCTCGTCTATCGACGTCGTGTCATGGGTACGGAGGTCCCTGATATCAGCTGCAGGGCCTGCTGCAGGGCCTGCCGCAGGGCGCCGGAGACTGTAATGCACTTACTGTCGGCTTGCCCGACATACGCAGTCTCGGCCTATATTCATAGACACAACGCAGCATTACGAGTGCTTTACTATCATCTAAGGCACTCGTATGGGATAGACGAAACACCAGTGCTGCCTTACGTTCCGGGGGATATTGAGTCCGTTGTGGGGAATGAGAAGTGCCTAATTTATTGGAACTACTCGTTTCCCACCGTCAGGCAAATACAAGCCAACAAGCCTGACATAGTACTCCTCGACCACCAACTCAAGACAATGTATGTCGTGGAATTCTCAGCTCCCGCTGAGAGCAACATTGTCTTGAAAGAGGAGGAAAAACGGACAAAATATCGAGATTTGCTCTTCGAACTCCGCAGGCTTTATCCAGGCCATTCTGCTAAAATAGTGGTACTGATTATAGGAGCCCTCGGTGGAATGAGACAGACGCTGCTTTCAGAACTAAAGATCATATCGGCATGCCGAGATTCGGCAGAGATCTTAGCCGGCAGAATGCAGAAGGCTGTCATCCTCGGTTCATTACGTCTACTCAGGGCACACGATTCGCGGACCCGGTAGTCACTCACCCCACGGGCGTGGGGAGTGGCTACTGGTATTACCAGCTCCCCTCTGTGAGGGTCGGAGCCACAGAGTAAGGTGACTGGTTTTTTGTAAAAAAAAAAAAATAATAATAATAATAATAATAATAAGTCATGAAGAGGTGGTCGAAGGGCCGCCACATTCACCGGTTGAGGACGTAGTTCTCCTCGTTCCGCCAATACCAGAGGGTCTCAGTACCAGAAGGGGGTTACACCGTCTGAAAACCCCCGGGCCACAAGACCTGGCCAGAGTGGACGCTGAACTTCGCACAGCGCTACCAGAAGAGGCTGACATCTGGCACATAAATTGTGCCGTGTATGCCGCTGCTCAACGCTCGTCTCAGGTGGAGAGGCGAAATACCTCTTCCCCACAGGAGAGAGCGCAGCGGCGCATACAAAAGATGGAAGCCAAGATCCGGTCGGCGAGGCAACACGCATCCCGTATCCAATGTGTGATGGACTATATGGCGGCCAACAGGCCGTTCACGCCTACAGTGCGTCGATTAGCCGCCAATTTAAGACGCGCCCATCACACAGTTAATGAGGCAGTGCTGCGAACCACCAAACAGCACTGTCTCGACAGGATACGGATGCTAGTGACTTGCAAAAAGTCATTAGTGAGGCGGGCGAGAGGGCTTGCGGAAAATAAACTGTTCCGCGAAAAGCCCTCGCGCCTTTTCCAACCGCCTCCGCGTGTTGTAGAAAATCCGCCGACTGCAGATCAGGTGGAGAACTTCTGGAAAACGCTGTACGAGGAGAGGCTTCCACTCAACCGAGATTCTCCTGCCCTTGCACACTTTGAAGCCTTTTGTCAAAGGCTTCAGCGACCACAGGAAGTGTGCGAACCAATAACCCCAGAAGAGGTTCGTAGGGCTCTTGAGGGCTCTAAGAACTTTGCTGCTCCAGGTCCCGATGGGATAAATAACTTTTGGTGGAAAAAGTTATCGAGCACCCACCACCATTTGGCCAGAATTTTTAATTCCTGGTTAAATGGGGAGCAGCAAATCCCTTCTTGGGTTGTTGAGGGGCCGACAGTGCTGATCCCCAAGAACGGAGATTTGTCCAACCCAAAGAATTACAGACCGATAACCTGCCTAAACGCATGTTACAAGGTGTTTACACGCATTTTGTACATGCGGGTGCTCCATGCAGTTGAACCGGTTTACGAACGGATATATGAGCAACGAGGGTCGAAGAGAGGTGTCACTGGCTGCAAGGAGAACCTGTTGATTGACAGATGTGTCACGCAGGACTCCATGCAGTATAAGCAGAACCTCTCTATGGCCTGGATCGACTACCGCAAGGCATTCGACATGACATCGCATGAGCTCATTGTTCACTTGCTCCAATGTCTTGTGGTACCCGGTCCCGTAGTGAGATGTATTGAAGAACTGATGCCGCTCTGGAGGACTCGCTTTACCATAACATCGGGTAACGATAGAGTCCAAACAGAGTCGGTAACATTCAGAAGAGGAGTATTTCAGGGAGATTCCCTCAGCCCCCTTCTGTTTTGCATCTCACTACTGCCATTATCCGTCTCGCTCCGGAAAACCCGTGGCTACAACTGCGGTACCCCCGGCGACAGGAGGCATAAGGTCACCCATCTATTTTATATGGATGACCTTAAACTTTATGCCTCTGGAGAGAGGGATCTCCAACAGTCCCTTAGGGTGGTACAGGAGTATACGCAGGCTGTCGGTATGCAGTTCGGGTTGGACAAATGCGCACTGATCCATCTCAAGAGAGGACGATGCGGTGACTATGGAGAGGACGCGCAGCTCGTGGACGGAAGCATCTTACACCATCTAGATGCCGGAGAGTCGTACACTTACTTGGGTGTCGAGCAACGCTCCACCCAAGAAGTGAGTGTAGCGAAAAACGCTCTCCGCGGCAAGTATCAGCACCTACTCCGACAGATCTGATCTTCAGAACTGTCGGGGAAGAACAAGGTGTCTGCTACAAATATGCTTGCCGTTCCGATCCTTCTCTACTCTTTCGGAGTAGTGAAGTGGACTAGAGAAGAGCTGCGTCAACTCGATGTAGTAACCCGCAAGAAGATGCATCTCAATAGGAGCGTGCATCCTAAATCGTCCGTTCCACGGTTATATCTCCCACGACATCGGGGAGGCCGTGGACTCTTGAGCTTGGAGAGTCTCCATAGCAGGATGGTTCTGGAGGGAGCATGTAAGGTCATCAGGAGTTCGGATCCCCTCCTCTGCATGGTCCGAGACCATGAAAATGCAGAGGTAGGAGCTTTTCTCTTTAAGGCAGCACGGAGAGCAGCCGATGAACTTGGTCTCATCTTCGACGTCGAGCGGGTAAACCCCGACTCTCTCACTGAGTTGGAACCCGTTCGACTAAAAGCCCACATTAGAGCTGCAGAACACAACATCCTTCTGCAGCTCCATAAGGATAAGCCATTGCACGGGATCTTCTATAAAAATATAGAAGACCTCGGCTTATCCGAAAGTCTGACCTTCGCCTTCTTAAGGTCAGCTGGGCTGAAGTCTGAGACCGAGGGATTCATAATGGCTTGCCAGGATGGTGTATTTAACACTCTCGTCTATCGACGTCGTGTCATGGGTATGGAGGTCCCTGATGTCAGCTGCAGGGCCTGCCGCAGGGCGCCGGAGACTGTAATGCACTTACTGTCGGCTTGCCCGACATACGCAGTCTCGGCCTATATTCATAGACACAACGCAGCATTACGAGTGCTTTACTATCATCTAAGGCACTCGTATGGGATAGACGAAACACCAGTGCTGCCTTACGTTCCGGGGGATATTGAGTCCGTTGTGGGGAATGAGAAGTGCCTAATTTATTGGAACTACTCGTTTCCCACCGTCAGGCAAATACAAGCCAACAAGCCTGACATAGTACTCCTCGACCACCAACTCAAGACAATGTATGTCGTGGAATTCTCAGCTCCCGCTGAGAGCAACATTGTCTTGAAAGAGGAGGAAAAACGGACAAAATATCGAGATTTGCTCTTCGAACTCCGCAGGCTTTATCCAGGCCATTCTGCTAAAATAGTGGTACTGATTATAGGAGCCCTCGGTGGAATGAGACAGACGCTGCTTTCAGAACTAAAGATCATATCGGCATGCCGAGATTCGGCAGAGATCTTAGCCGGCAGAATGCAGAAGGCTGTCATCCTCGGTTCATTACGTCTACTCAGGGCACACGATTCGCGGACCCGGTAGTCACTCACCCCACGGGCGTGGGGAGTGGCTACTGGTATTACCAGCTCCCCTCTGTGAGGGTCGGAGCCACAGAGTAAGGTGACTGGTTTTTTGTAAAAAAAAAATAATAATAATAATAATAATAAGTCATGAAGAGGTGGTCGAAGGGCCGCCACATTCACCGGTTGAGGACGTAGTTCTCCTCGTTCCGCCAATACCAGAGGGTCTCAGTACCAGAAGGGGGTTACACCGTCTGAAAACCCCCGGGCCACAAGACCTGGCCAGAGTGGACGCTGAACTTCGCACAGCGCTACCAGAAGAGGCTGACATCTGGCACATAAATTGTGCCGTGTATGCCGCTGCTCAACGCTCGTCTCAGGTGGAGAGGCGAAATACCTCTTCCCCACAGGAGAGAGCGCAGCGGCGCATACAAAAGATGGAAGCCAAGATCCGGTCGGCGAGGCAACACGCATCCCGTATCCAATGTGTGATGGACTATATGGCGGCCAACAGGCCGTTCACGCCTACAGTGCGTCGATTAGCCGCCAATTTAAGACGCGCCCATCACACAGTTAATGAGGCAGTGCTGCGAACCACCAAACAGCACTGTCTCGACAGGATACGGATGCTAGTGACTTGCAAAAAGTCATTAGTGAGGCGGGCGAGAGGGCTTGCGGAAAATAAACTGTTCCGCGAAAAGCCCTCGCGCCTTTTCCAACCGCCTCCGCGTGTTGTAGAAAATCCGCCGACTGCAGATCAGGTGGAGAACTTCTGGAAAACGCTGTACGAGGAGAGGCTTCCACTCAACCGAGATTCTCCTGCCCTTGCACACTTTGAAGCCTTTTGTCAAAGGCTTCAGCGACCACAGGAAGTGTGCGAACCAATAACCCCAGAAGAGGTTCGTAGGGCTCTTGAGGGCTCTAAGAACTTTGCTGCTCCAGGTCCCGATGGGATAAATAACTTTTGGTGGAAAAAGTTATCGAGCACCCACCACCATTTGGCCAGAATTTTTAATTCCTGGTTAAATGGGGAGCAGCAAATCCCTTCTTGGGTTGTTGAGGGGCGGACAGTGCTGATCCCCAAGAACGGAGATTTGTCCAACCCAAAGAATTACAGACCGATAACCTGTCTAAACGCATGTTACAAGGTGTTTACACGCATTTTGTACATGCGGGTGCTCCATGCAGTTGAACCGGTTTACGAACGGATATATGAGCAACGAGGGTCGAAGAGAGGTGTCGCTGGCTGCAAGGAGAACCTGTTGATTGACAGATGTGTCACGCAGGACTCCATGCAGTATAAGCAGAACCTCTCTATGGCCTGGATCGACTACCGCAAGGCATTCGACATGACATCGCATGAGCTCATTGTTCACTTGCTCCGATGTCTTGTGGTACCCGGTCCCGTAGTGAGATGTATTGAAGAACTGATGCCGCTCTGGAGGACTCGCTTTACCATAACATCGGGTAACGATAGAGTCCAAACAGAGTCGGTAACATTCAGAAGAGGAGTATTTCAGGGAGATTCCCTCAGCCCCCTTCTGTTTTGCATCTCACTACTGCCATTATCCGTCTCGCTCCGGAAAACCCGTGGCTACAACTGCGGTACACCCGGCGACAGGAGGCATAAGGTCACCCATCTATTTTATATGGATGACCTTAAACTTTATGCCTCTGGAGAGAGGGATCTCCAACAGTCCCTTAGGGTGGTACAGGAGTATACGCAGGCTGTCGGTATGCAGTTCGGGTTGGACAAATGCGCACTGATCCATCTCAAGAGAGGACGATGCGGTGACTATGGAGAGGACGCGCAGCTCGTGGACGGAAGCATCTTACACCATCTAGATGCCGGAGAGTCGTACACTTACTTGGGTGTCGAGCAACGCTCCACCCAAGAAGTGAGTGTAGTGAAAAACGCTCTCCGCGGCAAGTATCAGCACCTACTCCGACAGATCTGATCTTCAGAACTGTCGGGGAAGAACAAGGTGTCTGCTACAAATATGCTTGCCGTTCCGATCCTTCTCTACTCTTTCGGAGTAGTGAAGTGGACTAGAGAAGAGCTGCGTCAACTCGATGTAGTAACCCGCAAGAAGATGCATCTCAATAGGAGCGTGCATCCTAAATCGTCCGTTCCACGGTTATATCTCCCACGACATCGGGGAGGCCGTGGACTCTTGAGCTTGGAGAGTCTCCATAGCAGGATGGTTCTGGAGGGAGCATGTAAGGTCATCAGGAGTTCGGATCCCCTCCTCTGCATGGTCCGAGACCATGAAAATGCAGAGGTAGGAGCTTTTCTCTTTAAGGCAGCACGGAGAGCAGCCGATGAACTTGGTCTCATCTTCGACGTCGAGCGGGTAAACCCCGACTCTCTCACCGAGTTGGAACCCGTTCGACTAAAAGCCCACATTAGAGCTGCACAACACAACATCCTTCTGCAGCTCCATAAGGATAAGCCATTGCACGGGATCTTCTATAAAAATATAGAAGACCTCGGCTTATCCGAAAGGCTGACCTTCGCCTTCTTAAGGTCAGCTGGGCTGAAGTCTGAGACCGAGGGATTCATAATGGCTTGCCAGGATGGTGTATTTAACACTCTCGTCTATCGACGTCGTGTCATGGGTATGGAGGTCCCTGATGTCAGCTGCAGGGCCTGCCGCAGGGCGCCGGAGACTGTAATGCACTTACTGTCGGCTTGCCCGACATACGCAGTCTCGGCCTATATTCATAGACACAACGCAGCATTACGAGTGCTTTACTATCATCTAAGGCACTCGTATGGGATAGACGAAACACCAGTGCTGCCTTACGTTCCGGGGGATATTGAGTCCGTTGTGGGGAATGAGAAGTGCCTAATTTATTGGAACTACTCGTTTCCCACCGTCAGGCAAATACAAGCCAACAAGCCTGACATAGTACTCCTCGACCACCAACTCAAGACAATGTATGTCGTGGAATTCTCAGCTCCCGCTGAGAGCAACATTGTCTTGAAAGAGGAGGAAAAACGGACAAAATATCGAGATTTGCTCTTCGAACTCCGCAGGCTTTATCCAGGCCATTCTGCTAAAATAGTGGTACTGATTATAGGAGCCCTCGGTGGAATGAGACAGACGCTGCTTTCAGAACTAAAGATCATATCGGCATGCCGAGATTCGGCAGAGATCTTAGCCGGCAGAATGCAGAAGGCTGTCATCCTCGGTTCATTACGTCTACTCAGGGCACACGATTCACGGACCCGGTAGTCACTCACCCCACGGGCGTGGGAAGTGGCTACTGGTATTACCAGCTCCCCTCTGTGAGGGTCGGAGCCACAGAGTAAGGTGACTGGTTTTTTGTAAAAAAAAAAAAATAATAATAATAATAATAATAAGTCATGAAGAGGTGGTCGAAGGGCCGCCACATTCACCGGTTGAGGACGTAGTTCTCCTCGTTCCGCCAATACCAGAGGGTCTCAGTACCAGAAGGGGGTTACACCGTCTGAAAACCCCCGGGCCACAAGACCTGGCCAGAGTGGACGCTGAACTTCGCACAGCGCTACCAGAAGAGGCTGACATCTGGCACATAAATTGTGCCGTGTATGCCGCTGCTCAACGCTCGTCTCAGGTGGAGAGGCGAAATACCTCTTCCCCACAGGTGAGAGCGCAGCGGCGCATACAAAAGATGGAAGCCAAGATCCGGTCGGCGAGGCAACACGCATCCCGTATCCAATGTGTGATGGACTATATGGCGGCCAACAGGCCGTTCACGCCTACAGTGCGTCGATTAGCCGCCAATTTAAGACGCGCCCATCACACAGTTAATGAGGCAGTGCTGCGAACCACCAAACAGCACTGTCTCGACAGGATACGGATGCTAGTGACTTGCAAAAAGTCATTAGTGAGGCGGGCGAGAGGGCTTGCGGAAAATAAACTGTTCCGCGAAAAGCCCTCGCGCCTTTTCCAACCGCCTCCGCGTGTTGTAGAAAATCCGCCGACTGCAGATCAGGTGGAGAACTTCTGGAAAACGCTGTACGAGGAGAGGCTTCCACTCAACCGAGATTCTCCTGCCCTTGCACACTTTGAAGCCTTTTGTCAAAGGCTTCAGCGACCACAGGAAGTGTGCGAACCAATAACCCCAGAAGAGGTTCGTAGGGCTCTTGAGGGCTCTAAGAACTTTGCTGCTCCAGGTCCCGATGGGATAAATAACTTTTGGTGGAAAAAGTTATCGAGCACCCACCACCATTTGGCCAGAATTTTTAATTCCTGGTTAAATGGGGAGCAGCAAATCCCTTCTTGGGTTGTTGAGGGGCGGACAGTGCTGATCCCCAAGAACGGAGATTTGTCCAACCTAAAGAATTACAGACCGATAACCTGTCTAAACGCATGTTACAAGGTGTTTACACGCATTTTGTACATGCGGGTGCTCCATGCAGTTGAACCGGTTTACGAACGGATATATGAGCAACGAGGGTCGAAGAGAGGTGTCGCTGGCTGCAAGGAGAACCTGTTGATTGACAGATGTGTCACGCAGGACTCCATGCAGTATAAGCAGAACCTCTCTATGGCCTGGATCGACTACCGCAAGGCATTCGACATGACATCGCATGAGCTCATTGTTCACTTGCTCCGATGTCTTGTGGTACCCGGTCCCGTAGTGAGATGTATTGAAGAACTGATGCCGCTCTGGAGGACTCGCTTTACCATAACATCGGGTAACGATAGAGTCCAAACAGAGTCGGTAACATTCAGAAGAGGAGTATTTCAGGGAGATTCCCTCAGCCCCCTTCTGTTTTGCATCTCACTACTGCCATTATCCGTCTCGCTCCGGAAAACCCGTGGCTACAACTGCGGTACCCCCGGCGACAGGAGGCATAAGGTCACCCATCTATTTTATATGGATGACCTTAAACTTTATGCCTCTGGAGAGAGGGATCTCCAACAGTCCCTTAGGGTGGTACAGGAGTATACGCAGGCTGTCGGTATGCAGTTCGGGTTGGACAAATGCGCACTGATCCATCTCAAGAGAGGACGATGCGGTGACTATGGAGAGGACGCGCAGCTCGTGGACGGAAGCATCTTACACCATCTAGATGCCGGAGAGTCGTACACTTACTTGGGTGTCGAGCAACGCTCCACCCAAGAAGTGAGTGTAGCGAAAAACGCTCTCCGCGGCAAGTATCAGCACCTACTCCGACAGATCTGATCTTCAGAACTGTCGGGGAAGAACAAGGTGTCTGCTACAAATATGCTTGCCGTTCCGATCCTTCTCTACTCTTTCGGAGTAGTGAAGTGGACTAGAGAAGAGCTGCGTCAACTCGATGTAGTAACCCGCAAGAAGATGCATCTCAATAGGAGCGTGCATCCTAAATCGTCCGTTCCACGGTTATATCTCCCACGACATCGGGGAGGCCGTGGACTCTTGAGCTTGGAGAGTCTCCATAGCAGGATGGTTCTGGAGGGAGCATGTAAAGTCATCAGGAGTTCGGATCCCCTCCTCTGCATGGTCCGAGACCATGAAAATGCAGAGGTAGGAGCTTTTCTCTTTAAGGCAGCACGGAGAGCAGCCGATGAACTTGGTCTCATCTTCGACGTCGAGCGGGTAAACCCCGACTCTCTCACTGAGTTGGAACCCGTTCGACTAAAAGCCCACATTAGAGCTGCAGAACACAACATCCTTCTGCAGCTCCATAAGGATAAGCCATTGCACGGGATCTTCTATAAAAATATAGAAGACCTCGGCTTATCCGAAAGTCTGACCTTCGCCTTCTTAAGGTCAGCTGGGCTGAAGTCTGAGACCGAGGGATTCATAATGGCTTGCCAGGATGGTGTATTTAACACTCTCGTCTATCGACGTCGTGTCATGGGTATGGAGGTCCCTGATGTCAGCTGCAGGGCCTGCCGCAGGGCGCCGGAGACTGTAATGCACTTACTGTCGGCTTGCCCGACATACGCAGTCTCGGCCTATATTCATAGACACAACGCAGCATTACGAGTGCTTTACTATCATCTAAGGCACTCGTATGGGATAGACGAAACACCAGTGCTGCCTTACGTTCCGGGGGATATTGAGTCCGTTGTGGGGAATGAGAAGTGCCTAATTTATTGGAACTACTCGTTTCCCACCGTCAGGCAAATACAAGCCAACAAGCCTGACATAGTACTCCTCGACCACCAACTCAAGACAATGTATGTCGTGGAATTCTCAGCTCCCGCTGAGAGCAACATTGTCTTGAAAGAGGAGGAAAAACGGACAAAATATCGAGATTTGCTCTTCGAACTCCGCAGGCTTTATCCAGGCCATTCTGCTAAAATAGTGGTACTGATTATAGGAGCCCTCGGTGGAATGAGACAGACGCTGCTTTCAGAACTAAAGATCATACCGGCATGCCGAGATTCGGCAGAGATCTTAGCCGGCAGAATGCAGAATGCTGTCATCCTCGGTTCATTACGTCTACTCAGGGCACACGATTCGCGGACCCGGTAGTCACTCACCCCACGGGCGTGGGGAGTGGCTATTGGTATGACCAGCTCCCCTCTGTGAGGGTCGGAGCCACAGAGTAGGGTGACTGGTTTTTTGTAAAAAAAAAAAAAAAAAGTCATCGATCAGCCGCACTTCCATCTGGCGCCTACACCCGCTTGTAAGTATTCGAAGTAAGTAATTGAATTCGTTCCATGTTGGCCGTGTTGGTAGTCAGCCAGAGCGACTCATCAACAACAGACGTGTCCACTCCGAGAACCGAACCCAGATGCCATATACCATTTTCAAGCAGTAGAATTTTGGCCAAGTCCGTACTATGTCATCGACCAGCAGCGCATCCATCTGGCGTCTACCCCCACTCCAACAGTAAGTTGATTCATTTTCAGAAAAGAATCTGAGTAGCCGTGCAGTTGGATTCCATTTCGATCGCTCTATCGCAGCAGACGTAGTAGTAGAAGTAAGTAAGTCAACGAAGAAGTAAGTAAACAGATGTACTAGCCAAATACTGTATATAACTTTGCCCTGTGTCATCGCTTATTCTGTGCTAACGCTCTACCACATATTTTGTGTTTGCAGCTTATCTCTGTCGCCTGAGTCATCTGGTACTAATATTTTCGTTGCTACTCTTGCTCTCCTCCCGATAATTAGAAGTTTATACATTTTTGGTAGAAAGTAACTAGTTAGAGAAGTGGAGTTGTAAATAATAGGATTAACTGAATATACTGATATTACTGAAAAACTTTGAGTTTTGCTGTTTGTGTGTGAACGTCTAATTTCCCATAATATTGACCCACTGGAGTATACTTTCTCCACTTCAGCTACTCAGTCTCGCGTACTCGGCTTGAGGGTAGTGTGTGTGTGTGTCCTATCACTTAAACTTGGACTGGCGCCCGAGCACAATCCGAAAACTCGTTTCCGGAGCTCGAGTCTCAAACAGAGGTATTTTCCTCCTCGTCACCGGGTGGGGTGGAGAAAAACGCGTCACAGAGCAAGTTAATATGAGTTTATAGAATTATGCGTAAATAAGTTTATCGGTTTAATATAAGATGAACAAAATGTATTAACTCTCTTGCTAAAAGTGAACAGGCTGTGGGCCATCTTGATGTCATGGGGCAGGGCGTTGTAAGTTTTTACGGCGCTATAGCTAAATGATTTTTCAAAAAGGCTTGTTCTGTGTTTAAGAATTTGAAAAGAATAGCAACGGCGGGTGGTGCGGTTATGTATATCTGTACCTTTCAGAAGTTCATACAAATATTTTGGCTTTGACTGATTTATTTTAAAAACTATACGTGACATATGAATGCAAAATCTTTCCTCAAGATTGAACCATTTAGACTCTCTGAATTTCTCAGTAATGTGATTAATTTTGCGTAAGTTATAGCAATATCTAATACAAGCGTTTTGTACCTTCTGGAGACTATATTTACCTTTTTGCAACAGAGCCGGCCAGTATACAGTATTACAATAATTTAAGTAAGACGGAATTAGTGAGTCAGTTAGTCTTAATTTGATATCAGTACTTAAGCTGTCTTTATATATATATAGTATTATTAGAAGTCCATACGTTTTTTGCAATAAATATGAGATATGGCTAAAGAATCACATATCACAGTCTAGATGAAGACCGAGATTTTTACAAGAATTTGCTGACTGTAGAGCAACATCATTTAAGGTGAACTTACAATGGGGATTTCTGGCTAGCACTTCCCTGTCTTTGTCAAAATTAACATTTTTGTCTTACTTTCATTAAGTTGGAGCCTATGCGCATTAGAGTACTAACTAATTACGCCCAAGTCGTAATTAATTCGCTGCATGGCTAATTCTGTATTATTTAATGAAAAGCTATAATATATCTGAGAATCGTCAGCATATTGGTGGGAACTGCAATATTTTAAATATTTTTCCAGATCAGAAGTATATAGTGTAAAGAGTAACGGAGAAAGTACATTTCCTTGGGAGCTCCTCTGTCAAGAACAATAAACTCAGAAGCTATGTTATTTTGGACTACCCTTTGGGATCTGTTACGTAAGTAATTTACAAAAGAATCTACCGCTGTCTGATCTAGACCAAAATATTGAAGTTTGATGGCAAATATAGAGTGACTGATCGAAAGCCTTGCTGTAATCCAGTAAGACAAGACACGTATTTTTCTTTTCATCATATGCTCTAAGTATATCATACGACGCTGTGCTGTTGACGAAATCCAGATTGAGTAGATGGAATAATGTTATTATTTGCAGAAAACTGGTTAGTTGTTTTAACACGATTTTTTCCAGAATTTTTGATAACGTTGGCAAGATATTTATAGGCTGGAAATAAGACAATTCCGTGGGATTATTATTTTTGGGAATAGATATTACGTTTGCCTGCTTCCAGACTTCCGGCATTACACCAAGTTCTAAACACTTGTTTATTATAAATGTTATATGTTCGCTTAAATATGGGATAAGATAAAGCAAAAGTTTTAGGTTAAGTTCGTCCGGCCCCTTAACATTTGAATTGAGCTTATAAATAATTTCTTCAACCTGCTCTATGTTGACCAACTTAAAATGAAATTTCCCAGAAATAATTTATTTAAATATTCGTTATTAATAAACTCTTCATAGTTGTTAGTTACTTGTGGCAGGCTACTTTGGAAAAGTTATTGAATTCATTCGGGTCTGCAAGACCACGTGGAAGTGGATAGTTGTTACTAGATTGTACAATATTTGAATTTTTGAGGATACGCCAGAAATCTTTTGGATTAGTTTTGAATACATGCAGGTAGGCTTTTTCCTCTGATTTTACTGCCGTATTGACCATGTTTCTCAAAGTCTTATATTCTGCCCGTAAATTTTCTGTTCTATTTTTTGTATATTTCGTTAGAGCTTTGTCGTGAAGCTTCATCATGAGTTTTAAATTATCAGTGAGCCAGGGGGCCCGAGGTTTCGTTATTCTGGCCGTTTTAAATGGTGCGTGTGTGCATTTATAGCATTATAATTAAAGAACTAACCATGTCATTTACATCCTCTAAGCTGTAAATATATTCCCAGTTAACAAGATAAAGGTCGGTTGTAAATTGGACAGGGTTAAATTTAGAGAAGTCTCTATAAGTCTTCAGCATAGGCTTTTGTTTTACTTTAGGGATTTTTATAGTTACTATAACCATATCATGATCTGAGATACTCTCCATATTTAGAACGTCTGCATTTGTTACTATGTCTGAGCAGGAGGAAACTATTACCTCAATGAGCATGGAAGACGTCCCGGTATTTCTCGTTGAATATGAGATATGTTGAACCAATCCATATTTATCAAACAAATTATTCACCATTTTGTGATTCTTGTGATTGTGTGATGTGCGTCGCGGATGAATCATTTGCAGTGAAAGGTGTAAGGATAGTTTTCACCTGCATTTAATCTAAAGGGAAAGGGAGCATGCATGCTTTTATTTTGCACATTCATTGCAGATGCATCATCCGCGATGCACATGTACCGTCGTGTTCAGCAATCGCCCGTCTCGGAGGCTATACAATGTATTTACTATAAATACTATAATTATGTTTTATATAAGTCTTAGATAATAAGACAAGCCAAAAATTAGCAACATGCTTACAATAACTAAAAATTAGTTGAAGAATATTAAAGGTCCATTGTTAATTTTAGCCGAATAATGGTTTCTAGAGGCATCCTGTGCATATAATAAACATGTATCGTTTGTATCCGTAATATGTAACCTTCCACAGAATATAATGAGAAAAAAACCAATTTATAATCATTGTCTAAATGTGAATGGCGGAAAACAAGCGCAATTATCTTATGAAGTGGGAAACAAAACGAAAATATTAAATTACCAATCAAATAGTATGGTGTACTCATAAATCCGGGATTTAATTACTGTGATAAGAATTTGTAATTCATTCTGTATGATTTCTTTAATTATTATATTTTACATTGTACAACTGTTATTAATGTGTTTGTTATACAATAAAAGTAATCTAGTTACAATAACAACTATAATTTTACTGTTTCTAAACACGTTTCACTGGGTATTCTTCCAACAAAATACTAATTTTATACATAAAACCTCAAAAATGCACAGCATATAAAACATATAAACATGTCAGGCAGTTAAGAAGAGATTATATGAATTATACAGAAAATTATGAATACATGATGAACTTGAGTACTATTGCCGCAGCCGATTATGCCATATCTCACGCATGAGTGGAAGTTTGTCTAAAATATCTAGAATATCACGACTATAAAGCATATGGTAAGCAGCTAAAAATTATACTATAAAGTGAAAATTGTGAACTTATTAACTAGTAAGTGTTTCTATTTGAAAATTCTATTGCAAAGTATCGAAATAGACATAAAAAATTGTCGTTTAATTAGATAAAGCAAACTCGTAAACAAAATTGGCAATTATTTTTTATCTCGAGAAAGGTAAATAGATACCTAGTCTTATTATTCTTACATGATATAATCAATAGTACAACAGATAAATATAACAAAAAACATACAGCAGTTTCGTAACTCAATATATTGTAACATCCAACCAACAAAATGTGTATATGCGTCTTTATCTATAGAGGGTGGCTACTTTTTATATTGAACAGTACCGCTATCTCGCAAACCATAACAGTTACAAAGTCGGTTAAATAAGACAAAAGTTTCGTATTTTGAAAGCCAATGAATGGGTTATAGAAATTCAATGTATTCCGATTGGTTCCGGATATATACGGTAAAATCCGAAACAGCTCATAATCTTTTTCTTACCCAGCGCTGTTATAAAAATTGTTAAAAAACTTTATTATTATTTATTAGCCGTTACTCGAGTCCGAGTATAAAAATGTTACAGTCGATAAATTGTGTACAATAAAAAACAAGTAAAAGGTGTAGTCTATTGTAATTCCCATTCATCTACGGTGCACACGACTATGGCTATAGAGGCCAATTCGGGAGAGCACATGTCGACCGCAATCAGGACAAACATAGACCTGGTTAGGTCTTGGATTCGGCCTTCTTGCAGCAACATTTCCTTGATAGCTGGCCACAACCCCTCGCCATTCGGTTCTGTCCGCTGCAAGTTGTTCCCATTGCTCGTCTGGAATACCGCAGGATTTGAGATTTTCATGGAGAACGTCTTTGAACCTCTTTCGTTGACCGCCACGCCTTCTTCTACCGCTTAGCAATTCACCATAAAGTGTACATTTAAGAAGGCGGTTATCATGCATACGATGAACGTGACCTGCCCATCTTAGGCGTGCTCTTGAAATGAGCACCTCAATTGGAAGGCTGTTTGCTCTCTTGAGTACTTCCACGTTTGATATGTGATGGAACCAACGGATTTTCATCATACTTCTGAGGTGTCTTTGCTGAAAACGTTCTAATTCTTTCACATGACGACGGTAAGTGACCCAGCTTTCACATCCATATAGCAGTGTTGGAATGACAACTGCTCTGTAGACAGCCATTTTCGTTGACAAAGCAAGGTCGTGGTTGTCAAATACTCCCTCTCTAAGTCCCCAGAGTGCTCTAGATGCAGCGTTAATTCTATTGCGAATCTCGCTGTCCATGTTTGCTTTGTCATTAACAACGTTGCCTAAGTAATTGAACTGATCCACCACTTCAAGAGAATTTCCGTTAAGTGTAATGTCTATTTGGTTCACTTGATGAGGAGTTGACATAATCTTAGTCTTTCCAATGTTGATTTTAAGTCCCAAGGAATCATAGCTCTGGGCATACACATCTAAAAGTTCTTGAAGCTCTTCCGGCGTAGAGGCTAAAAGTGCACAGTCATCCGCATACTGGAGATCACAAATGAATCATGTGCAACTTTATAGGAATATTTTGTTACTCACTAATTTCGTTATAACTCTCCGCAATAAAATTTTTATTATGACGTTTCGTCTCTTCGGGACCACTAACAATTTTATTTTTTAAATACGATGTATCTGCTTCTAATGGTACAATCTAAAGAGATAGGAGCAAATCATATTATTAATATTATAATCCATTTACTGAGACTGGACAGTACGGGACAATCACGTGGACAGTTGCTTTCTGGTTTACTATTTGTTACGATTAAGACCACAGAAGACCTATACCAGAAGAGACCCTTTCGGCGGAACGTTTGATGTTTCATTGGCAAATTGGGGTGACCTTCGGCCATCTTTTTGGTGGTATCAAGCGGGAAATTTAAATGTCCCATAATTATATTTATTGATGCAACAAATATTTACACCTGTAACTTACAATAAATTATAAATTTACACCAAAATTAAAGGCTTATTAGAAGATTTTATGCACATACAATTAATTAAAGAAATTACTGTCCAAAAAGCTGTTGTCTTCGAAATGGAGTGCACACAGTCTAAAGTTATTGTTAGAGATTCATTACTTTTGAAATTCGCGCCTCGGTTGTTTCCTGAGGCAGTTGACGAATCTGCGCATGCACGCCCTCTATTTCCTGTTTGCGCGCGTTGCCCTTCTTTGAGCAGTCATTGTGAAACATTCAACCAGTACACACGTTTTTGTATTCTATATTGTTGTTCAATATATTAATTTTACTTGAAGAAGTGTTTTGTGTTTTCTTAGTTAAACAGAGCCTAAACAGAATCACTTCTAACAGGTTATGGCCCAGACTCGCGTGTATAAGAAAAATTGTGTGATTTATTGAACAAAGAAAACACGTGCGTGAATGTTCTAAAAACGTCGCCATGTATTCCGCGAGTGTATCGAAAATTGAACTCCTTGGAAAGGATAACTATGATACGTGGAAATTACAGATGCAGGCCATATTAATTAAAGGCGATTTATGGGATTACGCGAGTGGGGCGCTCGTAAAACCCGAGCCGAGCGAAAATAACGCGAACGCGGCGAATGTGCGTGCATGGCAGACGAATGACTCAAAAGCCCGATCTGACATAATTTTGTCAATAAGTTCAAGTGAACTTAAGCAAGTTAAAAACTGTGCGACTTCGCGGGAAATATGGCAAAAGCTGGAAGAAGTGTATCAACCTAAGGGTCCGGCGAGAAAGGCGACATTATTAAAGAAGCTAACCCTACAAAAGATGGCGGACGGAAGCGATGTTCGCGCACATCTAAATTGCTTCTTCGATTCAGTGGACAAGCTGAACGACATGGATGTGGAAATCAACGCAGATTTATTGGCGATTTTATTGTTGTACAGTTTGCCCGCGACTTTTGAAAATTTCCGATGTGCCATCGAATCGCGAGATGAGTTGCCTACGCCCGAGGCGCTTCGTATAAAAATTATCGAGGAAAGCGACGCCCGAAAGAGCGAAACACGAAACGGTTCGTCGGGCGCCATGATGGCGAAGAAACGAAATGGTTGCGATTGGCAGGACCGGAGATCCAAACCGGAAATGGACAGAAGTGACGACGGAAAGCGAAAAAATAACATTCTTCGATGTTATAAGTGTAAAAAACCGGGACATAAGGCGAACGAATGTCGAAGCAAATCAAGAAAAGAAAGTACACGGGCGACGTGTGTTTAAACGTTTCGACGCGAGAGATGAACGATCCGAACCGGAAGTGGTGTCTAGACAGTGGCGCGTCAACACATTTGTGCAACGATGTGGAAAATTTTCTCGAAATTAACAATTCAAGATGCGGTACGCTAAACCTCGCAAATAGCGCGACCGCCAATACAGTGGGAGAAGGAAAAGTGCATTTTATCGCAAATGCTCGTGGAAACAAAAGAGACGTGACTTTGGACAATGCGTTGTATGTTCCGGACCTAAGAACCAACCTCTTATCGGTCAGCAAGATCACGGATCGCGGATTCGACGTCAGTTTCCGAAAAGATGGCGCCTCCATTCAAGATTCCAACGGAAGCGTGGTGTTGGACGTTGTCAGAGTCGACGATTTATATTATATGCGCGAATTCGGCCAAGAAGACGCGCGTGCTATCGCGTATTCCTCGAAGGACGTCAAAGTATCCCTAGAACTTTTACATAGACGTTTGGGACATGCAAATGTGCGGGACATAGTGGACGCTGTTCATAAAGGTGTCATCAAAGGCGTACAGCTGACGGGCACGACCGGAAGCTTGCACTGTGATGTATGTCTGCAGGGAAAAATGACGAGGATTCCATTCCCCAACAAGTCAAACGGGCATACCAAGATCCTGGAGGTGGTGCACACAGATATTTGCGGGCCAATGAGGACAGCATCTATGGCGGGAGCAAAATACTTTATAGAATTTATCGACGATTGTTCCAAATGGTGCGAGATAAGATTCCTAAAGTCAAAAGCTGAGGTTTTCGAGGCCACCACTGAGTACATTGCCCTCGTTGAAAACCAAAGAGGTCAGACAGTCAAATGTTTACAGTCCGACAACGGCCGGGAATACACGAGCAAAGAGTTCTATGATTATTTAAAGAACCGAGGAATCACCAGAAGACTGACCGTTCCCCACAACCCAGAACAGAATGGTACGGCGGAGAGGAAAAATCGCACGCTTATCAGCATGGCCAGATGTCTCCTGAAGGAATCGAATCTACCCAATACGTTCTGGGCTGAGGCAGTTAACACTGCGAATTACCTTCGAAATCGCTTACCTACGAAGAGCCTGAATGGCAGAACATCTCACGAAGTGTGGACAGGCAGTATCCCCGACGTGTCTACCATTAGAGTGTTCGGCAGCAAAGTATATTACCTCGACAGAAGTCCCGGAAGAGGAAAATTTGACACTCGCGGACAGGAAGGTATTTTTCTTGGCTACGGAAACGAATCCAAGGCGTACCGCGTTTGGTCACCAAAGAAACATCAAGTGTTGATATCACGCGACGTGAAATTCATGGAGGACATAATTCCTAGCACGATGACAGATGTCAAAGTTGATCCAGAGATGGACGTGTCAGGCGATGGCTCCCCACAACTCCAACAATTTGTAGAATTCGAATTTCCACCGAGATCTGCCTCGGAAGATGATCGAGAGTCTGCGCACTCCGATGATGACGACGACTTCCTTGGTTTCGATAACCCAGAGTCTATACATTCCGATGATGACAAGGACTTCCTTGGTTTCGAGAACTCAGTCGGAGCTAATGCCCTGGAATTAAATATAACCAGTTCCGATAAGGTTACTCTACAGGACTCTCACGGTGATGAAGTCTTTGATCAAGACATAAATGAAGAAGCCCAACGCCGAGGTCCTGGACGACCCAGGATTGTTAGGTCTGGTTTGAGGGGAAGACCGAGAAAGCAGCATAATGTCGTTGTCAATCAAACTGATGTCGTCGAAAAAGCAGAACAGACCTTCCTTTCTGAAATTCCTATAAAGGAAGCCATGAGCGGCTCTGATGCGAGTGAATGGCGTCAAGCCATAGCAGAGGAAATAAAGTCCATCCTAAAGAATGGGACTTGGACACTCGTCGATCGACCTAAAGGACATAAAGTCATTGGAAGTCGAATGGTCCTGAGAAACAAGTTCCGGCCAGATGGTGTACTTGAAAAACGAAAGGCACGTCTAGTCGCCCAAGGGTTCAGCCAGCAACCGGGTGTTCATTTTATAGAGACGTTTGCCCCAGTGGCTAGGATTAGCTCTATCCGCCTTGTGGCATCACTTGCAGCTCGTTATGGGATGACGATTAAACAGCTCGATGTTGAAACGGCTTATTTGAATGGGCATCTAGAAGAGGAGATTTACATGGAGCCACCTAAGAACTTACAGGATACTCTACAGGATATCATCAGTTCAGAAGGTCAAAGTCAAATTGGGGCTAAAGCAAAAACGATGATGAGGGATCTACGTAGAGGAGATAAGGTCTGTCTACTTCAGAAATCCCTTTACGGATTACGTCAGGCTGGAAGGAGTTGGTACACAAAATTGGATGAAACAATGAAGAGCTTGGGTGCCACTCCATCAAAGTCGGACCCCTGTCTATTCTACATCGGGTCGAATGAAAATATAACTCTCATTGCAACATATGTCGACGATATCCTAATTGCCTCACGTAACAAGAAGACGACAGCAGAACTAATCAAGGGACTTGCTGTCAACTTTGAAATTAAGAATCTTGGAAGCGTTAAACACTGTCTCGGGATAGAGTTCGAACTGACAAATGGGCAGGTAAAGACGCATCAACGGGGATATGTTCGCGATTTACTTTCTCGTTTCAACATGACAGAGTGCAATCCTGTCGCTACCCCTGTTGATCCGAGTATGAAGCTGACAAAGAACGAGATCCAGTCTCAAGAAGACTTGAAGCTTCCGTATCGCGAGTTGGTTGGAGCGTTAACTTATCTAGCTACAATTACACGCCCCGACATCTCATATGCCGTGAGCTTCTTAGGGCAGTTTAACAATTGTTTTGGCACCGCTCACTGGAAGGCTGCCAAAAGAGTGCTGCGCTACCTAAAGGGATCCACCGATGTGGGACTGACCTATGGCTCTAACTCCGATAAAAGGGTATGCAGATGCCGATTGGGGAAGCAGTCTCGAAGACAGAAGGTCTTATACCGGGTATATATTCATGCTCAATGGCGGGCCAATATCCTGGGACTCTCGAAAACAGCGAACTGTTGCCCTCTCAACGACAGAAGCTGAATATATGGCGCTCTCTGAGAGCGTCAAAGAGGCCATTTTTCAGAAACGGTTCCTCACAGAGTTGGGTTTTGAGGATGCGACCAACTTAACCATTTTCTGCGACAACAGAAGTGCCATAACGTTGTCAGAAAACCCAACCTTCCATGCCAGAAGCAAACACATTGACATCCGGCATCACTTCATTAGGGATGCACTTAAATGCATGCTTCGCATACTTCACGTCTCAACAGATGATCAGGTTGCGGATTTCTTGACGAAAGGATTGCCCAGGGTGAAACATGAGCATTGCTTGGAGTTGGCTGGATTACGCGTTTTAAAGTAAAGTCGCCAATATACAACCGATTCGAGGGGAAGTGTTAGAGATTCATTACTCTTGAAATTCGCGCCTCGGTTGTTTCCTGAGGCAGTTGACGAATCTGCGCATGCACGCCCTCTATTTCCTGTTTGCGCGCGTTGCCCTTTTTCGAGCAGTCATTGTGAAACATTCAACCAGTACACACGTTTTTGTATTCTATATTTTTGTTCAATATATTAATTTTACTTGAAGAAGTGTTTTGTGTTTTCTTAGTTAAACAGAGCCTAAGCAGAATCACTTCTAACAGTTATTGTATAAATCTGGTCATCTGCTAGATAACCGAGTGGGTTAAGGCGCAAGGTGGCAATCGCGATTAATCACACGAACATCGACCACCGGGTTCGAATCTTGCCTCCGGCACTGACACTGTCGGAGGAATGTCCGCGTTTTTTCAATGTGTAACCCCCTTCCGCACAAGCCCTGGCTTCTGGAATTGGGGGTTGTCTAATTTATGTGGTGTTTATTTATTTATTATTTATTTAAATGATTTGGGTCCTTATCAGCTAGATCCTCACGGTTACAAGCTATTATCCATACATTACATCTATAAACAACAAGAAATTACATAAAATATTTAAAAAATCGTATTTTATAACCAATCTTTGGGAATATAAACACCGCAATGTCTTTATTTGTTGTTCTGCTTGGGCAGCTGCGAACAACACACACAGTTCACAAACCTTGCACAGTTCCCCCTATTCCACCCATCATAAAACACACAACACAATAATGAATAATTATTAAGTAAACAAACTTCCAACTCTACGCTACCACAATCGATGTAGATATGGCATTCTCCCAATATCTGTCAGAACTGTTTTAGCGCCGACTCCACTCGCATTGGCGTCGCAGGCAATAGCGCGCGAAATTTAAATTCTTATGGGTAGTGTGTAGGTACAAAAATTTACTTACATTTTTATTCAATTTAATTCTTATTTCAAGTTACTATTATGCAGTTTAAAATGGCTTTTGCCACAGTAGCTTAAAATATAAATTGATTCTCATGGTTTATCAATTTTTAATTTGATATTTGACTGGATTAGGGCAAAATAAGATAATATTTTCCAAATAATGTAAATACATATGATTAACACCATATAAAATTACCAATTGTACTTATAATTACACAAGTAAAATAAAAAATACAATTGAGTATCTCGTCTCGTACCAATTAGCTACCTATACACATATAAGCTAACTTAACATAATAATGTTATATTACAGTGTTAACATCGATAGACTAAAAATTATACTTAAAATATAAAAATTATCTTTATAGAACGATTAACAGTAAAAATATGTAATAATATAAACACCATATATCAAGTAAAATTGTTTTAGATAATAAACACATTTTTTTTCTAAAAACTAATATTTTACAGTTTAATAATAGAGGTACAGAGTAAACTACCTACATTAAAATTCATCATGATATATTCTATGTTTAGTTTATTATCATTAACCTTATTTAAATACAGAATGGTGTGATATTCCTTGTATTCGAATAGTAAGGACATATCTAAGAAACTGAGAATTTTTCAATAGATGTGACATATTTTCTAAAAAATGTATTTTATTATTACGATATATTGTATAATTACTGTTTATAATTACATGACTAAGAAATTAACTTTTAACTCGTCTATTTTTTTCATTTGTGTTTTAGTTTAATATATTGCTGGAATGGTTTTACTTGCATAACATCATCCAATATTCTTTGGTCCTATCCTCGTAGTATTTATTTAACATTTTTAACCCACGTAAAAATATAAAACGAGATAAAAGTTTCAGCATATTCATGCTGCAAATTGTGATTTGGGCAGGGCAATTTATGCCATCTAATAAATATTTATTCAACTTTAATTTAAGTTTCTCCTTAATGTTTTTTATGACACATTTTTGGAAGAAAGATGTGCATGATGTTATAACTTTTCGTAAATATTTCCCTATAGTATTCGCTAACATTTATAAGAGCTCTTGGGTTATAAGCACTTGCCTCTATGTAACTGCCTTCGACTGTTCCCTGGCTGATGGCAAATATATTTTTTAATAATATCTTTTTAGTTACAAAACCTGCTAAATATGAATGAAGTTCAATTTTATAATTTGTGACATTTTCAGTGAAACAGAAATTACTTTCTTCCTCAATTTCTTCATCTGCGACTTCAGGCAAGGGCTCGACTCCATCATCCTCCGTATCACTGCGCTGTAGAAGTTTTCTAATGTTGTTAGGGGCTCCTTTACTCTCATCGGCTTCACAGTTATCTACCTCCTGGAGAATGCGATGAAGTAAAATTATTTATTATTATTGTCTTAAAGGATGAGGCAAATGATGCACATGTTGGATTTAATATTTCTCCATACATGCATTCGCAAAAGATAAAAAGAATTCTGCGGGGGTCCTGATTGAGGTTTCTTGGACAAAGGAACTTGACTCTGTATTTTATGTACCTTTTAGGTATCGTATCCATGGAGATGTGAGTGTAATTTCTAAACTAAAAATTGATTGCATATCAAGTTGTTGTGGAGCATCCACCTGATATGCCTGACTTAGGCCAGCAACGGCAACCGACTTTTCGTTCCCTTGCATTTAAGCAGAACCACTTTGTTCAAAAGTAATAAACACTTGTGGATGTTGAATTAAAGTGTCATCCACTTGAATGTGTATACACACATTGCGGGAGGGAATTCTGTTAAAAAAAAATAGTATAAAGGAGAATAAAAAATTACCATAAGTTGAATAACATACGAGGAACATGTTTTGTCAAGAATCTCATTACTGTGGACACTCTCTGGGAGAATAGTTGCGCTGCATTTTTTACTTTCAGTTTTTAAATTTTGTCTTTATAAACATGCTGGTCCATCGTCAACCTGTTGCACATGCACCTACATCAATTTCATACACAGCTATAACATCACTCCAAGATTCTCGCTGGGTCTTTTTCTGGAGCCATTTGACTTCTATCTGCTTCTGGATTTTAAAAGAAAAATAATCACTTATTACTGACCAATAATTACTAACTAATAGCAGAATTGAACACATGTACAACACAAAAGGTTCAATGAAATTTAATGAAAGATTAAAATTACTTACCTCCACACCTACAGGAAAACGGTGAACGCTGTTTGTTTTGTGTACTGTGGCACACAACAATACCAAACCATTGGAGGCATGACAGCAAATGTAAAATTAAATGAACAAACGGTGAACGTAATCTTTAATATGCGATCTACGCCAAACAATACTTTCCAGAAAAATGTGCTCGTTCACCGAACTTTCACGAATAAGATTACTAGCGCCAATGCGAGTGAAGTCAACATTAAAATTTCCCCTTCGTCCCACTTCGGTAACTACGGGCTGCAAAGGCCTGGAGTTGACATAGCATGGTCTGTCCCAAGACACATCCCCATTCCCCGTGCAGTTCATTTGTCCCGCTCGATCACACACTTATCACGTGCATTTGTTTACCCGCACTGTCTAATCTCAGTAAATGTCTTTAATGTTTTAAACTTTTAGTGATATACACGCACAGTATTTAAGAAATAGTCAAATCTATTAATAATCTAATTAATAATCAAATACTATTGAATAAGTTTAATGGGGCAGTGATACTATTATTTGGCAACAAATTCCAAACTCTGTACTTCGGACATGAAAATTCTGCATTTTGAAATATCCTCAGAACAGTAAATTTTTCTATGGAGCCCGTATTCAGTTTGAGATGGCTTTGGCGAATTTCGTAAGGAAGGTTTTGTAGACCTCGGGGGAGTTTGGCTTCATAATAATAATAAGCCGAAAACCACGATCGACCCCGTGCGGATTGGGGTCAAGGGCAAGGTGGTGGGGCCCAACCGGACAGACCGCCCGTTGACGACATAGGCAATGACCAAGGACGCTTTGAGTGGACAGATGAACTTCTGCATTGCTATGAAAGCAGTGAGCCCGCGCGGCGGGGATACATGACGCGGATGCATATTCTGTGGTGTGAGAGGCTTCCAGAGCATAGCGCCTACACGCCACAAAATCTGCGTGACTATGTATCCCACCTTCGTAGTAGGGGCTACGTGAGGGCTGCTCCTGAACCGGTGAATGAGGTGGGCGAAGGATCGCCGCATTCACCGGTTAAGGACTTAGTTCCCCTCGTTCCACCAATACCAGAGGGCCTCAGTACCAGATGGGGGTTACACCACATAAAAACCCCCGGACCACAAGACCTGACCAGTATAAGCGGAACCTCTCTATGGCCTGGATCGACTACCGCAAGGCATTTGACATGACATCGCATGAGCTCATTGTTCACTTGCTCCGATGTCTTGTGGTACCTGGTCCCGTAGTGAGATGTATTGAAGAACTGATGTCGCTCTGGAGGACTCGCTTTGCCATAACAGAGTAACGATAGAGTCCAAACAGAGTCGGTAACATTCAGAAGGGGAGTATTTTTGCATCTCACTACGGCCATTATCCGTCTGGCTCCAGAAAACCCATGGCTACAACTGCGGTACCCCCGGCGATAGGAGGCATAAGGTCACCATCCATCCATTTTATATGGATGACCTTAAACTTTAGGCCTCCTCAGAAAGGGATATTCAACAATCCATCAGGGTGGTACAGGAGTGCACGCAGGCTGTCGGTATGCAGTTCGGTTTGGACAAATGCGCACTGATCCGTCTCAAGAGAGGACGATGTGGGGACTACGGAGAGGACGCGCAGCTCGTGAACGAAAGCATCTTACACCATCTAGATACCGGAGAGTCGCACACTTACTTGGGTGTCGAGAAACGCTCCACCCAAGAAGTGAGTGTAGTGAAAAACGCTCTCTGCGGCAAGTATCAGCACCTACTCCGACAGATCTGGTCTTCAGAACTGTCAGGGAAGAACAAGGTGTCTGATACAAATATGCTTGCCGTTTCGATCCTTCCCTACTCTTTCGGAGTAGTGAAATGGACTAGAGAAGAGCTACGTCAACTCGATGTAGTAACCCGCAAGAAGATGCATCTCAATAGGCGCTTGCATTCTAATTCGGCCGTTCCACGGTTATATCTCCTACGACATCGGGGAGGTCGTGGACTTTTGAGCTGGGAGAATCTCCATTGCAGGATGGTTCTGGATGGAGCATGTAAGATCATCCGGAGTTTGGACCCTCTCCTCTGCATGGTCCGAGACCATGAAAATGCAGAGGTAGGAGCTTTTCTCTTTAAGGTTGCACGGAGAGCAGCCGATGAACTTGGTCTCATTTTCGACGTCGAGCGGGTAAACCCCGACTCTGTCACCAAGTTGGAACCCGTTCGACTAAAAGCCCACATTAGAGCTGCAGAACACAACATCCTTCTGCAGGTTCATAAGGATAAGCCATTGCACGGAGTCTTCTATAAAAATATAGAAGACCTTGGCTTATCCGAAAGGCTGACCTTCGCCTTTTTAAGGTCAGCCGGGCTGAAGTCCGAGACCGATATATTCATAATGGCTTGCCAGGATGGTGTACTTAACATCCTCGTCTATCGAAGTCATGTCATGGGTATCGAGGTCCCTGATGTCAGCTGCAGGGCCTGCCGCAGGGCGCCGGAGGCTGTAATGCACTAACTGTCGGCTTGCCTGAAATACTCACTGACACGACGCAGCATTATGAGTGCTTTACTATCATCTAAGGCACTCGTATGGTATAGACGAAATACCAGTGCTGCCTTACGCTCCGGGGGATATTGAGTCCGTTGTGGGGAACGAGAAGTGTCTAATTCATTGGAACTACTCGTTTCCCACCGTCAGGCAAATACGAGCCAACAAGCCTGACATAGTACTCGTCGACCACCAGCTCAAGACAATGTATATCGTGGAATTCTCAGCCCCCGCTGAGAGCAACATTGTCTTGAAAGAGGAGGAAAAACGGACAAAATATCGAGATTTGCTCTTCGAACTCCGCAGGCTTTATCCAGGCCATTCTGTTAAAATAGTGGTACTGATTATAGGAGCCCTCGGTGGAATGAGGCAGACGCTGCTTTCAGAATTAAAGATCATACCGGCATGCCGAGATTCGGCAGAGATCTTAGCCGGCAGAATGCAGAAGGCTGTCATCCTCGGTTCATTACGTCTACTCAGGGCACATGATTCACGGACCCGGTAGTCACTCACCCCACGGGCGTGGGGAGTGGCTACTGGTATTACCAGCTCCCCTCTGTGAGGGTCGGAGCCACAGAGTAAGGTGACTGGTTTTTTGTAAAAAAAAAAAAAAAAAAAAAAAAAAAAAAAAAAAAAAAAAAAAAATAATAATAATAATAAGCAGGAGGGGCTAACTTCCATCTATTAAGCCTTTGGTGAGTAGCGCCACCACTTACTCCAGCTAGGGGTGCAAAACCGAACCGGCAGCCCTAGTGCACCCGGGAGGGGAAAGCATCTTCCCCTCTGGTGTCGGTCGTGGGCCTGCTGGGCTAACCACCCACAGGCTCTAACCTTTGGTTCCAGCAGGCCGAAGACTGGGCCCCCACGATCGACCCCGTTCGGATAGGGGTCAAGGGCAAGGTGGTGGGGCCCAACCGGATAGACCGCCCGTTGACGACGTACGCAACGAACAAGGACGCTTTGAGTGGACAGATGAACTGAGGGATGAGCTTCTGCATTGTTATGAAAGCAGTGAGCCCGCGCGGAGGGGGTACATGGCGCGGATGCATGCTCTGTGGTGTGAGAGGCTACCAGAGCATAGCGCCTTCACGCCACAAAATCTGCGTGACTATGTATCCCACCTTCGTAGTAGGGGCTACGTGAGGGCTGCTCCTGGGCCGGTGAATGAGGTGGCCGAAGAGCCGCCACATTCACCGGTTGAGGACGTGGCTCTCCTCGTTCCGCCAATACCAGAGGGCCTCAGTACCAGAAGGGGGTTACACCGTCTAAAAACCCCCGGGCCACAAGACCTGGCCAGAGTGGACGCTGAACTTCGTACAGCGCTACCAGAAGAGGCTGACATCTGGCACATAAATTGTGCCGTGTATGCCGCTGCTCAACGCTCGTCTCAGGTGGAGAGGCGAAATACCTCTTCCCCACAGGAGAGAGCGCAGCGGCGCATACAAAAGATGGAAGCCAAGATCCAGTCGGCGAGGCAACACGCATCCCGTATCCAATGTGTGATGGACTATATGGCGGCCAACAGGCCGTTCACGCCTAAAGTGCGTCGATTAGCCGCCAACTTAAGACGCGTCCATCACACACTCAATGAGGCAGTGCTGCGAACCACCAAACAGCACTGTCTCGACAGGATACGGATGCTAGTGACTTGCAAAAAGTCATTAGTGAGGCGGGCGAGGGGGCTTGCGGAAAATAAGCTGTTCCGCGAGAAGCCCTCGCGCCTTTTCCAACCGCCTCCGCGTGTTGTAGACAATCCGCCGACTGCAGATCAGGTGGAGAACTTCTGGAAAACGCTGTACGAGGAGAGGCTTCCACTCAACCGAGATTCTCCTGCCCTTGCACACTTTGAAGCCTTTTGTCAAAGGCTTCAGCAACCACAGGAAGTGTGCGAACCAATAACCCCAGAAGAGGTTCGTAGGGCTCTTGATGGCTCTAAGAACTTTGCTGCTCCAGGTCCCGATGGGATAAATAACTTTTGGTGGAAAAAGTTATCGAGCACCCACCACCATTTGGCCAGAATATTTAATTCCTGGTTAAATGGGGAGCAGCAAATCCCTTCTTGGGTTGTTGAGGGGCGGACAGTGCTGATCCCCAAGAACGGAGATTTGTCCAACCCAAAGAATTACAGACCGATAACCTGTCTAAACGCATGTTACAAAGTGTTTACACGCATTTTGTACATGCGGGTGCTCCACGCAGTTGAACCGGTTTACGAACGGATATATGAGCAACGAGGGTCGAAGAGAGGTGTCGCTGGCTGCAAGGAGAACCTGTTGATTGACAGATGTGTCACGCAGGACTCCATGCAGTATAAGCGGAACCTCTCTATGGCCTGGATCGACTACCGCAAGGCATTCGACATGACATCGCATGAGCTCATTGTTCACTTGCTCCGATGTCTTGTGGTACCCGGTCCCGTAGTGAGATGTATTGAAGAACTGATGCCGCTCTGGAGGACTCGCTTTACCATAACATCGGGTAACGATAGAGTCCAAACAGAGTCGGTAACATTCAGAAGAGGAGTATTTCAGGGAGATTCCCTCAGCCCCCTTCTGTTTTGCATCTCACTACTGCCATTATCCGTCTCGCTCCGGAAAACCCGTGGCTACAACTGCGGTACCCCCGGCGACAGGAGGCATAAGGTCACCCATCTATTTTATATGGATGACCTTAAACTTTATGCCTCTGGAGAGAGGGATCTCCAACAGTCCCTTAGGGTGGTACAGGAGTATACGCAGGCTGTCGGTATGCAGTTCGGGTTGGACAAATGCGCACTGATCCATCTCAAGAGAGGACGATGCGGTGACTATGGAGAGGACGCGCAGCTCGTGGACGGAAGCATCTTACACCATCTAGATGCCGGAGAGTCGTACACTTACTTGGGTGTCGAGCAACGCTCCACCCAAGAAGTGAGTGTAGTGAAAAACGCTCTCCGCGGCAAGTATCAGCACCTACTCCGACAGATCTGGTCTTCAGAACTGTCGGGGAAGAACAAGGTGTCTGCTACAAATATGCTTGCCGTTCCGATCCTTCTCTACTCTTTCGGAGTAGTGAAGTGGACTAGAGAAGAGCTGCGTCAACTCGATGTAGTAACCCGCAAGAAGATGCATCTCAATAGGAGCTTGCATCCTAAATCGTCCGTTCCACGGTTATATCTCCCACGACATCGGGGAGGCCGTGGACTCTTGAGCTTGGAGAGTCTCCATAGCAGGATGGTTCTGGAGGGAGCATGTAAGGTCATCAGGAGTTCGGATCCCGTCCTCTGCATGGTCCGAGACCATGAAAATGCAGAGGTAGGAGCTTTTCTCTTTAAGGCAGCACGGAGAGCAGCCGATGAACTTGGTCTCATCTTCGACGTCGAGCGGGTAAACCCCGACTCTGTCACCGAGTTGGAACCCGTTCGACTAAAAGCCCACATTAGAGCTGCAGAACACAACATCCTTCTGCAGCTCCATAAGGATAAGCCATTGCACGGGATCTTCTATAAAAATATAGAAGACCTCGGCTTATCCGAAAGGCTGACCTTCGCCTTCTTAAGGTCAGCTGGGCTGAAGTCTGAGACCGAGGGATTCATAATGGCTTGCCAGGATGGTGTATTTAACACTCTCGTCTATCGACGTCGTGTCATGGGTATGGAGGTCCCTGATGTCAGCTGCAGGGCCTGCCGCAGGGCGCCGGAGACTGTAATGCACTTACTGTCGGCTTGCCCGACATACGCAGTCTCGGCCTATATTCATAGACACAACGCAGCATTACGAGTGCTTTACTATCATCTAAGGCACTCGTATGGGATAGACGAAACACCAGTGCTGCCTTACGTTCCGGGGGATATTGAGTCCGTTGTGGGGAATGAGAAGTGCCTAATTTATTGGAACTACTCGTTTCCCACCGTCAGGCAAATACAAGCCAACAAGCCTGACATAGTACTCCTCGACCACCAACTCAAGACAATGTATGTCGTGGAATTCTCAGCTCCCGCTGAGAGCAACATTGTCTTGAAAGAGGAGGAAAAACGGACAAAATATCGAGATTTGCTCTTCGAACTCCGCAGGCTTTATCCAGGCCATTCTGTTAAAATAGTGGTACTGATTATAGGAGCCCTCGGTGGAATGAGACAGACGCTGCTTTCAGAACTAAAGATCATACCGGCATGCCGAGATTCGGCAGAGATCTTAGCCGGCAGAATGCAGAAGGCTGTCATCCTCGGTTCATTACGTCTACTCAGGGCACACGATTCGCGGACCCGGTAGTCACTCACCCCACGGGCGTGGGGAGTGGCTATTGGTATTACCAGCTCCCCTCTGTGAGGGTCGGAGCCACAGAGTAGGGTGACTGGTTTTTTGTAAAAAAAAAAAAAAATAATAATAATAATAATAACCCGTGGGGGTTTGTCAGTTCCTCTATCGGGCGCGTCCTCCTGCGAATGGGGGAAAGCTCGCCGGCATAGACCGGAGGGTAGGGAGGAAATAAAATACTCCCCGTGGAAAAAAAACTGACACCCATGGAAATGGAGAAAAGGAAAATGCCTCGGAAAGGATCGCTACCGGAGGATCGTCCGGGCACATCCAGAGCTGGTGCTGGATGTGACAGATTGCGAGTCACCAGTGGCCGCTTGCGCAGCTCACGGGCAACGGTCTCTCAAGAAGCTACCGCGAGCATATCTGTTAATACAAGTCCAACACCATCATCTCCAGAAATACCTGCTGAGGATGTTTTGCTGAGCGCTCAGCCAGCAACCACCAAAGCGGGAAAAACCAGGCAACGTATGACTTGGAATACAGACATGAACCGTCATGTCTTACGTTGCTACTACAAAGCATCCAGGCTTGAAACAGAGACAGGATATCGCCCAGAAATGAGACGCCTGTTCATTGAAAAATTCCCTGAATATAACCATCTGACTGAACAAAGGCTAATGGACCAAAAAAGAGTCATAGTCACCAATAATAGACTCACTAAGGTTGAAAGAGATGCAATTAGACAACAAGTCGCTGAAGAAATAGCACAAGAAGAAAGAGAGAATGAAGATCAAGACACAAACGGAAACGAACAGGATAATCACAATCAACAAGAAATTGAACAACTAGAAGTAGAACATGAGCGATATGCACCACATGAATTTTCAGAACAAACACAAACACGAGATGGAGAAATTGAGACAAACAATGAAGCTGTGCAAATAGAAGGAGAAGAAAGGGTGAAAGAACAAATAGAAGCATCCCTGACCATATGGAAAGGAACAGATCCTACGAAGAGGAACAAATTGCCAAAAATTAAATTTACAAATCGTACAAAAGGAATTATCACAAAAGTCAACAACATGTTACCTACCTACATCGATGAACAAAGCGACCTGGAAGATCTACATACGCTGATTTATTGCGCTGCTCAAACCGCATTAATCCTCAATGAACAAAGATCCCTTCCTTGGAATATAAAACCACACATGCAGAATAGAAAACCTAAATGGCAAATGACATTGGAATCAAAAATAGAGGTGTTGAGAAAGAACATAGGCAGAATGACGGAATATATTAGGGGAAACAGGTCTAATAAAATTAAGAAAACCCTAAAATTAGAGGACAGTGACGACCCTGTTGAGATATTAGATCGAATGAAGCAGCAACTCAGTGCCTATGCCAAGCGGCTAAGAAGGTATATTAAGAGTAATGACAGACGAAAACAAAACAGCATGTTTTATAATAACCAGAAGCTATTTTATAGACAGATGAACGAAGCGGCAATAGGAGAAATGAACCCACCGAGTGAACAAACGATGAAGGAGTTTTGGGAACGGATCTGGTCTGACACAAGCGAGCACAATGAAAACTCCACCATTATAAGAACCATAAAAGAGCAAAATGAGAACTTACCGGAAATGATCCCTCTCGAAATAAAAGAGGAAGATGTCTCAAGAGCCATCAAGAAGACCAATAGTTGGAAAGCACCAGGCATAGATCAAATTCATAATTACTGGCTCAAACAATTTCCATCGTTACATGCTGCTATTGCCCGCTCATTTCACCAATCAGTTAATAACCCCAATATGCTTCCTTCGTTTCTGACCCAAGGTGTGACACATATGATGCCAAAAGACAATGACACCAACAACCCCGCGAAATACAGACCAATCACCTGTCTGCCTACACT
Organism: Leptura quadrifasciata; assembly: GCA_963675555.1. NCBI lineage: Eukaryota > Metazoa > Arthropoda > Insecta > Coleoptera > Cerambycidae > Leptura > Leptura quadrifasciata. Next base: position 92,346,466 of record OY776677.1, on the reverse strand, counting down.
ATATAAAATACTCACATCTATCCTAGCTACTAAGATATACACACATCTAGAAGAGCATAACATACTTACTGAAGAGCAAAAAGGATGCAGACGCGGAGCGCAAGGATGTAAGGAGCAAATTATCATTGACAGTACCATTATGAACCAGGCAAGGGAAAAACAACATAACCTCTACACGGCCTTCATAGACTATCAAAAGGCTTTCGATAGTGTCCCCCACACATGGCTAGTGGAAGTGATGAGGATATACAAAATACATCCTCAAATAATCCAATTCCTGCAGGAAACCATGCAAAAATGGAAGACGTCACTGAAGATTAAGTCTCCTACAAACGCTGTAGACACGGGCCCAATTAGTATTCGACGAGGCATCTTCCAAGGTGATGCCCTAAGTGCATTATGGTTCTGCTTGGCTCTCAACCCGCTCTCCCAAATCCTCAATGATAGTAAATACGGCTACACCATAAACAAGAAAACAACTAACATACATAAGGTTAGCCATTTATTATACATGGACGACCTAAAGCTCTATGCAGCAACAAACCACCAGCTACACACACTCTTGGAAATTACTGAAACTTACAGCCAGGACATCGGCATGTCGTTTGGGATTAACAAATGTAAAACTCAAAGGGTAGAAAGAGGAATACATAAAGAGCATGAAGGTTATGGCCTTAAAACGGAAAATAAACACATTGAGGCAATGGAAGAAGGAGAAGTTTACAAGTACTTAGGGTATTTTCAATCGACCCATATAGAACATGGAAAGATAAAAACTGAGTTGAAGGATAAATACGAAAAGCGCCTTAAACAGATCCTCAAAACCCATCTCAGCGGGAGGAATAAAGTAACAGCCATCAATAGCTATGCCATTTCTCTATTGCAGTATTCCTTCGGAACTATCAAATGGAGTAACACAGACCTCGAAGATCTAAACAGACTAACACGCACTACATGCACGAAATTCCGAATTCATCATCCGAGATCGTCGATAGAAAGGTTTACCTTACCTAGAGCAACAGGTGGTAGAGGTATCATTGATCTTCATGCTACACACGCCACACAGATACAAGCCCTTAGAACGTACTTTTATGATAGAGAAGTAGACAGTCGATTACATAAGGCAATCGCTCACTCAGACAATAGGTACACGCCACTCAACCTCAAAAATAGAAACTTACAACCACTAGATAACATTCATACAGATTCCCAAAAGAAGGAACTATGGGCAACAAAGGAACTACATGGAAGGCATTATTACCAAATGAACCAGCCTCATATCGACCAAGGAGCTTCCAACAAATGGCTGACGAAAGGAAACATCTTCGCGGAGACAGAAGGATATATGATTAACATCCAAGATCAAACGGTCATGACTAAGAACTATAGGAAACATATAATAAGAGATCCTAATGTCCCGACAGATAAATGCAGAAAATGTGAACAGAATCAAGAGACCATTGACCATATAATAACAGGATGCACTATACTAGCTCCCACTGACTACACCAATCGCCACGACAACACTGCAAAAGTCATTCACAGAGAAATAGCCATAAAATACTCACTAATAGGAGACAGAACTCCGCTCTACAAGTACGAGCCACCTCCGGTACTAAACAATGACCAGGTCAAACTATATTGGAATAGAGAGATCACAACCGACCGCACAATAGCGCACAATAAACCTGACATAACACTCAGGCTCAAACATACCAACACCACATACCTCATCGAAATCGCCATCCCAAATAGTAACAACTTAAAGAAAAAACATCATGAAAAGATAGATAAATATAAGCCACTCGCAGAAGAAATAAGAAAACTCTGGAACCAGAGCGCTGTCTATATAGTTCCTATCATAATTTCAGCAACTGGCCTAATCCCTAGAACACTTCATGATAGCATAGCTCGTCTACAACTTAAAACAGATATATACATTGAAGCGCAGAAAAACGTAATAATAGATACAACCAGTATAGTAAGGAAATTCATGCAGGTGACATAAATCTGTATAGAACCCGTAAAACAGAAGCAAAATAGGTACTATGTTAGTGTTTGGCAAAAAGGCCCGCACTTACATAAAATCCGATGACACAGTCGAGAAAAAATAAAAATAATAATAATAATAATAAAATAAGCAGGAGGGGCTGACTTCCATCTATCAAGCCTTTGGTGAGTAGCGCCACCACTTACTCCAGCTGGGGTGTAAAACCGAACCGGCAGCCCTAGTACACCCGGGAGGGGAAAGCGTCTTCCCCTCTGGTGTCGGTCGTGGGCCTGCTGGGCTAACCACCCACAGGCCCTAAACTTTGGTTCCCATAGGCCGAAGGCAGGGCCCCCACAATCGACCCCGTGCGGATAGGGGTCAAGGGCAAGGTGGTGGGGCCCAACCGGACAGACCGCCCCTTGATGACAATGGCAATGCCCAAGGACGCTTTGAGTGGACGGATGAGCTGAGGGATGAACTTCTGCATTGTTATGAAAGCAGTGAGCCCGCGCGGAGGGGATACATGGCGCGGATGCATGCTCTGTGGTGTGAGAGGCTACCAGAGCATAGCGCTTTCACGCCACAAAATCTGCGTGACTATGTATCCCACCTTCGTAGTAGGGGCTACGTGAGGGCTGCTCCTGGACCGGTGAATGAGGTGGCCGAAGAGCCGCCACATTCACCGGTTGAGGACGTAGCTCTCCTCGTTCCGCCAATACCAGAGGGCCTCAGTACCAGAAGGGGGTTACACCGTCTGAAAACCCCCGGGCCACAAGACCTGGCCAGAGTGGACGCTGAACTTCGTACAGCGCTACCAGAAGAGGCTGACATCTGGCACATAAATTGTGCCGTGTATGCCGCTGCTCAACGCTCGTCTCAGGTGGAGAGGCGAAATACCTCTTCCCCACAGGAGAGAGCGCAGCGGCGCATACAAAAGATGGAAGCCAAGATCCGGTCGGCGAGGCAACACGCATCCCGTATCCAATGTGTGATGGACTATATGGCGGCCAACAGGCCTTTCACGCCTAAAGTGCGTCGATTAGCCGCCAACTTAAGACGCGTCCATCACACACTCAATGAGGCAGTGCTGCGAACCACCAAACAGCAGTCGACAGGATACGGATGCTAGTGACTTGCAGAAAGTCACTAGTGAGGCGGGCGAGGGGGCTTGCGGAAAATAAACTGTTCCGCGAGAAGCCCTCGCGCCTTTTCCAGCCGCCTCCGCGTGTTGTAGACAATCCGCCGACTGCAGATCAGGTGGAGAACTTCTGGAAAACACTGTACGAGGAGAGGCTTCCACTCAACCGAGATTCTCCTGCCCTTGCACACTTTGAAGCCTTTTGTCAAAGGCTTCAGCAACCACAGGAAGTGTGCGAACCAATAACTCCAGAAGAGGTTCGTAGGGCTCTTGAGGGCTCTAAGAACTTTGCTGCTCCAGGTCCCGATGGGATAAATAACTTTTGGTGGAAAAAGTTATCGAGCACCCACCACCATTTGGCCAGAATTTTTAATTCCTGGTTGAATGGGGAGCAGCAAATCCCTTCTTGGGTTGTTGAGGGGCGGACAGTGCTGATCCCCAAGAACGGAGATTTGTCCAACCCAAAGAACTACAGACCGATAACCTGTCTAAACGCATGTTACAAGGTGTTTACACGCATTTTGTACATGCGGGTGCTCCGCGCAGTCGAACCGGTTTACGAACGGATATATGAGCAACGAGGGTCGAAGAGAGGTGTCGCTGGCTGCAAGGAGAACCTGTTGATCGATAGATGTATCACGCAGGACTCCATGCAGTATAAGCGGAACCCCTCTATGGCCTGGATCGACTACCGCAAGGCATTTGATATGACATCACATGAGCTCATTGTTCACTTGCTCCGATGTCTTGTGGTACCCGGTCCCGTAGTGAGATGTATTGAAGAACTGATGCTGCTCTGGAGGACTCGCTTTACCATAACATCGGGTAACGATAGAGTCCAAACAGAGTCGGTAACATTCAGAAGGGGAGTATTTCAGGGAGATTCCCTCAGCCCCCCTGTTTTGCATCTCACTACTGCCATTATCCGTCTCGCTCCGGAAAACCCGTGGCTACAACTGCGGTACCCCCGGCGACAGGAGGCATAAGGTCACCCATCTATTTTATATGGATGACCTTAAACTTTATGCCTCTGGAGAGAGGGATCTCCAACAGTCCCTTAGGGTGGTACAGGAGTACACGCAGGCTGTCGGTATGCAGTTCGGGTTGGACAAATGCGCACTGATCCATCTCAAGAGAGGACGATGCGGTGACTATGGAGAGGACGCGCAGCTCGTGGACGGAAGCATCTTACACCATCTAGATGCCGGAGAGTCGTACACTTACTTGGGTGTCGAGCAACGCTCCACCCAAGAAGTGAGTGTAGTGAAAAACGCTCTCCGCGGCAAGTATCAGCACCTACTCAGACAGATCTGGTCTTCAGAACTGTCGGGGAAGAACAAGGTGTCTGCTACAAATATGCTTGCCGTTCCGATTCTTCTCTACTCTTTCGGAGTAGTGAAGTGGACTAGAGAAGAACTGCGTCAACTCGATGTAGTAACCCGCAAGAAGATGCATCTTAATAGGAGCTTGCATCCTAAATCGTCCGTTCCACGGTTATATCTCCCACGACATCGGGGAGGCCGTGGACTCTTGAGCTTGGAGAGTCTCCATAGCAGGATGGTTCTGGATGGAGCATGTAAGGTCATCAGAAGTTCGGATCCCCTCCTCTGCATGGTCCGAGACCATGAAAATGCAGAGGTAGGAGCTTTTCTCTTTAAGGCAGCACGGAGAGCAGCCGATGAACTTGGTCTCATCTTCGACGTCGAGCGGGTAAACCCCGACTCTGTCACCGAGTTGGAACCCGTTCGACTAAAAGCCCACATTAGAGCTGCAGAACACAACATCCTTCTGCAGCTCCATAAGGATAAGCCATTGCACGGGGTCTTCTATAAAAATATAGAAGACCTCGGCTTATCCGTAAGGCTGACCTTCGCCTTCTTAAGGTCAGCTGGGCTGAAGTCTGAGACCGAGGGATTCATAATGGCTTGCCAGGATGGTGTATTTAACACTCTCGTCTATCGACGTCGTGTCATGGGTACGGAGGTCCCTGATATCAGCTGCAGGGCCTGCTGCAGGGCCTGCCGCAGGGCGCCGGAGACTGTAATGCACTTACTGTCGGCTTGCCCGACATACGCAGTCTCGGCCTATATTCATAGACACAACGCAGCATTACGAGTGCTTTACTATCATCTAAGGCACTCGTATGGGATAGACGAAACACCAGTGCTGCCTTACGTTCCGGGGGATATTGAGTCCGTTGTGGGGAATGAGAAGTGCCTAATTTATTGGAACTACTCGTTTCCCACCGTCAGGCAAATACAAGCCAACAAGCCTGACATAGTACTCCTCGACCACCAACTCAAGACAATGTATGTCGTGGAATTCTCAGCTCCCGCTGAGAGCAACATTGTCTTGAAAGAGGAGGAAAAACGGACAAAATATCGAGATTTGCTCTTCGAACTCCGCAGGCTTTATCCAGGCCATTCTGCTAAAATAGTGGTACTGATTATAGGAGCCCTCGGTGGAATGAGACAGACGCTGCTTTCAGAACTAAAGATCATATCGGCATGCCGAGATTCGGCAGAGATCTTAGCCGGCAGAATGCAGAAGGCTGTCATCCTCGGTTCATTACGTCTACTCAGGGCACACGATTCGCGGACCCGGTAGTCACTCACCCCACGGGCGTGGGGAGTGGCTACTGGTATTACCAGCTCCCCTCTGTGAGGGTCGGAGCCACAGAGTAAGGTGACTGGTTTTTTGTAAAAAAAAAAAAATAATAATAATAATAATAATAATAAGTCATGAAGAGGTGGTCGAAGGGCCGCCACATTCACCGGTTGAGGACGTAGTTCTCCTCGTTCCGCCAATACCAGAGGGTCTCAGTACCAGAAGGGGGTTACACCGTCTGAAAACCCCCGGGCCACAAGACCTGGCCAGAGTGGACGCTGAACTTCGCACAGCGCTACCAGAAGAGGCTGACATCTGGCACATAAATTGTGCCGTGTATGCCGCTGCTCAACGCTCGTCTCAGGTGGAGAGGCGAAATACCTCTTCCCCACAGGAGAGAGCGCAGCGGCGCATACAAAAGATGGAAGCCAAGATCCGGTCGGCGAGGCAACACGCATCCCGTATCCAATGTGTGATGGACTATATGGCGGCCAACAGGCCGTTCACGCCTACAGTGCGTCGATTAGCCGCCAATTTAAGACGCGCCCATCACACAGTTAATGAGGCAGTGCTGCGAACCACCAAACAGCACTGTCTCGACAGGATACGGATGCTAGTGACTTGCAAAAAGTCATTAGTGAGGCGGGCGAGAGGGCTTGCGGAAAATAAACTGTTCCGCGAAAAGCCCTCGCGCCTTTTCCAACCGCCTCCGCGTGTTGTAGAAAATCCGCCGACTGCAGATCAGGTGGAGAACTTCTGGAAAACGCTGTACGAGGAGAGGCTTCCACTCAACCGAGATTCTCCTGCCCTTGCACACTTTGAAGCCTTTTGTCAAAGGCTTCAGCGACCACAGGAAGTGTGCGAACCAATAACCCCAGAAGAGGTTCGTAGGGCTCTTGAGGGCTCTAAGAACTTTGCTGCTCCAGGTCCCGATGGGATAAATAACTTTTGGTGGAAAAAGTTATCGAGCACCCACCACCATTTGGCCAGAATTTTTAATTCCTGGTTAAATGGGGAGCAGCAAATCCCTTCTTGGGTTGTTGAGGGGCCGACAGTGCTGATCCCCAAGAACGGAGATTTGTCCAACCCAAAGAATTACAGACCGATAACCTGCCTAAACGCATGTTACAAGGTGTTTACACGCATTTTGTACATGCGGGTGCTCCATGCAGTTGAACCGGTTTACGAACGGATATATGAGCAACGAGGGTCGAAGAGAGGTGTCACTGGCTGCAAGGAGAACCTGTTGATTGACAGATGTGTCACGCAGGACTCCATGCAGTATAAGCAGAACCTCTCTATGGCCTGGATCGACTACCGCAAGGCATTCGACATGACATCGCATGAGCTCATTGTTCACTTGCTCCAATGTCTTGTGGTACCCGGTCCCGTAGTGAGATGTATTGAAGAACTGATGCCGCTCTGGAGGACTCGCTTTACCATAACATCGGGTAACGATAGAGTCCAAACAGAGTCGGTAACATTCAGAAGAGGAGTATTTCAGGGAGATTCCCTCAGCCCCCTTCTGTTTTGCATCTCACTACTGCCATTATCCGTCTCGCTCCGGAAAACCCGTGGCTACAACTGCGGTACCCCCGGCGACAGGAGGCATAAGGTCACCCATCTATTTTATATGGATGACCTTAAACTTTATGCCTCTGGAGAGAGGGATCTCCAACAGTCCCTTAGGGTGGTACAGGAGTATACGCAGGCTGTCGGTATGCAGTTCGGGTTGGACAAATGCGCACTGATCCATCTCAAGAGAGGACGATGCGGTGACTATGGAGAGGACGCGCAGCTCGTGGACGGAAGCATCTTACACCATCTAGATGCCGGAGAGTCGTACACTTACTTGGGTGTCGAGCAACGCTCCACCCAAGAAGTGAGTGTAGCGAAAAACGCTCTCCGCGGCAAGTATCAGCACCTACTCCGACAGATCTGATCTTCAGAACTGTCGGGGAAGAACAAGGTGTCTGCTACAAATATGCTTGCCGTTCCGATCCTTCTCTACTCTTTCGGAGTAGTGAAGTGGACTAGAGAAGAGCTGCGTCAACTCGATGTAGTAACCCGCAAGAAGATGCATCTCAATAGGAGCGTGCATCCTAAATCGTCCGTTCCACGGTTATATCTCCCACGACATCGGGGAGGCCGTGGACTCTTGAGCTTGGAGAGTCTCCATAGCAGGATGGTTCTGGAGGGAGCATGTAAGGTCATCAGGAGTTCGGATCCCCTCCTCTGCATGGTCCGAGACCATGAAAATGCAGAGGTAGGAGCTTTTCTCTTTAAGGCAGCACGGAGAGCAGCCGATGAACTTGGTCTCATCTTCGACGTCGAGCGGGTAAACCCCGACTCTCTCACTGAGTTGGAACCCGTTCGACTAAAAGCCCACATTAGAGCTGCAGAACACAACATCCTTCTGCAGCTCCATAAGGATAAGCCATTGCACGGGATCTTCTATAAAAATATAGAAGACCTCGGCTTATCCGAAAGTCTGACCTTCGCCTTCTTAAGGTCAGCTGGGCTGAAGTCTGAGACCGAGGGATTCATAATGGCTTGCCAGGATGGTGTATTTAACACTCTCGTCTATCGACGTCGTGTCATGGGTATGGAGGTCCCTGATGTCAGCTGCAGGGCCTGCCGCAGGGCGCCGGAGACTGTAATGCACTTACTGTCGGCTTGCCCGACATACGCAGTCTCGGCCTATATTCATAGACACAACGCAGCATTACGAGTGCTTTACTATCATCTAAGGCACTCGTATGGGATAGACGAAACACCAGTGCTGCCTTACGTTCCGGGGGATATTGAGTCCGTTGTGGGGAATGAGAAGTGCCTAATTTATTGGAACTACTCGTTTCCCACCGTCAGGCAAATACAAGCCAACAAGCCTGACATAGTACTCCTCGACCACCAACTCAAGACAATGTATGTCGTGGAATTCTCAGCTCCCGCTGAGAGCAACATTGTCTTGAAAGAGGAGGAAAAACGGACAAAATATCGAGATTTGCTCTTCGAACTCCGCAGGCTTTATCCAGGCCATTCTGCTAAAATAGTGGTACTGATTATAGGAGCCCTCGGTGGAATGAGACAGACGCTGCTTTCAGAACTAAAGATCATATCGGCATGCCGAGATTCGGCAGAGATCTTAGCCGGCAGAATGCAGAAGGCTGTCATCCTCGGTTCATTACGTCTACTCAGGGCACACGATTCGCGGACCCGGTAGTCACTCACCCCACGGGCGTGGGGAGTGGCTACTGGTATTACCAGCTCCCCTCTGTGAGGGTCGGAGCCACAGAGTAAGGTGACTGGTTTTTTGTAAAAAAAAAATAATAATAATAATAATAATAAGTCATGAAGAGGTGGTCGAAGGGCCGCCACATTCACCGGTTGAGGACGTAGTTCTCCTCGTTCCGCCAATACCAGAGGGTCTCAGTACCAGAAGGGGGTTACACCGTCTGAAAACCCCCGGGCCACAAGACCTGGCCAGAGTGGACGCTGAACTTCGCACAGCGCTACCAGAAGAGGCTGACATCTGGCACATAAATTGTGCCGTGTATGCCGCTGCTCAACGCTCGTCTCAGGTGGAGAGGCGAAATACCTCTTCCCCACAGGAGAGAGCGCAGCGGCGCATACAAAAGATGGAAGCCAAGATCCGGTCGGCGAGGCAACACGCATCCCGTATCCAATGTGTGATGGACTATATGGCGGCCAACAGGCCGTTCACGCCTACAGTGCGTCGATTAGCCGCCAATTTAAGACGCGCCCATCACACAGTTAATGAGGCAGTGCTGCGAACCACCAAACAGCACTGTCTCGACAGGATACGGATGCTAGTGACTTGCAAAAAGTCATTAGTGAGGCGGGCGAGAGGGCTTGCGGAAAATAAACTGTTCCGCGAAAAGCCCTCGCGCCTTTTCCAACCGCCTCCGCGTGTTGTAGAAAATCCGCCGACTGCAGATCAGGTGGAGAACTTCTGGAAAACGCTGTACGAGGAGAGGCTTCCACTCAACCGAGATTCTCCTGCCCTTGCACACTTTGAAGCCTTTTGTCAAAGGCTTCAGCGACCACAGGAAGTGTGCGAACCAATAACCCCAGAAGAGGTTCGTAGGGCTCTTGAGGGCTCTAAGAACTTTGCTGCTCCAGGTCCCGATGGGATAAATAACTTTTGGTGGAAAAAGTTATCGAGCACCCACCACCATTTGGCCAGAATTTTTAATTCCTGGTTAAATGGGGAGCAGCAAATCCCTTCTTGGGTTGTTGAGGGGCGGACAGTGCTGATCCCCAAGAACGGAGATTTGTCCAACCCAAAGAATTACAGACCGATAACCTGTCTAAACGCATGTTACAAGGTGTTTACACGCATTTTGTACATGCGGGTGCTCCATGCAGTTGAACCGGTTTACGAACGGATATATGAGCAACGAGGGTCGAAGAGAGGTGTCGCTGGCTGCAAGGAGAACCTGTTGATTGACAGATGTGTCACGCAGGACTCCATGCAGTATAAGCAGAACCTCTCTATGGCCTGGATCGACTACCGCAAGGCATTCGACATGACATCGCATGAGCTCATTGTTCACTTGCTCCGATGTCTTGTGGTACCCGGTCCCGTAGTGAGATGTATTGAAGAACTGATGCCGCTCTGGAGGACTCGCTTTACCATAACATCGGGTAACGATAGAGTCCAAACAGAGTCGGTAACATTCAGAAGAGGAGTATTTCAGGGAGATTCCCTCAGCCCCCTTCTGTTTTGCATCTCACTACTGCCATTATCCGTCTCGCTCCGGAAAACCCGTGGCTACAACTGCGGTACACCCGGCGACAGGAGGCATAAGGTCACCCATCTATTTTATATGGATGACCTTAAACTTTATGCCTCTGGAGAGAGGGATCTCCAACAGTCCCTTAGGGTGGTACAGGAGTATACGCAGGCTGTCGGTATGCAGTTCGGGTTGGACAAATGCGCACTGATCCATCTCAAGAGAGGACGATGCGGTGACTATGGAGAGGACGCGCAGCTCGTGGACGGAAGCATCTTACACCATCTAGATGCCGGAGAGTCGTACACTTACTTGGGTGTCGAGCAACGCTCCACCCAAGAAGTGAGTGTAGTGAAAAACGCTCTCCGCGGCAAGTATCAGCACCTACTCCGACAGATCTGATCTTCAGAACTGTCGGGGAAGAACAAGGTGTCTGCTACAAATATGCTTGCCGTTCCGATCCTTCTCTACTCTTTCGGAGTAGTGAAGTGGACTAGAGAAGAGCTGCGTCAACTCGATGTAGTAACCCGCAAGAAGATGCATCTCAATAGGAGCGTGCATCCTAAATCGTCCGTTCCACGGTTATATCTCCCACGACATCGGGGAGGCCGTGGACTCTTGAGCTTGGAGAGTCTCCATAGCAGGATGGTTCTGGAGGGAGCATGTAAGGTCATCAGGAGTTCGGATCCCCTCCTCTGCATGGTCCGAGACCATGAAAATGCAGAGGTAGGAGCTTTTCTCTTTAAGGCAGCACGGAGAGCAGCCGATGAACTTGGTCTCATCTTCGACGTCGAGCGGGTAAACCCCGACTCTCTCACCGAGTTGGAACCCGTTCGACTAAAAGCCCACATTAGAGCTGCACAACACAACATCCTTCTGCAGCTCCATAAGGATAAGCCATTGCACGGGATCTTCTATAAAAATATAGAAGACCTCGGCTTATCCGAAAGGCTGACCTTCGCCTTCTTAAGGTCAGCTGGGCTGAAGTCTGAGACCGAGGGATTCATAATGGCTTGCCAGGATGGTGTATTTAACACTCTCGTCTATCGACGTCGTGTCATGGGTATGGAGGTCCCTGATGTCAGCTGCAGGGCCTGCCGCAGGGCGCCGGAGACTGTAATGCACTTACTGTCGGCTTGCCCGACATACGCAGTCTCGGCCTATATTCATAGACACAACGCAGCATTACGAGTGCTTTACTATCATCTAAGGCACTCGTATGGGATAGACGAAACACCAGTGCTGCCTTACGTTCCGGGGGATATTGAGTCCGTTGTGGGGAATGAGAAGTGCCTAATTTATTGGAACTACTCGTTTCCCACCGTCAGGCAAATACAAGCCAACAAGCCTGACATAGTACTCCTCGACCACCAACTCAAGACAATGTATGTCGTGGAATTCTCAGCTCCCGCTGAGAGCAACATTGTCTTGAAAGAGGAGGAAAAACGGACAAAATATCGAGATTTGCTCTTCGAACTCCGCAGGCTTTATCCAGGCCATTCTGCTAAAATAGTGGTACTGATTATAGGAGCCCTCGGTGGAATGAGACAGACGCTGCTTTCAGAACTAAAGATCATATCGGCATGCCGAGATTCGGCAGAGATCTTAGCCGGCAGAATGCAGAAGGCTGTCATCCTCGGTTCATTACGTCTACTCAGGGCACACGATTCACGGACCCGGTAGTCACTCACCCCACGGGCGTGGGAAGTGGCTACTGGTATTACCAGCTCCCCTCTGTGAGGGTCGGAGCCACAGAGTAAGGTGACTGGTTTTTTGTAAAAAAAAAAAAATAATAATAATAATAATAATAAGTCATGAAGAGGTGGTCGAAGGGCCGCCACATTCACCGGTTGAGGACGTAGTTCTCCTCGTTCCGCCAATACCAGAGGGTCTCAGTACCAGAAGGGGGTTACACCGTCTGAAAACCCCCGGGCCACAAGACCTGGCCAGAGTGGACGCTGAACTTCGCACAGCGCTACCAGAAGAGGCTGACATCTGGCACATAAATTGTGCCGTGTATGCCGCTGCTCAACGCTCGTCTCAGGTGGAGAGGCGAAATACCTCTTCCCCACAGGTGAGAGCGCAGCGGCGCATACAAAAGATGGAAGCCAAGATCCGGTCGGCGAGGCAACACGCATCCCGTATCCAATGTGTGATGGACTATATGGCGGCCAACAGGCCGTTCACGCCTACAGTGCGTCGATTAGCCGCCAATTTAAGACGCGCCCATCACACAGTTAATGAGGCAGTGCTGCGAACCACCAAACAGCACTGTCTCGACAGGATACGGATGCTAGTGACTTGCAAAAAGTCATTAGTGAGGCGGGCGAGAGGGCTTGCGGAAAATAAACTGTTCCGCGAAAAGCCCTCGCGCCTTTTCCAACCGCCTCCGCGTGTTGTAGAAAATCCGCCGACTGCAGATCAGGTGGAGAACTTCTGGAAAACGCTGTACGAGGAGAGGCTTCCACTCAACCGAGATTCTCCTGCCCTTGCACACTTTGAAGCCTTTTGTCAAAGGCTTCAGCGACCACAGGAAGTGTGCGAACCAATAACCCCAGAAGAGGTTCGTAGGGCTCTTGAGGGCTCTAAGAACTTTGCTGCTCCAGGTCCCGATGGGATAAATAACTTTTGGTGGAAAAAGTTATCGAGCACCCACCACCATTTGGCCAGAATTTTTAATTCCTGGTTAAATGGGGAGCAGCAAATCCCTTCTTGGGTTGTTGAGGGGCGGACAGTGCTGATCCCCAAGAACGGAGATTTGTCCAACCTAAAGAATTACAGACCGATAACCTGTCTAAACGCATGTTACAAGGTGTTTACACGCATTTTGTACATGCGGGTGCTCCATGCAGTTGAACCGGTTTACGAACGGATATATGAGCAACGAGGGTCGAAGAGAGGTGTCGCTGGCTGCAAGGAGAACCTGTTGATTGACAGATGTGTCACGCAGGACTCCATGCAGTATAAGCAGAACCTCTCTATGGCCTGGATCGACTACCGCAAGGCATTCGACATGACATCGCATGAGCTCATTGTTCACTTGCTCCGATGTCTTGTGGTACCCGGTCCCGTAGTGAGATGTATTGAAGAACTGATGCCGCTCTGGAGGACTCGCTTTACCATAACATCGGGTAACGATAGAGTCCAAACAGAGTCGGTAACATTCAGAAGAGGAGTATTTCAGGGAGATTCCCTCAGCCCCCTTCTGTTTTGCATCTCACTACTGCCATTATCCGTCTCGCTCCGGAAAACCCGTGGCTACAACTGCGGTACCCCCGGCGACAGGAGGCATAAGGTCACCCATCTATTTTATATGGATGACCTTAAACTTTATGCCTCTGGAGAGAGGGATCTCCAACAGTCCCTTAGGGTGGTACAGGAGTATACGCAGGCTGTCGGTATGCAGTTCGGGTTGGACAAATGCGCACTGATCCATCTCAAGAGAGGACGATGCGGTGACTATGGAGAGGACGCGCAGCTCGTGGACGGAAGCATCTTACACCATCTAGATGCCGGAGAGTCGTACACTTACTTGGGTGTCGAGCAACGCTCCACCCAAGAAGTGAGTGTAGCGAAAAACGCTCTCCGCGGCAAGTATCAGCACCTACTCCGACAGATCTGATCTTCAGAACTGTCGGGGAAGAACAAGGTGTCTGCTACAAATATGCTTGCCGTTCCGATCCTTCTCTACTCTTTCGGAGTAGTGAAGTGGACTAGAGAAGAGCTGCGTCAACTCGATGTAGTAACCCGCAAGAAGATGCATCTCAATAGGAGCGTGCATCCTAAATCGTCCGTTCCACGGTTATATCTCCCACGACATCGGGGAGGCCGTGGACTCTTGAGCTTGGAGAGTCTCCATAGCAGGATGGTTCTGGAGGGAGCATGTAAAGTCATCAGGAGTTCGGATCCCCTCCTCTGCATGGTCCGAGACCATGAAAATGCAGAGGTAGGAGCTTTTCTCTTTAAGGCAGCACGGAGAGCAGCCGATGAACTTGGTCTCATCTTCGACGTCGAGCGGGTAAACCCCGACTCTCTCACTGAGTTGGAACCCGTTCGACTAAAAGCCCACATTAGAGCTGCAGAACACAACATCCTTCTGCAGCTCCATAAGGATAAGCCATTGCACGGGATCTTCTATAAAAATATAGAAGACCTCGGCTTATCCGAAAGTCTGACCTTCGCCTTCTTAAGGTCAGCTGGGCTGAAGTCTGAGACCGAGGGATTCATAATGGCTTGCCAGGATGGTGTATTTAACACTCTCGTCTATCGACGTCGTGTCATGGGTATGGAGGTCCCTGATGTCAGCTGCAGGGCCTGCCGCAGGGCGCCGGAGACTGTAATGCACTTACTGTCGGCTTGCCCGACATACGCAGTCTCGGCCTATATTCATAGACACAACGCAGCATTACGAGTGCTTTACTATCATCTAAGGCACTCGTATGGGATAGACGAAACACCAGTGCTGCCTTACGTTCCGGGGGATATTGAGTCCGTTGTGGGGAATGAGAAGTGCCTAATTTATTGGAACTACTCGTTTCCCACCGTCAGGCAAATACAAGCCAACAAGCCTGACATAGTACTCCTCGACCACCAACTCAAGACAATGTATGTCGTGGAATTCTCAGCTCCCGCTGAGAGCAACATTGTCTTGAAAGAGGAGGAAAAACGGACAAAATATCGAGATTTGCTCTTCGAACTCCGCAGGCTTTATCCAGGCCATTCTGCTAAAATAGTGGTACTGATTATAGGAGCCCTCGGTGGAATGAGACAGACGCTGCTTTCAGAACTAAAGATCATACCGGCATGCCGAGATTCGGCAGAGATCTTAGCCGGCAGAATGCAGAATGCTGTCATCCTCGGTTCATTACGTCTACTCAGGGCACACGATTCGCGGACCCGGTAGTCACTCACCCCACGGGCGTGGGGAGTGGCTATTGGTATGACCAGCTCCCCTCTGTGAGGGTCGGAGCCACAGAGTAGGGTGACTGGTTTTTTGTAAAAAAAAAAAAAAAAAGTCATCGATCAGCCGCACTTCCATCTGGCGCCTACACCCGCTTGTAAGTATTCGAAGTAAGTAATTGAATTCGTTCCATGTTGGCCGTGTTGGTAGTCAGCCAGAGCGACTCATCAACAACAGACGTGTCCACTCCGAGAACCGAACCCAGATGCCATATACCATTTTCAAGCAGTAGAATTTTGGCCAAGTCCGTACTATGTCATCGACCAGCAGCGCATCCATCTGGCGTCTACCCCCACTCCAACAGTAAGTTGATTCATTTTCAGAAAAGAATCTGAGTAGCCGTGCAGTTGGATTCCATTTCGATCGCTCTATCGCAGCAGACGTAGTAGTAGAAGTAAGTAAGTCAACGAAGAAGTAAGTAAACAGATGTACTAGCCAAATACTGTATATAACTTTGCCCTGTGTCATCGCTTATTCTGTGCTAACGCTCTACCACATATTTTGTGTTTGCAGCTTATCTCTGTCGCCTGAGTCATCTGGTACTAATATTTTCGTTGCTACTCTTGCTCTCCTCCCGATAATTAGAAGTTTATACATTTTTGGTAGAAAGTAACTAGTTAGAGAAGTGGAGTTGTAAATAATAGGATTAACTGAATATACTGATATTACTGAAAAACTTTGAGTTTTGCTGTTTGTGTGTGAACGTCTAATTTCCCATAATATTGACCCACTGGAGTATACTTTCTCCACTTCAGCTACTCAGTCTCGCGTACTCGGCTTGAGGGTAGTGTGTGTGTGTGTCCTATCACTTAAACTTGGACTGGCGCCCGAGCACAATCCGAAAACTCGTTTCCGGAGCTCGAGTCTCAAACAGAGGTATTTTCCTCCTCGTCACCGGGTGGGGTGGAGAAAAACGCGTCACAGAGCAAGTTAATATGAGTTTATAGAATTATGCGTAAATAAGTTTATCGGTTTAATATAAGATGAACAAAATGTATTAACTCTCTTGCTAAAAGTGAACAGGCTGTGGGCCATCTTGATGTCATGGGGCAGGGCGTTGTAAGTTTTTACGGCGCTATAGCTAAATGATTTTTCAAAAAGGCTTGTTCTGTGTTTAAGAATTTGAAAAGAATAGCAACGGCGGGTGGTGCGGTTATGTATATCTGTACCTTTCAGAAGTTCATACAAATATTTTGGCTTTGACTGATTTATTTTAAAAACTATACGTGACATATGAATGCAAAATCTTTCCTCAAGATTGAACCATTTAGACTCTCTGAATTTCTCAGTAATGTGATTAATTTTGCGTAAGTTATAGCAATATCTAATACAAGCGTTTTGTACCTTCTGGAGACTATATTTACCTTTTTGCAACAGAGCCGGCCAGTATACAGTATTACAATAATTTAAGTAAGACGGAATTAGTGAGTCAGTTAGTCTTAATTTGATATCAGTACTTAAGCTGTCTTTATATATATATAGTATTATTAGAAGTCCATACGTTTTTTGCAATAAATATGAGATATGGCTAAAGAATCACATATCACAGTCTAGATGAAGACCGAGATTTTTACAAGAATTTGCTGACTGTAGAGCAACATCATTTAAGGTGAACTTACAATGGGGATTTCTGGCTAGCACTTCCCTGTCTTTGTCAAAATTAACATTTTTGTCTTACTTTCATTAAGTTGGAGCCTATGCGCATTAGAGTACTAACTAATTACGCCCAAGTCGTAATTAATTCGCTGCATGGCTAATTCTGTATTATTTAATGAAAAGCTATAATATATCTGAGAATCGTCAGCATATTGGTGGGAACTGCAATATTTTAAATATTTTTCCAGATCAGAAGTATATAGTGTAAAGAGTAACGGAGAAAGTACATTTCCTTGGGAGCTCCTCTGTCAAGAACAATAAACTCAGAAGCTATGTTATTTTGGACTACCCTTTGGGATCTGTTACGTAAGTAATTTACAAAAGAATCTACCGCTGTCTGATCTAGACCAAAATATTGAAGTTTGATGGCAAATATAGAGTGACTGATCGAAAGCCTTGCTGTAATCCAGTAAGACAAGACACGTATTTTTCTTTTCATCATATGCTCTAAGTATATCATACGACGCTGTGCTGTTGACGAAATCCAGATTGAGTAGATGGAATAATGTTATTATTTGCAGAAAACTGGTTAGTTGTTTTAACACGATTTTTTCCAGAATTTTTGATAACGTTGGCAAGATATTTATAGGCTGGAAATAAGACAATTCCGTGGGATTATTATTTTTGGGAATAGATATTACGTTTGCCTGCTTCCAGACTTCCGGCATTACACCAAGTTCTAAACACTTGTTTATTATAAATGTTATATGTTCGCTTAAATATGGGATAAGATAAAGCAAAAGTTTTAGGTTAAGTTCGTCCGGCCCCTTAACATTTGAATTGAGCTTATAAATAATTTCTTCAACCTGCTCTATGTTGACCAACTTAAAATGAAATTTCCCAGAAATAATTTATTTAAATATTCGTTATTAATAAACTCTTCATAGTTGTTAGTTACTTGTGGCAGGCTACTTTGGAAAAGTTATTGAATTCATTCGGGTCTGCAAGACCACGTGGAAGTGGATAGTTGTTACTAGATTGTACAATATTTGAATTTTTGAGGATACGCCAGAAATCTTTTGGATTAGTTTTGAATACATGCAGGTAGGCTTTTTCCTCTGATTTTACTGCCGTATTGACCATGTTTCTCAAAGTCTTATATTCTGCCCGTAAATTTTCTGTTCTATTTTTTGTATATTTCGTTAGAGCTTTGTCGTGAAGCTTCATCATGAGTTTTAAATTATCAGTGAGCCAGGGGGCCCGAGGTTTCGTTATTCTGGCCGTTTTAAATGGTGCGTGTGTGCATTTATAGCATTATAATTAAAGAACTAACCATGTCATTTACATCCTCTAAGCTGTAAATATATTCCCAGTTAACAAGATAAAGGTCGGTTGTAAATTGGACAGGGTTAAATTTAGAGAAGTCTCTATAAGTCTTCAGCATAGGCTTTTGTTTTACTTTAGGGATTTTTATAGTTACTATAACCATATCATGATCTGAGATACTCTCCATATTTAGAACGTCTGCATTTGTTACTATGTCTGAGCAGGAGGAAACTATTACCTCAATGAGCATGGAAGACGTCCCGGTATTTCTCGTTGAATATGAGATATGTTGAACCAATCCATATTTATCAAACAAATTATTCACCATTTTGTGATTCTTGTGATTGTGTGATGTGCGTCGCGGATGAATCATTTGCAGTGAAAGGTGTAAGGATAGTTTTCACCTGCATTTAATCTAAAGGGAAAGGGAGCATGCATGCTTTTATTTTGCACATTCATTGCAGATGCATCATCCGCGATGCACATGTACCGTCGTGTTCAGCAATCGCCCGTCTCGGAGGCTATACAATGTATTTACTATAAATACTATAATTATGTTTTATATAAGTCTTAGATAATAAGACAAGCCAAAAATTAGCAACATGCTTACAATAACTAAAAATTAGTTGAAGAATATTAAAGGTCCATTGTTAATTTTAGCCGAATAATGGTTTCTAGAGGCATCCTGTGCATATAATAAACATGTATCGTTTGTATCCGTAATATGTAACCTTCCACAGAATATAATGAGAAAAAAACCAATTTATAATCATTGTCTAAATGTGAATGGCGGAAAACAAGCGCAATTATCTTATGAAGTGGGAAACAAAACGAAAATATTAAATTACCAATCAAATAGTATGGTGTACTCATAAATCCGGGATTTAATTACTGTGATAAGAATTTGTAATTCATTCTGTATGATTTCTTTAATTATTATATTTTACATTGTACAACTGTTATTAATGTGTTTGTTATACAATAAAAGTAATCTAGTTACAATAACAACTATAATTTTACTGTTTCTAAACACGTTTCACTGGGTATTCTTCCAACAAAATACTAATTTTATACATAAAACCTCAAAAATGCACAGCATATAAAACATATAAACATGTCAGGCAGTTAAGAAGAGATTATATGAATTATACAGAAAATTATGAATACATGATGAACTTGAGTACTATTGCCGCAGCCGATTATGCCATATCTCACGCATGAGTGGAAGTTTGTCTAAAATATCTAGAATATCACGACTATAAAGCATATGGTAAGCAGCTAAAAATTATACTATAAAGTGAAAATTGTGAACTTATTAACTAGTAAGTGTTTCTATTTGAAAATTCTATTGCAAAGTATCGAAATAGACATAAAAAATTGTCGTTTAATTAGATAAAGCAAACTCGTAAACAAAATTGGCAATTATTTTTTATCTCGAGAAAGGTAAATAGATACCTAGTCTTATTATTCTTACATGATATAATCAATAGTACAACAGATAAATATAACAAAAAACATACAGCAGTTTCGTAACTCAATATATTGTAACATCCAACCAACAAAATGTGTATATGCGTCTTTATCTATAGAGGGTGGCTACTTTTTATATTGAACAGTACCGCTATCTCGCAAACCATAACAGTTACAAAGTCGGTTAAATAAGACAAAAGTTTCGTATTTTGAAAGCCAATGAATGGGTTATAGAAATTCAATGTATTCCGATTGGTTCCGGATATATACGGTAAAATCCGAAACAGCTCATAATCTTTTTCTTACCCAGCGCTGTTATAAAAATTGTTAAAAAACTTTATTATTATTTATTAGCCGTTACTCGAGTCCGAGTATAAAAATGTTACAGTCGATAAATTGTGTACAATAAAAAACAAGTAAAAGGTGTAGTCTATTGTAATTCCCATTCATCTACGGTGCACACGACTATGGCTATAGAGGCCAATTCGGGAGAGCACATGTCGACCGCAATCAGGACAAACATAGACCTGGTTAGGTCTTGGATTCGGCCTTCTTGCAGCAACATTTCCTTGATAGCTGGCCACAACCCCTCGCCATTCGGTTCTGTCCGCTGCAAGTTGTTCCCATTGCTCGTCTGGAATACCGCAGGATTTGAGATTTTCATGGAGAACGTCTTTGAACCTCTTTCGTTGACCGCCACGCCTTCTTCTACCGCTTAGCAATTCACCATAAAGTGTACATTTAAGAAGGCGGTTATCATGCATACGATGAACGTGACCTGCCCATCTTAGGCGTGCTCTTGAAATGAGCACCTCAATTGGAAGGCTGTTTGCTCTCTTGAGTACTTCCACGTTTGATATGTGATGGAACCAACGGATTTTCATCATACTTCTGAGGTGTCTTTGCTGAAAACGTTCTAATTCTTTCACATGACGACGGTAAGTGACCCAGCTTTCACATCCATATAGCAGTGTTGGAATGACAACTGCTCTGTAGACAGCCATTTTCGTTGACAAAGCAAGGTCGTGGTTGTCAAATACTCCCTCTCTAAGTCCCCAGAGTGCTCTAGATGCAGCGTTAATTCTATTGCGAATCTCGCTGTCCATGTTTGCTTTGTCATTAACAACGTTGCCTAAGTAATTGAACTGATCCACCACTTCAAGAGAATTTCCGTTAAGTGTAATGTCTATTTGGTTCACTTGATGAGGAGTTGACATAATCTTAGTCTTTCCAATGTTGATTTTAAGTCCCAAGGAATCATAGCTCTGGGCATACACATCTAAAAGTTCTTGAAGCTCTTCCGGCGTAGAGGCTAAAAGTGCACAGTCATCCGCATACTGGAGATCACAAATGAATCATGTGCAACTTTATAGGAATATTTTGTTACTCACTAATTTCGTTATAACTCTCCGCAATAAAATTTTTATTATGACGTTTCGTCTCTTCGGGACCACTAACAATTTTATTTTTTAAATACGATGTATCTGCTTCTAATGGTACAATCTAAAGAGATAGGAGCAAATCATATTATTAATATTATAATCCATTTACTGAGACTGGACAGTACGGGACAATCACGTGGACAGTTGCTTTCTGGTTTACTATTTGTTACGATTAAGACCACAGAAGACCTATACCAGAAGAGACCCTTTCGGCGGAACGTTTGATGTTTCATTGGCAAATTGGGGTGACCTTCGGCCATCTTTTTGGTGGTATCAAGCGGGAAATTTAAATGTCCCATAATTATATTTATTGATGCAACAAATATTTACACCTGTAACTTACAATAAATTATAAATTTACACCAAAATTAAAGGCTTATTAGAAGATTTTATGCACATACAATTAATTAAAGAAATTACTGTCCAAAAAGCTGTTGTCTTCGAAATGGAGTGCACACAGTCTAAAGTTATTGTTAGAGATTCATTACTTTTGAAATTCGCGCCTCGGTTGTTTCCTGAGGCAGTTGACGAATCTGCGCATGCACGCCCTCTATTTCCTGTTTGCGCGCGTTGCCCTTCTTTGAGCAGTCATTGTGAAACATTCAACCAGTACACACGTTTTTGTATTCTATATTGTTGTTCAATATATTAATTTTACTTGAAGAAGTGTTTTGTGTTTTCTTAGTTAAACAGAGCCTAAACAGAATCACTTCTAACAGGTTATGGCCCAGACTCGCGTGTATAAGAAAAATTGTGTGATTTATTGAACAAAGAAAACACGTGCGTGAATGTTCTAAAAACGTCGCCATGTATTCCGCGAGTGTATCGAAAATTGAACTCCTTGGAAAGGATAACTATGATACGTGGAAATTACAGATGCAGGCCATATTAATTAAAGGCGATTTATGGGATTACGCGAGTGGGGCGCTCGTAAAACCCGAGCCGAGCGAAAATAACGCGAACGCGGCGAATGTGCGTGCATGGCAGACGAATGACTCAAAAGCCCGATCTGACATAATTTTGTCAATAAGTTCAAGTGAACTTAAGCAAGTTAAAAACTGTGCGACTTCGCGGGAAATATGGCAAAAGCTGGAAGAAGTGTATCAACCTAAGGGTCCGGCGAGAAAGGCGACATTATTAAAGAAGCTAACCCTACAAAAGATGGCGGACGGAAGCGATGTTCGCGCACATCTAAATTGCTTCTTCGATTCAGTGGACAAGCTGAACGACATGGATGTGGAAATCAACGCAGATTTATTGGCGATTTTATTGTTGTACAGTTTGCCCGCGACTTTTGAAAATTTCCGATGTGCCATCGAATCGCGAGATGAGTTGCCTACGCCCGAGGCGCTTCGTATAAAAATTATCGAGGAAAGCGACGCCCGAAAGAGCGAAACACGAAACGGTTCGTCGGGCGCCATGATGGCGAAGAAACGAAATGGTTGCGATTGGCAGGACCGGAGATCCAAACCGGAAATGGACAGAAGTGACGACGGAAAGCGAAAAAATAACATTCTTCGATGTTATAAGTGTAAAAAACCGGGACATAAGGCGAACGAATGTCGAAGCAAATCAAGAAAAGAAAGTACACGGGCGACGTGTGTTTAAACGTTTCGACGCGAGAGATGAACGATCCGAACCGGAAGTGGTGTCTAGACAGTGGCGCGTCAACACATTTGTGCAACGATGTGGAAAATTTTCTCGAAATTAACAATTCAAGATGCGGTACGCTAAACCTCGCAAATAGCGCGACCGCCAATACAGTGGGAGAAGGAAAAGTGCATTTTATCGCAAATGCTCGTGGAAACAAAAGAGACGTGACTTTGGACAATGCGTTGTATGTTCCGGACCTAAGAACCAACCTCTTATCGGTCAGCAAGATCACGGATCGCGGATTCGACGTCAGTTTCCGAAAAGATGGCGCCTCCATTCAAGATTCCAACGGAAGCGTGGTGTTGGACGTTGTCAGAGTCGACGATTTATATTATATGCGCGAATTCGGCCAAGAAGACGCGCGTGCTATCGCGTATTCCTCGAAGGACGTCAAAGTATCCCTAGAACTTTTACATAGACGTTTGGGACATGCAAATGTGCGGGACATAGTGGACGCTGTTCATAAAGGTGTCATCAAAGGCGTACAGCTGACGGGCACGACCGGAAGCTTGCACTGTGATGTATGTCTGCAGGGAAAAATGACGAGGATTCCATTCCCCAACAAGTCAAACGGGCATACCAAGATCCTGGAGGTGGTGCACACAGATATTTGCGGGCCAATGAGGACAGCATCTATGGCGGGAGCAAAATACTTTATAGAATTTATCGACGATTGTTCCAAATGGTGCGAGATAAGATTCCTAAAGTCAAAAGCTGAGGTTTTCGAGGCCACCACTGAGTACATTGCCCTCGTTGAAAACCAAAGAGGTCAGACAGTCAAATGTTTACAGTCCGACAACGGCCGGGAATACACGAGCAAAGAGTTCTATGATTATTTAAAGAACCGAGGAATCACCAGAAGACTGACCGTTCCCCACAACCCAGAACAGAATGGTACGGCGGAGAGGAAAAATCGCACGCTTATCAGCATGGCCAGATGTCTCCTGAAGGAATCGAATCTACCCAATACGTTCTGGGCTGAGGCAGTTAACACTGCGAATTACCTTCGAAATCGCTTACCTACGAAGAGCCTGAATGGCAGAACATCTCACGAAGTGTGGACAGGCAGTATCCCCGACGTGTCTACCATTAGAGTGTTCGGCAGCAAAGTATATTACCTCGACAGAAGTCCCGGAAGAGGAAAATTTGACACTCGCGGACAGGAAGGTATTTTTCTTGGCTACGGAAACGAATCCAAGGCGTACCGCGTTTGGTCACCAAAGAAACATCAAGTGTTGATATCACGCGACGTGAAATTCATGGAGGACATAATTCCTAGCACGATGACAGATGTCAAAGTTGATCCAGAGATGGACGTGTCAGGCGATGGCTCCCCACAACTCCAACAATTTGTAGAATTCGAATTTCCACCGAGATCTGCCTCGGAAGATGATCGAGAGTCTGCGCACTCCGATGATGACGACGACTTCCTTGGTTTCGATAACCCAGAGTCTATACATTCCGATGATGACAAGGACTTCCTTGGTTTCGAGAACTCAGTCGGAGCTAATGCCCTGGAATTAAATATAACCAGTTCCGATAAGGTTACTCTACAGGACTCTCACGGTGATGAAGTCTTTGATCAAGACATAAATGAAGAAGCCCAACGCCGAGGTCCTGGACGACCCAGGATTGTTAGGTCTGGTTTGAGGGGAAGACCGAGAAAGCAGCATAATGTCGTTGTCAATCAAACTGATGTCGTCGAAAAAGCAGAACAGACCTTCCTTTCTGAAATTCCTATAAAGGAAGCCATGAGCGGCTCTGATGCGAGTGAATGGCGTCAAGCCATAGCAGAGGAAATAAAGTCCATCCTAAAGAATGGGACTTGGACACTCGTCGATCGACCTAAAGGACATAAAGTCATTGGAAGTCGAATGGTCCTGAGAAACAAGTTCCGGCCAGATGGTGTACTTGAAAAACGAAAGGCACGTCTAGTCGCCCAAGGGTTCAGCCAGCAACCGGGTGTTCATTTTATAGAGACGTTTGCCCCAGTGGCTAGGATTAGCTCTATCCGCCTTGTGGCATCACTTGCAGCTCGTTATGGGATGACGATTAAACAGCTCGATGTTGAAACGGCTTATTTGAATGGGCATCTAGAAGAGGAGATTTACATGGAGCCACCTAAGAACTTACAGGATACTCTACAGGATATCATCAGTTCAGAAGGTCAAAGTCAAATTGGGGCTAAAGCAAAAACGATGATGAGGGATCTACGTAGAGGAGATAAGGTCTGTCTACTTCAGAAATCCCTTTACGGATTACGTCAGGCTGGAAGGAGTTGGTACACAAAATTGGATGAAACAATGAAGAGCTTGGGTGCCACTCCATCAAAGTCGGACCCCTGTCTATTCTACATCGGGTCGAATGAAAATATAACTCTCATTGCAACATATGTCGACGATATCCTAATTGCCTCACGTAACAAGAAGACGACAGCAGAACTAATCAAGGGACTTGCTGTCAACTTTGAAATTAAGAATCTTGGAAGCGTTAAACACTGTCTCGGGATAGAGTTCGAACTGACAAATGGGCAGGTAAAGACGCATCAACGGGGATATGTTCGCGATTTACTTTCTCGTTTCAACATGACAGAGTGCAATCCTGTCGCTACCCCTGTTGATCCGAGTATGAAGCTGACAAAGAACGAGATCCAGTCTCAAGAAGACTTGAAGCTTCCGTATCGCGAGTTGGTTGGAGCGTTAACTTATCTAGCTACAATTACACGCCCCGACATCTCATATGCCGTGAGCTTCTTAGGGCAGTTTAACAATTGTTTTGGCACCGCTCACTGGAAGGCTGCCAAAAGAGTGCTGCGCTACCTAAAGGGATCCACCGATGTGGGACTGACCTATGGCTCTAACTCCGATAAAAGGGTATGCAGATGCCGATTGGGGAAGCAGTCTCGAAGACAGAAGGTCTTATACCGGGTATATATTCATGCTCAATGGCGGGCCAATATCCTGGGACTCTCGAAAACAGCGAACTGTTGCCCTCTCAACGACAGAAGCTGAATATATGGCGCTCTCTGAGAGCGTCAAAGAGGCCATTTTTCAGAAACGGTTCCTCACAGAGTTGGGTTTTGAGGATGCGACCAACTTAACCATTTTCTGCGACAACAGAAGTGCCATAACGTTGTCAGAAAACCCAACCTTCCATGCCAGAAGCAAACACATTGACATCCGGCATCACTTCATTAGGGATGCACTTAAATGCATGCTTCGCATACTTCACGTCTCAACAGATGATCAGGTTGCGGATTTCTTGACGAAAGGATTGCCCAGGGTGAAACATGAGCATTGCTTGGAGTTGGCTGGATTACGCGTTTTAAAGTAAAGTCGCCAATATACAACCGATTCGAGGGGAAGTGTTAGAGATTCATTACTCTTGAAATTCGCGCCTCGGTTGTTTCCTGAGGCAGTTGACGAATCTGCGCATGCACGCCCTCTATTTCCTGTTTGCGCGCGTTGCCCTTTTTCGAGCAGTCATTGTGAAACATTCAACCAGTACACACGTTTTTGTATTCTATATTTTTGTTCAATATATTAATTTTACTTGAAGAAGTGTTTTGTGTTTTCTTAGTTAAACAGAGCCTAAGCAGAATCACTTCTAACAGTTATTGTATAAATCTGGTCATCTGCTAGATAACCGAGTGGGTTAAGGCGCAAGGTGGCAATCGCGATTAATCACACGAACATCGACCACCGGGTTCGAATCTTGCCTCCGGCACTGACACTGTCGGAGGAATGTCCGCGTTTTTTCAATGTGTAACCCCCTTCCGCACAAGCCCTGGCTTCTGGAATTGGGGGTTGTCTAATTTATGTGGTGTTTATTTATTTATTATTTATTTAAATGATTTGGGTCCTTATCAGCTAGATCCTCACGGTTACAAGCTATTATCCATACATTACATCTATAAACAACAAGAAATTACATAAAATATTTAAAAAATCGTATTTTATAACCAATCTTTGGGAATATAAACACCGCAATGTCTTTATTTGTTGTTCTGCTTGGGCAGCTGCGAACAACACACACAGTTCACAAACCTTGCACAGTTCCCCCTATTCCACCCATCATAAAACACACAACACAATAATGAATAATTATTAAGTAAACAAACTTCCAACTCTACGCTACCACAATCGATGTAGATATGGCATTCTCCCAATATCTGTCAGAACTGTTTTAGCGCCGACTCCACTCGCATTGGCGTCGCAGGCAATAGCGCGCGAAATTTAAATTCTTATGGGTAGTGTGTAGGTACAAAAATTTACTTACATTTTTATTCAATTTAATTCTTATTTCAAGTTACTATTATGCAGTTTAAAATGGCTTTTGCCACAGTAGCTTAAAATATAAATTGATTCTCATGGTTTATCAATTTTTAATTTGATATTTGACTGGATTAGGGCAAAATAAGATAATATTTTCCAAATAATGTAAATACATATGATTAACACCATATAAAATTACCAATTGTACTTATAATTACACAAGTAAAATAAAAAATACAATTGAGTATCTCGTCTCGTACCAATTAGCTACCTATACACATATAAGCTAACTTAACATAATAATGTTATATTACAGTGTTAACATCGATAGACTAAAAATTATACTTAAAATATAAAAATTATCTTTATAGAACGATTAACAGTAAAAATATGTAATAATATAAACACCATATATCAAGTAAAATTGTTTTAGATAATAAACACATTTTTTTTCTAAAAACTAATATTTTACAGTTTAATAATAGAGGTACAGAGTAAACTACCTACATTAAAATTCATCATGATATATTCTATGTTTAGTTTATTATCATTAACCTTATTTAAATACAGAATGGTGTGATATTCCTTGTATTCGAATAGTAAGGACATATCTAAGAAACTGAGAATTTTTCAATAGATGTGACATATTTTCTAAAAAATGTATTTTATTATTACGATATATTGTATAATTACTGTTTATAATTACATGACTAAGAAATTAACTTTTAACTCGTCTATTTTTTTCATTTGTGTTTTAGTTTAATATATTGCTGGAATGGTTTTACTTGCATAACATCATCCAATATTCTTTGGTCCTATCCTCGTAGTATTTATTTAACATTTTTAACCCACGTAAAAATATAAAACGAGATAAAAGTTTCAGCATATTCATGCTGCAAATTGTGATTTGGGCAGGGCAATTTATGCCATCTAATAAATATTTATTCAACTTTAATTTAAGTTTCTCCTTAATGTTTTTTATGACACATTTTTGGAAGAAAGATGTGCATGATGTTATAACTTTTCGTAAATATTTCCCTATAGTATTCGCTAACATTTATAAGAGCTCTTGGGTTATAAGCACTTGCCTCTATGTAACTGCCTTCG
The DNA here is from genome assembly GCA_963675555.1 of Leptura quadrifasciata. Lineage (NCBI taxonomy): Eukaryota > Metazoa > Arthropoda > Insecta > Coleoptera > Cerambycidae > Leptura > Leptura quadrifasciata. Next base: position 92,318,146 of record OY776677.1, on the reverse strand, counting down.
ACTGTTCCCTGGCTGATGGCAAATATATTTTTTAATAATATCTTTTTAGTTACAAAACCTGCTAAATATGAATGAAGTTCAATTTTATAATTTGTGACATTTTCAGTGAAACAGAAATTACTTTCTTCCTCAATTTCTTCATCTGCGACTTCAGGCAAGGGCTCGACTCCATCATCCTCCGTATCACTGCGCTGTAGAAGTTTTCTAATGTTGTTAGGGGCTCCTTTACTCTCATCGGCTTCACAGTTATCTACCTCCTGGAGAATGCGATGAAGTAAAATTATTTATTATTATTGTCTTAAAGGATGAGGCAAATGATGCACATGTTGGATTTAATATTTCTCCATACATGCATTCGCAAAAGATAAAAAGAATTCTGCGGGGGTCCTGATTGAGGTTTCTTGGACAAAGGAACTTGACTCTGTATTTTATGTACCTTTTAGGTATCGTATCCATGGAGATGTGAGTGTAATTTCTAAACTAAAAATTGATTGCATATCAAGTTGTTGTGGAGCATCCACCTGATATGCCTGACTTAGGCCAGCAACGGCAACCGACTTTTCGTTCCCTTGCATTTAAGCAGAACCACTTTGTTCAAAAGTAATAAACACTTGTGGATGTTGAATTAAAGTGTCATCCACTTGAATGTGTATACACACATTGCGGGAGGGAATTCTGTTAAAAAAAAATAGTATAAAGGAGAATAAAAAATTACCATAAGTTGAATAACATACGAGGAACATGTTTTGTCAAGAATCTCATTACTGTGGACACTCTCTGGGAGAATAGTTGCGCTGCATTTTTTACTTTCAGTTTTTAAATTTTGTCTTTATAAACATGCTGGTCCATCGTCAACCTGTTGCACATGCACCTACATCAATTTCATACACAGCTATAACATCACTCCAAGATTCTCGCTGGGTCTTTTTCTGGAGCCATTTGACTTCTATCTGCTTCTGGATTTTAAAAGAAAAATAATCACTTATTACTGACCAATAATTACTAACTAATAGCAGAATTGAACACATGTACAACACAAAAGGTTCAATGAAATTTAATGAAAGATTAAAATTACTTACCTCCACACCTACAGGAAAACGGTGAACGCTGTTTGTTTTGTGTACTGTGGCACACAACAATACCAAACCATTGGAGGCATGACAGCAAATGTAAAATTAAATGAACAAACGGTGAACGTAATCTTTAATATGCGATCTACGCCAAACAATACTTTCCAGAAAAATGTGCTCGTTCACCGAACTTTCACGAATAAGATTACTAGCGCCAATGCGAGTGAAGTCAACATTAAAATTTCCCCTTCGTCCCACTTCGGTAACTACGGGCTGCAAAGGCCTGGAGTTGACATAGCATGGTCTGTCCCAAGACACATCCCCATTCCCCGTGCAGTTCATTTGTCCCGCTCGATCACACACTTATCACGTGCATTTGTTTACCCGCACTGTCTAATCTCAGTAAATGTCTTTAATGTTTTAAACTTTTAGTGATATACACGCACAGTATTTAAGAAATAGTCAAATCTATTAATAATCTAATTAATAATCAAATACTATTGAATAAGTTTAATGGGGCAGTGATACTATTATTTGGCAACAAATTCCAAACTCTGTACTTCGGACATGAAAATTCTGCATTTTGAAATATCCTCAGAACAGTAAATTTTTCTATGGAGCCCGTATTCAGTTTGAGATGGCTTTGGCGAATTTCGTAAGGAAGGTTTTGTAGACCTCGGGGGAGTTTGGCTTCATAATAATAATAAGCCGAAAACCACGATCGACCCCGTGCGGATTGGGGTCAAGGGCAAGGTGGTGGGGCCCAACCGGACAGACCGCCCGTTGACGACATAGGCAATGACCAAGGACGCTTTGAGTGGACAGATGAACTTCTGCATTGCTATGAAAGCAGTGAGCCCGCGCGGCGGGGATACATGACGCGGATGCATATTCTGTGGTGTGAGAGGCTTCCAGAGCATAGCGCCTACACGCCACAAAATCTGCGTGACTATGTATCCCACCTTCGTAGTAGGGGCTACGTGAGGGCTGCTCCTGAACCGGTGAATGAGGTGGGCGAAGGATCGCCGCATTCACCGGTTAAGGACTTAGTTCCCCTCGTTCCACCAATACCAGAGGGCCTCAGTACCAGATGGGGGTTACACCACATAAAAACCCCCGGACCACAAGACCTGACCAGTATAAGCGGAACCTCTCTATGGCCTGGATCGACTACCGCAAGGCATTTGACATGACATCGCATGAGCTCATTGTTCACTTGCTCCGATGTCTTGTGGTACCTGGTCCCGTAGTGAGATGTATTGAAGAACTGATGTCGCTCTGGAGGACTCGCTTTGCCATAACAGAGTAACGATAGAGTCCAAACAGAGTCGGTAACATTCAGAAGGGGAGTATTTTTGCATCTCACTACGGCCATTATCCGTCTGGCTCCAGAAAACCCATGGCTACAACTGCGGTACCCCCGGCGATAGGAGGCATAAGGTCACCATCCATCCATTTTATATGGATGACCTTAAACTTTAGGCCTCCTCAGAAAGGGATATTCAACAATCCATCAGGGTGGTACAGGAGTGCACGCAGGCTGTCGGTATGCAGTTCGGTTTGGACAAATGCGCACTGATCCGTCTCAAGAGAGGACGATGTGGGGACTACGGAGAGGACGCGCAGCTCGTGAACGAAAGCATCTTACACCATCTAGATACCGGAGAGTCGCACACTTACTTGGGTGTCGAGAAACGCTCCACCCAAGAAGTGAGTGTAGTGAAAAACGCTCTCTGCGGCAAGTATCAGCACCTACTCCGACAGATCTGGTCTTCAGAACTGTCAGGGAAGAACAAGGTGTCTGATACAAATATGCTTGCCGTTTCGATCCTTCCCTACTCTTTCGGAGTAGTGAAATGGACTAGAGAAGAGCTACGTCAACTCGATGTAGTAACCCGCAAGAAGATGCATCTCAATAGGCGCTTGCATTCTAATTCGGCCGTTCCACGGTTATATCTCCTACGACATCGGGGAGGTCGTGGACTTTTGAGCTGGGAGAATCTCCATTGCAGGATGGTTCTGGATGGAGCATGTAAGATCATCCGGAGTTTGGACCCTCTCCTCTGCATGGTCCGAGACCATGAAAATGCAGAGGTAGGAGCTTTTCTCTTTAAGGTTGCACGGAGAGCAGCCGATGAACTTGGTCTCATTTTCGACGTCGAGCGGGTAAACCCCGACTCTGTCACCAAGTTGGAACCCGTTCGACTAAAAGCCCACATTAGAGCTGCAGAACACAACATCCTTCTGCAGGTTCATAAGGATAAGCCATTGCACGGAGTCTTCTATAAAAATATAGAAGACCTTGGCTTATCCGAAAGGCTGACCTTCGCCTTTTTAAGGTCAGCCGGGCTGAAGTCCGAGACCGATATATTCATAATGGCTTGCCAGGATGGTGTACTTAACATCCTCGTCTATCGAAGTCATGTCATGGGTATCGAGGTCCCTGATGTCAGCTGCAGGGCCTGCCGCAGGGCGCCGGAGGCTGTAATGCACTAACTGTCGGCTTGCCTGAAATACTCACTGACACGACGCAGCATTATGAGTGCTTTACTATCATCTAAGGCACTCGTATGGTATAGACGAAATACCAGTGCTGCCTTACGCTCCGGGGGATATTGAGTCCGTTGTGGGGAACGAGAAGTGTCTAATTCATTGGAACTACTCGTTTCCCACCGTCAGGCAAATACGAGCCAACAAGCCTGACATAGTACTCGTCGACCACCAGCTCAAGACAATGTATATCGTGGAATTCTCAGCCCCCGCTGAGAGCAACATTGTCTTGAAAGAGGAGGAAAAACGGACAAAATATCGAGATTTGCTCTTCGAACTCCGCAGGCTTTATCTAGGCCATTCTGTTAAAATAGTGGTAGGTATTGATTATAGGAGCTCTCGGTGGAATGAGACAGAGATCTTAGCCGGCAGAATGCAGAAGTCTGTCATCCTCGGTTCATTGCGTCTATTCAGGGCAAACGATTCACGGACTCCACGAGCGTGTGGAGTGACTATTGGTATTTATTACCAGCTCCCCTCTGTGGAGGTCGGAGCCACAGAGTAGGGTGACTGGCTTTTTGTAAAAAATAATAATAATAATGTTTATTTATCAATCAATAGCATTTACAAAAGTAAAACAAATACAAATAGAGTGGCAAATTACAAAGTAAAAAATTAAACACTACATAGGGCAAAGTAGAAAAGTAAAAATAGAATAATACATATAGATTGAGATAAATAAACTAAAAGGTGCTCTACTAAGTATAGAGTACTTACTGCGGGGTGACGATTGGTTCATTCATTGGATTAATTTACAACTGAATCCTGCAAATACTTGTTTCCCCAAAACTTAACAATACACTATATTAAATTGGGTTATTTTAATCTATAATCTTATTGCGCCTAGATACATAATTCGGCTAAATTTTTAAAAAAGAGAAAAGTACAGAATTACAAATACATGCATACATCACATATTATATTCTTATATTATCGGTAAGGGAAAGAAGGTTAAGGTGAATAATTAGATAAGACCTATGAATTAAAAAAAAAAAATGAAAAAAAAACAGGTGTTTGTTAAAGTATATCACAGTTCGTGAAACAGGTTACATACGGTTACATTTGGATAGTTCAAGAGAAAGAGGAATAAAGAAAAAATATACTTTATATCTGTCTCACCACAATGGTGATTCGATTATTTGCTGTATTGGCACTCCGCTTGATGTTTTCTAGCCATTTCTTAATTTGTTTTTGGTACATATGTATTGATGTTGGATTTTTTATTTCATATAGCAGTACATCAAACAATCTTGGAGCCTATACTTTTTTTTGCAAAAGGTTTCTCAGTGAGTGTCATTTTTGTATGCGTATTATGACCATGCTCTCTAAATTTTATATTTTGTGAGTTCTTGAAGAGGTTTATTAAGATTTTTTTACAAAATAATTGTCGTATGTCCATTTCTTTGGTATCATTAAATAATCTCTCTGTTGGATAAGTTCTTTCTTTTTTATCTATGATTTTGAGAATCCACTTTTGCACAATATTTAGGTTCTTCAAATAATTGTTGCTGACTCCTTACCAGCCAATTATTCCATAAGGTAAGTGTCACATATTCCCTTAGAGTTTTAAATGTAGATAAGAGACTTCTTATCTTTTTTACTATATTATTTATTTGAAAGTCCCATTTAAGGTGCCTATCAACTACTATTCCAAGGTATGTAACATTATATTATTACCTCCGGAGTCAATGGTAAGTGGGCCCATACGATGTGAAGGGAAGATACTTAGTTTTATCAGCAAAAACTAATTATTTTCCCCGCAGATGGAAGTCTTAATAAATTATTGATATATATTTTTAATCATTTATTTAACGTCGGCCTATTTCGCTACCAAGGTCAATCACCGACGCCAGGGGATAAGCTCATCAGTGTCTGTGTAGGCACTGGGACCCCTAACATGGAAATTTTGCCGAACCCCAACAGTATGTCGTGGGGTAGGGATTTTTAACGTGCTCACATGGTAGATACATGGAACCCACAGTTTTACATCTCTTTGGAAAGATGGTGACGCGAGCAGATCTGCTCATCCACTATATCTCATCGACTTGCCGACTTGCTGTGACCCGGTTTTGAACCCGGGCCGTCTGGGTGGAAGATCGCGCCACTGTCCATCCCACCACCAAACATTCATCCAACCAAGGCAAATTATTGATATATATATATATATATATATATATATATATATATATATATATATATATATATATGTATATTGAACAAGATTGGTCCCAGAAGTGTTTCCTGTGGGACACCGTATTCAGTTGTAGCCGAATCGCTCATGACACCATCTACTTCCCCTCTTTGTTCCCTATTTTTTAAGTAGCTTTCCATTAGTTTATATGAAGTTCCCCGGAAACCGATTTTTTCCATTTTTTTTTAACAGTTTAGAGTGGTAAATAGTGTCAAAAGCTTATCTCTGAAGCCAAATTTTCTGTTAGATATAAACTGTATTTGTCAAGAAAATGGACAATTAATTCTATTTTTTATAATTTTTTTGAATATTTTAGCAATATTTGAAATTAGGGTTATGGGCCTATAGTTTATTACCTCTAACTTATCATTGGCTTTGTATATTGGTTTTACTATACCCATCTTAAACAGTTTCGGGCAATCTCTGTTGTAAATTATTAGATTTATTAAGTAGGCTAGTGGTGTGGTAATAAAATCACTTATATTTTTCAGAACCTCAGAGGCAATTCCGTCATTTCCCGGGGCTTTACCTAGCTTAAGTTCCATTATAGTGCTTTTTATTTCAAGTGGATTAGTACGTAATAGGTACATGAAGTTAGGTTGGCGCTGGACATTGTCTGCAATGGTTTCTTTTATCTTAATTTTGTTAGCTAATTCTCTTCCATGTTGTACGTAGTGTCTACTGAAACGATTAGCAATTTCTTTTTTGTCTTTAGTCAGGGTTCCATTTTCTAAATTTATTTCAGTTATATATCTATTATTGATACTATTATGATTACATGTGTCTTTAACGCACTTCCATAATTGTTTAGAGTTATTTTTGTATTTATTTTAGTTTTAAGTATGGTAGTTCGTTTTTGTGTTTTTAATTAGCAAGTTAAGTCTATTCCTATATAGCTTTTGTACGTTTCATGTATTTTAATGTTATTTGGATTATGTTTATGTTTTTTATGTAAATCATTTTTTGCTTCTATTCAGGGGCCGCTCTAGCTCTTTTGCCGCCCTGGGCGAAATCGCATTTTGCCGCCCCCTCCCTGTACTATAAGCAATGTACTTATACCTCACAGCAAGCTCCGCCTTTTGAGCATTTCGCGGCTCATGAGGTTTTGAAATTGCTTCTCCAGTGGCATTCACTTTTGTCTTTACGATTTGCGATTCTTAATATATTCTTACCGCTACGCCGAAAATGCCGCCCTTATAATTCTGGCGCCCTGGGTGGTCGTCCACTATGCCCACCGTCTGGAGCGGCCCCTGCTTCTATTGTTTTGATTAAATCGTTTGTTATCCATGGGTTTTCTTATTTTAGACTTTTTTACTTTAACGGTGTTTGTACTTGGGTCTATGCATTTTTTTAATTTAACAATAAACATATTCGTTACGTTATTTGTTGTCTTTGAACACCTTCCATCCTATTCATGCCTTGCTTTGGAACAGAAGAGTGTATAGCAAACTTGAGTTGAGATATAGATATTGGTTGTAGATTTTAAGAAACGAGTCAGTAACAAAATTCTGTGGAAAATGACACAGTGAGACACATGCATAAAAATAGTTAAGCGCTGATACATAGTCTAGAGTCACAACTGATTTTGACGTCATTAGAATGAAAATTCCGAGGTCTGACTATAAGTACTACTTTTCGATTTCCTTATACAATATTCAAGAAAGCATAAATTCCGGTTTAGTTATTTTCAAGTTTAAATTCTGATAAAGGCAATTCCGCATTTAATAAAGCTTCAAACAGATATAATATCCTCCTTCTTGAATATATTAATTTTAACGACTTCATTAAATATCTATAATTAAAGTAAATACCAGAGCATACATAAAATTAATTCCAGTTAATATGGTTATTAGGTTATACTACTAGAAAAAAGTTAAGGATAGGTATTGGTGGATCGTTTATGTTATTTAAAACAGATTTTGATTATAAGGGCGCGTTTGTATAATAATAGAATCTACCGAAGGCATTCGGAAGCGGAAGAAACTATTGTCTGGAGACTACCCTACTTTGGTTACAGAAATATATCAAGCGACGAGGTGCATACCCCAAGAGTTAGCTCTGAAGGTCAGCCTCTTTACTAACATACTTCAATATTACAATATACTCACACATGTCCTCAGCAATTTTTGAACATGACAGGGAATTAAAATACAGCAAATAATAACCAAAACTTTTATTAACCATCAAATTTAAAGCAATGAATGCACTTTCTAAACTTCTCAACACGAGAATTTATTTTATGTAATAACTCAAGAATAAATGTTTACCTTATTATTCAAATTTAACACATAATATTGCGATTAAGATAATATACTTAATTAAGAATTAATAATTACTGTATATTTTCACTTATAGTAGAGGAAATGAATACATTTAGGTCTTAACTCTTTACAGTACGCCGGTGCAGAATAAGACCCACAAAATTTTAGACCGTTAGGGGCCGTTGGGACAAAATATGAACAACTATTTTTTCTGTAAATAGTTGTATCTTTTTATTTTCGTACATTATTATATTATAACAGTTTCTTTTAAATGCATTTATATGTTTAATTTTATAAAATAAAAAAAAAATGAATAAAAAATCTATACCTGTAGGGTTTTATTTTTCTTCAAATATTTAATTTTACAAAATAAAAAGAATAAAAAAATCTATACTAAAACCTAACTTTTTTTTACCTACAAGCCTTTTTTGACCGTTTTAGACAAGTTTTCAAGTGAAAATTTATTAACCCTAAAACATGGAAAAAATACCAATGATTTAAAACTTAATTTTTTTTACCTTGGATACTTTAGATCATAAAAATTAATTAATTAATTAATTAATCTTAGATTGAAGTTCAAGGTATAAACAAGCTATATATATTTTTTAAATTAGTATTTTATTTAATATTTATGTTTTAGTATAGAGTGGAAAAACATGATAAAGCTTAACTTTCACGTGCAATGTATAAGAAATAAAAATTATAAAAATTAAAAGTATGTATACCATTGGAAAGCTGAATTCTTCCTCTTTAGAATCCTACCTTTATTTTTTTTTTCGTTTTTAATGGGTCCAAATTATCTTTATTATGTGTTTTGATAACTCGTTTTTTTATTTGACATTTTGTGCCCATTTCCTAGTTACGTTCCTGAAAAAATGTATACACACGTAATTGAAGTTTTAGTTTAAAAGGCCTGTTTTAAGATGCTTCTTTTTACTTTACTAATTATAAAATGTGCGTGTCGTAGGTAGGTGGATGCACTAAAATTATTCATAGAAAAGAGGTTTAGTTTCATTAATCCTGATGGTGGTGGAGACTGCATGAACGCACATCCTTCTCGCGCTTTATATTGGACCGACCCTCTGTCAATAAGGAGATGCAAACAATCTCGTTGATCCGCTTAGAAATTCCGAACATTCAGAAACAGATGGTTACAAGACAATGGCGAATTTTTTGTTGGCGTTTCAAGAAATCGACGAACTTCTAAAAGACGTTGCAATCAATCTCTTGGATGATGGATCCGGAATTGAATCTATCATTTGAAACAGCCAGGTAAAATGGCAGATTGTTATAGGCAATTTGACACTAATCGCCTAGAAAGAGCAAGAAAGAGAGAAACCACAAAATCTGCTTTCAACACTGCCGTTAAAACTCAAAGGAAATCAGATTCGGAAGTACCGAATACCTGGTTTTTCTACGATTGTTCCGGCGAGAGGCGTCCCCCATCTCATGAAACTGTATCCCCCGACGTTGATTCAAGAGTAAGATACAGCGCAACGCTACTCAGACATGGGAAGATTCTCCAAAAATTGGCTCTGTCATCTATGGATGCGCAAAGATTTCTTTACCATAACATCGGCTCTGATACGAAAGATTTTTCAGATACGACTTGTGTAAATGCCTACCAAAGAATTTTACAGCCACTTTTTCGCGTATGAGGCAGAGATGGCGGTTACGCATTCCATAGAAACGAGACATCCGGTAAGCTATATTTTTTACAGGTCGGTTTCCGAATTTTCCAGTAATTTAATGATTAAATTTGGTATCTCTGTAGGGATTTTTTTTTCTTTTATATGAACAATTTCCCGATTTTGATCGAACTATTTTAAACAACTTTGATGATGTTAACATTGCTACAGAAGAACTTACCAATAAATTAAATTATATATTCGAAATTACTGTGCCAAAAAACCTCCCATAATAAATCTTATCCACCGTGGTTTAATGTAAACGGTATCATTAATATTCGGATATGATATCGGCGCAAATATACTCAGAGGAAAATGTTTTTGATTTAAATAAAAGCAGAAATGTCTAATAAAAATAAATACGTGATGTGAAAATAACATCAAAGAGTCTCTAATGAAATGCATTATAGTGTAACGGATATTCCGCCGACACAGTTAATGCAGACTGTGCAGAATATTGTGAATTGAATATAAATAGCAAACATCTCAAAAGAACTCATTTCTCAGAAATTGACGTTCTCCATGCTTTGAAATATATAAAACTTACCACTGGATATGATGGAATATATGCTTTCATATTGAGAGGTTGTGCTCACATATCTCGGTATTATTTAAAAAAACGCGTATTTTTCCGAAAAACCGAAATTATTAACTATCGTCCTACAGCCATAATTGTAGTTTTTATAAAGTTCTGGAGTTTCTCCTACTTGATAACATTTATTATCATGTCAAAAATTATATGATCACACATCAACAAGGATTTATGAAAGGGCGGTTAGCTGTAACAAATTTAATATGGCTTACTCAAAAAACATCTGAATATCCTATGCTAAACTTCGCCCACGAAACATTATATTATTACTTTGTTTCAATAAATATTATTATCATCATCATCATCGTCATCCTCGTCAACTTCGTCGTCGTCTTCTTCGCTGTATTCGTCGTCATCGTCATCTTCATCGTCACCATCATCATCATTATTATTATCAACCGATATGAAACTTCAAACTGGCGTCAATCATACAGATTTCTCTAAGGCGTTTGATAGGCCAAACTGGAACATATTGCTCTATAAGTTGGCAAAATTTAACCTTACCAAACTTATCAAGTCATATTTCAGAGAAGGAATTCAAAATCCTCGGGGTTTCAGAAAGACACATCTTAAGATCTTTGTATTTTTTTGCTTTTCCAAATGGTATAGCAGCAGATAACTTGGATGTTGAATATCTATACTACACATATAGCCCAAAGATTTTCGGCAGAAATGAACATATCAATGACTGTAAAACTACAAACTAACCTTAACAGAATCAATACGAGGTATTTTTAGAATGACTTGCTATTAAACTCGGAAAAATATACTGTATTATTTATTATTTTATGGCACAAATGTAAATCAATGTGGATACTATTATAATGTAAATGGTGATATCTTGACTACGCGACAATAATTAAAAAATTCTCGCGGCGGAAGTATGTAAAAATTTGGATTTTATTGTTCGAAATAGCCGTGAATTAGCGGATATTAAACATCTTTTGAAATATGTTTCAATTTTTTTTTAGTTCATTCTATTCAGAATGCAATTATTTACCTGCCTGCAATTTTTTGTTCATTTTGGGAATTAATGGAGGTGTCGGAGTTTTCTTTCCCTCTGGAGATTGGGCTATCAATTCACACACATAATATTGTACACTAAAACTAACTTAAACCTTATAATAGAAATTTTAATGATTTTTTCCCATCTATGAAAATGCTAAAGAAAGACATTTCTCTTCAATATCCTACCGTGACCAAACTTCAATAGCGCAAGTATTTTACTAAATATTTATTACTTGAACTGTAATTTGTCACAAACCTAAAATTCAAAAGACTATACGTAACTCTCGTATCCTCATCTGAAAATGATTAAAATTTATATTCAATTATTTGCAAATGATGACAATTTGTTGCACCAAAAGCTTCAACCCTTCTTCAAAACTGTAATTACTTTCAGAGTGTATTGAGTCAGTTTCCGTTATATTAATATTGTCACATACTTCTAGGTCTCGTGTGTGCAGTGTATATCCATTATAGACTATAAATGTATATATACCACTGTTAAACCGGCATCGCATCGATTCAAACTGTTGACCTTTAATGAAAATTTATTAGCAGAATGTCCGAAATGCACATTAAAACGTTTGTAGTAACATTTAAAGCGAATTTCGCATTACAAATTAGAATACTAATTTGCTAATAACGTCGTTTATGAATACATGTAACTGACATCATTTTAAAATCAATGTAGGCGAATTGGACACAAAATGGGATCTCATGGAAAGATGAGATAATAAGAAAGGTTTGGCAAAAAAAATTCAGGAGGGGCCGTTTTCATTAATCTGTTGTTGAATTTCTTGGGGAGGGTTGAACCCTCAAAAACGTACCTTTTCGGATATCTCAGAAACTGTGACACTTCTTGAAAATACATGAGTTAAAGTGGAAAATAACCTTAATATCTGTTACATTTATGTTAAAGAAACAGTAAGAGGGTATTTTTTTGGAAATTAACAACAAAAATAACGTTTTTTGTCCAGATTTCACTAACTAAACCAGTTTCTTTTTTCAAAATCTTTATAAAGTTGCATGCTAAATACACAGTTTTAAGATTCTGTTTATGATACATACATACATTCTTACTACTTACATATAACTATTGATATCTTATTCTAAATGATATTAAGTTTATTAAGTTCTTCTTTTTGGCTGTATCGAAAAAAATCATAATGCCAAACAAAACAAAAATTCTTCTTTTAACGTTAGTAACCAGGTCGTGCAAAAATCTATGGAACAATTCGGAACGCGTTTATCCTCATTTAATAATATTTTTGCGAATTCTTCTTTTCTTTTTGTTATCTGTCCCTTTTGTTAAAAGTTTTCCTAATCGTGTCCTCAAAGCCTCGACTTCTGAATTTCATTCTTTCTAATGTAATTTATGTTCATCCAATCTTACACTTAAAAGTCTTGACTCATCAACATAACGTTTGTTACATTCACATGAGATACTGTAAATACCGTTTATCTTTTAAATTCTATTCCTGGTTTAGCCATTTAGCGGCTTTATTTCTGTCAAAATAGATCTCAAAGTTTTCCGAACTCAAATATTGTCCTAACTCAAATTTTGAGGTGGCTCAACAAGGCACCCCAGATTTCAATTCCATATTTAGCAATGGAGAAGAAATGTGCGTGGAACGCTGTTTCAATATTTGAGCTATTAAAGGATAAAATAAAACCGCGAGAGCATATCATGATTTAGTCAATTCTTTCACTATGATGTCGATATGCGCAGTCTGTTTGATGTCGTTTTTTAATGTTATACCTAATAGACGAAGAACTGGTGACAATTTTCAATGATTATTCATACAAGGCCTATCCTTTGTGAAAACGTTAAGGGAGGTATGTAAGAGTGTTCTCACTAAGGAGATGGCAGTATAAGAAATATGTAAAAAAAAATAGTGACCACAACTGTATTTACTCAAGGTTGTAACTGTGTATTTTCTTTGATAGCCTCTAAATGTATCTATAATATTCCCAGCACACCAAACGTGTCGTGTATACCAAAAAAATGATGGAGCGTTCAAGTGAAACAAAATCATCCGGAAGTAAAATACCCTCCCGATCGGATCTCCGGGGGAGGGTGCCCACAGGGACACCTCATCGAATGTCGAAAAAACACCGACAAGTTAAATCCAAGAAAACTAATTCTTTCATCTACGGCGCTTGGAATGTTCGTACTTTGAACGACAGCACTCGCACCGATCGGCCTGAAAGAAGAACTGCTCTAATAGATAGAGAACTTCACCGACTCAATGTTGACGTTGCAGCTCTCAGCGAAACTCGATTTTTGGAGGAAGGCTCTCTCACAGAAAAGTACTACACCTTCTATTGGAAAGGTCTTCCCACCAATTCAAGAAGACAACATGGAGTAGGATGTGCCGTTCGGAATCAACTTGTATCCAACTTAACACAAATACCACAAGGCCTATCCGAGCGTCTAATGCTGCTACGCTATAAGCTATCAGATGGCAACGCGGTAAATCTAATAAGCGCCTACGCTCCCACTCTGGATGCAAGTCACGAAACCAAGGAAAGCTTCTATCAACAGCTGGAAGAAACCCTCTGTAGAATACCTAAAACGGAACGACTCGTTATTCTTCGCGATTTTAACGCTAGAGTAGGGAGAGATGCAGACACCTGGCCAGGCATCATAGGCAAGAACGGTTTGGGCAACATGAACGCTAACGGTCAACTACTCCTAACTAAATGCGCCGAACCTGATCTAGTTATAACAAACACCATTTTCCGACAAAAGGATAAATTTAAAGGCACCTGGCGTCACCCCAGATCAGGTCACTGGCATCTACTGGACTATGTTATCGTACGTAGGAAGCATCTCAAGGACGTCCAAATTACAAAGGCGCGCATTGATAGCGAATGTTGGACCGATCATCGTCCTGTTGTCTCTAAAATGAAAATTGTTATGAGACCCAAACACCGAAGAACTCAAGTAAAACGTAGACCCCGTCTCTGTATTAGTAAATTGCGTGACCAACAAACCGTCGAACAGCTAAAGTAAAAAGTTCAAGAGAATTTGAGTGCACTAGAAGAAACCAATTCTGTAGATATCGCTACTACCTGGACACAAATTAAAGACAGTTTAAAAAGTGCGAGTGAGGAAATTCTTGGCACTGCAGCAAGTAAAAAACAGGAGGACTGGTTCAATGATAATGAAGCTTTTATACAAGAACTTCTTGACCGCAAACATATTGCCTTCCAAAACGCTATCAACCACCCCAACGACTCATCAAAAGCAGAAGCTTTTACCCAATGTAAGTATGAAACGCAACGCGAAATTAGAAGAATAAAGAACGAGTGGTGGGCAAGCAATGCCAGAGAAATTCAAAGGTACGCCGATTCACACGACTACAGGAATTTCTTTCAAGGAGTAAAAGCAGTGTACGGCCCCAGTCGGAAAAATATGTGCCCTATTAAAGATTTAAATGGAAATCTCCTCAAAGAAGACCAGGAAATAAGAGCCCGATGGAAAGAACACTACTCTAACATTCTTAATCAGCAAAGTCAAGCCGATCACGATATCATAAATCTTATCCCTCAATATGACACCTTCGAAGACTTAGATAAACCACTAACAACGGAAGAGATCTTAACCGCCATTGGGCAGCTAAAAAATAACAAATCTCCCGGCGCCGACTCACTCCCAGCTGAGATCTTTAAAGCTGTGTCGTCAGACCTCATACCCTACCTCAAAAAACTGTTTGATGTCGTGTGGGAAAGCGGTCAACCTCTTCAAAAACAAAGGGAGCGCTGCGGACTGTGGAAATTACAGAGGTATAGCTCTCCTGGCTGTTGGAGGGAAAATACTCACTAAAGCGATGGCAAATAGGCTTTATGGAAAAGTTACTTCCTGAAACACAGAGTGGCTTTAGACCAAACCGAGGCACATCGGATTTAATCTTCACACTTAAACAGCTTCAAGAAAAAGCACTCGAACATCAAGGAGAAATTTACATGGCCTTCATTGATTTAACCAAGGCGTTTGACTCGGTGGACAGGGAAGTGCTCTGGAAAATTATGCTCCGCTTAGGTATCTCTAGAAAATTTGTGGAAGTATGTCGCAGTCTACATACAAACAACAACGCCCAGGTTATGCATAATAATGAGGCAACCGAACCTTTCCAAACCCTCATTGGAGTTAGGCAGGGATGTGTCCTGGCACCCCTACTTTTTAATTTGTTTACCACTGCTCTAACAATTATTGTTGACAACAAACTGACAGTCAAAGGAATAGGTCTCAGATACCGTTCTGATGGCGGTCTCTTTAACATAGGGCGCTTTAGAGCTTTCACGAAGACACGCACACGATTCATTTGTGATCTCCAGTATGCGGATGACTGTGCACTTTTAGCCTCTACGCCGGAAGAGCTTCAAGAACTTTTAGATGTGTATGCCCAGAGTTATGATTCCTTGGGACTTAAAATCAACATTGGAAAGACTAAGATTATGTCTGCTCCTCATCAAGTGAACCAAATAGACATTACACTTAACGGAAATTCTCTTGAAGTGGTGGATCAGTTCAATTACTTAGGCAACGTTGTTAATGACAAAGCAAACATGGACAGCGAGATTCGCAATAAAATTAACGCTGCATCTAGAGCTCTCTGGGGACTTAGAGAGAGAGTATTTGACAACCACGACCTTGCTTTGTCAACGAAAATGGCTGTCTACAGAGCAGTTGTCATTCCAACACTGCTATATGGATGTGAAAGCTGGGTCACTTACCGTCGTCATGTGAAAGAATTACAACGTTCTCAGCAAAGACACCTCAGAAGCATGATGAAAATCCGTTGGTTCCATCACATATCAAACGTGGAAGTACTCAGGAGAGCAAACAGCCTTCCAATTGAGGTGCTTATTTCAAGAGCACGCCTAAGATGGGCAGGTCACGTTCATCGTATGCATGATAACCGCCTTCCTAAATGTACACTTTATGGTGAATTGCTAAGCGGTAGAAGAAGGTGTGGCGGTCAACGAAAGAGGTTCAAAGACGTTCTCCATGAAAATCTAAAATCCTGCGGTATTCCAGACGAGCAATGGGAACAACTTGCAGCGGATAGAACCGAATGGCGAGGGGTTGTGGCCAGCTATCAAGGAAATGTTGCTGCAAGAAGGCCGAATCCAAGACCTAACCAGGTCTATGTTTGTCCTGACTGCGGTCGACATGTACTCTCCCGAATTGGCCACTATAGCCATAGTCGTGTGCACCGTAGATGAATGGAAATTACAATAGACTACACCTTTTACTTGTTTTTTATTACACACAATCTATCGACTGTAACATTTTTTTTTATACTCGGACTCGAGTAAAGGCTAATAAAAAGTATACCACACAATTTTTATTACTTGTTCAAGCTTCAACGACTTCTTTAAGTGTACATTTCTATTTGCAGAACAAAATATCAGTATCAAACCCCTTGCACAACGATTTAAACATCTCTCGTGCGAAACTTCTTCTCGTGCCGTCTGCCACAGAATTATTATTATTATTTGTATTGATTCAAACCTGTACGATGATTTTGTTTAATATTTTTAATGATAAGGGAGAGAGAATTTTTTTTCATTGAAGTTATATTTTTGTGCTTGTTCTAATATTAAACACGAATTTCAATAAATCGTTATACATGTTGTTTATACAAATATAAAATATACCGGGGTACATGAGCTAAAATTATACCATGTATAAATGTTTTTTGATAAAAAATTTAATTCTCCATATGTTTTGTATATTCTTGCTTCTCGAATTATCAGTCGTTTTCACGATTTTAAAGCGATAGGTAATAAAATTTGTCAATTTTCAACTCCAAAATTTAGCGCCTTGTGAGCGTTAAAAATACACAAAACAAATAGTTTTTATGCTTTTATATAGATAATCGAGTTCTCTACAAGTTATACAGGGTTAGACAGTTTGAATTCAATTGGGCTCTTTTTTATTCTGTATTTTAAACAAAAAATCTAGAGATCGTTGGAAAGGTAATTTTACGCTGAATTCATAAATGTAAAAATATATAGGGTGTTCCATTAAAAAAAATGACCTCGAAGATATTCCGCTGTAGCGAGTCACCCTGTATATTTCAAAATATTTTTAAAATGTGCGCCTTTTGACTCTATACTACATCCATAAAAAATAATTTTCCAAAGTCTTCTAATAAGGCCATACTATTGGGACACCCCGTATGTGTTTCGAAAACAATTCGTTAGTGTCTGCCATTTTATAAGTTTGGCAGAAGCATTCCAAACGATCTTCACTGACGATATCCGCGTCTCTAACCCCATACATCCAAAAAATAAATTCTCTTAAAGGTAGAAACACTGTTGAAGTCTCGACGTCTCATTTTTTAAATGCTTTGTGGTAATCATCGCATTTTTTCAATAACTTGAGTGATTTCTTTTCCCCTTATGTTGTCTCACTAAGACGTCTATGGTGCCTACCTGTGAATAACCTTTTCGTTTAGTAGGCATAAACAGATCTTTCATCAAAATGCATGCTGAGATAGTAGAAATAACAGTACTGCAGCAGATACCTGAAAAATTCGCAAATGAGGAATGTTTAAATCATTCTGCAAACAGAAATGTACACTTAAAACAGTCGTTGTAATAATATATTAAAATTTGAAGCTTGAACAAATAATAAAAATTTGCAAATATTATAGTGGCATTTAGACAAATAATAGAATAAGGTACACCATTGAACAAATAATGGTTATGGTCACTATGTTTTACATAATGAGGGTGTTCAGCATCCCTCTTACACTACTACTGAGTAAAATTCATACTAAGGACACTCTAACATGCTTCCTTCAACAGAAAATAAGTCTTGAATAAATCATTGAAAATTTTCACCAGCTCTTAGATTATAATTGTTTGGTTGAATTTGTTATTGCTATTAAACGCTATATCAATCGTACTTGGATATTTGACTTATCTGTTCTGGCAATAACAAAATTAGTTTTGGATTAATTAAGCAAAAAATCGTTGATTTTGAACCAGTCTCTTCCGCCGGACCAGAGTTCTTGACTGATATTAATTTCATTGAGAGTCTTCCCCGTTATTAATAAAACGGTGTCATCGGCATAACTGACAATTTTTAACTTTAGTTATTTTCTGTTATATTATAAACAGGAGTATCCCAAGCACACCTCCTTGGGGCACACCATTTATAGCCTATAGTATTAGATTCAGATTTTCTTGCCATTATATGTGATGAATGTGTTCTGCTGTCCGTTTTGTGAATATAATGCGTACCATTGCGCAGTAATTCTTCCAAAACAAATTTTTTTCAGTTTACTTCAATGTTTATTGTGATATAGCCCAGAGTCCATAGACAATTTTCTGATCGTCCACATCCTTCAAAACTGCTTCAACGAAATTGAACAAGGCTGTCGTTGTTGATATATTTTTCTAAATCCGTATTGAATTTTATTTAAAAAATTACATCTATAAAAGAATAAAATGAGATTTATTGTATACGAGTGTTTCAAGGGTTTTTTAAGAGATAATAGACTCATAGGACTGTCGTTTCATAGTACGTTCACTTTTCTTGCTCAGAGATTATTACAATTGTCAATTTTAACAAATCCGGAAATGATCCTTGTGATAAAGACGGAGTAAATAATCTTTTAAAATTAATTTTGATAAAATGGTATTGAAGTATTTTAGGACACAGCATACATAGCGTTAAAAATCGCTCAACAATAATTGCTATTATAGCACACAAAAAATCTGTAGCTATTTATATCAATAATATTTCATACCATTATGCATTATTCAATGTTTTGAATCAATTAAACTTACAATTGTTTACAACTGCCACATTATTATACAATAATTAAAAATGGAAATTGTTATATATACATTTGTTCCATATTTTTTCAATACTAATTAAAGTTATGTTGCGTTTGAAATTAAAATTTGATGCTTCTTATGAACAAAATTAAAATAATTCTACGATAAAAATAACTCGTCCTTTATGATACAGTAGATACACAGCATCATAAAATTTAACGGCCACTTTATCCAACATTACTCACTAATTATGCGATTCGAAATTACTAAAACGTGTTTTCAATCTCACAGAGTTTTTAGATGGTTTTCAGAGCAGAGATGAACAGAGAAGTAACAGAAAATTTCTAGAAGGCCAATTTTATTTTTGAAATGTATTCTTGGCGAAGAAGGCTATTGTACCTGTATTCCCAGTGTATTGCCGAGCTATAATTGAAAGTCGCGATTATCATTTATTGTCACGTTGGAAACAGCATTGTGCTCTGTGAATCCCCCTGGTAATCTTCAATTTGAAGTGGAAATAACTGTAATTCTCAGTATATCTGTGGTGACATTCTTTCTACATATGTTTCTATTCAAAACTTGAAATGTTTCAAAGATATTACTTTGGCTGGTACTGAATATTGCAAGCCAAATGGTATTAATTCGCTGTTAGGTGTTGATATTTACTCTCATATTCTCAAAGAGGGTTTTTTAAAAGGAACACAGAGTGAATCTAATTTTAATCTAATCCAATTGGACGTTAGATTAGATTAGATTAACAAAGGAGCTGGTTGTTCAGCCTTTATCACCGCGACCTTTTCAGATCTATTGTGATGCTCCCAGAATATCTTCCTTATAGTACCTCATCCAGCTTTGTCCTTTGTACTAGACTCCACAGCTTTGATAAAGGCCCTTTTGTATAGCTGTCCGCCCTTGGTTTTTCTTCTCCGAGTACTTGGAATCTCAGCCTCACCAGGCCTTCACAGTGGCACAATACGTGAACTGAGGTTTCCTCTTCCTCTTGGCAGAATCTGCATGTTGCGTCCTCAGCCAGGCCCATTAGACTCATGCGTCTATTGAGCCGGCAGTGGCCAATTAGAAGGCCTACTATTACTCTGATGGCCTTCCTATTCTGGCTTAGTAGATCTTCCGTAAATTTGGCCGAACGTTCTTTAATGAACTCCTTGGCCTGTCTCTGTCTTGGGAGATTCCTCCACCATTCCAGAGATTTATTTTGCACCCATTCCTTAATGGCTGCCCGTATGCATGGCTTTGCCACGCCACAAAAGGGCTCGGGTACTATTGGGGCTTCAAGTGCGCCTTCCTTGGCCAGTTGGTCAGCCTTTTCGTTGCCTCTGTGTCCCTCGTGTCCTGGTACCCATGCTAGGGCTACTCTGTTCTGACTTCCCAGCTCCCAGCAGTCCCACACCAATCTTTAGTTGATTTGCATGGAACTGATTGCTTTTATTGCCGCTTGGCTATCGGTGCCTTGTCTTATTATCTCTCTTGCGCAACAGTGTATGGTGATCACTTCAGCCTGAAACACCGTTGCATATTTCCCTAGACTTATCGGGATATTGGCTTTTGACCTTGTGCCGTAAATCCCGGCTCCGACTCCTTGTTCTGTCTTGGAGCCGTCAGTGTACCAGACTGTTTGTGTTGTTATGGGAGGACCGTTTATCCAATCATCCCTGTTTGGTATAACAGTCTGAAAGTTCTAATTGGACGTTAATCAAGCATGTTAACAGTTCATTCAGTTCGAGAGAACAATCTTTCTATACATCTTTGGAGAGTCCTTTGAATATTACTATCGAAAGTTTCTGAGAATAGGAGCAAGTTTCTCAGAGGTGGTTGTGCCTTCAGAGGATTAAATGTCCCAAAAAATATTTCTGGATACGCATTGTTGAGGCGACACTTGGCGCCACATTGTACAGTTACCTTCTCGTGATCTGTAACCATGTTTGAATCATTCTTACAATCTGGCTTTACATTGATTCTACGCTGTGGAATCACGTATTGAACGGAAGTTTTTATTATTTGAAACCTACTCGAGCTTTATAAAATACTACTTGAAACAGGGTTCTATGTCCATGGTGATTGGTATTCCTCATAACTCAAATTCACTGTACTACATTCCTTACTGTTCTGTTATGAAACATGATAGTCAGTCAATTAAAATTCGAGTGGTGTTTGATGCTTCGACAAAATTTTCAAACGGGGTGCATCTTAACGATTCTCTATTGACAAGTTCAAAACAGGTCAAAGGCTGTACTCTTAAGTTTAGTATTTACGACGGACATCAGGCAAATTTACCGTCAAATTAAAGTCTCTGATTGATACAAGAACAATCAAATAAGCTCAAATTAACTGTCTTAGTTTTGGCTCAGGATAAATGTGAAAAACACCTTCTAGTAGATAAGATCATATACTTATGTTGATAACATTGAAGAGGTTCAGATTCTTTCGATGGTGCATGTCAATTATTACACTATCAACTAATTTCATTATTTGTATCAGTAAATTTTGAGCTGAGGAAATGGGCGGGCAAACGTTCGTCCCTGTTACCTATCAACTGCATTCCTCTGATCCTTGTGATTGAATTACGGTGATAAACTTAGGTCTACATTGGCGCTAAAACACAGATTCATTTTCTTAATGTAAGTTGTCGTCCTTGCATAAAGTGTAAATGCGCTTTCAGAGGTAGCAAGGATCTATGATCCCATAGGTTTCTTGGTCATTTTACTTTATTTGTAAAATATATGACAGACTGTCCATGCAGGGCTTGGGTTGGGATGATACTCCCTCGCGTGAACTTATCATTCACTTTAAGTCTCTATTAAGTTGTATGTAGTTTCTCTCTATTGGAAACCAGATTTTAACATTTGAGGAGTTAACTACAGTACTGATGCAAATCGAAGCCGTGTTAAATTCGAGGCCGTTGTTTGGTTGGAATGTTAAAGAACACACCAAAACCTTCGATAAAGTTTTCGAAACTGTAACAAAATTCGAAACAATTCGCATGAAAAGCGTGCTTCACGTAAAAATGCCGTTGGAAGAGGTTTTCATATTTGAAATCATATTTTCGCTCTACGGAGCGTTTTTTATGCCAAAATCCTGAAAACTCATCAAGGAGTGTAATTTTATAAAGTGTAGTAAATGTCGCTGCACAGGGACGTAATATCGCCCCGACAACCAAAATTTAGAAAGTGTAACAAAAATCGAATTTCAAAATTAAAAACCCTTTTATGAATCCACGTTGTGCAGCACTGCAACTCATGCGTTGTGTTAAATATGAGGACAAGTTAATCTAGTCTCTAGTCAAAGTATTTCGAGAGTTTTAGCAAAAATAGTCTTTAGCGACAAGGGTGACCATTCATTTTCTAGCAGTCGATTTTGACGAGAGAATTATGGATTTTAACGGGATTTGCCCTAAACCGGTTTCTCAGTGATTCGATGTCAGTACCGTATCTTTACCATGTACTCAGATGTGCATGGGACCGCCTTGCCTAAACGTATTCAAACGTTATTTTGTGGCAATTATATATTCATATAATTGCCACAAAATAATTCAAAGTCGTTGCGATTGAAGCATTTTTAAGCTCCGAGGAGCGAATAAAATTGCTATTGAACTGATAATACGTAAACAGACAGGAAAGCAAAAGCCCACCAAAAACATTGAACTTTTCTTGAATCTTTTTGTGTAATCGTTAGCTATAAACCGCACATAGAATGGTAGTTGGTATATTATGAGTCGTTTCGTTCCTCACTATGTGTTGTACACGGGCCAGACTATAGTTTGTCAATACATTTTTCTTGAACGTTTTTGTAAAACATGATTTTTTAAAGAGATTTAATATTCATTTTTTGAACTTTATATTGTCTTTTTCTTGTGTTTTCAAAATTCCTTTTAAGGTTTAAATTTAAGAAAATGTTAGTATTTACTGTGTTAGATTTATAGTGTTACGACGTCCAATTGGTACCATCAGTGAAGCAGTTAAGCATAAACGAACAGTAAGTATAGATTTTGTATTATTCTCCATCTGAAACAGTCGCGAACTTAAATCTACAATAATAATCAGGAATAGGCAGACAAACAAACGCTTCAAAGTTGCGAATATCGACTTTTTAATTGATTTTTTTTGTGTCAGTCGATTACCGTAATAAATTGTCGAATCGATGTTTAAAACTACCCTTCACGGGGTTCTTCTCTATTCATCATGTGTGGTATAGAAAAGTGATAAACAATAAGACAAGGAAGTAAGTAAGCAATTTATTCAAAGAAAGTACACTGGTATCTAAATAAAATTTACATATAAAATATTATATACGGGGTGTCACAAAAGTCCCGGAACGGTCAAATATATCGCAAACTGCGAAATTTTCGGAAAACAAAAAACATGTGTTCAGTATTTTAAAAACTTATCCAATGACACCAAAGTTGACCCCACCACCCACCTCTGCAGAGGGGAGAGGGCAAATTTGATAAATGAAATGGGAACCCCCATTTTTTATTGAAGAAACGGATTGTACAGCTAAAATTATGTAAGATGGCGCTACAGATGGCGCTACAGATGGCGCTATAATCGCAAAAAATTAGCATAAAGGCGTAAGTTTGAAATAATCGGTTTACATCGGAAACAAAAAAAACACGTGTTCAATATTTTAAAACTGAAACTACATGCAATACTTCGCAAAAATGTAATTAAAGATAAATGTTTTCAACAACAATTCCGAGAAAAAACATGTTTATTTGTAAAAAAGTTTGTTTGGTTTTTTCAAAAATTAAATGGGAACCCCCATTTTTCGTAAAAACGTGGTGCTTATTTTAGGTGGCTCAAGTAACGTGAGTCACGTTTCCTCAAACCACCTTTAATTTCTTTCATGCTCAAATTGATAACCACCTTTTTCTTGGCAAAGCCCTACCCGAAAGTAAACTTCATCGGTAACTTTCTGCAATACCCCTGGAGTTATTTCATTTGACACGTTGCATATTCTATTATTTAGTTCCTCGATATCGTTGGGTTTAGTTTCATAAACTTGGTTTTTTATGTATCCCCAATTGAATAAGTCGAGAGGAGTTAGATCAGGTGACCTTGCTGGCCATTCTATGGAGCCTCTTCTACCAATCCACCTCTGAGGAAAAACGTTGTTTAACAAATTACGTACAATTAAAGCAAAGTGCACTTGTGCACCATCCTGTTGAAACCAAATATTTTTGAAGGCACGTCCCATTAAATTTTATATTAGAGGTACAATATTATCGGTCAACAAATCCACGTACTTTTGGGCAGTTAAAGTCAATGAAGAATGGTCCAATGATATACACACAATATTCGCGCCCAAACGTTAACTTTGTGCGGGTATTGCGTGTGATGCTCTTTCATCCAATGGGGATTCTCAGTGGTCCAATACCTCATGTTTTGCCGGTTAACAGAGCCCATTATATCAAAGGTAGCTTCGTCGGAGAAACAAGTCCAGAACAGAAATTGATCATTTCTGTCGCATTTTCGCATCATTTCCTCGCAATATTCCAGTCTGCGGTTAAAGTCATCTCCAATAAGTTCTTGAACTAATTTTATTTTGTACGGAAAATAATTATGAAACTTCTCTCTGAACAGTAGATTTATTTGACTGAGTTTGTTGTGCCACTTTTCGGATTGAGGTGTGGGAATCATTTTCAAAACTTAACAGAATTTCCAAAGACTTTTCGTCATTTGCAGCAGTTTTAGGTCTTTTAGATCGTGTCATCTTCGACTGATTCAGTTTGTAGAAAACGATAAACTGTACGATAATCAGTCGATTTAGAAATTTCACGTGAAACGTGATGTTGAATAAATTGGCAACACCTTGGTATAACCTTTCCCTATCGCCATACCCACGCATCATGAGAACAGTTATCCTTTCCCTCTCTGACAAGGACATCGTTGATTAGAAAAAAAGCACTCACAATTTAGAAAAATTTCACTTGAACGAATTGAGCTCTTGCCTTCAAGAAAGTTGGAGGAGGATTAAACATAGAAAAATAAAAATAATGAAACTACAGCAATACTTCGCAGAAATGTTTTTAACAGCAATTCAGGGAAAAAGAACCAAACATACTTTTTTACAAATAAACATGTTTTTTCTCTGAATTGTTGTTCTTCCAACTTTCTTGGAAGCAAGAGCTCAATTTGTTCAAGTGAGAATTTTCTAAATTGCGAGTGCTTTTTTTCTAATCAACGAAGTCCTTGCTTCTTGTAAAAAAAGTATTATTTGTAAAAGTATTTATTTGTAAAAAGGAATTCGTTTTTCAAATTTGCGAAGAACGTAAATTCGAAATAAAAAATGTTGGTTCCCATTTTTTTCAAAATTGCCCCCCCCCCCTCTGCACAGGGGGATGGTGGGGGGGTCAACGTTGGTGTCATTGGATAGGTTTTTTTAAAATATTGAATACGTTTTTTTTGTTTCCGGTGTAAATCGATTATTTCAAACTTACGGCTGTATGTTAATTTTTTGCGATTACAGCGCCATCTGTAGCGAATCCAAAAAAATGTTCCAGATGAACCTTACGTAATTTTAGCCCTAAAATCCGTTTCTTCAATAAAGAATGGGAGGTTTCCATTTAATTTTTCAAAGTTGCCCTCTCCCCCCGCAGGGGGTGTGTGGGGAGTCAACTTTGATGTCATTAGATAGGTTTTTTAAAATGCAGAACACATGTTTTTTTTTTTGTTTTCCGATGAGATTAGCAGTTTGCGACATATTTGACCGTTCCATTTTCAAACGATCTTGTTCGGCTTACGTTTATTTACACTGTATTTATATCTGTAACTCTTAAAAAGAGAATGCCATACAAAAATAATGGGACAGAAGTACAGGAATAATTTTCGTTTTCCGAAAAGTGACTTCTTAGACTTATATTAAGGGTGGCGATCTCGCGTTTGCTACCTCATGGTCCAACTGATTTGTACGGCATACCAAAGAAGTTCATCCTTGTTAATATAAAAATCGAATTTCATAAAAACCATACGGTATCGTATCACCTTAGTACATAGAGGTAGGTCACTTTTCGGAAAACCCCCGTGGGTTACGATTTTCACTTTTCCGCGGCTTTCCCATGTCCCACCTAAAATGTACGGCATAGGGCTCAAAGTGATTTATTTCTGTAGGACCACAAAAATTATATCTTTTCAAGCAGTATCATATGACCCTCTAAAAATTTAGCATGGGCTTGTGCTCTATATAGGTATACAGTAATTTTAAATCGACTCCACTAGCGAGTTACATACTATTAATAAGTTCTTTTTGGTTAAAATATTCCTTAGTTGACAGAATTTATGCATTATTTGTTTAATTTTTTTGCAACGTAGCAAGCATGGTCCCTCCCTTTTACGTGTTGATCCATAATGATACCCAGATATTTGATACTTTCAACTTTTCAAATTTCACTGTGCAGTGTTATATTTTGTTTCAGAGGCTGATCATCAGTTGTAATTGTAAAAGCTATTATTGTTGTCTTGTCTACGTTTAAACTTAATAAATTTGAATAAAACCAATTACCAATCAATTTCAAATTATTTTCAGCTTGTTCGTATAACAATCAATCGTCGTGTCGTCTGCATATGAGATTATATTTGCTTTCAAATTTGATATAGAAACTATATCATTTATATATACCAAGAACAAGATTGGCCCAAGTATGGTACCTTGGGGTACACCTATGTTAATTGTTAAATAATTACTAAAGCCATTGTCTATTTTTGTTATTTGTTTTCTATCTGAAAGGTAGTTTTTAAATAAATTTAGAACCAGGCCACGTACACCTACATTATCTAATTTCTTTAACAACAGTGAGTGGCATAACGTGTCAATTGCCTGAGCTAGTTTTTATTAAACTACCTGATATTCCATTGGGGCCTGTTGTGTGTTTATTTTTTAGTTTCGATATTACTAGTATAATTTCATTTCTTGTTATTGGTCGTAGAAACGTGGACTGAGCTTGCGTATTATTTAGTTGAGAATTTTTATTATTTACTCTATTTAACTTACTTAACATTTTCGAACCTATGTTTATGAAAAAAAATATTTGCTTTTACAATATTATCTGTAATTAAATTATTCGTAACAGGATCTATAATATTTGGGAATTGGGGATTGGATTATGGCTTGTCCGTTTTCATTTGATGTATCATTTATTATTTTCCAAATTTGTTTATAATTATTATTTGCCCCCAGCAATTTATCAGTATAGAAATCATTTTTTGTTTTTTTTAATTAATTTATTTAGCTTGTTTCTATATCGTGCATATTCTGTTTTAAGTTCAAAAGTATATTTTTTTTATAAATTTTGAAATAGTTTTTAAGAAGTGTTGAGAAAAGTTCCAGTTAACATCTGCTACATAAGTTGGAGTTGAGCTAAAATAGGCAGTAAGTATAGTTTTTGTTATTTCATTTATCTAATTTGAAAGAAACCAGTTTTACAGTAAAAATGTTAACTCTCTTTTTTGGGAGAATGTATAAAATACTTTTAAATAATAATTCAGGATGGACCTTCACATTTACTTGCTATTAACGAAGGAACTCTTTCAGTTTAAAACCAGTCCGGTACTGGCGAAATGTTTGATGCACCGTAATATTAACAATATACACATATACGCCATAATTTACTGCCTGTACCGCTAATTTTTAGTACTGGCATATGCATTTAGAGCTTATTAACAGTCTAATGGATCGTTAAAGTTGGTGCTCGAAAAAACTTCGAAATAACTGTAATAACTCTAGTATTGTATAAAAGCCATTCGGCATAAAAGTGTGAAGTACAGTTTTAAGCGTGAGAAAGATAGTACTTTTCAAGTGTTAATGCATATTTTATTCAAGAAAAGTTTTCAACTTAGTTTTCAATAGCATTATTTTCTCTCAAAGGAATATATTCCCATTTAATGGACGGAATGGCTTGCTTAAAATATTTTCTAATACTGTGCTCGAAGTTTTAAATTAAATTTCCAACTTAGAATAGGCAAAAAATAACACAAATAAATATATTTTATTTATAATTTTTTTGTTCATTTTCGAACTGAAACAAAAAGGTGTATTTTTATTGCCTTTTCGAATTTTTGTTCCCGATAAGAACTAAAATAAAATTCGAGTTTAAACATTCTTTTAGAAACTGCATCAAAAATCCCTTTAGAAACTGTATTAGAAACACTATGAAACTACACCAAAAAGTAATTTGTTACTTATGTATAAAGATGGACTTGTAGTTCTTCAAGAAAGTCTCTGGAGGGAAATTTCCCAAGGACGTAAACAACGTGAAAGTTAAATTTAAATGACAATATGACAACCAAAGATGCATACAGGGTGTTCCAATAGTGTGTCCTCCAATATCGGCCTTATTAGAGGACTTTGGAATTTTTTTTTATGGAAGTGGTATAGTATGAAAAGGCACACATTTTAAAAATATTTTGAAATAACAAAAAGCGCTGTATCGTTATCGTAGGCCCCAGCACCTTCTGACTACCTTTACTTTCTGATGTAGATTAAAAATTCATGTAATCGTGTAAAGCTCATTTTTACCCTTATTTATTTTCATAGACTAATATTTCTCCTATTAATGTGCATTGATGGTATTACTCCGGGAGCCCGCGGTCAAAAATATGTAAGAAATGAGCACGCACGACATATAGTGAGATTAGCTATTAACAAAAAGTATGAAGCATTGGCACCGGTCGGGGAGTGGCGCGCGGGTGCGTTTTTGCACGATATATTTATCAACATGTAGAAATTCCGGTTCAACTGCGAAAAATGAGCACCTATGAAACTTTGACAGTATGTAGTTTATGAATAATTAACAAAAAAAACCATTTCTTACACCTGGCAGGTGGTGCAAAATGGTTCTTACACGCTGCTGATTATGTAGAATTTCCCGGAAATTGCGAAATTTGAGTTTTTCGGTGGTGAACATAATAAGATTTCCTGTTTTTTATTGCAAAATACACAAGAATTAGACAGAGACATTGTTCGAACCAGAGGCGGATCAAGGATATATTGCGCCCCATGCTGAACTAAAATCCACCCCTCTCCCCCGACCTTATCTGTCTTTTTAACGTGAACATGAAATGAAAAACAAAACAATTAACCGAAAAATAAAATGTTTTCAAATAGATTTTTACTCCTCTCCGTGATTCAAAAAACGGAATATGAAATTTAAACAATTAAACTAAAATGAAAGCTATCAAAATTTGACCTTGGTTAAAGAACATTAGTTTAAAAAAAAACTAAATAAACTATATTGTAATATAAAATGAACACAGCTCAAAAAACCAAATTAAAGAAAAACAATCACTCAAAATTGAACTCGGTCAAAAATAAAATAAAAAGGATTTCTTTTCTTAAGAGTAAATAAACACATCTAATTTTTTTTTAACTTGCTGTTCTTAAAGTCGTACTAAAAAGTAAAAAATAATTGCAAGAGATGCAAGGCACTTTGTATAATTATATGCGTGATTGCTTTTCTTGCAATCATTTTTTATTTTCTAATACGACTTTAGAAAAGTAAGTTTTGAAAAAATTATTATTTTATTTTCTATACTTTAGTAATTTTATTTATAACGTATAGAACCAATTTACATGAATTCATTGATGGGAGCTGAGTTCCGAGGTATAAACCTAATGGCATTCCATTATGCCACCGGAACTAATATCGTGCCATTTGTACGGGAAAAAGGTCGTAGAAGTCTCCGATTAGGAAAGAAACCTTTTGTATTCTACGTTTCGCCGGAAGTGCCGGTTGGATAGTATATTTAATCAATTTTCACCCCTGCGCCGCGTCCTGTACGTGCGGATATTTGCAAAAGTATCGGTGAAATACTGTATTGTCATCCGATCTTAGTAACTGTGCAAAATTTCATCAATTAATTATGTCAGGAAGTGTGTTAAATAAAGGATGCAAGATTTGAACACAAACATGAAAAATACTAAATTCTGAGTTAAAGAAAAGCAAGTAAAAAAAAACAAAATTTAAACGGAACAAGCAGTCAACAGAACATAATTAATAAAAAATTCGCTTTATTGTTTTCGGTAGGCGAATGTTTGTTTGTTTTACATCCTAATAAAAGCGCTCCCGGCTCAGTACTCGTACCTGCTACCTATATTCCGACTTGCGGAGAAATTTTTTAAAATACAACCTTTTTTTAGATTTTTACTATTTCATGAGACATGATCAAATAATTTAAAACTAAATAATTATAAAAAAATTACAGAAATTTTGGGCCCCTCAAATACTGGCGCCCAAAGCGCTAGCTTACTTTGCTTGCTGGTTAATCCGCTTCTGGTTCGAACACGCTGCTTGTTTCTCGATTCTACGAGAGTAACTACCACATGTTTCTAACGGAAACGAAGCTACTATACGAATTTTTGAGAGGGACGCCAGAGAACTAGGCTATAGTAAGCATTTATTTTTCGATTGCAACAGACACCGGACCGCCAGATGGCGCCTGCTTACTCTTTTACATCTCGCTATCATAAAAATATCGAGATGTACCAAATAGTCAAGCGATCCTCATGTCGTTCGTCAGATGCCTACTTTGCACTGACGAGAGCCAACAGCTCGAAACTGCAGTCTGTAAGTGGTATGGGACGACTGGCACGGGAGCTCCTTTAAGTAGAATCAGTCTTTCGGTTGGTGTTTGTTGCAATCGAAGCATTAGCGTTTTGTTGGTAATATGCGATTATTAAACTTAACGCGCCAGGCTTGTAACTTGTAATTCAGCGCTCGGCGGGGCACATAGCCCGGAGAATAGCTGTTGGTTGCAGTCTGGTTACATTCCTTATAGTAAAATAAGGATTTTATAGAGGAGCTTGCGACTGAAATATTATGTTTTATATATATATATATATATATATATGTTATTACATATAATTTGCAAGAAACAACTACTCAGCGGGCAAATACCCCGACCTGCATTGAATTATACCTTACAAATCATGAAAGATTGGTAGCCAATGTCATTTGTCAATTCCCTGACCAAACATAGACCGGTTTCGAACTTATTAGTTCTCATCAGTATGCCATAGGTCATGGAACAGACAAATGACAGTGGCCAACCTGTTAGTTTTATACAAATTTCCTCTCATTTGGTCAAATGCTACTATACACCAGACATCATAGACATATATATATATATATATATATATATATATATATATATATAAATTTGCTATAAAATATCATTAATGCATATTATTAGTGTCAGGATAGCTTATAAATAAAAATATTTAAAAAAAAAGCTTTTATTTAAATGCTCTAAAAAGTAGAAACTAAACTTTGAAGTAAATCAAACCCATGATTTTGTTACATTATATAATTTTTTTTATGATATAAAAGCTTGTCGCGAGATTTTCCTAGTCTTTTGATATGCTGTAATCCTCTGATATCGATTTTGAGACGAATCGGATCTTAAACGGTAAGGTCGTCCGCCATCTTGAACTAAGTTTTTGACTGGAAATTTATAATCCGCGACCCCGAAAACCCCCAGATATCGATTTTGATTGATTTGGACCTAAATGACAAAAGTCGTCGGTCATATTGGCGCCGTCATTTTGGATTACTGAATTTTGACTAAAAATTCATAATCCGTGACCTAGAAAAACCCCAGATATCGATTTTGAGTCGAATTGGCTCATAAATCGCCACCATCGCACCAAGCGCCAAATTGAATATTATAAAACCCTTAAAACTGAACTAGATGAACGTCGTAGCCAAGGAGAACATGATTGTAAAATTAAATATTATAACGGAGTTCCCAAAATAGTATCAAATTTAAACTAATATCGTCCGACAGTGCTAGTGATTTATTAATTAGTTACCAAAATGTAAGAGGACTAAGAAGCAAAATACAAAAATTCTACACTACAGTTTCTAAAACTGAATTTGATATTGTTGCGCTGAGTGAGACCTGGCTGCAAGATGATGTAGGCAACAGCGAACTTTTCCCTCCGATCTATAACGTGCACAGATGTGACCGTAAGTTGGATCGTACAAATCTTACTACAGGTGGGGGCGTACTCTTAGCTTGCAAAAACGTTTTAAAAAGTGAAAAATTAGATCTATCTCATCTTGAGACCAATTTTCCTTTTCTAGACATTATAGGATGTAAGTGCACAATGAATGGCAAAGTGATTTTTATAGTAGTTATATATATACCTCCTACCACCACATTACAATGCTATGAGCAATTTTTTGAGACCCTTGAGTTGTTGAATTTATTATATAATCAAAATATTTTAATCATAGGGGATTTCAATAATCCAAATTATTGCAACAATGACAGCAGTAAGAAAACAATATGTATAAATAATTTTTCCAGCTTTTTCAACTTATGCCAGTTTAATAACATAACCAATGTCAATGGAAGAATACTCGACCTAGTTTTCTCGAATTTGAAATGTGAGACTATGCACAATAATACTCCTTTTGTAAAAGAAGATGCATACCATCCTGCACTATTTATCTCAATTGAAAAAGTGTCAAAATCTAATAACTTTCATTCCAACCTAACACAGAAAGCATATAACTTTAGGAAGGCCAATTTCGCAACTTTATATGATGCGTTTTTTAATGTCGATTGGTCTTTTGTAAATAACTTCTCGGATGTAAATATTGCACTTGACGCGTTGTACAGCAAATTGTATGAAATATTGGACGCCCATGTCCCTCTTTATAAAAAGATAAACAAAAAATATCCCAAGTGGTATACGTTGGAGATAATTTCTAATATAAAAAGAAAGTACAAATATTACAAAAAATATAAAGAAACAAAGGATAATTTTTATTTGGGACAATTTAAACATTTAAGATCTGTAATAAAGAATCAAATCAAAGCTGCATACGATATCTATCTGTCGGACGTTCAATCGTGTCTAATTGTAGATCCGCAAAACTTTTGGTCATACATACAGTCAAAAAAAAGTAATTCTAGAATTCCTGGTAAAATCTTTTTTGAGAATGAAGGGTATGATAACCAGCAAAACATTGTCAACGTATTCGCTGAATTTTTTAGCAATATATTTGCGCCAGCTGATAATCAAATAAATATAAATTTTAGAAATGAAACAACTTCCTTATACAATAATAATGTACATATTGATATGATAAATGTAGACGAAGTATACGATGCGATCAAAAAACTCAAAAACAAATTAACCTCTGGTCCCGATTTAATTCCGTCGTTCATGGTCAAAGATTGCGGTTATATTTTAGCTGAGCCGTTATGTCATTTGTTTAACATGTCTCTACGATTAGCTACTTTTCCCAGTAAGTGGAAGATTGCTAAACTCTGCCCTATATTTAAAAGTGGTGATGTCACAAAAATTAATAATTACCGCGGAATATCCATCCTATCTAACTTTGCAAAGGTTTTTGAAATAGTCTTATATAATCGTATCTACCTTTCAACTAATTACATTTTATCTCCCTTTCAACATGGATTTGTTAGTAATAGATCTACCGTCAGTAATCTCGCCACATTCTCTCATTTTGTGAGCAAAGAACTCGATAATAAAAGTCAGGTGGATGTGATATATACGGACTTTTCAAAAGCCTTCGATAAGGTCGACCATAACTTATTGTGTGACAAACTTTTAAATATTGGTTTCAGCAATCAACTAGTTTTGTTCTTTCAATCCTATTTCTATAGACGTGAACAGTTTGTTACATACAATGGTTTTAACTCTCAGATGATTATTGCTACCTCCGGGGTCCCCCAAGGCTCCAATCTTGGTCCATTGTTCTTTCTGTTGTATATTAACGATATATTTAACAATATTAGTTGTAATAAATTGTGTTTTGCCGACGACTTAAAAAAAATCTTCACGAATATCCATACCATCGAGGACTGTATACGCCTACAGAACGACTTGAATAGTATTAAGGTTTGGTGTGATGTCAATAAACTGCATTTAAATGTTTCGAAATGTAAAGTAATGACATATTCTAGGAAACAATTAAATATAACTTATGAATATACTATTGATGGTAACACTTTAGTCAGAGAAAACACAATAAAAGACTTAGGGGTGATTTTTGATTCACAAATGACTTTCATCCAGCATATAAATACAAAAACGTCTGAAGTAGTTAAAATGCTTGGATTTATTATACGCAATTGTTTATCGTTTACTAATACCGCTGCTTTAAAAACACTATATGCCTCATACGTAAGATCTAAACTGAAATATGGCGCTTTTATTTGGAATCCTTACTATTATTGCCACAAATATGCCTTAGAAAACGTGCAAAGAAGATTTTTAAAATTTTTGTATTTTAAGACTACAGATAATTATCCTGAGCGGGGAATAGATAATAATTATTTACTCCAATGTTTTAACCTCCAATCCTTAGAAACTCGTCGCAAATACAACTCCCTATCTTTCCTTCACAAACTGTTACACAATAACATCGATTGTTCTGACCTTCTGGCTGCATTAAATTTTTTAGTTCCAAGGCAAGAGTCGAGGCAGAATCTCACATTTCATATTGATACAGCTAGGACAAATGTGTTTTTTAATTCACCAATACACACAATGTGCATTAATTTCAACAGCATTAATCATTTATGCGACATTAACCAATGCAATTTAATCAAACTAAAAAGTATATGTTACAATCAGGTTTAACTACACACTAATATTTTTAGATGCCATTATGTATGTATCCTTACAATTAATTAAAACAGATATTTTAGCTCCTCAAATATTTAGATGCAGGTAATTA
Source organism: Leptura quadrifasciata (assembly GCA_963675555.1). Lineage (NCBI taxonomy): Eukaryota > Metazoa > Arthropoda > Insecta > Coleoptera > Cerambycidae > Leptura > Leptura quadrifasciata. The sequence continues at coordinate 92,283,265 of OY776677.1, read as the reverse complement.
TAATTTTTATGTTAACTGTTTTTATACTCACACTTGTCATATATACACTATACTTCTTTACATTTGTGGTCTCTATTGTGTTTTTTCTTATTATATTTGTTTTTTTTTCTACTCATACTTTTAGCTATTACATTAGTTAGTAGTACTATATTTTGTACACTTCAAAGTGTCCTGTAATTGGGCGTGAGCCTGTTGGACAATAAACGATTATTATTATTATTATAAACGGTAAAGTCGTCCGCCAACTTGAAATGAGCGCTGATGAGGTCAAAACGTGGGGCGACGCGAACATGATTTCTAGTTTCGAACATGCGTACATTGCACCACGGTCCAACCGTAAGAAATCACTTTTCTGTTCGTATACCTTCTAGACTTTATCACTGCAGGAAACCAAGATGACCCCGGCCAAGGAGATCAACTTCCCAGGATACCACACGTACAGGATGGACTGGGTAAACATACCTCGGCGACCCGCAAGAGGAGTGGCTCTACTCGTTAAAAAGACCATAGCCCACCATCCGACGGTACTACCTGAGCTAGAAAATATGAATGCCACCGCCGTAGTAGTGTCCACAGCACGAAACGGCGACGTCCAAGTGGTTTCATGTTACCAGCCACCCCACAGCACGCTAACCGAGGGGGATCTGGACGCAATTCTACCCGCTAGGACACAGGTCGTCGCAATTGGCGATTTTAACGCCAAATCCCAGCAATGGAACAGCGGCGTAACCAACACTCGAGGACGAGAACTGCTGCGGTTCCTGGGACAGCACGCCGGCGAACTGCTGGTGGTAGGACCAGTCCAGCCCACCTTTGACAACGGTAGAAACAGGCCAGACGTACTGGACATAGCCATCCTAAAGGAGATGACCCTCGAAGCGGAGATCTCCACCAGAACGGAGGGATCTACCGAGCACAACCCGATCTTCCTAACTCTAGGAGGACAGGCGGGTGACGACAACGCTACCTTCACGAAGCGACGAACGGACTGGGAATCGTACCGGCTGCACCTGCAGCAGTACATTGCACAAATTCCCAGGCTAGATACCGTGAGGGACGTTGAGAGGGCCGTCATTACCCTAGAGGAGCAGATCCTGGGAGCAATAAGGGCCAGCACGACAGAAACAGAAGTAAGAAGACACCCAGCACCGATGGCGAACCTACAAGAGGTCACCAGGCAGCTGATAAGGGATAGAAGAAGCGCCAAGAGACGGGCTCAGAGGACGAGGCTCCCCGCCGACAGAAGGGAGTATAACGTCCTCAGCCGAAGAGTGAAAGCCGCCCTCCAAGAACACCGTCAGGAGGGGTGGCAACGCCACCTTGAGTCACTCGATCCACAGGACAGAAGTATGTGGAATACCCAACGTGCCCTGCGAAACCGGAGGAAACCTATACCCCCGATTCACGGAGAGCGAGGGAGGATCGTCTACACTAACCAGGAAAAAGCCGAGGCGTTTGCCGACAGCTTAGAACTGCAGTGTAGAGAGAACGAGCTCGATGACGAGGACGAGGACTGGGTGGACGATGTCGAGCGCAGAGTACGTAGGATCCACCGCCTGCCTGATGACGACCACATCCGCCCGACTACCCCCGAGGAAGTCAAGGAAATCCTTAGGAGCCTAAAGCCGAGAAAGGCTCCGGGATGTGACAAGATAGGAAACATCGCTCTCAAAAAGCTACCCAGGAAAGGAGTAGCGGCGCTAGTCAACATCGTAAACGCGATGTTAAGGTTACGGCATTTTCCAGCCAGGTGGAAAAAGGCCGACGTCATTATGATCCCTAAACCAGGGAAAGAACTAATTTTCCCGTGTTCTTACAGGCCCATCAGCCTCCTCCCAGCCATGAGCAAGGTTGCAGAACGGGTCATCTTGAAGAGGCTTACAGAAAAGACAGAAGAGCTGAATATCATCCCGGATGAACAGTTCGCGTACCGAACAGGACATTCCACCGAACTCCAAGTACTTCGCCTCACCGAGGAGATTACTAAGGGGTTCAACCAGCGGCAAGTCACCGCGGCGCTGTTCCTAGATGTTGCCAAAGCGTTCGACAGGGTCTGGCACGACGGCCTCCTAGCTAAAATGATGAGTATGGGTTACCCCATCGAACTCGTCAAACTAGTGAGGTCCTACCTGCACCGCAGACAGCTAAGGGTCAAAATCTCGGACCAACTCTCCACTTACAGGACCGTGGAGGCGGGAGTCCCGCAAGGTTCGGTGCTGTCACCGCACCTGTTCGCTATCTACACCTCAGACCTCCCCAGGACCGACCACACAGCCCTGGCCCTGTATGCAGACGACACAGCAATAATTGCCAGATCCTGGAAAGCCAGGGACGCAACCAGAAAACTCCAGGAAATGGCCACACTCCTGGAAGAATGGTGCACGAAGTGGAAAGTCGCCGTCAACGCCGACAAAAGCCAAGCCATACTCTTCAGACGAGTGCGGAAAGAAATTCCCACAGGACACGTCTCCATGAACGGCGAGGACATCCAATGGCACGACACCGTCAAATACCTTGGCGTGGTCATGGACAAAAGCCTAACGTGGAGACAGAACACGGACGCTATTACAGCCAAGGCGCGGCGCACAAGAGCCCTCATCTATCCGATGATGGGAAACGGTAGCCGTCTCAACCTGAGGAATAAGCTCACGCTTATCAAGACCCTCATCAGGCCGCAGCTGACGTACGCCTCGGTAGCGTGGGGTTACCAAGCAAAGTCCTACATGAAGAAAATCCAGGCAGTGGAAAACATCGCCCTCAGGACGGCGGTCGACGCACCATGGTACGTGAGAAACGCAGACATCGTCAGAGACCTGGAGTACACCACGGTCACTGAAGTCATCCGGGAACGAGCGAAGAAGCTGTACGCCCAAGCAGAGGAGCACGGGAACCCGCTAATCAGACAGGCCACTGATTACGACCCTGCCGACGCCCCGAGGCACAAACGGCCGAGGGTACAGCTTCTGGACAACGGGTGAGTAGAACTTATATTTCCCGCTAACCGATCTGTTTCAGATACCCCAGGACGGACCACCACTACCAGAGACATGACGTTTTTCTACCCAAACCCAACCTCCTTGCGGGCGTCGGACAACATACCGTCCAACGCCCGTTGTCCTACCTGCTCCGTGGAGTCCGAAAGTGCTAAAAAAAGCACTTAGGGTCTCCACACTCCCGAGCTACACAGCTCATATCCTTACCTTTCCGATGATCCGGGGTAGGACACACCTTTACTGTGTCCTACGTACCGGCAGTCAATCCCAGCCAAAACTTCCTAAAACCCAACTAGACCGATGACTACCCACGGGGGTGACAAGCTGGCGAAGAAAGAAAATATCAAGACAAGAAGAGCGCCAGAAGAGACCTCTGCCAGCGAGGTTGAAGAGCCAGGACCAGGGGAGGTCCGCAGAAAATACCACGACACATCTCGCATTTGCGGGCTGGGTCTGGTAGAAGTAAGCGGGCCCACCTATCACGAAGGCCGGTCCAGGTCTACAGAGATAATCTAGGAGCAAAGAGTAGTAGTCCTACTCGGCCCTAGTTATCGAGACCGTCATCAAGCCAATGGATATTGGCGCTTCTAGACTTTACAGAAACGTTGATTTTATTGGTGCTCAGATTTCATAATTTTCCGGGAATTTTTACCTAATCAGCAACGTGTAAGAACCATTTTGCACCACCTGGCAGGTGTAAGAAATGATTTCTCTGTTAATTACTCATAAACTGCATACTGTCAAAAGTTTCATAGGTGTTCATTTTTCGTATTTGAACCGGAATTTCTACTTGTTGATAACGATATCGTGCAAAAACGCACCCGCGCGCGACTCCCGATCTGGTGCCAATGATTCATACTTATTATTAATAGCTGTCTCACTAATGTCGTGCGTGCTCATTATCTCGCATAAAAAACCGCGGACTCCCGGACTATATAGAATAAAATATAAAAAAATCGGTTTACTGTTACTATAACAAAATACAGATTAGAAATTTATGAAATCGTGTAAAGCTGATTTTTACCCTTATCCATTTCAAGTTTTTTCTATTTTTCCTATTAATATACACTGATTGATGATAAGGAATAAAATATTACCGATCAGAAATTTCTAAAATCGTATAGAGCTTATTTTACACCTGATTTATTGTGAAATACATTTTTTAAATACATAATAGCCAAAAGCAAAATATTGCAGGTTATAAATTGTTGAAATCATGCAGAGTTAATGTTTCAATATTGTTTTCGTAACAATACAACCAAAAATCTGAAGCTGGATTCCACAGTTGGAACCTAACACGAGACTTGTTGGAGAAAAACTTCATTTCCCAAACGTAGGTAAATAATTGATTACTTTACTTGAATTTCTATTTTATCTTTACTTCTAGTAGTACTACAGAAGTAGGGGTACCTTTTTTGCTGGCTGGAATACACATTCAATTATGCAAGAAAACCAGCGGCACAAAACACATTCCATAATGTAATAGAAAAAATTAGCACTACTCATTTTCTCTACGTACAAACAATTCCAAAGAGTTTCCTTTACATACGGGAATACATAAGTGTAATACATGTACAGTCTAGCGCAACAATGCCTGGTACTTTCGATATCTTCCGCCCTTGTCTGTAATTATATGAACCTTAATCCCAGAAGAGGAAAGAAAATATCGAAAGTAACAAATATTACTGTACGGGAAAAAATAAACTAGTGATATGAATAACACTATTTTGTTGAAATTTTATAGAGATGCAATTTGGCCAAAATAGATTAAATAGCATACCCAATCCTCTTCTGCCCAACGGTCATCCCTCTCCTCCCATGTGAAATTATGGATTATTTGATTTTAATGTAAGATCTTCCTGAAAACAGAGGTAAAAGCGAGGGAAGTAAAAACCAATTTTAATTTATTAATCTGCCTTATCTAACGAGCTTAATATTTCCTCTGTATTCAACAAAATTATTGAGAAATAATTGTTAAAGCATCGGAAGATAATAGAATACGACTGCACTCCTCATGTACCCGCTAAAAGTAAAATTGATTGAATAACCGCCTTGCCAATTAGCATTTTATATAAGAAGAAAGTGTGCTCCTTATGTTGAACTAACAGTAGTAAATTGTAAGTGGTAAGTTAATTAAAATTGTATATTTATATTCATATATTACTGTTTTCGTAACTGTTACATAGAAACGATACAGGGCGAGTTATCTACCAAAATCAGTTGGCGCGTATTTTGTTATATAGTTTTACTTTTTATAGAAAAGCAACGTGGGTTTGGAAAAACTTTCAAAATCTTGTTGTGTAAAATCCTGGATTTGGCGTGACGTGATAGCTAATTAAGATCTGATATATTAATTATTTACAAGCCTTAGAAGCTCTATGAAGTTAGCACTAACACTAAAATTTTGAAATCGTTTTGGCCTCATTAATTGTAGCTTTTTTGTTGCGGTGAGAAAACATTTGTAGCTCTTGGCCTGAGCTCCTCTATTTATATGCATCGTCAGGAGGCGTGGCTTGGTTCCAGTGATGTCGCATGGTAAGTGGACCGGAACATGGATTTCCATGTCAACGATAGCTGTAGTCCGGCGTCACGGTTGAAATTCTTTTGATTTTTGTGTATTTTTATGGCTTCAGTATATCTTCTGGGCCAGTAGTGTCTCGTGCTCGCCTATCTTTTGGTCTCGTCAAATTTTATCCAGTGGCCGGTTTCCTTTGAGTGTTCCGCAACTGCAGACTTAGTGATGTTTCCTTCTTTATGTGGCTGATATGTTCTTTAGGCCTGGTATTAATATGTTTCTTGGCTTCTCCTACGTAAACTTCTCCACACCAACATGGAATGCTATAAACTTCTGGTGAGTCGAGCTCTTCTGGTGGCTCATATTTAGGAAATCGTCCGATTTTTTGTTTTGCATTGTAGATCACTTTGATATTTTTCTTTGCTAGCACTCTTCCAATCCTGTGCGTACAAGCTTGTATATATGGTAGGTAAGTGGTCGCTGTATATTTCTTTTCTTCTTTCGTATTGGCTATGCTCTGTTTCTTGATGGCGTTGTTTATGTATTTGGGTCTATATCATTTTTTCTGTAGAGATGTCTTTAAAGTCTGGTATTCCTCTTGGAGCTGTTCTTCTTCACATATTTGTTCTGCCCTGTGTACCAGAGTGTTGACGGCGACCTGCTTCTGTGCTGGATGGTGATGAGACCGCGCATTTAGATATCTATGGGTATGTGTTGGAAGGATATCAACTCATCAACAAGATTTGCAATTGATAAATGCTTTAGTACAAAATCCATTTTACAGGTATTCAGGCTGCTGAAGAAACGAATTTTCCTGGATCGATAGTACTGGTCGCCGGCGAGTAAGAGAATCGGAGCTACGCTGTCATGCAGCAGCACAGAAATACTTACTTAAAGCTGAACATAAAGACGCTCGAGTAGGATTTGCGCTTGAATTTTTCAACACACAGCGGTCGTATTCGTGTTTACCGCCCTCCGAATACTCGATTCTATGAGAAATATATATCTAACAATGACAAAAGTGGTAGATTTTCCGTCAATATGTGGGCTTGGATATCGACATGTGGTCCTGGTGTTTTGTGGCATATTGAGGAACGATTTAATAGTGAAACGTATATTAGGATTTTAGACAATATTATGCTCCCTCCTGTGTCATAATTATTTCCTAATAATGAGTTCATATTTCAACAAGACAATTGTTCCGTTCATACTGCTCATACCGTAACTAACTGGTTTCAAGATAACAGCACCAATATTCTTAACTGGCCCAGTCATAGTCCAGATCTTAACCCTGTGGACAAAGTATGGGGACTACTCATAAGAAGTAGCCAAGAACGTAATGTATAAAAGTTATAAATAGAAATGGTGCAATAATGAAATATTAATAGTTAGTTTCTTGTTAAGTAGGATATCCTTTGTTCTTTGATCCAGGATTTCTACTAATCGTTCCGTTTATTTTTCCACTTTCTTAAAATGTTACACACCAAATTTTTGATAATGTTCATAACGCAGTGCAATTTGCCTCATTAACCATCCATCATTTACTATAGCAATAACTACAGCATTAAAATAAAAATTAAATTAAAAGTGATATCTGTTTTATTTCAGCTACTCATTACATATTCAAATAGAGACAGTTTTACATTAAAAAAAAAATTGTCCTGTTTTTTTCTGCTCACGACAGTACACGACACGCAACAAATTTTCGAAGACCCAAAAAACTCATTTGCAACGATTTTTCGTGGCGATAGTGCTAAGTTGCACTAGAAATTCAACATTTTGTCGATTGAAACTTGTTTCGCAACAAATTATGTTTCGGCGCAACAAATTCGTACACCACACGCTACAAATCTTCGAATTGAGAAACAGATGAAAGAATGCAATTCCAACGATTTCTGCAGTTGACAGTGCCCGATTACCCTGGAAATTCCCAGTTTTATTCATTTTTGCGAAAACTTGTTTCGCAGCAAATTATTTCTAGGCATAACAAATTCGTGTCCAATCCGTAATAGGTTTTAAAATCAAAATATAAAAACACTACCACCGCCAAAAATCGTTGCAAATGCATTATTTCATGTGTTTTTCACTTCGACGATTTGTAGCGTGTGGTGTACGAATTTGTTGCACCGAGTCATAATTTGTTGCGACACAAGTTTTCACGAAAATCGATAAAACGTTGAATTTTCAGCGCAACCTGGCACTATTACCAGGAAAACCAGTTGCAAATGCATTTTGTCATTGGTTTTTCACTTAGAGAATTTGTTACCTTTGCACCGCAAATATATAGACAACCAACTATACACGATGGTATTGGCACTAAACAGAAATACACTAAATCAATTGGCGTTCTAGTTAATGGTAAAAAATTTATGATAATTCATTTATTCTTCAAATTTAAGAACAATTTTTGAATATCAAAAGCAAATTTAAATGCGATGCTTTTTATCTGAATAAAATAATGTTTGCAAGAAATAAATTATTACACCTAATTCAAAATAATCTTTATTTCCACAGACAACATGAATATAAACATTCAAATAGAACACACGGTAAATAAAAGAAATTACATAATAAAAAATTTTGTTACATGAGATTTAAATTAGAAGATGAATGAATACATTTGAATACGAAATGCCAAGAAATTATAACAAATGCTCAAAATGGCTGCCTTGAGTTTTTAAATACACATGGAGTCTTCGTTTCATATTTTCGAATATGTATTTATCGTTGAAAAGACGTTCGGGTAAGAATGAATACCAATTTATTTACTTAATACGTTACATACCATTTAAATTTAGTTTCTTGAAAATATAAAATATGAATTTCTTTAGTAAAAATTGTTATCAACAACTAATAACGATATCTACTAAAACTCTTGTTTATATATAAAACCTGAATGAAATAAAAATACATATAAAACTGGAAATCGGTTCTCTTCAGATGTCTTAATATGCGTAAAACGAAAATTAAAGAAATTTATTTTTTTAGGGTCTTTCAGTTGGGACAGCCCAAGCACTTCAAAAGACTCCATTTGTATCCGTACAAGGGTAACCGTTGTTCAAGAACTATTACCCCCTGATTTTGAAAGTCGAGTAAGATA